>OX451741.1:752125463-752809377 GCA_948472305.1 Vicia faba
GATAAAATTAACTGAAAAAATAATACACTCGCACATGCCACTCTTAGGGTACACCTCACTTGGTTGCCTCGAACGTGGTCATTGAGTATAGAAAGTTTTAGAGGCCGTCCTTTTGTCCAAAGATCATAAGTTGCCTCGAAACAGTTACCTCGGAAAAAATGATCTAAGACATTAGGGTTACCGCTAAGGCGTCCTAACATTGCTTTAGTGTCCACACGTCCCTTAAATCGAATTGACCCGAAAACTCCAACGACGGTGCTACCTACTCCTCAATAGTGGGATAGCACTGTCTAAAGGACATTTTCACAGTTTAATTCCTTTTTGAGTAGGTAGATGTTCTTAAGTACTTGCTCCTTTCAAAACAAAATAAATTTTTCGCACTTACACTTTTCAAACAAAGTTTTCAACAACACTTCATACACTCTTGAGGACAGAAACAAGAGTTAAATCGAAGTTTTCGAACAAAACTCTTTTCAAAACCCACAAACACAAGAAAAGCAAACTTTTGAAAACACAATGAGCAAGTACCTAAGAGCTCGTGGATAACCACTGATAGAAAGGGTGCTAACACCTTCCCTTTCTATAATCTACCTCCCGAACCCGAGAAACATCTCAAAAGGAATTTTTCTGTGCTTTTGTCCTTTCCTTGTTGGATAAAATAAAAGACGGTGGCGACTCTTGCTTACCGCGACATTTTGCGAAAACAAACCCAAACACGAACCAGCATTACAAAACAGTCAGTTCTATTTCCACCGATCACAGAACTGGCGACTCTGTTGGGGAATATTTATAAGTGAGGTGTACCTTAGGATTAGATCACTATGTTTTCAATTGTATGCTTTGTATGCTTTAAATTTTGTGGGCTTGTATCGGAGTTCTATAGATCCTAACCTGGATCTGGGGATACCCTTTAGGTAAGTAGCAATAAACTGTGAGGGATCTGTCCGGCATAGACCGACACGGATGAAGCAGTAGCTAAGTTGGTGTGGCACCTTAGTCTGTACCGATATCCCTTGTGTTGGAACGAGGAGAATATGGGTCTTCTAAGGAGTCATTAAGCACCAACTGACCTTAGAACCTTAAATTGACCAACTTGGCCATAGAATAGTAGCAGTATGCTACACTCATTGAGACTAAACTCTCGCGATGATTCTGGCCGCAAGAAAAGGTTGCTAAACTGGAATTATGACCGATTGAGGGTAGTCAGTGATATTGAGATCCTCTAGAACCCGGTTACTATTTTTAGGACAGGTTTAAACCAACTAAACTGAAAGAGGGTAATGCCTAAACTCCATGCCAGCCTAAACTTAAGGTTGTTTGTGTGACTTGTGTGCCTTCAAACTTGAACTACTTGCACATTCTTGTTATCTAACAACATGAGTTCCTTGCAGGTTTTGTTTACAGTCCTTATCCGATAATTTGGACTTATTACAGGGTTTACTTACATTACCTCACATTTTTTGCTTAAACACATAGCATACACATCATAACATCATGCCTTAACATTTCCATAACCATTTCAAGGATCTCAAGGGTTTGTGATGCAGGTTATGGTAAATCAAATGTCTAGTAAGGGGATTTATTTTCCTCTAGCCAAGGCTGTCTAGAAATCAGAACACGATAACTTGAGTCAGGGGCTATGACCCACTCGATATGGTGAGCTTGACTCTTGAAGAAGGACTCTCAACAACATGAAGTGCCTTCAATCAAAGCTACAAGATGCAAATTCTAAACAATTTCTTGTTTACCCCGCGAGATCCTTGAAAACCTTGCATACATATATCATACATATCATTGCATAACAGGCCTTCCAGTACAGGTCTCTCATGTTCTCGCTGTTTATTTCAGCAATGGCTCTCCAACAAGACAACCAAGATCTTCATACTCAAGAGACTCAGTTCAGGGAAATCTTCCTAAACCTATCCAAGGGGTAGGAAGAGTTGAGAACACTCCTCATGGGGAATTTGGTCAAGAAAAGTCCTGAAGACAATAAGGACAAACGGCTGGAACAACTACAAGCTGAGTTCAGTGCCATGAAAAAACAGATGATGGGGCAGATGGCTCTTATCCAAGGCTTAGCTCGGGAGCAAGAAGAGCTGAGAACCATTGTCAACCAGCTTCGTCAAGACAACGACATGAAGCAAATAGTCAAGGTCGGGGACCAAGTCCTTAATCAGCTTCCGAGAAATCAAGGGTTTGGTTTGATGAAGAATAGACCTCTCCAAGTTGTTACTACCTCACAGGTCCAACAACAACCTTGCCATGAACAACAGGTTAATCAGAGGCCGTTTACCAAGCTCAACATGCCGCTGTCTCAAGCTTTGCAACACCTGTTGAGATTGAATCTGGTGACATTGGTAGGACCTCATCCGAATCCTAAGACTTCTTCACCCAACTACAATCCTGATGCAAGGTGTGCATACCATTCTAACAGCCCGGGGCATGATACTGACGACTGTTGGAATTTGAAGTACAAAATTCAAAACCTGATTGATGAAGGAGCATTGGAATTCACACAAGATGGTCAGGCTGAGTTCTTCTACCATCCCTCCAAGGCTCACCGTTTGAAGTGACAAGTTCTGACAAGAGAGGGCTTTTTGTTCATTATAATTTTCAAGTTGTAATTTTCTTTTGATTGTTCGAACATTTATTCATGTCAAACTTTATTACTTTATCAATGCATTGCATATGTCTGTTTTGAATCAGTCCATTCGTATTCACTATATTCAAATTGCTTTCATTTTTTGTGATGTTCAACTCTCGATTAAAAAATTCTAAGCCTTTTGAGGGAGGATGACGAAAATGATACCAAAATCTCTACAATATGCTTTTGAAAAGACCCCGCTGATGAAGTACAGGCATTGTTTCAAATCCTAAACAGTGGAGTTATAAGGAAGATAATCCCTCGTCAACCCCTTCGAGCCAAAGAAGTTGGAGTTTTTTCTTTTCACAAATTAAAACTCTTAATTATAACCTGGGGAAGGGTAGTTTTCTCAGTTGATCCACGTGCACAATGAATGGCATCAAAGAAATCCTTCTGAAACAAAAGACGATGTTGGTTCTGTATAATCGTAAGGACAAACAGTCATTATCTTTCGAAATAAAATCCCACTTAGTCAACACCTATGAAGGAGACTGACAAAAAAAAACTGGGGCATCCCGCTGACTGTAATCACAAAAAGAAACAGTTCATGCAAAAATAAAAACAGGGATAATAAAAACCAAAAGGGAAGAGATCCTGCAAACTCTCAACAAAATGACTGCCTGTTCAAAATAAATTGTCAGTATCCGAACCATCACTGGTATGTCAGAGCAAAGACTCAAACAAGATCTAATGCATGATTAGCTGAGTTTAGGATCGAAGAACATCACGAAGAACGGGTGGGTACAAATAAAATTTGAGCCTTTATCCTTTGTTTCTTAAACCGTGAACCAGGCCACGTTATAACCCTTAAAAGTCCTAGCTGAAGCACGGGTTAGTTCGAAAGCATACTGTTACAAAAGGTATCCTGACTCCTGTAGGGCTCGCTGTAAAATCCTGAGTTGACATCACATTTTACAAAAATCGCTTGTTTTACTGGAAAAAGGCATTTTCAAAAATTTAAAAACAGACATAAGCTTTGCATTCTTAAAATAATATTGTTTGCATATGACTATTTGTTCAACAACAGAGAAATTCGCACGACGAATATCTAGTGAACAAAAACCTTCTCAATAAAAAGGATCACCTCAAGTGGAAAAACACTTCCAATCAAGGGGCACAACATGATCATTGTCCATCATCTGGGGAAGTCAAGTCAAGATTCGAGGAATCTCTCAAAATGCCAAATAGCCAGGGGCAGATCTCCATCTGAATCAATTGGGGCATTGGACATGAATTCCAACAACGAATCTTGCATGATCAAACGAAGATCTTCTGGTAGTATGGCAACACAACACTACCGACAGTGACACCTCCCTACATCCTGAGAGCGTGGACATAGTAAAAAAGTACTACGCATAATCAAAGACCCGCTAGGTTGACTGGCCTAGGCAAAAATAAGGGCTTCCCGGCGAACCAAAAGGGTTCGGGCAAAAATAAGGGATGAAAATGAAAAAAATCTGTACAGCCGGCAAGTTGAAAACCTGAAAAGGCGGCTTGGGCAAAAAAGGGTATCCCGGTGAACTGAAAACCCAAAAGGGCGGTCCAGGCAAAAATTAGGGATCAAAGCGTACGATTATGTCTCGTCATCTCGTCACTGGCCTACCAGAAGAAGACTTGTCATTTTGACCGAAAGATACCAAGCACCTCATAGGTGGGGATAATACTCGATCCACGGGGCCTCCACAGGCATCTTCTCCTGCAGAAACAGGGGCAATAAAAATTGTCCAAGCTGTACAGCTGCTCTACTCACCAGGTACAAAGGTAGATTCAGCTGAAGAATATGGCTAAGATACTTTCACTCCCCGCAGAATAAGGCAGTAATGGTAGCTCTCCCAGCTGAGACTTGCAGCTATGTACAAATCAGCAATACTCTCCCCAAGCAAAGTTAGTCTACCATCAGCCCTAAAAAAGCTTGGTATCCCCAGAAGGTCTTAATATTCCCCAGCAGAGTATAAGAATATTCTCCAGCAAGTATGAAAGTATCCCCGACAGTCTTAAAATTCCTCCACTGAGTATAAGAATGTTCCCCGGCAGAATACAAGATACCCCTAGTGGAGCCGTTTCCCAGCACAGTCTGAAAAGCTTCCCCAGCGAAGTTGAATCATCATCCCTAGTAGACTCTGGAAGTTTACCCCCAGCGGAGTACAAAAAATATCCTTGGCCAAATTCAGAGGTTATCCCCACAAGAGTCTAACTGGGTTATCCTCAGCAAGTTGCAACTGAAAGATCATCCCCAACGAAGTTCTTTCTATCCCCAGCGGAGTTCATCATCAAAATCCCCAACAGAGTTTATCAACGGAATCCCCAGTGGAGTTATCGTTAAAATCTCAGCAAAGCATCTCTTCCCACAAAGTAATTCCCCGCAGAGTAATATCTTCACCAGTTTATTCCCTAACGGAGTTCTTTTCTCATGCAGGTTTATTCTCGCAATCATCTTCGTTCATCATCCCCAGCGGAAACGAAGAACTCAACTCTATTTACCAGCAGCTCCGGGATTTATTTTCCCAGACGAAAATACATTCATAAATATTTCACACTTCATACCTCTTATTTACATACATGATAAAGTGCATACGACACAATCTCATTTATTTTCGAGAACATCATGACATCATGCATTTCATACATCATGACATTGCATACAACTAACGTTTTACCTTTTTCAGGAAAAGGTCAACCAAAAGATGGCTACCATCAACCTTTTCAAGTCCCAGTTTAATACCTGTAACAAGCCAGGAAAATTCTGTGGACGACTGATTGTAGGTTAATACCTGAAACCAGCCAGGAAAATTATCTACACGAAGAGATTGAAGATTAACACCTGTAACGAGCCAGGAAGACTTTATTTCTTAGGTCATAGATTAATACCTGAAACCAGCCAGGATAGCTATCTCCTCGACCAACCTTTTCAAGTTCCAGATTAATACCTGTAACAAGCCAGGAAAAATATCTGTGGATGACTGATTGTAGATTAATACCTGTAACAAGCCAGGAAAATTATCTACGTGAAGAGATTGAAGATTAACACCTGTAACAAGCCAGGAAGACTATCTTTCTTTCTCCCGGTGAGCACGAGTCAGTTCCTAAATCTCAACAAAAGTTAGACTTCCCCAACGGAATCTTCTACAAACAACAGGTATGCAAGTTCTCGCTAAGGAATCTCTTATGCGATCGACACTCCTGCAAATGGCATCTATAAGCCCATCCTCCTACCAACAATCTCCAAATGGAATCTGTGATACGGTGGGAGAACTGACTTGAGGTTTTGTGTTTGTTTTCGCAAATGTTTCGGTTGAGCAAGAGTCGCCACCGACTTTTTATTTTATCCTAAGGAAAGGTTAAAAAGCACAGCAAAAACCTTTGAGATGTTTTCTTGGGTTCGGGGAGTAGATTATAGAAAGGGAAGGTATTAGCACCCTTTCTATCCATGGTTATCCATGGGCTCTTAGTTACTTGCTTAGATCACTTGCCTTGCATTTTCAATTTTTTGAAATGGTGCTTTCAATTGTTTGAAATGGTGCTTTGTGTGTGAGTTTGAAGAATGTTTTGAAAAGAGGCCGTTTGTTGTGGCAACCTTTGTAATGATCCATGTTTGAATGTATACAAAGGTGTATGTCTTTTGAAAAGGTTTTCAATGTTTTTGGAAATTGTTTTTGAAAATGTGTTGTGGAATGTGGTTTTGAAAAATAGGCAAGGGTTTTTGTTTTGCAAGTTGGCAAGTAACCAAGAGCCATCTACCCTAAATTTCTCAAAGATCTTTGCTAGGTTTTAACCCTTTTAACAATTTTGTTCCACCATTGTATTTGGTGGACAATCTCGTGTTAGGATGTTAACGGGACGGGCGCGGGTCATCGTTTAGACCATGATTGCAATGGTGCCAAGTATCTTTGGGCAATTCTTATTTAAGGGACTTGATCATTTTTAGGCAACTTTCGAAAGCGTCATCGAGGGACTATGATCATTTGATTATTTTGTTTTTGCCAAAGATACCCAACATGCAATATGGCCCATTTTTGAAGGCAACAAGTGGAGTACCCTAGGGGTGCAAGTGTGATTAGTGTTGTCCATTTTCATGCTTGTTTATCTTGAAATTAGGTCAAACTATTTTTGGTTAATTTTGCATACAAAATCCTAATTCTAACATGGCATAATTAGAAAGCTTTTAAATGCGAAAAATAAAAGGTCCTAAGTTATTACAACACAATATATGGGATGGGGGGTACAAATGTTCAAATGGGGGTATTTTGACAAGAAAATAAATTCTAACTATTACATCCAAAATTGAAATTCCACAAGGGATTTAATTGCACAAGTATTAATAAAATAAAAATAAATATGCAAAAATGCAAAAAAGGTTTTCATGTGTATGTAAAAAAAGTATTTATCATGTATCAAATAAACAAAAATAAAATTAATTAATTTTTGGTATTTTTAAGTATTTAGGATAAAACCCTAATTTTACTAAATAAAATGTATGAATTATTTAATATGTGCAATATTTATTAATTATGTATAAAAATAAATAAAAGAAGGTATATTGTAAAAAAAGTATTTTTGAGGTCAAAATATTAATAAAAATAAAATGTATTAATTCTTTGTATTTTCCCTAAATATATTAATAAAAATATATGTATTTACATTATTTATTGAATATATATTATATGTACAAAAAATAATATATTTAATATTAAAAAAAGTATATTTTATGTAAAATGTTTTCAAGAGATAATATAAAACAAAAATCAGAAAATAAATATGTTTGTATTATTTTTTTGTATTATAAAATAATAGTATATTTAAGTTTATTTCTATACAAAACTAAATAAAGCTAAATAAATATCAAAATAAATACAAAAAATATGGAAAAAATAATTTTAATATTTTTTATGTTTTGTCAAAAATAAATAAGTCAGAAACAAAAATCAAAAGTCAAAAATGATGAAAATAAAATGCAATGGGCCAAGGAGGTGCAAATGTGAAATAGCGGTGTGAAAAGAAAAACAAATCTCAGGCCCAGCCCAAGACTCTATCTTCTTCAACCTTCAGCTTCTTTGAACAAAACGCGTGCCTCTGCTATCTCAAGATCCTTGGACTTTTAGCACAAACTCACAACATGAAAAATGTTAAGCATCTAGCCACGATTCCAGACATATAAAAAACTTAACCTAACTCTCAGAAATGAGAGAGAATTTCTCCATCCCTAATTCTTAACCTAAGTTTTTGTCAATGTTCAGGTTCAAAATACTCTCAGCATATGTAATATAAATGGAAAGTAAAGATATGTATGGCTTCAGGGACATGAGTAGCACATTTTTCATTCACAAACTTAGAGCTAACTCTTCCTATATTGAGAGATAGAAGTTCATGAACTTACCTGTTCAGCTTGGATCGTGTCTGACAATGGAGGCACCTTCAAGGCAAAATGAGGATTGGTACAGCTTGCTTGAAGTTCAGAGATGTTATTCCAACCTTTAGTTTGCTTTGATACCAAGTGAATCAAGCTATAGCAATCCACCTGCAAAACAGAAAATGTGAAAATGGTGAAGTTGGTTAGAGGTGTTACAGTCTGCTTCCAAGGCTTGGGACAGTTTGTATGGGTTGTAGGGAATGTGTTTGAACTGGTTTGGATGAAGATGCACGAGTGGATTGAGCTATGGGATTCAAACTGCAGCTTTTGCCCTATTTTTGCAGTTTTATGGTGTTTCTGTGAATGGAGGGATATGGAAGATGATAGGCTCGTGTTTGAACTCAGTTAGGTTATTTGGAAGGTGTACAACAACTTTGCTTAAGCTTGTTCTTGCTGGAATGAGAGTTAGTCTTAGTTATGCAAGTTTCTTCACACTTAAGCAAGAAAGTATCAACTTGATTTCTAGGCCAGTACAAAGCCTCTATCTATGCTTCACATTTGAGTCTTGATTAGTTGGATATGCCTATGCCTTTGTGCCTCAAAGATCTGCATTGTACCTCATAGATTGCAAAGTTGACATAAAGTAACACTTTACAAAAATGGATAATATGCTTTTTCTTATTAAGGCTTAATCTTGTATGCAATGCTTAAACACATAATGCAAGGCTTGAACACAAGGGGTTTGCATTAAATTTATGAGTGTGAATGGGATAAAGGACCTGTAATTCATCTTAGAACATGCTGAGTTCAAAAGTGCAAGGTTATGAACATGTAAATTGGTCATGAACAAAGTGAGTTTTTCCCAACTTGCCAAATTCGATTCTCCCTAACCATGAGGTTGTTTGATGAGTTCTTGGACATTTTGGAAAGCTTGGAATGTGTACTACAATCCATCTTTGTAATGCAAATTGAAATTCCAAGTGGAAGCATGTGAAAAGTTTCCATGAAGTTAGGCAAAAATCCTGCCTAAAATAGGTCAAACTTTCTCTAAGTTAAGAATGTTTTGCACCCTTGTTCCAAAAATCATAACTTGAGCTACAAGCTTCTTTTGAGGAAACTTTGTGAATCAAAGTTGTATATTTTGAAATGGACTACAACTTTTATGTTTTGACTTTTGTTTTAATCCAAATGCATCTTGATGGAAAAATGGGACGAAGTTAGGAAAATATTAGGGATTTTCATAACTTAGAAAAATTCTAAGTTATGAAAATTCTTCATTTTAAACCCTAATTTGCAATTTTTGATTTCTTGATGAACAAGTTTCATAATTTGGCATGTTTTGATGAAAAATGAATCTTGACACTTGATTTTGACCAAAAAAGTCAAAGTTTGACTTTTTAGTATACAGTCAAAAATTGATCAATTGACTGGAAAATTCATCTGTCAAGTTTGTGCTTTTGGGATATTTTGAATTTGTTGAACATGTCAAGACAATTCAATGGGGTCCTTGAGTCCACATATGAGCTTGGTTTGCCATTGGCTAGGTCAAACAGTCAAAAATTGCCTTTGTGCAGTCAAAACCCTAAAAATGACCATTTTGCCCTTTTGGTGATCTGATCAAATTTCTTGTGGAATTGTGATCCAAACTTGACCAAATGGTTTGTATGAGTTCAATATGTTGATGTGGGTCAAAAATCATGAGGTTTGACTGTCAATAGACCACAATTGACTTTTTCCCCAATACAGTTGATTTATAGGTCAACTGTCCAATTGATTGGGCAAAGTTTGGAATCAAGACTTGAAACTTGGTATGGGTAAACTTGTGAGTCCAAAATGAAGCATGGAAGTCATCTTAGGCATTTTAGGTCAAAACATCTTTGTGCAAACACAAACCCTAATTTGGGTCAACAGTGCAAGGAGGAGTCTTGAGCAGAGGAAACCCTAACTGGATCTTGAGCTCTAAGGGTATTGGGATGAGAAAATGTTGAGGAAATGGGAGGGCAAAATTTGGGGTAAAATAGTTTCCCCTGTTCAATCTTCTTGCACCTGAAGAGTTAGATTGGCAGGTTTGTCTTTCGCGTCTCGAAGGTAAAAGGAGATTGGACACTAGAGCGCCCTTAAATTTGCACTCATCAGAACAATGGATATGGGAATGGGCTTAGAGATGCCATTTGGAGATGGGCTTAGAGATGCCATCTGAAGGGTGACAGAACCTTGTCGGAGATGGGCTTAACGATGCCATCTGAAAGGTTTATTGAACCGTAGTGTGACGGGTCCGAAGAATGAGAATCAAAATGGTATCCGTGTCTGGAATGTACTTGAACTACATCTAAGGACTGAGTTTGTATGAGCAGAAGAATGGCATCCATGTCTGGGGCGTATCTGAGCTGTAACTGTGTTTTAAGTGTAGAACGAATATCAGAATGACTGCCGTGTTTGGAGTGTATCTGTATTGTATCTGGGTAACAGAGAAACATATGTATGGAGCAATTGCGTGTTGGGGACAAATTCTGAATGAGTGACAGAATGGCAACCATGTTTGGAGCGTATCCGGATTGTATTGAAAGTTGTATGAGTAGCAGAATGACTTCTGTGTCTGGAGTGTATCTGAAACTGTAACTAGGATTGAGATCCATATGAGTAATAGAATGACTTCTGGGGCGAACGCACTGGAGAGAATCAGGCTGCTGTTGTAAGGGTCAGAATGGTATCCGTGTTTGGAATGCATTGAACCTTGAGGTGGATAAACGAATCTGAATGAGAGATAGAATGGCTGCCGAGTCTGGAGCGTATCTAGTCTATATCTGATTGCTGTAGTCCAAATGAGTAGTAGAATAACCGTCGTGTCTGAGGTGTATCCATACTGTATCTGACTTGAGATTCTGAATGAGTAATAGAATGACCGCCGTGTCTGGGGCGTATCCATATTGTATCTGAATAATTGTTAATGATAGCCTTTTAATTTTATCCTGAAAAGGGTGAAATGTTAGCTAAAACACAAAGTTATGTTGCATGATATGTATGATGCAAAATATGTTATATCAATGTTTATGATATGAATGTAGATGAATGCGTATGTAAGCCGAAGAGCTGTCTTGCTGAGGATAGATGAATCCTGGAGATAAAGAATCTTGACCGCTGCCAGGGAAAGTGAATCTTTGGCTGCTGCAAGGGAAGACAAAACTTTTGACTGCTGAGGATGAGCCATCCTTGTCGACTACTGCTGGAGAACTGGCATTCCTTGGTGATTTGCGGGGATGAGACTTTCTGGGGATCTCAACTGGGGAAGTTTAGAATCTGATAGACTCATGTTGGAGAAGTATGATTGAAAATTTCAGTTTGGTTGCAGATATCTCTGTGGGGAGAAGTTTCACTAGCCTGGTTCAACTGGGGATGGATGGTAGGAAATCTTAGCTTCGCTGGGGATTGGATTTTCAGATTTTTAAGGCTCCACTAGGGATTCTGAGACTTAACTCTGAGGGGAATCGAGTTCTGGAAGGCCCTCTGGCTGGGGAATTTGGAATTTAACTCTGCTGAGGATTCCTTCTGAAAGGGTATCAGGATATCTACTTGTACCTTCGACCTAACAGTAATCATCTTTCTTGATTCATAAGGAAATGATTATGTTCAAATGCATATGCCTATTTAACAAAACATTGGACGTTTCTCAAATAAAACATAAGTGCAAAAGAAAAAAGAAAAGGAAAACAACGCAAATTTATGTACTTGGAAAAGTATTTGTATTAACTTTCTATAAGTGTATTGGTACAAAGGAGACGGTCATCCTAGTAAGAGGATGCCGTCGTAAAAAAATTGAAAAATTTATACAAAAGAAAGATGGCTATGTGAAACAATTCCATGGGATTCCATTCTGTTATAGCCTTCACAACTCTGAATGTCTGTCCATTCAATGCTTCGTCTGCCGATGACTGGATTGATTAGAAACTTGGAGCTGGTTGATGAAGAGATTGTCCTTAAAGTGATCCGACGAGACATAATCATACGCTTTAATTCCCTAATTTTTGCTTGAATCGCCCTTTCGGGTTTTCGATCCACCGGGAAACCCCTTTTTGCCCAAGCCGCCCTTTCGGGTTTTCGACTTTCCGGGTGTACAGGTTTTTTTGTTTTATCCCTAATTTTTTCCTGAACTGCCCTTTCGGGTTTTCGGTCCACCGGGATGCCCATTTTTTGCCCAAGTCGCCCTTTCGGGTTTTCGACTTGTCGGGTCATTTTACGCGTAGTATCTTTTGACTATGTCTGCGTTCGCAGGGTGTGGCAAATCGTCGCCGTCCATGGTGGTCAGAATCATTGCACCACCAGAAAATATGCTCTTGATCACAAATGGTCCTTCGTATGTAGGAGTCCATTTGCCCCTGGGATCACTTTGCGGCAGGATAATCCGCTTGATTACGAGATCTCCGACTTGATATACTTGACGTCTGACTTTCTTGTTGAAGGCTTTGATCATCCGTTTTTGATACGTTTGACCATGGCAGACAGCAGCGAGTCGCTTCTCGTCGATCAAATTGAGTTGATCAAGTCGGGTTTGAATCCAATCATCTTCACTCAAACCAGAGTCCTTCATAATCCTTAAAGAGGGAATCTGAACTTCCATGGGCAAGACAGCTTCCATGCCATATACCAAAGAAAATGGGGTTGCCCCGGTTGAAGTACGTGCCATCGTACGGTATCCATGCAGAGCAAACGGTAACATCTCATGCCAGTCCTTGTAAGTGACTGTCATTTTCTGAATGATCTTCTTAATGTTTTTGTTCGGAGCTTCAACAGCACCGTTCATCTTCGGCCGATAAGGAGATGAATTGTGATGATAAATCTTAAACTATTCGCACAATGCGGTGATCATAGTATTATTCAGATTTATACCGTTGTCCGTGATGATCCTGTCTGGAACACCATACCGACATATGAGGTTTTGCTTGATGAAGCGGGCAACCACATTTTTAGTGACAGAGGCGAAATAAGCTGCTTCGACCCATTTGGTGAAGTAGTCAATGGCAACCAGGATGAAGCGATGTCCGTTGGAAGCCGTGGGCTTGATCTCTCCTATCATGTCAATGCCCCACATTGCGAATGGCCAAGGAGCTGTCAGCACGTTGAGAGGGACCGGGGGAATATGAATCTTATCAGCATAGACTTGACACTTGTGGCAAGTACGGGAGTGCTGATGGCAATCTGCTTCCATGGTAGACCAGTAATAGCCTGCCCTCAGGATCTTTTTAGCCATAGTATGCCCGCTCAAATGGGTGCCAAATGTACCGCTGTGCATCTCTGTCATGATTAACTCTGCTTCAGCTTTGTCAACACATCGGAGTAAAACACAATCATGGTTGCGCTTATAGAGGATGCCATTGCTCAGGAAGAACTTGGCAGCAAATTTCCTTACGAACTTCTTGTCATTTACGGAAGCTCCTTCGGGATATTCTTTAGTCTGGAGATACCTTTTGATTTCGTGAAACCAGGGTTGTTCCACTACTTCTTCGGTATTAATCTCATGACAATGCGCAGGTTCATCCATTCGCTCGATGTTGATTTGGGGAGCCTCGTTATCCCAATTGAGTTTAAACATAGAGGACATTGTGGCTAGAGCATCCGCTAGCTGATTCTCTTCTCGCGGGAAATGCTCGAAGGTAATTTGCTCGAAATGAGGCAACAATGTCAGGACATGCTCTCTGTATGGGATAAGATTAGGATGTTTGGTATCCCACTCTCCTTTTTTTTTACTGATAACCAAAGCCGAGTCCCCAAATACGATCAAAGATTTGATCCCCAAGTCTATAGCCGCCTTGAGACCAAAGATGCAAGCTTCATATTCCGCCATGTTGTTTGTGCAGCTGAAGCAGAGTTGAGCCGTGAAAGGAGTGTGATAACCTTCCGGGGAAATGAGTACCGCACCGATACCGTTTCCAAGTGCATTTGAAGCACCATCAAAGTACAGGGTCCATCGGGATCCCTTTTCAGGTCCGTCATACGGTCCGTTACCTTCAATGTTGTCCAAATTCATGATGTCCTCGTCCGGGAAGTCAAATCTCATGGATTGATAATCTTCGATAGCTTGATGAGATAGATGATCAACTAGTACACTCCGTTTTATAGCTTTTTGAGTGGTGTACTGGATGTCATACTCTGTTAGGATCATTTTCCATCTAGCTATTCTTCCAGATAAAGCAGGCTTTTCGAAGATATACTTGATAGGATCCATTTTGGAAATCAACAAGGTGGTATGAGTCAACATATACTGGCTTAGTCGGCGAGCAGCCCATACCAAAGCGCAGCAAGTTTTCTCGAGCAGTGAGTAGCGAGTCTCACAGTCGGTAAACTTTTTGCTAAGGTAATAAATAGCATGCTCTTTTCGACCAGACTCGTCATGCTGGCCTAAAACACACCCCATTGAGTTATCCAAGACGGTCAGATACATGATCAATGGTCTTCCTTCGACGGGAGGCATCAGAATATGAGGTTCTAGCAAATACTCCTTGATCTTATCAAAAGCAGCTTGGCAATCGTCGTTCCATTCGACTACCTGATCCTTCTTTAATAATTTGAAAATTGGCTCACGGGTAGAAGTTAGATGAGAGATGAATCTGGCAATGTAGTTCAAGCGCCCCAAGAACCCTCTAACCTCCTTTTCAGTACGGGGAGCAGGCATCTCTTGTATTGCTTTCACTTTGGCTGGATCGACCTCAATGCCTTTGTTGCTGACAATAAACCCTAGAAGTTTACCAGACCTAACTCCAAAAGTACACTTACTTGGATTCAGCCTGAGTTTGTACTCTTTCAACCTGGCAAACAGCTTTTCTAGATGCTCAAGGTGTTCCTCCTCTGTTTGTGACTGAGCTATCATATCGTCTATGTAAACTTCGATCTCATGATGTATCATATCATGAAATAAAGCTACCATGGCGCGTTGATAAGTTGCCCCTGCATTCTTCAGTCCAAACGGCATCACCTTGTAACAGAAAGTACCCCATTGTGTAACAAAGGTTGTTTTCTCCATGTCCTCGGGGGCCATTTTAATTTGATTGTAGCCCGAGAATCCATCCATGAAGGAAAACACTTTGTGCTGAGCTGTGTTGTCAATCAGAATGTCAATGTGCGGTGGCGGAAAATCATCCTTGGGGTTGGCCCTATTCAAATCCCGGTAGTCTACACACATCCTGACCTTGCCATCTTTTTTTAGGAACTGGCACAATGTTAGCAACCCATTGTGGATAGGATGTAACAGCCAGAAAGCCAGCGTTGAATTGTTTCATCACTTCTGCTTTAATCTTCTCAGACATGTCAGGCCTCATTCAGCGGACTTTTTGCTTGATCGGTGGACAATCCTCTCTTGTAGGGAGACAGTGAACCACGATGTCTGTGTCTAAACCCGGCATGTCTTCGTAAGACCAGGCGAAGATTTCAACGTACTCATTTAACAGCTGTATCAGGCGCTCCTTGACACTTTGTTCCAGATTGGCACCCACTTGCACTTCCTTCTGGTCTTCCTCTGTTCCTAAATTGATAGTTTTCAACAACTCTTCGTGAGGCAAGATGGCCCTTTCCTCTTGCTGTAAAAGTCTGGCTAGCTCTCCTGGTACTTCACAACCTTCGTCATCTTCATACTCAGCCTGATTGACTAGATCTTCCGAGTTATTGAAGGACATAGCAGAATAGTCTCCCATAGAATCCAGAGTGGATGGGTACCTGCATTTGTGAGCGTGGGTGTGTGTAAGGGATAGCCATCTTTAAACAAAAATGCAAAAGGAAAGAAAATGAACACAGCAGTTTATCGATGAAAAACGTCCAATGAATCATTAAATATGGCATATGGATATGAAGATAATCAAAACCCTTACAAATGGACCTACATGCCCCGGGCAAGGCAAGAGGTGAAAAAGTAGTGTACGGATTGTTCAAAAGTAATTATTACAGACCAAAGGAAATGTTTGACAGATAATTCATGATTAATAAAAGTAATGGGGACAAAGTCCTTTGCCTCCCAGTTGTGTAGTCCCCCTTCGATGGTTGGGTAGATCCAATCTTCAATGTTGGCATCTTCGTCTTCACCTTCCAAAGCATTAATCCCATAAGGAGAGATCTTGATGGGTGCTCTTTCAACCTTTGAACGGTGCATAGCTTTCTGCCCCGCGGCAGTGAATCCTAAACCAAACTTGTCTGTTTTGTGAGGAATGTCCGGCAACTGCCCCCATGTTGAGTTCTTCCCTTATTTCAATGCGGCCTTCGCGTCTTTTAGAGATGCCATCCTGGCCATCTGCTTTGGTACCTCCGCTACCACTTTTGCTACCTCCACCTCAGGAGAGACTTCCTCGAAGTGCTGGAACGGTGTCTCAATGAATTCACCTTCTACCTCTACATATCGGAAAGAGTTCAGATGGCTGACCATATACTCCTCTTCACCGTGGACGGTTATGATCTTTCCCTTGACAGGGTACTTCAGCATTTGATGTAGGGAAGAGGTGACTGCCCCAGCATTGTGTATCCATGGTCTCCCCAATAGGCAAGAGTATGACGGACGGATGTCCATCACATAGAAAGTTGAGGGGAAAACCTCTATACCAACCTTAATAGGAATGTCTACTTCCCCATGTACCATTCTCTTTGACCCGTCAAATGCCCTCACAATGATATTACTTGGCCTTAACTCCAAGCCTTCACAGTCTAAACGGTCGAGGGCCTTCTTAGGAAGCACGTTCAGAGAAGAACCAGTGTCGACTAGAACATGGGCCAGAGTAGTTCCTTGGCATTCTACCGACACATGTAACGCGTCGTTGTGTTTTATTCCTTTTGAGGTTAGGTGAGCATCAGAGAAACCTAAACCGTTGTCTGCTGTAAGACTGGCTACACAGTTTTGGAATTGGTCGGCAGAGGTTTCCTGGGGTACATGGGTTGTCTTTAGGAATTTTATCAATGCTTTGGCGTGCGCCTCTGAACAAAGTAGCAATGCTAACATGGAGACTTTCGAGGGGGTTTGCCCCAGTTGTTCTACCACGTCATAATCACTCTTTTTAATTATCTTCAAGATCTCCTCCATCTCTTTCTTAGAGGTTTCCGGGATGACCAAAGGTTGAGCCCTCGTCCTGACGAGCTCATCTTGGATCCCTTTACCTTTATCAGCAGAAGTTGGAGGGACAACAACAGGAATAGCAGCATCTTCAATCAATGGAGTTTTGGCGGAAAGTTTTACTGGTGCAGGAATATCTTTGGCGGCAGATGAGGGTCCAAAGATTTCCTTTGGGGGAGCAATCTCTGGAGAAAATATTCTCCCACTTCGGGTGATCTTGCTTGTGCCGGCAATGTTTCCAATGTTGGCATCCTCTTCATCAGAGCTTCCTTCGGTTATTTCAACTTGTTTAATACCATGGTAGTATATTTCTCCACCGTAATTCTATGGTATTGACTTTTCAGAACTGTAGGGGACAGGCCCTGGCATAGTTATCTTCAGAGGAACAGACTTTGTAGCAGATGTAATCTTAACAGGCTTTCTGACGGCCTTGGAAATATTGGCATGAATGGTGATAATTGAGACATCTTCGGTAGGGGTTGGAATAGCAGAAACTTTTTCAAATAGAATTTGTTGACTGTCCATCAGGCCTTGGATGCCTTTCTTCAGTAACGGGCAGTCAAATGGCAGAGAGTAACAACAGTAACAATCCTCCTTGCATCCCGAGAAAATCCCGGCCTTTAACAGGTTTAACTTGATGGTTAACAGCGGAGTTATCAGGTCATTGACATCAGAAACAAACAAATCCTCCTAAATAGCATGGACACTTCGACCGTGCTTCGGCATCGGAGCCGATATCACGTTTGGTTTCTCTGGAGCATCGAACTCCACCTCCTTTGCATCTATTAAGTCCTGAATTTTATTTTTCAGCACCCAACAATTATTTGTGTCATGTCCGACGCTATCGGAATGGTAGGCGCATTTGGCATTGGCATTGTAGGCTGGTGAGGTTGTATTCACATTTTCGGCGCTTCTTTGATATTTGTGAGATTCAGCTTTAACAAGTGTGGAAGAACTTGCGCGGGCGTCATATTAATGCGGGTGAACTACCATGGTGGCCGTTCTCCCCATTGCTGTTTAGGTCTGGACGGGTTATTGCGAGGCTGATCATTTGGTGGATTTTGGATCATTACGACCCCCACAGCCGGCATGCGCTCACTTATTCCTGTTCCTCTTTGAGAATACACAACAGCTGTTTCTTTCTTCGCTGGAAATGGTTTCTTAGCAATTGTAGATGCGGAGGCGTCCTTCTGAATCTTCCCATTCTTGATACCGGCTTCTACCCGCTCGCTAGTCAGAATTAATTCAGTAAACCTCGAGGAAGAGCTACCGATCAGATGATTAAAGAATGGACCAGACAGGGTCCCAAGGAACATGTCAACAAGTTCTCTATCGGAAAGAGGCGGCTGCACCCTTCCAGCCAGATCACGCCACTTCTGGGCGTATTCCTTAAATCCCTCACCTGAGGTCATTCCCATACTCTGCAGCTGAGTGCGGGTTGGTGCCAGGTCAGAGTTATATTGATATTGGCGATAAAAAGCAGCTGCCAGATCCTCCCAACTACGTATCTCCGACCTTTCCAACTTATAAAACCAGTCTAACTGAGTGCCAGACAGGCTATCTTGAAAGAAATGTACCCAAAGGTTTCTGTCAGATGTGTGAGGTTGGATTCTTCGGACATATGACCTTAGGTGCATTTTTGGGCAGGACAGCCCATCATATCTTGCAAAAATAGGCACTTTGAACTTCAGGGGGATCACAACTCCGACAATTAATCCCAAATCTTCGAAATCCAGGCCTCGAACTCTCTGCAGCTCCATAGCTGCTAAACGGTCCTCCAAATTCTTGTACTTGTCATCAGCCGGCGGGTATTGTTGTTCTGAGTAGTCTTCGTCTTCTTCAGCCTCTTCTACTTCAGCTTCGGATTCGGAAGGTACCGCGGCCCCTTTTCCTTTACTGTTTTCTTCTTCGGATGTGGAAGGAAATTCAAGAACCCTTCTGGCTTCACCTTCAAACCTTCTCCCCAGGGTAGCCACCCCGACTCTCTTCTTCTTCTTCTTTACTTGGTCTTTGTTCCCAAGCAGGGTTTTCAGATCCTCCTGACCCTTAGCCAAGGTCATCAGGAGTTGTTGAAACTGTGCGTTCTGAGGCTGCAAGTCCTTGACCGTCTGTTCGAGATCCATCTTACTGAAATAAACAGCAGAAAGATAAGGAAACCTGGTGTGGAGACCTGCTTATGCACATGATGAATGGTATGCTTATGTATGCAATGCATTCAAGGATTTAGAAAGTTCAAAATTGTTTCAAACAAAAAAGAACGCACGTCATATTAATAAGAGGAAATTTGTCAGTACATAAATGCCCCATGGGCCAAATATTACAAAATTTCTCAAGGTAAAAAGACGTTGCGCATCCTCTTTGGTGCGATGTAGGTGTTGAGGGTCTCTTCCTCATGGAGTCGGCGGGTAAGCTCTAAAACCTTCTTCTCACTGGCATAAAAGCTGGCTTCAAAAGTGTTCCGTTCCTCCTTGAGTTGGATCCAACTCTTCTGTATCTCCTCCCACGATGTAGGCATCTCAGGATGTAGGATGGTATAGGGAACCTCTCCTTCCGTAACGGGCTCTTTAATCACAGGGAGAACATGAGGATAAGGCATCATTAGACTCTGGGCCCGGGTTCGTACCCACTTGAGATAAGGCTCAAGAGGGATGGAGTTCTTGTGCCCCAGTGTCTTACTGTCAACCTTATTAGGCATCCTCCAAGCTCTGATGAATCTTTGGCGAAGTCCTTGCGCATTGTTGTCGAAGTCAAAAACTAGGTCAGGAATCAACATGTCATGAGGGCCATCCCTCCGTGCATATCCAAATTATCTCAAGGCTAGACAAGGATTGTAGGTAATACCTCCTCTAATGCCAAGCAATGGAACATTAGGGAATTCTCCACAACGATCGACGATGATGACATTTTCTCTGGACCAAGAACACTAATGTACATCAGAGTGAGTAAGGGTCATCAACCGTTGTGACCACCTTAGGCCTTGGTCATTCTTCAAGACAGATTGTGGAAGGTGCGAAATAAACCACCTTGCAAGGAGAGGAGTACATCACATGAGAACACCCCTTTTTCTCATTGTTCGAGTGTAAAATGAGTGAAGGATGTCCCTAAGCAATGTTGGTATTGGATTTCTGGATAAGAAGATCTTGACGGCGTTGACATCTACAAGCTGGTCAGGATTTGGGAACAAGACCAACCCATAGATAAGGAGGGCTACAATCTCTTCGAAGGCTTGTAGGTCCAATGAATTCCAACACTCTTGTGCCTTCTCAAACAAGAATTTTGCTAAGAAGCCTTTGACACCACTTCTAGTTTCCCAATGCCCCTTGATGTCAGATGGTTGCAAGTGCAGGGCTTGAGCAACATCTTCAGGCCTTGGTTCCTTTTCCGTACCGTTGAAAGGTAGTTGATTAAGGATAGGAATTCTCAAGAGTTGAGAAAATTCCTCCAAAGTGGGCACCAACTGGTAGTCGGGGAAAGTGAAACAGTGGTGAAGAGGGTCAAAGAACTGGAACAACACCTTCATCATGTCTTCTTCAATGTTGGTATTGACTAGGCTGAGCAGTCTGCCATGGCTTTCACTGAAGGGAGAGCTTTCCGGAATTCTTGATGTGAGCTCCTTGAGTTGAGGAGGGATTATCACAAGGTTGACTTGGATGGTTTTCCTGCGATGAATTTCCATGACCTACAAAACAAGAACAAAGATGAAGATCTAAACCCTTGAAATGGTTAGTATATGCATATGATGCTTTATGATGTTTATGATGTATGCACAAAACATATGTACAGGAAAATCACACCAAACCCTAATTTCAGGCTTGCATGAGGTTTCATAGGTAAGTATCCTCTTGAGTGTAGTTGGCTTAAAAACCTGTCCTATAAATAGTAACCGGGTTCTAAGGAGCTCAATATCACTGGATTATTTTCATTGTTCATCGTTTTGGTTTAGCCACTTAACTAGCGACCAAAATATTCCAAGAAAACAATCCTCAATGAGTGTAGTATCGAGTATCTACCAACTTTGGACTGCACCAAAGCCGGTCATCTCACTACTCCTAATGAAAGGCCAAGATGGTCAAGTAAGGTTCTAGGTCATTAGTGCTTAGTGACATCACTCAGCGGCCCCGTACTCTCCTTGATTGAACTCAAGGGTTACCGGTACTCACAAATATGTCGCACTAATATAGCTATTGCTTCAACCGTGTCGGTATACCCCGCACAGTTTTCACAACGTATTGCTATCTATGAATGTTTCCCTAAATCCGGGTGTAGGATTGCAAACCCAAACAAGAGAGCCAAGATATAAAGCAATCAAAACAAACAATTAGTCATGCAAGAGGGTGATCTAAGCCCTAAGGTTACTCCACTTTAAAGAATAGTCCCCAGCAGAGTCGCCAGTTCTGTGATACGGTGGGAGAACTGACTTGAGGTTTTGCGTTTGTTTTCGCAAATGTTTCGGTTGAGCAAGAGTCGCCATCGACTTTTTATTTTATCCTAAGGAAAGGTTAAAAAGCACAGTAAAAACCTTTGAGATGTTTTCTTGGGTTCGAGGAGTAGATTATAGAAAGGGAAGGTATTAGCACCCTTTCTATCCATGGTTATCCATGGGCTCTTAGTTACTTGCTTAGATCACTTGCCTTGCATTTTCAATTGTTTGAAATGGTGCTTTCAATTGTTTAAAATGGTGCTTTGTGTGTGAGTTTGAAGAATGTTTTGAAAAGAGGCCGTTTGTTGTGGCAACCTTTGTAATGATCCATGTTTGAATGTATACAAAGGTGTATGTCTTTTGAAAAGGTTTTCAATGTTTTTGGAAATTGTTTTTGAAAATGTGTTGTGGAATGTGGTTTTGAAAAATAGGCAAGGGTTTTTGTTTTGCAAGTTGGCAAGTAACCAAGAGCCATCTACCCTAAATTTCTCAAAGATCTTTGCTAGGTTTTAACCCTTTTAACAATTTTGTTCCACCATTGTATTTGGTGGACAATCTCGTGTTAGGATGTTAACGGGACGGGTGCGGGTCATCGTTTAGACCATGATTGCAATGGTGCAAAGTATCTTTGGGCAATTCTTCTTTAAGGGACTTGATCATTTTTAGGCAACTTTCGAAAGCGTCATCGAGGGACTATGATCATTTGATTGTTTTGTTTTTGCCAAAGATACCCAACATGCAATATGGCCCATTTTTGAAGGCAACAAGTGGAGTACCTTAGGGGTGCAAGTGTGATTAGTGTTGTCCATTTTCATGCTTGTTTATCTTGAAATTAGGTCAAACTATTTTTGGTTAATTTTGCATACAAAACCCTAATTCTAACATGGCATAATTAGAAAGCTTTTAAATGCGAAAAATAAAAGGTCCTAAGTTATTACAACACAATATATGGGATGGGGGGTACAAATGTTCAAATGGGGGTATTTTGACAAGAAAATAAATTCTAACTATTACATCCAAAATTGAAATTCCACAAGGGATTTAATTGCACAAGTATTAATAAAATAAAAATAAATATGCAAAAATGCAAAAAAGGTTTTCATGTGTATGTAAAAAAAGTATTTATCATGTATCAAATAAACAAAAATAAAATTAATTAATTTTTGGTATTTTTAAGTATTTAGGATAAAACCCTAATTTTACTAAATAAAATGTATGAATTATTTAATATGTGCAATATTTATTAATTATGTATAAAAATAAATAAAAGAAGGTATATTGTAAAAAAAGTATTTTTGAGGTCAAAATATTAATAAAAATAAAATGTATTAATTCTTTGTATTTTCCCTAAATATATTAATAAAAATATATGTATTTACATTATTTATTGAATATATATTATATGTACAAAAAATAATATATTTAATATTAAAAAAAGTATATTTTATGTAAAATGTTTTCAAGAGATAATATAAAACAAAAATCAGAAAATAAATATGTTTGTATTATTTTTTTGTATTATAAAATAATAGTATATTTAAGTTTATTTCTATACAAAACTAAATAAAGCTAAATAAATATCAAAATAAATATCAAAATAAATACAAAAAATATGGAAAAAATAATTTTAATATTTTTTATGTTTTGTCAAAAATAAATAAGTCAGAAACAAAAATCAAAAGTCAAAAATGATGAAAATAAAATGCAATGGGCCAAGGAGGTGCAAATGTGAAATAGTGGTGTGAAAAGAAAAACAAATCTCAGGCCCAGCCCAAGACTCTATCTTCTTCAACCTTCAGCTTCTTTGAACAAAACGCGTGCCTCTGCTATCTCAAGATCCTTGGACTTTTAGCACAAACTCACAACATGAAAAATGTTAAGCATCAAGCCACGATTCCAGACATATAAAAAACTTAACCTAACTCTCAGAAATGAGAGAGAATTTCTCCATCCCTAATTCTTAACCTAAGTTTTTGTCAATGTTCAGGTTCAAAATACTCTCAGCATATGCAATATAAATGGAAAGTAAAGATATGTATGGCTTCAGGGACATGAGTAGCACATTTTTCATTCACAAACTTAGAGCTAACTCTTCCTATATTGAGAGATAGAAGTTCATGAACTTACCTGTTCAGCTTGGATCGTGTCTGACAATGGAGGCACCTTCAAGGCAAAATGAGGATTGGTACAGCTTGCTTGAAGTTCAGAGATGTTATTCCAACCTTTAGTTTGCTTTGATACCAAGTGAATCAAGCTATAGCAATCCACCTGCAAAACAGAAAATGTGAAAATGGTGAAGTTGGTTAGAGGTGTTACAGTCTGCTTCCAAGGCTTGGGACAGTTTGTATGGGTTGTAGGGAATGTGTTTGAACTGGTTTGGATGAAGATGCACGAGTGGATTGAGCTATGGGATTCAAACTGCAGCTTTTGCCCTGTTTTTGCAGTTTTATGGTGTTTCTGTGAATGGAGGGATATGGAAGATGATAGGCTCGTGTTTGAACTCAGTTAGGTTATTTGGAAGGTGTACAACAACTTTGCTTAAGCTTGTTCTTGCTGGAATGAGAGTTAGTCTTAGTTATGCAAGTTTCTTCACACTTAAGCAAGAAAGTATCAACTTGATTTCTAGGCCAGTACAAAGCCTCTATCTATGCTACACATTTGAGTCTTGATTAGTGGGATATGCCTATGCCTTTGTGCCTCAAAGATCTGCATTGTACCTCATAGATTGCAAAGTTGACATAAAGTAACACTTTACAAAAATGGATAATATGTTTTTTCTTATTAAGGCTTAATCTTGTATGAAATGCTTAAACACATAATGCAAGGCTTGAACACAAGGGGTTTGCATTAAATTTATGAGTGTGAATGGGATAAAGGATCTGTAATTCATCTTAGAACATGCTGAGTTCAAAAGTGCAAGGTTATGAACATGTAAATTGGTCATGAACAAAGTGAGTTTTTCCCAACTTGCCAAATTCTATTCTCCCTAACCATGAGAATTCTAAGTTATGAAAATTCTTCATTTTAAACCCTAATTTGCAATTTTTGATTTCTTGATGAACAAGTTTCATAATTTGGCATGTTTTGATGAAAAATGAATCTTGACACTTGATTTTGACCAAAAAGTCAAAGTTTGACTTTTTAGTATACAGTCAAAAAAATTGATCAATTGACTGGAAAATTCATCTGTCAAGTTTGTGCTTTTGGGATCTTTTGAATTTGTTGAACATGTCAAGACAATTCCATGGGGTCCTTAAGTCCACATATGAGCTTGGTTTGCCATTGGCTAGGTCAAACAGTCAAAAATTGCCTTTGTGCAGTCAAAACCCTAAAAATGACCATTTTGCCCTTTTGGTGATCTGATCAAATTTCTTGTGGAATTGTGATCCAAATTTGACCAAATGGTTTGTATGAGTTCAATATGTTGATGTGGGTCAAAAATCATGAGGTTCGACTGTCAATAGACCACAGTTGACTTTTTCCCCAATACAGTTGATTTCTAGGTCAACTGTCCAATTGACTGGGCAAAGTTTGGAATCAAGACTTGAAACTTGGTATGGGTAAACTTGTGAGTCCAAAATGAAGCATGGAAGTCATCTTAGGCATTTTAGGTCAAAACATCTTTGTGCAAACACAAACCCTAATTTGGGTCAACAGTGCAAGGAGGAGTCTTGAGCAGAGGAAACCCTAACTGGATCTTGAGCTCTAAGGGTATTGGGATGAGAAAATGTTGAGGAAACTGGAGGGCAAAATTTGGAGTACAACAGTTTCCCCTGTTCAATCTTCTTGCACCTGAAGAGTTAGATTGGAAGGTTTGTCTTTCGCGTCTCGAAGGTAAAAGGAGATTGGACACTAGAGTGCCCTTAAATTTGCACTCATCATAACAATGGATATGGGAATGGGCTTAGAGATGCCATTTGGAGATGGGCTTAGAGATGCCATTTGAAGGGTGACGGAACGTTGTCGGAGATGGGCTTAACGATGCCATCTGAAAGGTTTGTTGAACCGTAGTGTGACGGGTCCGAAGAATGAGAATCAAAATGGTATCCGTGTCTGGAATGTACTTGAACTACATCTAAGGACTGAGTTTGTATGAGCAGAAGAATGGCCTCCGTGTCTGGGGCGTATCTGAGCTGTAACTGTGTTTGAAGTGTAGAACGAATATCAGAATGACTGCCGTGTTTGGAGTGTATTTGTATTGTATCTGGGTAACAGAGAAACATCTGTATGGAGCAATTGCATGCTGGGGACAAATTCTGAATGAGTGACAGAATGGCAACCATGTTTGGAGCGTATCTGGATTGTATTGAAAGTTGTATGAGTAGCAGAATGACTTCCGTGTCTGGAGTGTATCTGAAACTGTAACTAGGATTGAGATCCATATGAGTAATAGAATGACTTCTGGGGTGAACGCACTGGAGAGAATCAGGCTGCTGTTGTAAGGGTCAGAATGGTATCCGTGTTTGGAATGCATTGAACCTTGAGGTGGATAAACGAATCTGAATGAGAGATAGAATGGTTGTCGAGTCTGGAGCGTATCTAGTCTGTATCTGATTGTTGTAGTCCGAATGAGTAGTAGAATAACTGTCGTGTCTGAGGTGTATCCATATTGTATCTGACTTGAGATTCTGAATGAGTAATAGAATGACCGCCGTGTCTGGGGCGTATCCATACTGTATCTGAATAATTGTTAATGATATCCTTTTAATTTTATCCTGAAAAGGGTGAAATGTTAGCTAAAACACAAAGTTATGTTGCATGATATGTATGATGCAAAATATGTTATATCAATGTTTATGATATGAATGTAGATGAATGCGTGTGTAAGACGAAGAGCTGTCTTGCTGAGGATAGATGAATCCTGGAGATAAAGAATCTTGACCGCTGCCAGGGAAAGTGAATCTTTGGCTGCTGCAAGGGAAGACACAAATTTTGACTCCTGAGGATGAGCCATCCTTGTCGACTACTGCTGGAGAACTGGCATTCCTTGGTGATTTGCGGGGATGAGACTTTATGGGGATCTCAACTGGGGAAGTTTAGAATCTGATAGACTCATGTTGGAGAAGTATGATTGAAAATTTCAGTTTGGTTGCAGATATCTTTGTGGGGAGAAGTTTCACTAGCCTGGTTCAACTGGGGATTGATGGTAGGAAATCTTCGCTTCGCTGGGGATTGGATTTTCAGATTTTTAAGGCTCCACTGGGGATTCTGAGACTTAACTCTGAGGGGAATCGAGTTCTGGAAGGCCCTCTGGCTGGGGAATTTGGAATTTAACTCTGCTGAGGATTCCTTCTGAAAGGGTATCAGGATATCTACTTGTACCTTCGACCTAACAGTAATCATCTTTCTTGATTCATAAGGAAATGATTATGTTCAAATGCATATGCCTATTTAACAAAACATTGGACGTTTCTCAAATAAAACATAAGTGCAAAAGAAAAAAGAAAAGGAAAACAACGCAAATTTCTGTACTTGGAAAAGTATTTGTATTAACTTTCTATAAGTGTATTGGTACAAAGGAGACAGTCATCCTAGTAAGAGGATGCCGTCGTAAAAAAATTGAAAATTTTATACAAAAGAAAGATGGCTATGTGAAACAATTCCATGGGATTCCATTCTGCTATAGCCTTCACAACTCTGAACGTCTGTCCATTCAATGCTTCGTCTGCCGATGACTGGATTGATTAGAAACTTGGAGCTGGTTGATGAAGAGATTGTACTTAAAGTGATCCGACGAGACATAGTCATACGCTTTAATTCCCTAATTTTTGCCTGAATCGCCCTTTCAGGTTTTCGATCCACCGGGAAACCCCTTTTTGCCCAAGCCGCCTTTTCGGGTTTTCGACTTGTCGGGTGTACAGGTTTTTTTGTTTTATCCCTAATTTTTGCCTGAACCGCCCTTTCGGGTTTTCGGTCCACCGGGATGCCCATTTTTTGCCCAAGTCGCCCTTTCGGGTTTTCGACTTGTCGGGTCATTTTACGCTTAGTATCTTTTGACTATGTCTGCGTTCGCAGGGTGTGGCAAATCGTCGCCGTCCATGGTGGTCAGAATCATTGCACCACCAGAAAATATGCTCTTGATCACAAATGGTCCTTCGTATGTAGGAGTCCATTTGCCCCTGGGATCACTTTGCGGTAGGATAATCCGCTTGATTACGAGATCTCCGACTTGATATACTTGACATCTGACTTTCTTGTTGAAGGCTTTGATCATCCGTTTTTGATACGTTTGACCATGGCAGATATCAGCGAGTCGCTTCTCGTCGATCAAATTGAGTTGATCAAGTCGGGTTTGAATCCAATCATCTTCACTCAAACCAGAGTCCTTCATAATCCTTAAAGAGGGAATCTGAACTTCCATGGGCAAGACAGCTTCCATGCCATATACCAAAGAAAATGGGGTTGCCCCGGTTGAAGTACGTGTCATCGTACGGTATCCATGCAGAGCAAACGGTAACATCTCATGCCAGTCCTTGTAAGTGACTGTCATTTTCTGAATGATCTTCTTAATGTTTTTGTTCGCAGCTTCAACAACACCGTTCATCTTCGGCCGATAAGGAGATGAATTGTGATGATAAATCTTAAACTGTTCGCACAATACGGTGATCATAGTATTATTCAGATTTGTACCGTTGTCCGTGATGATCCTGTCTGGAACACCATACCGGCATATGAGGTTTTGCTTGATGAAGCGGGCAACCACATTTTTAGTGACAGAGGCGAAAGAAGCTGCTTCGACCCATTTGGTGAAGTAGTCAATGGCAACCAGGATGAAGCGATGTCCGTTGGAAGCCGTGGGCTTGATCTCTCCTATCATGTCAATGCCCCACATTGCGAATGGCCAAGGAGCTGTCAGCACATTGAGAGGGACCGGGGGAATATGAATCTTATCAGCGTAGACTTGACACTTGTGGCAAGTACGGGAGTGCTGATGGCAATCTGCTTCCATGGTAGACCAGTAATAGCCTGCCCTCAGGATCTTTTTAGCCATAGTATGCCCACTCAAATGGGTGCCAAATGTACCGCTGTGCATCTCTGTCATGATTAACTCTGCTTCATCTTTGTCAACACATCGAAGTAAAACACAATCATGGTTGCGCTTATAGAGGATGCCATTGCTCAGGAAGAACTTGGCAACAAATTTCCTTACGAACTTCTTGTCATTTACGAAAGCTCCTTCGAGATATTCTTTAGTCTGGAGATACCTTTTGATTTCGTGAAACCAGGGTTGTTCCACTACTTCTTCGGTATTAATCTCATGACAATGCGCAGGTTCATCCATTCGCTCGATGGTGATTTGGGGAGCCTCGTTATCCCAATTGAGTTTAAACATAGAGGACATTGTGGCTAGAGCATCCGCTAGCTGATTCTCTTCTCGCGGGAAATGCTCGAAGGTAATTCCATTTAATTTAATTCCATTTAATTCAAAAATAAACAAAAATCCTTTCATTAATAAAAAAGGGTCAAAACCCAAAAAACTCGCATCCGATTTAATTTCCCGCACGCGATCCATTTTATCATATTATTGTATCTGTTTCCCGGAATGTAATAGCTTTTAATTAGGACTTTAATTATTTATCGCTTTATTTTACTTTCCGCATTTTAATTTCAAGGGTTGTTTTTGGCGATGTAAATACCCGACGCCTTGTAATAGTTTAGATTTAATTTTCGCAATTTAAATTCCGCAACTATTAACTGTTAGATGTTTGATAAATAGGGAATGTATGACAAGATCAAATGTATGAACTTAAAATCAACATAGCTCACCCATGATATGTACAAAGATAAAATTAACTGAAAAACAATACACTCGCACATGCCACTCTTAGGGTACACCTCACTTGGTTGCCTCGAACGTGGTCATTGAGTATAGGAAGTTTTAGAGGTCGTCCTTTTGTCCAAAGATCATAAGTTGCCTCGAAACAGTTACCTCATAAAAAATGATCTAAGACATTAGGGTTACCGCTAAGGCGTCCTAACATTGCTTTAGTGGCCACACGTCCCTTAAATCGAATTGACCCGAAAACTCCAACGACGGTGCTACCTACTCCTCAATAGTGGGATAGCACTGTCTAAAGGACATTTGCACAGTTTAATTCCTTTTTGAGTAGGTAGATATTCTTAAGTACTTGCTCATTTCAAAACAAAACAAATTTTTCGCACTTACACTTTTCAAATAAAGTTTTCAACAACACTTCATACACTCTTGAGGACAGAAACAAGAGTTAAATCGAAGTTTTCAAACAAAACTCTTTTCAAAACCCACAAACACAAGAAAAGCAAACTTTTGAAAACACAATGAGCAAGTACCTAAGAGCCCGTGGATAACCACGGATAGAAAGGGTGGTAACACCTTCCCTTTCTATAATCTACCTCCCGAACCCGAGAAACATCTCAAAAGGAATTTTTCTGTGCTTTTGTCCTTTCCTTGTTGGATAAAATAAAAGACGGTGGCGACTCTTGCTTACCGCGACATTTTGCAAAAACAAACGCAAATGCGAACCAGCATTCCAAAACAGTCAGTTCTATTTCCACCGATCACAGTGATCTACCAACTTCACTGAAGGTAGAGAGAAAATATATCATAGCATCACCGTTCACTGACGATGAACTACCAACGTTCACTGGGGGTAGCAAAAAGATAACAAGTTTCCCTAGAATTCTGGCATTTCGCCTAGAACCGGTCTCAACTTCTTCTTTATCCGAGGCAATTTTCCTGGAAAGGGTAAGATGTAGGTTGTCTCAAATAAAGAGACATCCACTTGCAAAGATTTCACAACGAGTTGTTTCTGCGTATTTAAAAGTCTTGCCCTCCACTGGCGTAAACTGACGACGGACTGCAAACTGTCCACTCATAGAGGAGATAGCAAAAAGGTTGTGTCGACTTTTACAGGGAAGCACAAGTTGCTCAAATAAAGAGACCTTCTACTTTTTGTCATGGAGGATTGTAAAAGGAAATGACTTTCCGGGGATAGAAATATGGTTTCCTGGGGAAAGAAATATGACTTCTCAGGGAAATGCCATGATATTCCTACTGAGGGGACATAGTCTTCTTGTGCAAAATAAATGCACAAAACAAAACTCGAAGCTTTCAGAAATCCAAAGTGAATAATATTGTTGTAGAACCACAGACTCAATCCAGAAATAAACTGGAATGGAACAGTCAACCAAAATATATCCTTTGAGAAATAAACTCAAGAGGGAAAACCAAATCCATCCAAACAAGGAGTTGTATAGGAAGGCTAAAGCAAAAATCTTCCACGAGGGATAACTCAGTGGGGAAATTGAAAGAATATACGCTTTCTGTTTAGGGCCACCACTCTATGGAAGAGAGGACAATGTAACTCTGCAAAACAGGGTGATATGTCAACAAAACATAAAAAAATGTCAACGATCAATGATTTTCCAATTTTAGCTATGCATGATGTATATATGAATGTATGAGTGTTATCATACGTATGCTGACAAAACAGACACACAACCCCGGGAGTAACCAAGCAAAACCAACTCTGACACAAACAACACTCAGCTAAACCACATCTAGGATGAGCCTTCCTAGAAAAACTAAATGCCAACTGAGGAAACAAAACCTACTACCTGCTTTAGCTTTACTGGGGAGAAACATAATCTGGAAGTAAACAAAACAAAGTGATAAAATAGTACAGATACAGGGATATAACATCTTTCTCCAGGCTTCACCAGGGAAGTAAACGTTTTCAAAAGTAACACTTCTACTGCGGATTGCAAAGCTAGTCTCAAGTAAAGTAGATGGACACCAAATCATGGAAACATTCACTGGGGAATTCAGGCCTACTTCATCGGGGAGATTAACACCACATCTTCAAAGGGAAAACCATAATACGTTATTCACTAGCGAAACCAGGGACCTGCGCTCTTCAAGAGTGATTATGGTACCAACTTCTCGGGAAAAAGAACTTTCATTACACCGAACTAAAACTTCACTGGAAAAATCTCGGATTGAGACTTCTCATCATGAAAATTCAGAAAAGAGGAGAAATAAATCTAAACTTGACCGAGGATACTGGAGTCACGAACCCAATACGGTGAATCATCCCGAGTAAACCTTCCCAAGGGGAACAAAAACTTCTTAAGATAAACTGGAGTTTGTCCATTCCTGGGATCACCATTTTGTTGCCATTATTTCATCACAGATTCCAATGTAAAAGCGAATTGTAAATTATTTTTGAAAAATCGATTTTGTTATTTAATCTTTTTACTTTGAAAGTTATTATCAATAATAAATGGAGTATTTGCAAGCTAAATAAAATAAGAAATACAAAGAATTGGTTAAAAGCTCAAATTTCATTAATAGAATGGTAGTCTGCGAATGGCGAGACTCCATGGATAATTACAAACTTCGGAAAATGGTAATATATAATGGAAAAGATACATTGAGATACAATGACCATTATCCCCTATAACAACTTTTAAAATCCTGAGCAGCAACTTCTGTTAAAGTTGTGATGAAAATCTGAGAAGATTGTTGCTCCAACGATTAAGTCTTGTCGGATGTAGTACCTTGCCAAGAAAGTCCCTAACTTTTTCCTAAAATGCCCTTGCAGGTTTTCAGCTTAGCGATAAATTTATTCTGTTTATGTCTCTAATTTTTGCCTAGACCGCCCTTTCGGGTTTTCGATCTACCGAGACGCTCTTTTTTGCCTAAGCCGCCCTTTCAGGTTTTCAAATTAGCGAGTTGTTCTTTTGTTTCTTTAGGCGAAGTATTTCTTGACTGCATCAGCATTCATGGGACGTGGGAACTCCTCGCCATCCATAGTTTCAAGAATTAATGCACCGCCAGAGAAGGATTTCTTGACAACATATGAGTCTTGAAAGTTGGGAGTCCACTTGCCCCTAGAATCAGTGTTGAAAGACATGATATTTCTGAGCACGAGGTCACCTTCTCTAAATTTACGAGGTTTGACCTTCTTATTAAAAGCTTTCTTCATCCTTTTCTGATATAATTGTCCATGACATAAAGTTGTCATCCTCTTCTCTTCGATCAAATTTAATTGGTTAAACCGGTTCTGGACCCATTCAGCCTCTGATAACTTGGTTTCCATTATCACAGCAAAGAGGGAATCTCAAGCTCTACTGGGAGTACAACTTCCATTCCATACACCAGGGAGAACGGGGTTTCTCCTGTTAAAGTGCGGACAGATGTTTGATATCCATGTAGAGAAAAAGGGAGCATTTCATGGAAATCCCTATAAGAAACAACCATTTTTTGGATAATCTTCTTGATATTCTTATTAGAAGCTTCAACAATCCCATTCATCTTTGGCCTGCATGGAGATGAATTGTGATGAACAATCTTGAATTCTTCGCACAGTTCTGTCATCATTTTATTATTCAAATTCAAGCCATTGTTGGTGATAATTCTGCTTGGCACACTATACCGACATATAAGATTATTCTTGATGAAGCGCACAACCACCTGCTTAGTAACATTGGCATATAAAGCATCTTCCACCCACTTGGTGAAGTAATCAATTGCTACCAAGATAAAACAGTGTCCATTCGAAGCTTTGTGTTCTATCATCCCAATCATGTCAATACCCCACTAGAGAAAGGCCATGGGGAAGAGATCACATTGAGAAGTGTCGGAGGAACATGGACCTTATCTGTATAAACCTGACATTTATCACACTACTTTGCAAATTTATAACAATCATATTCCATTGTTAGCCAATAGTAACCTACCCTTAGCATCTTTTTAGCCATCGAATGTCCATTGGCATGAGTGCCAAATGAACCTTCATGAATCTCATGCATCAACATGTTTGCTTCGTGTCTATCCATGCATCTGAGCAAGACCATGTCATAATTTCTTTTATACAACGTATTTCCACTGAGGAAGAAACTGTCAGCCAATCTTCTCAGTGTCTTTTTATCTTTCTTCGAAGCACCAATCGGGTATTCCTGAGTCTGAAGAAAATGCTTGATATCATGATACCAAGGTTTTTCATCTGCTACCTCATCTGTTGTAAACACATGAGCGAGCCTATCTAGTCGCCGAACTGTAATTCAAGGTAGATCATTCCAAGTATTCACTTGGTACATAGAAGCCAGAGTTTCCAGAGGATCTTCCATCTGATTTTCATCTCTAGGAATGTGATGGGATTAAACTTTATTGAAGAAGGGTAACAATCTTCTAGCATAATATTGGTAAGGGATCAAGCCGGGGTGACGAGTATCCCATTCTCCTTTAATCTGATTTATTACCAAAGCTGAATCACCATACACATCTAGATTTTTAATTATGAGATTAATAGCTTCCTCGAGACCCATGATGCAAGCCTCATATTCTGCCATATTATTAGTACAATCTAATGTTAACCTTGCAGTAAAAGGAATTTGCAATCCATGTGGAGTGACAATAACAGCACCAATTCCTTTACCATAAGCATTCACAGCTCCATCAAATATCATACTCCAACAAGATTCAGGGTCAGGACCTTCCTCAGGCAATGGTTCATCACAATCCTTCACTTTCAGGAACATCACATCCTCATCGGGGAATTCATATTCTATAGATTGATGATTCTCCACTGGTTGGTGAGCAAGATAATCTGCCAACACACTGCTTTTAATAGCCTTTTGAGTGCGGTATTCAATATCATATTCAGATAGCAACATCTGCCAGCGGGAAATTCTCCCAGTAAGAGCAGGATTTTCAAAAATATACTTGATTGGATCCATTTTGGAGATCAACCAAGTAGTGTGATTCAACATATACTACCGCAAACTCTTTGCCGCCCAGGCCAAAGCACAACATGTCTTTTCCAGCATGGAATACTGCGACTCACAATGAGTGAATTTTTTACTGAGATAATAAATGGCGAACTCCTTCTTCCCTGTTTCTTCTTGTTATCCCAGAATACAACCCATGGAATTATCTAACACTGTCAGATACATAATCAATGGTCTTCCATCGACAGGAGGGAGCAAGATAGGAGGTTCAAGATGATATTCTTTAATACTTTCAAATGCCCTTTGGCATTCATCCGCCTACACACAACCTTGATCTTTCTTTAACAACTTAAAGATCGGTTCACATGTTGCAGTCATGTGGGAAATGAATTTGGAAATATAATTCAAACGCCCGAGGAAACCTCTGACTTTCTTTTCAGTTTTTGGCGCTGGCATCTCTTGAATTGCTTTGACTTTATCAGGGTCAACTTTAATTCGTTTTTGGCTAACAATGAAACCCAACAATTTTCCTGATTGAACACCGAAGGTGCATTTATTTGGATTCAAGCGGATACGATACTTCCTCAAATGCTGAAACAACTTCAACAAATCTTCTACATGCCCTTCTTCAGTCTGGGATTTGGAAATCATATCATCAACATATAATTTGATTTCCTTGTGCATCAGATCATGGAATAGGGTTGTCATAGCCCTCTGGTATGTTGCACCAGCATTCTTCAACCCGAAGGGAATCACTCTGTAACAGAATGTTCCCCAGGGTGTGATAAACGTTGTTTTTTCCATGTCCTCCAAAGCCATTCTTATCTGATTATACCCGGAAAATCCGTCCATGAACGAGAATACTTTGAATTTTTCTGTGCTATCCACTAACTTATCAATGTGTGGCAATGAAAAATCATCTTTTGGACTAGCTTTATTTAGATCTCTGTAATCTACGCACATGTGGACTTTTCCGTCTTTTTTCGGTACTGGGACGATATTGGCAATCCATTGAGGATAGACTGATGTCACAAGAAAACCAGCATTAATCTTCTTTAGAACCTCCTCTTTGATTTTCACTGCCATTTCTAGGTGAGTTCTTCTCAACTTTTGTTTAATTGGTAGACACTCTGGCTTCAACGGCAAACAGTGCTCTACAATATCTGTATCTAGACAAGACATATCTTGGTAAGACCAAGAAAAAATATCCATATACTCTTTCAACAGCTCAATCAACCTGCTCTTCATATCATGATGCAGCAATGCTCCAATCTTGACTTCCTTCGGAGCTTCTTCTGAACCCAAATTAATCACTTCCAATGGCTCTTTATATGGCTGAATGGTATTTTCCTCGTACTCAAGCAACTGTGAGACCTCTTTTGGAATCTCATCATAATCTTCTTCTTCGGCCCCATACATAGGACATTCAAAGTTAGGAGAGGGTGCAGGGTTATTGTATTCAACTGGTTTTTTAATTAATCTGCACATATGATTTATGATTGCTTTTAGAAACTGACACATATAACAAGTGATCATGTAGATTGAATTTCAGTTATTATTTATTTTGAAAGGTTTTTTCTTATTACCATTTTCCGAGAAAAAGAAGAAAATAAAGACACAATTTGGGAAACAAAGACAACTTTTATTATTGATTTTAAAAATCAAAGCCAACAGATAAGCCCTACAACATTAATACTTTCACCTTGGGAAGAGTGAAAGAATTTAAAAAAGATTAACAAAATAAATTACTTTGAAACATGTATGCAAGAGGGAACATCAATGGTGATCCAATTCTGAACCCTAACTACATGCGTCACATAATTCGGCCTTTCCTGCTCTGCTTCATCTTCCATAATGGCATTAATACCAGAAACAGTTGGATAAAGATAACCCTCGCTAGAGAAGATGTCTCGATACTTGCTTGCAGCAGACTTCGACTTCATGCCCTTACCTTTGTCATTCTTCAAAGATAACCCCAAGCCATCTTTGTTCTTGTTCACAGGTGGATCCATAATCCGTCCCCACACTTCATTATGACCCTTACATACAACCTCTTGCGCATCCTTAAGTGAAACCATGGAATTGTCATTTCCTCTTATATTGTCAATGGATAAGGCTTGGAACTGGGTTCCAACAGCAGCTTCATCCGCCTCCACAATGCTGAAAGAGGACAAATGAGGTATCAATAATGCTTGTTTCCCATTTATGATCACTACTTTCCCTTCGCGTACAAACTTCAGTTTCTGGTGTAAAGTTGAAGTGACAGCCCCTGCCTCATGAATCCACGGTCGTCCTAACAAACAACTATAAGCGGGAATAATGTCCATGACCTGGAAAGTAATCTGAAACAAATGTGGTTCTATATGAATAGGCAAGTCCACTTCACCAATAACATATTTCCTTGATCCATCGAATGCTTTCACAATGATGCCACTCGGGCGCATATGTGTTCCTTGATATTTCAACTTCATAAGCGTACTCCTCGATATATCATTCAACGCGAATCCATTATCAATCAACACATTGGATAGTGAATCATTCTTGCAGTTCATAGAGATGTGGAGGGCCAAGTTGTGGTTCCTTCCTTCATCTGGTAATTCATCGTCGCTGAAACTCAAGTTATTACATGACGTAACATTCCCTATTATACTGTTGAATTGGTCTATTGGCATATCACTTTCCACAAAAGCTTGGTCCAATACCTTCATCAAGGATTCCCTGTGAGTAGAAGAGTTCATCAATAAAGCTAAGATAAATATTTTTGAAGGAGTCTGCAGTAGCTGATCTACAATTCTGTAGTCGCTCATCTTTATTATCTTCAAAATATCATCCACTTATTTCTCTAACGCAGCCCCACTAGTCTCACCCGTAGCCTTCTTGGGTTCAATATTCTCAGCAATTTTCTTTCCATCACTAACATCTCTTCGAACAACTGGTGCAAACACACGACCGCTGCAGGTCACCCTGCTATTTTCAGCAATAATCCCAAGATCAGGCATTGGCTGGATGGGAACTTCCACTCCATCCTCTAAGATTGCAGCGTTGTATTTGTAAGGCACATCCTTATCTGATTTGTACGGGATAAGACCTGGCAAACTAATCACCAATGGGGTAACAACTGGCTTGCTATAATATTCAACTTCAAGATGGGCGGGTTCCCCAAAACAAGGTACAATTACGTTTACCCCTTCTTCAACACAATCAGTCATTATTGAGTCATTTCTATAAAACAAATCCTCATCTGAGGAGAAACACTCATCTGCAGAGACATACTCTTCATCCGACGCTTCTGTCATCAAACAAACCTCAACCATATCAACTTCATGGTAATCATCCCTTTGACTTGTAACCTTGATAATTCCATTGTCTAACAATAATTGAACACCCTTCTTCACGATTGAACATCCTCGGGAAACTCGACAGCAAACTCGGCAAGATCCATATTGGTGTTCCTCCTGGCCATCCATATGGCAGAAGGTAGCATGCAATTGCACAAGGTCTTCATTCATATAGTCTACATCAAAAATTCTGAATTCTCCAGGACATCCAGAAACCATATTCACCTCCTCTTCATACTCTGCCCTAAGCCTGATTATGTAGATTAGGCCCTCATCCATCATCTCTTGTAAATCAGCCTTTATCTTATCGCAACCCTGTATATTTGTACTGCAAATAGCACAACCGGCATGGTCATGCGTATAGTAGCTAAATTCACAAAGGTCTACATGAATTTTCACCAAATCTCCTCTAACCAGATTAATATCAAAAATCTGGAAGTCGCCTGGACAACCGGCCACCATATTCACAACATTTACTCTCCCATGCTTGGGTAGAGGATTATCTTTCACATTAGGACCCATGTCCGTGAAATATTGAACACCATACTTTACCAACTTCTGCACCTTAGTCTTCAAATGATAACAATTTTCAACATTATGCCCTAGTGCTCCCTGATGAAAAGCACATGTTTGGTCTGCTTTGTAATACCAAGGCAATGGTGATGGTACGACGGGAGGTGGTCGGGTCTGAACCAGCTTCTTCTGAATCAATGCCGGTAGTAACTCTGTATAGCTCATAGGAATAAGGTCATAACTCTCCCTTCTCTAATTATACCCTTGATTCTCCTGCTGGGATGGTCTTTGATAAGCAACAGTAGTTGGAGCTGCACCCACAACTGGACTAACTGAGGCGACTTGCTGATGACGCTGATAATTCCTTCTAGGAGTATTAACCCTTCTTTCTTGCATAACAGCATTGGCATCCCCTTCCTTCTTCTTGGTAAACCCATAAGATGGTTTCTTCACACCTCTAGAACTTTCACTCTTTGTTAAACGACCCTCTCTTACAGCCTCTTCTAAGTGGATACCCATTCCTACAATTTCAGTAAAATCATTTGGCGCACTTTCCACCATCCTTTAGTAGTAGAAAGCACCCAACATTTTCAAGAAAATCTTAGTCATCTCCTTCTCTTCCATGGGAGGAATCACTTGGGCGGCTACCTCATGCCATCTCTGTGCGTACTCTTTGAATGATTCCCTATCTTTCTAAACCATGGCCCTGAGTTGATTACGGTCAAGCGCCATGTCCATGTTGTACTTGTATTGTTTGATGAATTCTTCTCCCAAATCATTGAAAGTATGGATATTGGCGCTGTCCAAACTCATATACCACTTTAGCACAGCATCGGTCAAACTATCCTGAAAAAAGTGAATCAGCAGACGATGATCATCAGTATGGGTAGACATTCTCCTCACGTACATCACCAGATGAGCATGAGGGCAAGTGTGGCCCTTGTACTTCTCAAACTCCGGGACCTTAAACATAGCAGGTATCTTAACATTCGGGACCAAGCTTAGCTCATTCACGTTCTGCCCAAATAGCTCTTTTCCCCTGAGGGCCTTCATCTCTATTTTCTTCTTGTCAAACTTCTCTTGAAAATCATACATTCTGTCATAAAGATCCAATTCTTCACTCGGTGGAGGGAAAGGACGACACACATCATCATTAACAAACAGAACCATATTCACTAACGGAGGCGCAGCAGGAGCAGCATGCACCACATGAGGTGCTGAAGTAACAATAGTCTGAACAACTGGAGTATCTTGAGGACCAAGATTAAAACCTTCAGGTGGAAAATTCTTTGGCATTCCCCATGGGTAACCTTGAGGCATGCGATTCTAAACAGCAGCCAGAGTAGTAGATACGGGAACAGTCGGAGCTTTAGTAGTTGCCCTTGTTGGTTGAGGTTGGACACTAGGTGGTTGACTCTGAGCAGCCACCAGAGCTTCCATCAGAGTAGTCAGATTGGCCATGCCGGCCTTCAAAGCAGAAACCTCCTCGCGCAGCTCACGATTCTCTTGTTCTAGGTTGCCCATCTTCTTTCTGAGATTAGCCTGAGTGTTGTAGTGGTGAGTCAGCTTGCTGAATGAAGTAAAGAAGCTTGGTAAGACACTTGGATATGCATAACAAATGCAATAAATATCTACATTATGATGCATGATATGCAATGCACATGATTTAATTTAATATTTCAAGGGATTTAAAATCTGTGGACATATTGTAAACATCAAAGTAATAATGTATTTGTAATACTGAAATTTTTTTATAATAATTCCAAAATGGATTACAAGTTTCAATGATCCCAAGTACAAGATGAAATAAAAATATAAAACCATGAGAAGTAAAATTGATGGAGATAACTCTATATGTTGGCGCTTCCCTGTGAGCCTGGCAATCTGAGCCTTCAACCTCTGGTTTTCTTCTGCATGTCTGATGGAAACCTCCTTCCAATCACCTGAATTAGGAAGTGAGTGATCAACATCTGATTGAGGCTTAGGAGAAAATAAATCCCCTTGCCTCTCCACAGTATCTACCGCTCGACTCTCAAGGATCTCAATCAATTCGTCTTTCTCCTTCAAGTCTTCTCTATAGGAAATCTCTAAAGTTTGGAACTTGTTCTTCCAAGCGTCCTTTTCCTGTTGCATCCTAACCAAAGCAAGTTGCAGCTCTTCTAGATCAGGCATAAGTGTTTCCTGGGAATACGAAATCTTTAACTGAATAGCTCTCATTCAGACCCACTGAAGATATGGTTCCAAAGAAACAACACCCCTAGGTCCCAAATCCTTCCTACTCTTCTTATGAATGTGACGCTAGGCCTTCGCAATCTGCTCCCTAGCTTCCTTATGGTCTTCTCCATCCTTCAGAAATAAACTACCCAAATGAATACTATTTGGTTTATCCCTCATCGGATAACTAAGCTGTCGTCGTGCAAGAACAGGGTTATAGTTAATTCCTCCCTTTGTACCAAGAAGAGGTACATTGGGGATACTACCATAATTGTCAATAATCTCTATATCCTGGTAAGCTCTATGATACCAATCAATATCCGAATGATTAAGTGCCATGATCTTAGGATCCCAACAGGGTTCCTTCTTAATATCCCAAAAAGCATCAGACTGAGGCATATGAGAGATGAACCACCGGTACAACAGAGGCGTGCAACGGATAATCATCCCCCCATGGTAAGAATTCTGAAGATGAATAGAGTAATAAGCATCACCCAACAAGGTAGGAACTGGGTTTCCAATCATGAAAATCTTGATAGCATTAACGTCAACAAACTTGTCCATATTACGAAATAAGAATAACCCGTAAGCAAGTAGAGCAAAGATGGCCTCAAAAGCGATTGTACTCTTCATTCTGGCAAAGTAACGAGCTTTCTCTAATAAGAACTGAGCTGGTAATCCTCTAATCCCTACTTTAGTAGTCATATGGGCTTCCACCTCAGACTTCCCCAGATGAATCAAAGCAGGAATCTCATGTGGTTTTGGCTCACCCTCCAAAATAGTAAAAGGAACACGATCGGTAACAGGTAAACCCAACAAATAAGAATACTCCTCCAGTGTAGGCATCAACTGATAGTCGGGAAAAGTAAAGCAATGATACGTCGGATCATAGAACTGGAGAAAGGTCGAGAGAATACCCTCCTTCATCTTCAGCTTCATGAGAAGAATAATGGATCCATACTTCTTCCAAAAGTCTGCAGAACACTCGATCTCGGGAATTAGACTGATCAACTCATCTATCTTAGGATCCTTGAAATTGTACTTCCCGGTCTTTCTCTTTCTAGAATCCATGGTTAAAAATTACCTGAGATATTCATAAATGGTCAACTTTTAAATCCCTTAAAATAAGATTTCTCCAAAAGATGCTTATGGGTGCATGGATGCATGATGCAGCAATCACACACAAGATCACACATATAGGGTTCATAGGTTCAACGTCACGAGCATGAGGTCGAAGGTACTACCCATAAGGTATTTGTCTAAAAGTTATCACCTGCCGAACAAGGTTCTAGAGGTTCCCAGAGTCTACATCCTTCCTTCAGATATTACCAACTTCCTGATTAACTCGGTAATCAGTAATATTCTCAAGAAAAACTCGTCTGAGCGTAGTATCGCGTGATAACTATTTCCGGATTACTCCATCATAGCTTCCGCACTACACCTAAAAGGCCAAGATGGGTTAGGTATTCTACGGTCCTCAGTTTCAACAGGCTCCCAGGTCGAAATCAGTGCTTCTTCCTGATTACTCGGTAAACGACACTACAGTCAAAGGGGCCTCCACTAAGTGGGGGATCTCATGCCTCCTTTTTTGGGATTACTCCCTCAAGGTTAACATGACTATACCGTCCGTCCTATCTTAATGTTTGCCCAAGTCCGGGTATAGGACTTATAAGTAATCACCAAGCACCCTGAAAACCAGGAAAATCCAGACAAACATATATACAACATATAACACAAAAACAATAATAACATGTATACATATACTAACAAAGATAGGCTCAACCCACTTAGGGATGGACCAGCAAGAGGTCAATCTGTCCCCAGTGAAGTCGCCATTTTTTGTAGCGGTAGAAATGTTCAAGACTAAGCCATTGGATTGACTAGACTTATACAAATCAAAATAAAAATTGCCACCGTGCTTTATGGTTTCCAAAGGAATGGGAAAAGAGCGAATAAACAAAAAAGAGGGGGAAAGATTCAAGGTAAGGTGGTTGGTTATGCAAAGGGAAGGTATTAGCATCCTAAACATCTACGGAACTCCGCAGGAACCTCTTTGAAAAATCTGTATATTTTGGCTATGAAATATGTTGTATAAACTAGATGGTGGAGGTGAGAAAAGAAATATATTTATTATTTTTTGTTTTTCACCCGCCGCAGTTGTGAACCTTTAGTGCCTACATACCACCTTTTCGTGCAATAGGGGATCAGGGTACACGTAGTTCCTCTTTTAAAAATTTTAAAACACAAATGTGTTGGTCAATTTTATTAGATAAAACATCATTGTCATTGTTTGTGTGGAAAACATGCCTACTACCCACAATCATGAGAAAGGAGAATTTGCATCATCTCAAAGTGGAGGATATGGCTTGGATTTTAAAATCAACAACGCCCTACTCAACACCCAAGTGGAAAATATCTCTCTTTATTACATATTGTAGAAGTATAGTTGCTTGCATCACTACAAGGATTGAAAAGAGTTCAATCTTTTGAGAAAAGTTTAAAGATAAAAGCCAAAGTGGCAAGATGGTTTAAAATGAGATTGATTGACTTTTAGTCTTCTCACAAAAATGTCAAAGTATTGTTAAGTTTATTGGAGTTTATTAATGAAAATGTTTGAAAATGCATGGACCTAAGTCCAAGTTTATTATAAAAGTAATTCAAGTTTAAAGCAAGAAGAATTTTCAAAAGGAGGGAGAAGATTTTTGAAATTAAAGAATATGGGAGGAGAAGAAGAGGCTATCCTAAAGCATAAGGTAAAAGCTAGGGATAAGAAGATTTTTGAAATTAAAGAAGATGGGAGGAGAAGAAGAAGCCAATACTTGACATTATGAGCCAAAATAGAATTCAATTCTTTGGATTGAAACCAAACAAGCAAATAATACTAGACCTCTTGGGAAAACCAAACTTCAAGTGCATTTAGTCTTCACAGAAAATTGGGTAGAGTAACAGTTATATACGGGTGAATTCCATATTACAAACATAAGGTATAATCACAATAACCTGCACACAAAACAAACAAACAACCCAATGTCTTTAGGTAAACATCAAGAGCTCCAGACAAAATAATCAGATAAGATCACAAGGTCTCCAATCATAGGCCAAGGTTTCCAATCCTAAGTCCAAAAAGTCCAATTCTCCATAATGCCAAGGATAGTAACCAAATAGTCCAAGTATCATTAAAGATTTTTAGGGTTTATGTTGATTATTAGGTGTCTTTAAAAGAAAATAAAAGCTCAAGTGAGCAAAATAAAAAAATGACAAGAATATAAAGGGGCTCAAGTGAGCAAAGATGAAAAATAGCATGAAATGTAAATGCTAAAAGTAAATGGTGCATAAAGTAAAGAGCATAAAATAAAAACACAAAATAAAATCAATTATTAGTGATTAGTGGTTAGTTGGATGATCATCTTGAAACTTGCATTTGAAACATATTAGAGGATTAGTAGAACCAAAGTCTCCACACAACAAGTTGCATTTTCTTTTTGTCAAGTATATCATCCATTTGGAATCCTTATGAGTATCATTTAATGATCAACAATGTTTAAGTGATCCGCGTTGACCAAAGGTATTGTAGATCCATTAGAGGATTGGTAGAACCAAAGCCTCCACACAATGAATCTCAAGGTTATTGGATCGAAGAGATCAAATTAACGTACTTGGGCTTGCAAACATAAGTTTGGGCCATGAATGATCATTTATTCGAATATGACAAAATTTAGCGCTATGTTAAGCAATCGTAAGTGGACTTATATAGAAGTCACACCTATTTTGAGGCCGGTCAATAGTAACCTATGCACCATTTGTTTTGAGACATGATATAAAGATCATGTTCCAATAATATTTAGTGCAATAAGAAAGGGGATGAGAGGAAGAGGGATGGGAGAGAATATACAAACCACTTTTGGATTAAATTTAATCAAACTATTATTAAAATGATTCATCCATTTTTGTGGAGTTAGACTCAACACCATAGATTCAATGATGTTAATAAAGTTCATGATCAAAAATTTAATCTAACACCAGCCAGAAAATAATCACAAAATAATATTACATTTTAATGTATACAAAAAGGCTTAAAAATAATGTTTAAAAATAGAAATAAAATAGAAAAATATCAACTATGTCTAAATTAATCAAGAAATAAAAGTCAGACCATAGAAAAAAATCATAAATGAACTAAAATAATTTTATACATTTTTTGGAAATTTTTTAAGTCAGAAACTATTTTTTAAAATTAAAAGAAAGGGGTAAAATAAACCAAAAATGATAAAAAAAATAGAAAAGTCAGAAACAAAAATAAAATAAGGTCACCAATATTTGTCACAATATCATTGGATCATTTCAAAATTTTTTCAGAATTTAAAAATGCATAAAAGTAATTTTAAACATTTAAAACTATTCCAATAAAGTGTAAATTTATAAAAAATACCAAAACACAAAATTAAATTGTGAAAATATAAAAATCAAAAAGAGAATAATCAAAACAAATTCATAATTTTTTCAGATTTTTTGGACTTAAAATGAATTTTCTATGATTTTTTGAATTTTAAATCAATTAAATATAAAAAATCAGAAAAGAAAATAAAAGTCAAATATATGTGGACCATTGGATGAGAGTCAAAACGCGTTAGGAATCAAATCCAAGAGATCTGGAGTGTTATGCATATCATGGTCATTAGTGAATAAAGCACTGAATTGGAAATAAAATCATAATTCAAAAATAACAAGTGGCGTGCCATCATTGGTTGGAAGATGACACGTTGGTCATCTTCAACCTCCAGCCAACGTGAATTGCAGGTCTCTCAAACTGTAAAATCAGAAGCTCAGACCTATGTTATTCGCTTCGTCTCTTCAAGACGAAGACAACCACACTCTCACCTCAAATTTATATAAACTATAGCTCAAGCAATTTGGAAAGAAAGATTTGAAAAGGGATTTGAAATTTCGTGGTCAAAACGTGTTTCCGGTAAGAAGTAAGTGATGCGACTAGAACCAGGGCAATGAGAGCATCACAATGATATCAAAGTTTTGAAGAATTGATGAAGGAATCTACCTATTGAAGTTGAGTTGCAGAGCTGTGAAACTGGACTTCTATGGAGCAATATAGGGCACGATTCTTGAATGTAATTATATAGTTAGCTTCAGGGAAGATCAAAGAAGGTGAATTGATGAAAAAATTGGATTGAAAAAGGCTTGATAATGGATTTCGAAGTTGTTGAACTCTGAGTTAGGGAACAAGTTTGGCAGGGTGATTTTGGCTATCCAAGCTTGAGGAAATGAATTAGGAATGACCCTCTATTTATAGGGAATCAAATGGAATGTCCAATCATGTGAAATGATGAAGTTTGGAGGAAAATCGTGTGACGTTTCAAACAAGAAAAGTGTGACTTCTAATTTGATCAAAACTCATCCAAAACATGCGTTTTGTTATGCTAATCAATTTTGGAAGTTCACTAAATATTTTTAGAAGCAAAAACGTGCAGAAACAAAGTGTTTAGAAGCCAAATCAAGGATTTCAAACTTTTGACTTGGTGAAAAATTCAGTTTCAAAGTGCCAACTTCTGACCAATGGCTTTCTCAGCTCAAGGGGTCTTAGGGCATGATTCTTCATGCTTTAGAAAGATGATATTACAAGCTTTGAAATGGAAAAATAATGGAATCAAATGGATGTTTGAGCTGAAATCTGTGTTGAGTAAAATTGGAGAAAAAGGGTTGACTTTCCATACTTAGAAATATTTCAAATTCTTCTTCAAAAGTGACTTATAATGTCTTGCATCCAAACATAGCCTTCTACTCGGAATTTTCTCTTGATAAAAAAAGATGGAATGAAGTAGATCTCTTGAGTGACATTCTGGAACTTGGACCATTCAAAATCTCCAAAAATTGAGAGAGTTATGAATTGTTGAAGTGGGCAAAAAATCATGAAATGACCTATAATCTTTTGTATCCTTAAGGAAACTTACATCCATTTTATCACTTTTCACATAAAAGAAGGCATAAAGTTAACATCTTCAAGATCATTATGGAAAAAGAATGGGCTCAAGGTGATAAAAATTGACCAAGTTATGATCATTTGAAGTCACATATGAAAAATTGGGAATTCATCTGGAGGACTTGTAATCTTTCTTCTTCATCAAGTTTCTTCCACATGAAAACTCCTTGTAACTTTTGAAGTTATTTGTTGATAACCCTTTTAATAGAAGTATTTATATGGAATCACTCAAAAATACTAAAAGATGAGCAAGATATGCTTCTTTGATGTTCAAAACCCTAACTCCTAGATCAAGAAAATGCTTTGAGGAACTTTGACAATTTTGAACAAACTTTTTGTACCAAAACAAATGCTTTATAAATATAAGTTGTTGAGGATGATAATGAGAACTCATAGAAACCATAACCACTTCCATATCTTCATAATTGAGAGAAATATGCACTTGTGACCAATGGGAACAAGACCTTGTCCAACCATGACTATTTTTTAATCAACCCCTTGTACTTTTTGGATCAAATCTTGATAACTTGGAAATGTAGTGAACCAAAATAACCTTGCCATGCAATCCCTTCCAAAACAAATTCAATGGTGAGGTTTGAAATTCTCAAGCTTCATTGACTAGGTCATGGAAATAAACTCATGAACTCATGGATCAACTTGCTAAGCCCCATTGCCTTTACCTGCATTGTTGACAAGTAAGACAAACCAACATTGTATTTTATTAATTAAAAGGAAAGTAAAAACAAAACATGAATGATTACACAAGAAAAATAAGTCAAGGTGCTTGGTGATTCCTCAAAGAGAAAAGCTAAAGATAGGGAGGAGAACCAAAAGCCCTAATGTGATCTTGTTGTGATTGAATCAATATGGTATGGTGAAGGGATCTTAGGGGCAAAATTTAGGGTACAACACTTATGCAGGGAGAGTTTGAAATGAGCCTAATGGGGAAGTTGAACTACTTTATCGAGCTGCAAATTAAACAACTCGATGAAGGAACATTTGTATGTCAAACTAAGTATTATCTTGAATTACTTAAGAGATTCTGAATGGACAATGCTAAGGAGATTGGCACTCCCATGACAACAAACGACAATCTAGACAAGGATGAGAAAGGTAAGGATGTTGAGTTAAAAATGTATAGAGTTATTATTAGTTCTCTTCTTTATCTTACATCATCTCGTCCTGATATTATGTTTAGTGTTTATATGTGTGCATGATATCAAGCATTTCCCAAGGAATCTCATTTAAAGGTCATAAAACGAATCTTTAGATACCTCACTGGTACCTCAAAATTAAGGCTTTGGTATTCCAAGGGAAACAATTGTAATTTGGTTGGTTACTTTGATTCCGATTTTTCCAGTTGCAAATTGGATAGGAAAAGTACTAGTAGAACTTGTCACTTGTTTGAAAAATCCTTGGTAAGTTGGCATAGTAAAAAGCAAGTTTTCATATCTTTGTCAACTGCCAAGGTGGAATATATGACATACGGTACTTGTTGTGCACAAATATTGTGGCTCAATCAACAACTATTGGACTTTGATATTACACTATTACGTATTTTTATCATGTGCAACAACACTAGTGCCATAAATCTAACCAAAAATCTGGTGCTACATTCAAGGACTAAACACATTGAGACATGTCACCACTTTCTTCCTGATCATGTTGAAAAAGGGGATGTTGCGTTTGAGCATGTTGATAGTAAAAATCAATTTGCCAATATTTTCACTAAACCACTCGCAACCGACTCTTTTGTTAACATACACGGAGAATTGGGGATAATTAATATCTTAAATGTTGCCTAGTTCTATCTCATTAATTTCACTTCAAGTATTCACTCTAACTTTGTATTTGAGTGTGTTATGTTTGGTGAGTACAACTTCTAATCCTTCAAGAATGAGGTAATATTGTTTCAATTTTTCCTTGAGCGTAGGTTTTGCCTTAATGAATCTTACTAGGCTTCTTTTAAAAATGATTCATATACTTTCAAATGATGAAAACCATGAATGTTCATTTCCAAAAAATTTCAATCAACAAATATTGTGTGTTCTTGTTCTATATGCTTACAATGACATCATGTATTAATTCTGTCACATTTGTATATATTTGTTCTCAATATGCAAGCATGTGATGTGGTTATTTCCTTATCTTATTTTTCAATGTATTGTTCTGTTGACATGGTTACTTTGATTAATAAACAGTTTCATTTTGGTGTTAGTAGTGATATTATATTTTTGCTATGGTTGGCACATGCATGTGTGACATCGAGAGTTCCATTATGAAATGTTACCAAATCATGACGCTCAAATTAACTTTCATTTCTTTTGCATTACATTACATTTTTGTGATATGTGATGCTCGTTATTTATAAGTTTGCATCATTACATATATATGGGGATATGTAATTGCTTCTCTTATATGCAAAATTCACCTTTGTTTAGTATTTGCTAACTGTTTCAAAACTTTGGTACTTCTAATCGGTTGCTATCTTATTTTTGATGTTGTCAAAGGGGGAAAAGCATATGCAAGATGAAGATAGGAGGCATAAAGATAGGGGAAGCCTTTGTAATGCATCGCCAAAAGTTTTTCCATCATCAAAAAGGGGGAGTTTGTGAGTACAACTTCAATATACGGTGTTTTGCATGATGTCAAAATCGGGAAAGATGGCACGAGGGTAAAATTAATTGCATCTTTTTGCCTTGTGGCAATCCTATGCATCATAGGTCTTAGGAATCATCAAAAATAACTTTGAAATTGACCAAGCTCATTGCAAAAACATTTTCCGCATATTGTTGCACCCCAAAATTTACCCTCTTGGTTTAGGCTTATGTTTCATCATGATATCATATTGCATTACATTCATACATTGTGATGGGATCAAAGTTCTTTGGTTATCAAGTCTTCCTCAAGATTAGAAGGTTGATTGCATTGGTAAGTTGCTCAAGGAGAATATTGTCATCTAAACCTCTGGATCTTTCAAGCTCAAAAGTTATTGCATATCTCAAGATGTTTCATCCATCTCTTTGGATCATCAAAGAATTGAAGTTTGTGTTTGATTATAAGAAGAATCACTCTTTTAATTCACCAGTCAAATTAGGGTTTTGCTTGATCAAGGCTATTGATCAATGCACAAGTCTTGGTTTGGAAGCTACAACACCTCATTGGTATTTGAAAAGTCTTTGTACAAGAAATTGGTCAAGATGCCCAGAGGATTTGAAGTTTTGGAGATGATTCATCAGTCTCCTAAGGTGTTGACCAAAACTAGGGTTTGGGATTTCATCAAGATTTCTTAAGAATTTTGAAGTGAAACTTTGCACATGGCCTCTTTATGTTTGGAAGATCATATTCTGGAAGTTTTGATCATCAATTTTGGAAGGAAGTTGATCAATTGATTCAGAGGGGTAAAATGGTCATTTTGGTCAAAATCAGTCAAAGTCAAGGTTGACCAAGTGAATTTTTGTCCAACCATCAATTCAAGGACTCACTTTTCATTTTTCAAGTCCATTTTTGTCATTGGATCAAAGAGAATGAGGTTTGGATTGAAACTTGTTCATGAAGAAACCCTAAAAGTTTCTAATTTTGGAAAAATAAGGACTTAATTTCAAAAATACACATTTTATTCATCTTTGATCAAAAAATGCAAATGAAATATGCTTGGATAGCTAAGAGTATGATCTTTCATCTCCTTTTGGTCCCATGTCCAAATTAAAAAGGAATCAGGAGTTATGGCCTTTTGAAGTCACCAAAATTATAGGTCATTTTCCAAAATTAATGAATTTCAAGTTAAATTTTGAGGACCTTATTGGATTCAATTTCAAAAACTTAAAACTAAGGTATTGTAGATATTTTCAATACTTTTCCAAATTATGCTCATTTGTGTCAAAATTCAAAAGTATGAGCAAGTTATGGGCTTTGGAATTTTGAAGCATTTTATTGAAACTTGACAAATAAGCAAAATGGCCAATTCATGAGAACTCAAGTTTCAGCCTTTCTCTTTGTTTCTAATCCAACCCATGAGCCATTTGCAACATTCTGAGGCCCATCACACCCACCATTTCGTGCCACACTTGATTTTGTACTTGTTGGATTTGAAAAATCACAAACTTGCCCAAAATTGCAAAAACTCCAACACTTTCTGATCAGATGTAATTAAGGGCCAAGATTCTAAGCATGATCTTCTAAAGTAATTTGGCCCACAAAATGCATAAGAGGCTAAAGAATGCACGAATAAATCACCTGATTCTGTACACACTTCATTTTTTGCCAAAATTTCCAATCCTGCCCTCCAACGACTTTGAGGTCACATTTCCACTTCTATGCTCCTCTATAAACTCTATATAAGAAGAAGCAAGCCAGGGGAGAGAGGGAGAACGCACCATTTGCAAGAATTTCATATCTGAGATTTACACTCTTCTTCTGCAACTTGATCCGATTCTCTCAATTCCTTGGTGTTTTCTTCAAAATTCTTGTGGATTCAGCTTCAGTAAAGGGAGTAGATCAAGCTAGCACTATTGGTTTTCATCTGGAGTGAAGGAGATAGTAGAACACTTTTCGCCTTAAGGTAATAATTCTAAACTTAAATCTTTGAGATGTGCTTGTTTATTGAGGTGTTTGAGCTTGGATTAGTGTTCATTGATGTTGGTGGAATGTTTCTGAAGCTTTATAGTGTTTGATTTGGTGAATTATGCATGTTTGAGTACCCTGAAACTTGCGATTCAGAATGATTTTGCTCATATTCCTAACTTAATTGTGAACAATGTGGTTGATGTTTCGATTTGATTCAAATTGCAATGTGAAGTATGAAATGTTGGCTTCAATTTGCGCTTGATTTCATGAAAAATGATGTAGAAATGAGTATACATGATAGATCTGAACATGAGCCCTAAGCCTGAGTGTTGCGCGCGTTTTTGAGTTTGTGCAAAGGTTAAAGATGATGTGGTGGCGCTGTTTGATTGGTCCATTTGAATTTTTGGCTTATTTGAATTATTTGTTTTATTTGACATTTTGTTTGATTTTATTTTCAGATCAAAACATTTTCAAAAATCATAAAAAAATTACCATAGGACAATAATATTTTCTAGTATTTGTCATATTTTTTTTGGAATTTTTAAAAATGTTCTGATTGGTTCAAAATTTTATAAGTTTAAATAATTGTTTATTTAAAGATTATTCTTATTTTAATATTTCTTTGATCCAAAAAAATTCCACAAAAAATGTTTTAGACTCACAAAATAATGTAAAGTTTGATTCTGAAATTGGTTTAACATATTTTCTATTTTTGATTAGATTTTTAATTTGAGAGGTTTATTTTGAATTTTTGCTTTGTAATTTTTATTTTAATACTTCCTTTGATTTAAAAATTCTCAAAAAAATCATGTAAGCTTTTAATCATAGAATCTGAACATATTTTTATTTTGACCTTTTTGTGATTTTTGGCTAGGGTTTACATTTTTGCCCTTAAAAAATAGTTTAATTGCTAATTGTTTGGTTTAATTTTTATTTTAATATTTCCTTTAATTCAAAAATTCCACAAAAAATCAGGGATGTGTGTTTTTAGTTCTAATATTTGAATATAATTTTGGTTGGGCAGTTTTCTGACTTTTTTGATTTAAATATTATTTTGAGATGTGAATATTTGTTAATTGACTAATTGTTTGAATTTCATTTCATTTTTTACTTTTCTTTAATTCAAAAAAAATGTAAAAAATATATTTTCTGACATTTAGGATTTCTTGGTGATTTGGGCGATCTTGACTTAAATTGTTTGAATTGTGATCTTACTTAATCAATATTTTGGATTAAAAGTCAAAAATTAGGGTTTTGTTGTTTGTGGTGCAAGTTTCATTTTCAAAACCACTATGCCCTGGATTTTAAATAGAATTCAAGTCTTGATTAGGGTTCATGAATGTATTGAGGATTTGAAAACCATCTATCTTGATTTTTTCAACTTGGTTTGACTTTTTTTCACAAATTATTTTGAAAACTTGTGCATTCATGAACTTAGGGCTTACATTCTGACTTCTATACCTTTCAAAGATGCTAACATTTTTTTGGTGTGAATTATGGACCCTTATTTCCATTTTTGATGTAATTTTGAAGTGAAGGTACCCAATTAATGTTTGCATATCTTGTTGCAATTTGTTTGATGGCCAATGAACTTGAGTGAGGCCTATAATTGGGAACCTAATGATCATGTTGATTCTGATTGTCCATGATAACTCAAGCCATTTCATTTAATGCCTCATGTTTGAATGTTTGAACCTTCTAATACATTGTGTGGGATTCACCTTCTATTGTGCATGTGAGTTGTGGTTGAATTAATTGTGCATCATTGAAATGTGTTTGCCCCTGACCTCCATGATCTTTGATTGTATTCTTTCCAAGCTCCCATGATCCTTGATTGATATTCAATTGTCAATTCAATATGATGATAGAAAGGAGCAACATCCCTCTGATTCTTTTGGCCAAATTGTGCATATGCATGTTTCCTTTTGTCTATCATGTCTAATGTTTGATAGTTGTTATCATGTTGTTCTCACTTCATCATGTTGCATCCATCCCTTATATGAGTCATCATTCACCTTATGGAATACTAACTTGGTTGTTAAATGTGCGAGGTGCTTTGAGGAAAGTTTCCTTTTTTTTTGGGGCTATTGTGTTTCACATTATTTGTGGAACACAATTTATTATATTGGCACTATTCTTGTGCTTGACATATTTGATGGTTTATGCAGGATACACATACATGTGATTGTGAATGCTATACATTGCCCATGGGATTTGTTCATATCTGATAAATTACTTACATCTTGATGGTGTAATTTCTGACTCGATTTGTCTACTGATGCCAGCTTGCTTGAAGTTTCTCTGGGTTTCTTTTTATTCTTGCTCAGTTGCTACGGATAATTATCTGTTTGGTATTACACTATTTACTTTCTTCCATTTTCATTTTGGCATAGTTCTTTGATTGCATGATGGGACCTCTGTTGTTGATATATGTCAAGAGGCCCTCTGTTTTTGTTGTCTGATACATGTGTTGTGTTTGCTTTTGATCGATGAGTCACTCAATTTAGAAATTGAGATTAGGACTTCGCTCTCAGTGCATGTTCCCTATAGGATGTTTATTGCTTTTCTTCATTAATTGTTGATCGATGAGTCACTCAATTTAGAAATTGAGATCACGAATTCGCTCTCAGTGCATGTTCCCTATAGGATGTTTATTGTTTTTTTTAATTGATTGATCGATGAGTCACTCAATTTAGAAATTGAGATCACGACTTCGCTCTCATTGCATGTTCCCTATAGGATAGTTTTGTTAAGCTTCCTTTTACATGTTGATTAAGGTAGGAATCCATGTATGCTAACATAGGGTAGGATTTTCCTTTATCCTCAACCTTGGGATCAACCATTGTATGATAACACTAGGGATAGTGCTAGGCTAGTTTCCCTTAGTTGTTTTTCCTTTCTTTGCATTTTGCATCTTAAAACAAAAACTGTTTTCTTGGCAAATCATAAGAACACCTCTAATAAACTCAAACCCTTCTTCAAAGTAAAAGATACAAACCAATCCTATTAGTTTGCGTGCCTCTTGGCTTTGCTTTTAAACCTGTTTTATTGATGTTTCGCCATCTTTGTCATGATATCTTGTTATCTTAAAGTTGATGTTTCACCATCGCACATGTTTGTTATCCTACTTTGATTCTCAATATCATTGTTAGGTGTGATGTTTTGTCATCCGTTTTATTGATGTCTCACCATCTTTACCATGATACATTATAATCTCTTAGCCGATGTTTCACCATCGCACATTTGTTTGAAGCCGATGTTTCACCATCGCACATGTTTGTTATCCTACTTTGATTCTCAATATCATTGTTAGGTGTGATGTTTTGTCATCCATTTTATTGATTTTTCTCCATCTTTGCCATGATATCTTGTTATCTTGAAGCCGATGTTTCACCATCGCACATGTTTGTTATCCTACTTTGATTCTCAATATCATTGTTAGGTGTGATGTTTTGTTATCCGTTTTATTAATGTCTCGCCATCTTTACCATGATACCTTATTATCTCTTAGCCGATGTTTTGCCATCTCACATTTATTTGAAGCCGATGTTTCGCCATCGCACATGTTTGTTATCCTACTTTGATTCTCAATATCATTGTTAGGTGCGATGTTTTGTCATCCGTTTTATTGATGTTTCGCCATCTTTACCATGATACCTTATTATCTCTTAGCCGATGTTTCACCATCGCACATTTGTTTGAAGCCGATGTTTCGCCATCGCACATGTTTGTTATCCTACTTTGATTCTCAATATCATTGTTAGGTGTGATGTTTTGTCATCCGTTTTATTGATGTTTCGCCATCTTTGCCATGATATCTTGTCATTTTGAAGACGATGTTTCACCATCGCACATGTTTGTTATCCTGCTTTGATTCTCAATATCATTGTTAGGTGTGATGTTTTGTCATCCGTTTTATCATTTGATGTTTTTCCATTTGTGACATGTTACTTTGTTATTATTTTGTCGATGTTTTATCATCTCTTTTGTTTGATTTTTTTATTCGATGTTTTGCCATCTTGACTGTTTTTTGTTGTCTTAACTGAAAAACACAAACCAACCAAAATACATAAGCCGAAGTACGGCTGCTCTGATTCCTTAAAAGGGATACATAGGCATTAGGGTAGCGCCCAACCGAGCACAACTTGTTATTTTCCCTACATTGTTTTTCTTTTTCTTTCGCATGCATTCCCTTTTCAGTTTTAAGCCATAGACATAGGATTTGACCACACCCAATAGATTAGACAACAAGAGTGCATACCTTAGAGTACTACGGGCGTGTGGGGTGCTAATACCTTCCCCTCACGTAACAGACTCCCTTACCCGATCTCTCGGTCGAAAGACCGTGATTTCTCCCTTTTCAGGTTTTCTCAATGTTTACCTTTCCCTTTAGGTGGGATAAAAGAAGTTCGGTGGTGACTTCATTAATGTTTCATTACATCCAGATGACAGGTTCCGGATGCGTCGTTTCAGCTGGCGAGTTCACTGGGGAAAGGTTGACCTTTTGCTGTTCTATCCTGGACTCGATCCTAGCTCTTGTTTGTTTTCTTTTTGAGTGTTTATTTTACCTATTTGCATATTTATCTGTTTGCATTGCATCCTATGTGCGCTTTACTTTCTGCATACTGGATTTGGCAGGACTATTTGGATTATGGATTTCTTGGTGGGTGGGTTGTTCCATGAGGTAAAAGGCCTCGTACCCAGGCTATGAGTGAATTCCATAGGAACTAGGAATAGAGTGGCCATGGCAGCTATGAGGCGGATGCTTCGTAGACTTAAACATGAGACCCATGACTTCAGAGGTAGTTCGGATAGGTGTTATCGTATGATGATACCGACATTCGAGCTCTTGTACTCTGATTTAGCTTTTAACCTTACCTTGACCTAGACTACACCCGTGAGAGGGGCGAGAAAACTTTTCTTACAGGTATAAGTACTGTTGTTGACTTTGTGTTGCAAAGGTGACTCAGGTTCCCATGTTAGTTTTGGAGCTTTGGGATCTTCTGTTGATCTTGAGTGGTGCTGTTCTGTAATGGTCCAGCCATGATCCAGTGTGAAACTTTGATCCTGTCATGTTGCATCATAGCATATTTATTTCTAAAAAAAAGTGATGTATAAAAAAAATAACTAGCATACGCATGTCATTTTCCAGGGACATTCAAGAGTCTTATTTCTATTAGAAATGGCTGGCCTCCCTTCAAATGAGTTTGATTCAGTTCGTGTCAAAGAGCCCACCAGACATACTTTCTCTTATCAGATTCCTACCATTGATGGGGCCGAATTGAAGAGGTTGAGTTCTTATCTGAAGGGTGATGTTCTGAATAATTTCAACAAAAATTATGGCAATTTGTTACTAGTCCTTAACACTCCAGTTGACCCAATGGCTTTGATCACTCTCTTCCAGTTCTATGACAAGGAGTTACGGTGTTTTACTTTTCAAAATTATCAGCTGGTTCCCACACTAGAAGAGTATGCATACCTACTTAATATCAAGTTGTCCGATGAAGTTCCTTTTGTCCAAGTGCCGGAGAAGCCGAAGTTCGAAGTTATTGCTGAAATTCTTCATTTGAGTTGGAAAGAGGTGAAAGACAATTAGAAGTCAAGTGAGGGTACTACAGGGTTTTATTTGGATTTCTTAGTGAAGAAAGCTAAAGACTGGGCAAAGAAAGGGAATTGGAATGACTTCAGCTCTCTGTTTGCTCTCATGATATACGGGATCATCCTCTTCCCTCACAAGAGAAATTTTGTGGATTTGACGGCTATTTGTGTTTTTAGAAATAAGAACCCGGTACCGACACTCTTGGCAGATACTCTTTACACCATTTATTTCAGGCATGGAAAAGGAGGTAATGTAAGTTTATATCATTCAATGTTGTATCAATGGTTTAAGTTGCATCTACCGGTAAGTGACCCTTTTGTGGATACCAGGCATTCTCTCCGATGGTCATCAAGGCTTGTCAACCTTACTTCATTTGATATCCGTGGAATTATGACATGGGGTAAATACGAAGTGTTATCACTAGCTACAGAGATTTCCCTAATGTTCCCCTCATAGGAATTAAGGGGTGTATCAACTATAATCTTGTGCTTGCTTATCGTCAATTGGGATATGCAATGGATGGACCGCCAAAGGTTGAGGAGGTGTCTGAATCAGCGTATTTTGCTAGAGGAAGTGATCCTGTGATGTTGAAAAGGGTGACAAGTTCTTGGAAGGGAATTCACAAGAAGGATAGAACCACTTTAGGCAAGAAGGTTCCTATTGCTAGGGTTTCTTACCTGGATTGAATTAGAGCCAGGGTTAAGATTTTACCGTTTCCATTTGCAAGGTCGGCTCCTCTATATGAGCAACTTCCTACTGCTCTGAGTAACACGATATCAACCGAGATGTTCACCCAGGTTCATGTTGAGAACATTCAGCTTCGTGCAAAAGACCGTGAGGCGGGGATGAAACTTTATTGGGTGATCAAGAAAGGGCCGAGTTAGCTCGCAAACTCAAGGAAGCTCAAGGGGAAACTTCTGATGCAACCAGTTTTAGGAAGAGGTCTCATGCTAAAATGGAAGAAGAGTTGAGTAAGACTCAGCAGGAGTGTCAGAAGCTTCAGGTATCTGAGAATAGCTGCAAGAAGACGATTCAGAACTTGGAGAAACAACTCAAAGACAAAGATGCTCAGCTTAAGAAGGAAGTAACCCAGAAGCGTGTCTTAGAAGACCGGTTCCAAGAAAGTAAAGTGGTCGCATCACAACTTTTGAAGGAGAAAGCCAGACTTGAAGAGTATTGTCAACACCTTGAAGCTTGTCTTGTTCCGGAGATTTAATTTCATTACTTACCTTTGGTGTATTTGGTCACCCCCAGGATTGTTGGAAGGGACCATTTGTTAGTTTTATTTATTCAGTGTTTTGTTAAGTTTACTTTGAAGCACGTTTATCATTACACTCCTAAATGTCCGAAGTCACTTGAACATCGTTTCTTTTGTTTATAATTGAAGTGTTTGTCTTGCTGTTCTTTTTCCTTTAATTGTATGCTTGAATTTTGGTCGCGCGCCGTGACTGATGAATAAAAGGACTCTTGAATACCGGGAAATGATAAACATATCATGCATATCATGCATTTCATAACATTACATGTTATCTCAAGACGGTATTCTTATTCTTCTGCTTTTCTTATTCAGAATTCAAGACGACTACTCATCGGTATTCCACCAGAAAGAATTTGCCAAGACAAATGGAACAAGTTCAAGCTGAACTCGCTGAAATGAGGGCCCAGATGAATACTCAGATGACTCAGTTCATGGAGGTCATCACCAATGTGAATCGCCGACAGGAGGAACTAGTTGTCATTGTCAACAACCAGCGCCGCTATCCAGGGGATGGTGGAAATCAAGGGCTCTATCAGGACATTTCTGTAGGATTGAGGGATGTGCAAGATCAGCCAGCTGGAAATTTTCATGGGATGCCCGGAAACCCTTTTGTGTGCAACGTAGGGAAGTTTCCCCCGTCTCCTGGAGCTCGTCTTGTGGGGAACAGAAGAATTAACCAAGGCGGTGTAAGGAATTATCAGGAGCAGGATTATGACTTTGATCAGGATGAAGATCAGTTTTCTGTTTGGTGTTCAGAGTCGGAGGTTCAGATTGAGGATATGAAGTATCGGTTATTGGAAGAGCGTCTGAAGGCTGTGGAAGGGCAGGGAATCCTTGGTATGGATGCTAATGATCTCGGGTTAGTGTCTGGGGTGAAAGTTCCTCCGAAGTTCAAACCTCCAACATTTGAAAAGTACAATGGAATGTCATGTCCTGTTACTCACGCAACTGCTTATTTCCGAAAGATGAACGGTGTTGTCGAAGCGGCCAATAAGAACATTAAGAAGATCGTGCAGAAGATGGTGGTAACCTATAAAGATTGGCATGAGATGTTGCCTTTCGCTTTGCATGGTTATCTCACTATTGTGTGTACTTCGACTGGGGCAACCCCATTTTCTTTAGTCTACGACATGGAAGCAGTATTTCTAGTAGAAGTCGAGATTCCTTCTCTTAGGGTCATGAGAGATATTGAGCTGGATGAAAGTGAATGGGTACAGAATCGGCTGGATCAGTTAGAACTTATTGACGATAAGAGGTTGACGGTTGTATGTCATGGTCAGATATATCAGCAAAGGATGAGGAAAGCTTTTGATAAAAGGGTACAACCTCAATGTTACAAGCCAGGTGACCTTGTGCTAAAAAGGATAATTCTTCCCCAGGGAGATCCCAGGGGCAAGTGGGTTCCAACTTATGAAGGTCCTTTCATGGTCAGAAAAGTTTTCTCTGGATGGGCGATGATGCTCACGACTATGGATGAAGAGTACTTCTCTCTCCATGTTAATGCCGACGTAGTTAAAAAATACTTTGCATAAAAACTAATAAAAACCCGCTAAACTGAAAACCCGAAAGGGCGGTTTAGGCAAAAAGAGGGTGTCCTGGTGAATCGAAAACCCGAAAGAGCTTGAAATACAGATAACAAACACAATTTCTACTGTGTCAGGGGCATGTTTATTTCTCTGTTTGATAGGATTCTCATTCACTTTGCTGGCGGATGCCTTGCCTTTTGTTTCACAAGCTCCGTGTTGTTGGTAAAGGTCATGGAACAGGATAATATCAAGTTTACGGCAGGTCGGCGAGATCGGCAAGCCTAGTTGAAGACATTTCTTCCCCGTAATGGCTTTTATTACGTTTCTTTGCCACACTTTCATGTGTTATCTTGATTGATTGTTTTATCATTGTTTGCATACGGGATTTTGTTTATGGTCGAATGTCAGTCTTGATGCGTTGAAAATTTTTTCTTGAAAAAATTGTTTCATTTTACTTAATCCATCCTGTATCACTTTTTAATCGATTTTTCGGACATTTTGATACCAACTGTGCCAATTCTTTTGCTTAGCCAAGAGTTTGGAGGAAGGAGTTTAGCTAAAAACGATGGCTGTAGTGGTATGCTTTTGAGTAGAACCCCGTTGACGATGTACATGAATTGTTTCAAATCCCAAACACCGTAGATATATGGGAGTTAGACCCTCGTTAACCCCTCTGAGCCTTCGAAGTAGGAGTTTCCTTTTCTGGAAAAAAAAACCTTTTTTAACCCGGGGCAGGGTAGATATTCAATTGATTTGACCAAGCTTTCGAATTTCAGAAGGAATGTCCCATCTGAGGATCATCACATTTTGTCTTTCGCATCATGGGATCAGGAAAAATGTCTAAACCACGATGTTCATTTCCCCACAAAGTCCCGAGGTCGAGATCGAATCGATACAATAATGGCTATCCCTCGCTGACCAAGGAATGAGGCATTTGTTTTCTTCAGAAAAAAGAGAGAGAAAGAAAGAAAAAGTTCAAAGACCTAAAGTCACATTGACTTGTTCAAAGTGGAAAGTATGAATAAGAAAGAAACAAAAAGCTCCACTAAGTCGAAACTTGAAAACAAGTCGCTTAGGCAAAAGTTAGGGCATCCCGCTGGACTCCCAAAATTGAAAAGATTTTGTCCAGGAAAAAGTTAGGGAAAAGAGAGCCTAAAAGGCCGAAAAAAGATTATCCACTAAAATTTTCATCAAAAGAAGAGGAACAATAATATCAAAAACAAAAGCAGCAAAAGTTAAGTGACAATCATGTTGGAAAACTTGTCGTGATCACTCAACCATTATGAATCCTTTTGAAAGATGAATGCTTGTGATAAGTCAGCTGAACTTAGAACAGGAGAACATCACGAAGGGGGTGGGAACCAAATAACTTAAGCCTTGAAAAAAAACTTTTTTCTAAAAAACCTCGAACCAGGCCACGTTACAACCTCTAAAAGTCCTAATTGAAACAAGGGTTTAACTCGAAAGTATACTACAACAGGATAACGTTTCCTAAAATCCCAAATATGTGTTGTATAGCCGTGTTGGTATCTTATCACTCGCATCTTGACTCGTTTTTTCAAAAGGGGAAGAAAAGTTTTGAAATTTTTGCACTCTAGCCAATGATTCGCTTACAACAGAGATGCAACATTTTGTTAAAGTTTTCAACTTCAAGGCTTAAATAATCATCGCGTCAGGTCTGTCATTCCCAAAATAAACATCTTTCTGCATGCAAAACATTTGTTTGACATCAAAAAAGAGTCGACACATTGAACACCTGTAAAGAGCTTAATGATTGTCAGGAAGGGAATATTTGATTTTCTTCTGTTAAACAAAGCCTATGTGTGAATAGGACTTTACTTATCCCCACTGAAGTTCCGTTTCCCAAGTGAAGTTTCATCTCCGCAACGAAGTTTTGTTTCCCCAAGAATCTTCTTTTTCAAAAGCTTCATTCTAAGACTTCAAGTTTGGATACGTCACACATCCCCAGTGGAGTCGTTTAAATGGGAACTCCCACTTTGGAGGAGTTTCAACTCCCCAACAGGATTGCCAACGGAGGTCCCCCACCATGACCTCTCACTTCCCAGCTGATTTACTGACCGGGGCATCTTTATGTTAAGATATTTCCTTATCCCCAGTGAGGTCGGTACCGTGTAAATATCTACATGATCCATCCAAAGGCTGCATTCCAAGAAAAGCTCTCTCCAACAAAAATCTACAACAAAGTTTTGTATCCCTGGAAAAGTCCCGCTTCCTCAGTAGAGCTTTGTTCCCATGGCAAAGGTTTTCACCCCTCATGTCGGGTTTGTTTGTCTTGGTATCATCCTCAACACGGTCGTGTGCTGTCCTTTCCAGAGATTATAGTCTTGTCCTGATTTTCTCCCTCAATGTCTAATCTTCAGATAGGCGTCCCTCTCCAGAAGTTGTAGTGTCGATCTGATCTTCCCTAGGAGTTTGCTATTTATTTTTGCAGTTCCTCTCAATGTTTGTGGCCCGTTCCTTTTGGCTGCTCGGATGTTATTCCCCGCAAAGCTTCATCTCTTCGAGGTTCCCTCTCTAGTGGTTCCCCGTATCCTCTCCTTTGGATTTTGCAATTTATTTTTGCAAGTCTGGTCAGATTCTGACTTCTTGGTTATTGGCTTCTCAATTGGCCGTTCTCCAGTGAAACTTTTAAACATGTATCATTACATTGCATCTACCAAAACGCGTAGCATTTCCATTATACGGAGCATTACGCTATATAAAAAGAATTCTAACATGCATCGGAGCATAAGTCATTTTTGTCTCCGACGTCCCTAGTGATTTGACTAATACTTCGGGTTAAATCCCCAGCGAGGTCTTCGTCCTCACTATCTCAGTTTCCTCCCCATACCAATATCCTCTAACGTCAATCTTTTGTTGGTTTGAGTGTCTACTTTTGACTATAGTTCAGTTTCGCCCTGGCACGGTCTTCTCGGGTTTAGTCTTTACTACCCTCTCTGGTTCATTCCAATGTCTATTGGTGCACCTTTTTGAATACCAGTTTCGTCCTGATATTCGCTTTCAGCAGGTTTTTAGGTGTACGCCCTAATCTCCTTGCTTTGGGTCGAGTTTCGCCTTGTCGCCTGTACATGAAATCCAATTTTGTCCTGGTGCTCATCTAGCTTAGTTTCGCCTAACTATTTATTGAGTCGAGTTTTGTCTCATTTTTGTTTTCATACCTTGGACCCTTTGACGGTGTTCGTTTACTGAGTGCAGTGTTCGTACTGCGTCCTTGGTTTGAAATCAGTCTCTTTTGTTCCTTGGATTCCTCTGTCAGTTTTCTACACTGTTTATCCATTGATTTGAGACCAGCAGGTGCTCTGAGAAACATGCACTCTCGACACTTTAATTTGGGTCGAGTTTCGCCTCGTTACCCGTGCGTGAAGTCCAGTTTCGTCCTGGTCCTTATCTAGTTTAGTTTCGTCTAACTTATTTTGATTCGAGTTTCGTCTCACTTTTGTTCCTCATTTCTGGGATTCTTTCAGTTTCTTCATACTGTCTATCTTAGTTGAGATTATCAAGTGCTCCTAGAATCACGCACTCTACCCACTTTCACCTTGGGTCGAGCTCAGAGTTTCGCCTCCTCACCCGCGTACGCTTTCTTTTTCATAGTTTAGTTTCGCCTACTCTGTCCAACCATGACTATTTTTCAATCAACCCCTTGTACTTTTTGGATTAAATCTTGATAACTTGGAAATGTAGTTGTTGTACCCCAAAATTTGCCCTCCCATATTCTTCAAGGTTTGCTAAGATCATGCTTCAAAATCTCCCAAGGGTGGCACAGTCCAATTGCCTCCTAACAGTCAAAATTTAGGGTTTTGGTTCTGGCAAAGAAATTGAAGTTTCCAAGGGTCCAATCAAGTCCCACATGCCTATAAACTTGTCAAGCATCCTCATGTCAAGTTTCAAGACTCACAGCACAAGATTGCACAGTCAAAAACCCTAATTGCTTCACAGTCAACTGTAGGGGCAAAATGGTCATTTGACAGTCAAAAGTCAAAATTTTTGGTCAACATCTTATTTTGAAGCCACAAACATCATTTGATCAATTCTTGGTCATGATTCTCAAGGCATGGCTCAAAAAGTCTCAAGATGCAAAAGTTTCTATTTTTGGACAGTTGAAAAAGTCAACTGCAAATTGACCAGGGCATAACTTCCACATGGTTTATAAGCAAAATTCCATCCAAATCTCATTTTGAAGAGAATGACATTTCCTACAACTCTTCTTTACACTTCAAGTCCAAGAAATGCTCTCACAGAAAGTTATCAATCTCAACATTATAGGTCATTTTCAAAAGTCAACAAAAAGGCACTTTAAGTCAAAGACCATAACTTGAGATTGGTAAATCAACATGACATGGGACCAAAGGCATTGGTTATAGGACTTCAAGACCTTTCCAAAATGTCCAAGAACATGATCAAAGCTTAAAAATTGAGCAAGATATGCCTTGTGGAAGTTGGGAAATTTTTGGGAATTTTGAAAAGTCAACTTTGCTTCAAATGCCTCAAAATTGCTAATGGGCCTCAATTTCTTCCATGAAACATTACCCAAAGGCCATGCACGACCCATTGGCATCCAAGGGAGTTATTTCATCATTTTTTATTAATTATTTGAATTTTTAATGTTATTAATTCACTTAATTAAAATTAAATATGAAAAAAATACTAAAGCATGTATTTTAAATCTTTTTATGCAGCTAATAGGTCCATTATAAGCTCAAGATTTCGTGCACATTCAAAAAGGAAAGAATCATTCATGATTTGGCATATTTGGCATGAAAAAAGATTGAAAAAGATTATGCAAAATCAAAAATTCAAAATCATCAATGCAAAGGCTTTGGGCTTGATCTTTTTACCCTAATTCATTGACATATATGTGCACATTGCAACCCTAATGAAAAAGACAAGGAAGCTGCGCCTCAAACCAGAAAACGACTTTGCATTTTTTTCAAAAAAAAACTTGAAACTGTTTTGATAGCTAGAGCATAATTCAAGGTCTCAAAACTATTCCATAAGCTTGCCAAGACTAACAGGAAGCTTTCCCAATTAAAATCAGACCTCCACACGCAAAGAACTGGTATAACCAAGTCACCATGTTCATAACATTTTGCATATTCGTGTTTGTATTTTCAGGCCATATCAATGCATTTTAATGTTTCATTTGTACTAATATGATCATTCCAAAGCTAATGGTACCATTCAATTAAAGAATGGCTGCCTGTACAAGAAAACGCCATTGATGCTTGCTAGGGTTTCAGAAACCTCAAAAGAGGGGTTTATGTATCTGGAAAACTTAGGCCATGAAATTGGGACCAATGAACTCGTGACATTCCCATGAAGCCAAATCACTCATCGCGCCTTTTTTATGCTTGCTCAAATCCTATTCGCTATGATTTGTTGTCTCAGTTTGTGGGGGTTTAAAACCCCCGCTATCTAGCTTATATTTTCAGGCAAAACGAAGAATCCATGAGGAAGACGCTGAGTTGTAGGCATGTGATTGGCAGATTTGAAAGTTAGCGCGTTTTTACTTGGCTTCAGTATAGTGCTTGCTTATCACATATTTTATTTCTATTCCATTTAATTAACAAAGACAAGCGTTGGTTGGGTTGGTTGATGTGTTGTCATGCAGGCAATGGGACCTGGGTTCGATTCCCAGGTCCCCCATATTTCCCTATGTTTTTTCTCATAACATGTCCAGGTACCCAACACGCCCAGAAGTCTACCATATACTCTCACAAGTGGCTTGCCAAGTGGCCATGAGTGTCCATCCAGTGGCCAAGAACCAAAGTCCATGGAGTACCCCAGTCAACGCGTGTGCATATGATCAGAAAAGTCAATAAGGCCTGACTCTAGTGGGCCAAAATTGCTTGGAAACACCTCCAAAAGGGCCTGAAAACCCCCCAATGTTTGTATATTTTTCAATTTCTTTTCTTCTCTTTTCCTTTTTTTTAATTCTTTTGATCACTTTTATTTAATTATTTTCAAATAATTTTCTTTTCATAATAAAACCAGAAAATCATAAAACAAAAAATATGTTTTATTAATATTAATTTCTATTAATTTTGTAAATAAACTCTAATAATCAAATTAGTAAATTAGGTTTTATTTTAATGTCTTTTTTCTCCTTAAATAACTAAAAAATATAAAAATAGGTTTTAGTGCATTTTTATCCTCCTTTTAATAAATAACCTTTTTTTTTCCTTATTATTATTATTTACTATTAATTATTTTTGTAAATAAACTTGTCATTAAATAATTAGGTTAAATTAGGTCAAAATTTGAACATTTCTTAAATAATTAAAAACAACTTAGAGCTAGGGTTTTAGTTAATTTCTAATTTTAATCAATTTTCTTTATTTTCATTAAATACCAAAAAACATAAAAATGATTTCTTTTCTCATTAAATAATTGATTAACCTTCCAACTTCAATTTAATGTCTTTAAAGGGTCCAACGCCCTCGCACTCGATTCTAATTTCTTTTCGCATTTATTTTTATTTCTTTTGTGGATATAATGTATTTGCCCCAAGGCCTTGTAATAGATAATTAGGACATTTACTTTCTGCACTTTTCTTTTCAAAATCGGGTCTTTGTTAATTTGGCGATGTATGGACCCGCATCTTGTAATAGCGTAGGACCTTTATTTTTCCGCATTTTAATTCCCGCACCCTTAACTGATAATAATCACATGAAATAATGTATGCCCGAATAAAATCAAAACGTAGCTCACCAAATGCATGACAAGACAAATAATATCTGAAAATGACACACAATTCACACACCACTCCTAGGGTACGCCTCACTGTTGCCTTGCCCCCTCGAAACGTGGTCGTCGAGTAGAGGATGTTTTAGTAAGTCCTCATGTCCATGAACATGGCATGGGGGTAGCTTCTAAAGTGTCCTACTATTGCTCTGGTGACCACACCGTCCCTAAACTCGAATTGACCCGAACACCTCCAATGGTGGTGCTACCTACCTCTCAATGGTGGGATGGCACTATCTCAAGGACATTTACACAGACTAATTCCTTAGGGTAGGTAGATGACTCGTAGATACTTGCTCTAATTCAAAACAAATCAAAAACTTCTTTTCACACCGACACTTTGCAAAAAGCTTTCAAAAACAACTTTTCAAACACTCTTGAGGACTGATACAAGAGTCGAACTGAAATTTTAAACGAAACTTTTTCAAACCCACTCACACTTGAAAAGCAAACAAACATTTTGAAAACACAAATGAGCAAGTATCTAAGAGCCCATGGATAACCATGGATAGAAAGGGTGCTAACACCTTCCCTTTCTATAAATCTACCTCCCGAACCGAGAACTAATCTCAATAAGGAATTTTTCTGTGCTTTTGTCCTTTCCATATTGGAGAAAATAAAAGACGGTGGCGACTCTTGCTTCCGCGACATTTCGCGAACCAGCGTTAAACAGTCAGTTCCAGATCCACCGATCACAGAACTGGCGACTCTGCTGGGGAACTCTTTAAAAGTGAGGTGTACCTTAGGATAGTTCATAACTGTGCTTTCAATTGCTTTGACTTGTTTGCTTTATCATTGTGGGACTGTCTTGGGAGTTACATAGATCCTAACCCAGATCTGGGGATACCTTGTTTAGGTAGCATAAGCTGTGAGGGACCTGTCCGGCGTAGACCGACATGGGTGAAGCAGTGGCTACATTGGTGTGGCACCTTGGTCTGTACTGATATCCCTTGTGTTGCAACGAGGAGAATATGGGTCTTCTGAGGAGTCATTAAGCACCAACAGACCTTAGAACCTTAAATGACACAACTTGGCCAATAGAACAGTAGCAGTATGCTACGCCCATTGAGGTTAAACTCTCGTGATGGTTCTGGCTGCAAGAAAAGATTGCGATGCTGGAGTTATGACCGATTGAGGGTAGTCAGTGATATTGGGATCCTCTAAGAACCCGGTTACTTTTGATAGGACAGGTATGAACCAACAAACTGAAAGAGGGTAATACCTAGACCTCATGCTGGCCTAAACTTTAAGGGTTTGTCTTGTGTGACTTGTGTGCCTTATCATGTTTGCCTTTGTAAATATTTGTGGTGTGCTTTATCATAACATCATAACATCATGAGCATTGCATGCATCCTGCATAAGGACTGACCATTTCAAAGACAAGAGGGTTTCACCTTTGCTCTGTTTTGTAGGATATCATGATGCCTATGCGAAGGAATACTATCCGGTTCAACTTTGTTCACTCACCTGAGTTACTTGAAGAATTGGTTAGCAGAATTCCAAACACCACTTCCTTCATCCAGAGGCATGGTTCTCTTCTCAGTTTAGTCACTGCAAAGCGGGATCAACAGTTGATGAGTGTCCTGACCCAGTTCTATGACCCTCTGTACCAGTGCTTCACCTTTCAAGACTTCCAGCTGGTCCCTACCCTGGAAGAGTTCTCTGATTTGCTTGGCATCCCTATCTTGGATCAGACTCCTTACACTGGTTGGGAAAAGACCCTCAGGCTTGAGGAGGTTGCTGCAGCTCTTCCCTTGACCCATCAAGAAGTAATAGACAACTGGGTGACTAGAAGCGGAGTTAAGGATTTCTTGGCCAAGTTTCTGATTGGTAAAGCTAACAGTTTCTGGAATGACTTGGACTTTAGGGCATATGAAGACATCTTGGCTCTCTTAATCTATGGGTTAGTCTTGTTTCCTAATCCTGACAACTTCATCAATGTCACTGCCATAAGGATCTTCATGTCTCAGAATCCTGTGCCCACTCTCTTGGGTGACATCCTGCAATAACTTTATGCTCGTACTGCCCGAAGACGAGGAACTCTGTGGTGTTGTATCCCTTTGTTGGGCTCATAGGTTAATGTCTCTCACTGATAAGGACATCATTTGGACTTTCAGAGGTTTGGATGAGATAGCTGTTATTGATTGTTGCGGAGAATACCCTAATGTTCCTTTGATTGGTACTCAAGGAGGAATCTCTTACAATCCATGTCTAGCGCTCTGTCAGTTTGGAAGGGCCAGAAGAGTAGGACCTCATGAGATGCTGGTGCCTCACATCAGTTTTGAGTTTCAGGTGGATAGTGACGAGCTGCGTCGTAGGTTCATCAAGGCTTGGGACAGAGTTCATAAAGCTGACCCACAAGAGTTGGGGCCCAAGACTTCTCTACCTATGGAAGCCTACTACAAATGGGTTCGCATCCGTGCTCAGAAGTTAGGTATGCCATACGAAGCTGTCAGACCCGTCATTCTTGAGTATCCTGACAAAGATGGGGCTCCTCCAACTGTCCTCCCTCCTCAGATACCTACTGATTATGAGACATTAAAGAGGTCTTGGTCGCAACTGCGAGAAGAACGGGATTCTTATCGGGAAAAGTTCAACGAGCAGGAATTGAAGATCCAGAAGCTGACAAAGCAGTTAGAGAATGAGCGAGCTCTGAATGACTATATCCGTACTGAGAAGAGGAGACCCTGGGATTAATGAGGAGCTCTGGATTTTCTTTTACAGTTTTATTTCCCTTTTCAGTATTTCCATTTTATGTAACGCCTAAGGGCAACCTGTTGAACAATTAAATTGCAAATTTGAATCTAATGAAGTGTGTTCCTTTTTGTTTACAAAGTTGATTCCCGATTGTCTTTGAAAACATAAATCATACGCATTCCATTCATCATGTGCATAGCAGGTACTCTTCTTTTCAGGTTGCTTACTATTCTTCGCTGTTTATTTCAGCATCATGAACCCTGAGTCATCAACCGAGATGTCTATCAAGGCCCTTCAGGCGCAGAACGCACAATTTCAAGAGCTGATCATGGGTTTGGCTCAAGGCCAAGAAGAGCTGAAGGCTTTGCTCCTGAAGAAGGAGAAGAAGAAGAAGAGAACTGCTCTTTTCAACTCGGGCTGGAGGTTTGGTAACACTCTGCAGAATGAGGAAGCTGGTTCTTCGGTAGGCAAAGACAGTCCCCAGGGGGGAAAGGCTCCAAGTCCGGTGGTCTCTGACAACGAGACTGACTTTAATGAGGAACAGTATCCTCCGGCTGAAGACCGGTACAAGCAGTTGGAAGACAGACTGAACGCCATGGAAATCCAACAAGTGCCTGGTTTGGATTTCGGAGACTTGGGTTTGTCTACTGGTGTGATCATCCCTCACAAGTTTAAGGCACCATCTTTCACCAAGTATGACGGGGCGTCTTGCCCCAAGCTACACCTCAGATCTTATGTGCGGAAGATTCAACCGTACACAGTGGACAAGAACTTGTGGATCCACTTCTTCCAGGAGAGTCTTTCAGGGACTCATCTCGAATGGTTCTATCAGCTGGATGGGACCAAGGTTCGTAACTGGGAGGAGTTGGCTACTGCTTTTTACAAGCAGTATCAATATAATGCCGATCTTGCTCTTACACGTACCCAACTCCAGGGTATGTCGCTAGGATCAGGCGAAGGTTTTAAAGAGTATGCACAGAAGTGGAGGGATCTGGCTGGCAGGGTGCAGCCTCCGTTAACTGACCGTGAGCTGGTAGATATGTTCTTGGGGACCCTCTCCGGGCCGTTTTTCAATCATCTTATTGGCAATTCATCTGCAGGGTTCACTGACCTTATTCTGACTGGGGAAAGGATAGAGGCTGACATGAAGTCCGGTAAGATTCAGAAAGGTGCATCTTCAAGTGCTGAGAAGAAGCCTTTCAAGAAGGAGGCCAGTGCTGTGTATGGGCCTAGGAGGCAAGACAAACCAGAACGCCGCCAATCTGTCAACACGGTGATGATTGCTAAACCTGCTGCTGCTCCTCGGCAAACCAATCAACAAAGGGCTGAAAGACCCAGAAGAGAGTTTACCCGGCTGAGTATGACCTTGTCACAAATCTTGCCGCAGCTGTTATCAACCAACTTAGTGACTGTCAGGGAGGCCCCGAAAGTTGTGAATACTGCCTCTCCGAAGTATAATCCAAATGCCCGATGTGCTTATCACTCCGATAGCCCGGGGCATTCTACTGATGACTGCTGGGCCTTAAGGAATAAGGTGCAAGACCTTATTGATGCAAAGGATATACAATTTGAGGCGCCTGAGAGGCCAAATGTGGTGGCTGCTCCTATGCCCCAGCATGGAGTAAATGTTGTTGATGAAGATTTGTATGTCGTTTCTGTGAATGATGTAGCTACTCCTCTGATGACTGTTAAGAGGAACCTGCTGTTAGCCGGTTTATTTCCGGGTTGTAGTGAGGGTTGCCTTTTGTGTGCTGTTTCCCTTACTGGTTGTCCGTTGCTGAAGTTAGGCATCCAAAGCCTGATGGACAGCAAAGAGATTATGTTCAAGAAGACCACTGTTCCGTTTGTTCCTGTGGAACAAGTATCTGTTGTTACAATTTTCAGTAATCCGATCAAGGCTCCCCCGAGGAAGCCAGTTAAAATCATGACTGTCGCACCCATTGTTATTACTGTTCCGGGGCCTCTCCCCTATGAATCTGATAAGGTTGTCCCATGGCACTATGGGGCAGATGTATATGTACATGGTATAAAGCAAGAGTTCAACACTGGTACCAGCATCAGCAATATCACTGGTCCAGCCAAAGTTACCCGCAGTGGCAGGCTCTTCTCGCCTGACATTGCGCCACCAGCTATTCGAAGACCTCTCATTATAACACCTGCAAGTGCACCTGTTTCCACTTCTGATCAAGTTGTTTCCCCTGCTGCCGAGTCATCTAATGCTCGGGGAAAAGGGATTGAAGATGAGCCTGCCCGGATGGAGGCACCAAAATCTGTGAATGTTGAAGCCTCCCAGCAAGAGATGGAGGAAATTCTCAAAATAATCAAGAAGAGTGATTTTAATGTTGTTGAACAGCTGGGGCATACACCCTCCAAGATCTCTATGCTCTCATTACTACTGTGCTCAGAGGCCCATGCTAAGGCCTTGATTTCATTTCTAAAAACGGCCCATGTGCCACAGGAGACATCTGCAGACCAGTTTACCGATTGCGTAGCCAATTTGACAGCTGACAATGGGTTGGGTTTCTCGGATGATGACCTTACTGCTAAGGGAAAAAACCACAATGATGCCCTGCATGTCTCTATTGAATGCATGGGCACTACTCTTGCGCACGTGTTAGTGGACACCGGTTCTTCCCTGAATGTGTTACCCAAGAAGGCCTAAGACCGGTTGGATTGTGAGGGCCTGGAGCTGAAACCTAGCAACATCATTGTCAGAGCCTTTGACGGTTCTAAAAGGATGGTTCATGGAGAGGTAGACATCCCTATTCGTGTGGGTTCTCAAGTATTCGACTCAACTTTCTATGTGATGGATATCCGTCCATCTTATTCCTGTTTACTGGGTCGACCTTGGATTCACAAAGCTGGGGCAGTGACCTCTACCCTACACCAGAAGCTCAAGTACCCCGTCAGAGGGAAGATTGTCACTGTGCAGGGAGAGGAGGAGTATATGGTTAGTCACTTGAATTCCTTCCGATATATTGAGATGGACGGGGAGTTTATTGAAACCCCCTTTCAGCATTTTGAAGAGGTACCTCCAACATTGGCAGCAGCAGAAACAGTGGTTGAAGAGGATGTTCCTTTGAAGATGGCTTCCTTGAAGGACGCCCGGGCTGTAATCAAGAAAGGTGAATGTGCTAACTGGGGCAGGCTCCCTGATTTTACACCAAAAATTGACAAGTTTGGACTGGGTTTCACTGCAGAGGCTCAGAGGAACGTGCACAAGGCTAGGATCGGAAGACCTCCTGTGCTCATCACCAATCCAGGAGTGAATGCCATTGGGGATGAAGACGAGGTGGAAGAATCAGAGTTCGATAGTTGGATCTACCCGACGACTGATGGTGGATTGACCAATTGGACTGCTAAAGATCATACTCCTGTTACTTTTGTTACGCAGTAATGAATTCCTTTGTTTTTGTTATTTGTAATAAACAATGAATTGAAACTCTATGGCCCGGTGTCTTACCCAGGGCACCGTTGGCTTCATTTGTGAGGGCATATTAATTGTCATTTCATATATCATGAATAAAGACCTTGGACGTTTTATCACATTTCAAATCTTGTGCTCCTTTTCTTTCTTTCCTTTCTTTATATATTGCAAAACAGCTGTATTTACACACACTCACCCATACAGGTTTCAATCCACTCTAGATCTCACTGGTAACGACTTTGCTACTGCCAGTTATGACTTCGAAAATCCGATCAACTTAGCCAAAGTCGAAGGTGAAGATGATTGCGAAGTGCCTGGCGAGCTTGCAAGACTGTTACTCCAGGAGGAAAGGGCAATTCAACCACACGAAGAGCCAGTGGAAATGATAAATCTGGGTACTGAGACGGACAAAAAGGAGGTTAAGATTGGTGCCAATCTGGAGCTCAGCGTGAAGCAACGATTGACTCAGATGTTACATGATTATGTGGAGATATTTGCTTGGTCCTACGAAGACATGCCTGGTGTTGTACCCCAAAATTTACCCTCCCATATTCTTCAAGATTTGCCAAGTCAAAGCTTCAAAATCTCCCAAGGGTTGCACAGTTCAATGGCCTCCTAACAGTCAAAAACTAGGGTTTTGATTCTGACAAAGAAATTGAAGTTTCCAAGGGCCCAATCAAGTCCCACATGCCTACAAACATGGTCAAGCATCCTCATGCTAAGTTTCAAGACTTACAGCACAAAATTGCACAGTCAAAAACCCTAATTGCCCTACAGTTAACTGCAGGGGCAAAATGGTCATTTGACAGACAAAAGTTCAAATTTTTTATCAACATCTTATTTTGAAGCCACAAACATCATTTGATCAATTCTTGATCATGATTCTCAAAGCATGGCTCAAAAAGTCTCAAGATGCAAAAGTTTCTATTTTTGGACAGTTGAAAAAGTCAACTACAAATTGACCATGGCATAACTTCCACATGGTTTATCAGAAAAATTCCATCCAAAGCTCATTTTTAAGAGAAAGACATTTCCTACAACTCCTCTTCACACTTCAAGTCCAAGAAATGCTCTCACAAAATGTTATCAATTTCAACATTATAGGTCACTTTCAAAAGTCAACAAAAAGGCACTTTAAGTCAAAGGCCATAACTTGAGATTGGTAAATCAAAATGACATGGGACCAAAGGCATTGGTTAGGGGACTTCAAGACCTTTCCAAAATGTCCAAGAACATGATCAAAGCTTAAACATTGAGCAAGATATGCCTTGTGGAAGTTGGGAAATTTTTGGGAATTTTGAAAAGTCAACTTTGCTTCAAATACCTCAAAATTGCTAATGGGCCACATTTTCTTCCAAGAATCATCATCCAAAAGCTATGCACGACCCATTGACCCAAAGGGGAGTTATTTTCTTATTTTTAATTAACTAATTGAATATTTAATCTATTTAATTCATTTAATCAAAATTAATTACAAGAAAAATACTAAAATAAGGTTTTCAAATCTTTTTGTGCAGTATAATATCTCATCAAGGCCTAAGGATTTCGTGCATGCCCAAAGGAGAAAGATTCCATGCAAATTGGCTAGGTTTCATGATAAAAAGATTGAAAAAGATTATGCAAAATCACAAAAATCAAAAGCATTGATTCCTTGGATATTAGGCTTGTTTTGTTACCCTAATTCATCCCTCATATAAGTCAGAACTTAACCCTAATGCATACAACCTGGAAGCTGCGCCTCATATCAAATACACTTTTTGCATTTTTTGTGAAAAAGTTGAAAACTGAAAACACACATAGAGTGCAATTCAAAGCGAAATAAGCATTCCAATAGCTTGCTGAGGTCTCCCTGAACCTATCTGAATCCTTTTCCAGTCCCCACGCATCAAGAATTGGTATATAGAAGTCAAAATTCCTCACACTTTATGCATAATCGTGTTTCATAATTCATGCCATATTTTTGATTTTTAACGCTTGATTTGTACTAGTCTAATCATTCTGAAGCTAACCATGCCATTCAATTGAGTTTTCGTGCCCTATACACGAATCTACCATTGGAGCTCGTTAGGGTTTCAAAGCTGTAAAATTAGGGCTTTCCTCTTCAGGAAAAATTAGACAACGAGACCAGGACCATTGGACTCAGAAGCTCCAGACGAACCTGTTCATCACCTCGCGCCTAATTTATCATGGCCCATGGTGTAATCGCTATTTTTCGCAGGGTATATTTAGTGGGGGTTTAAAACCCCCGCTATCTCTTTTCTGATTACAGGTACAATGAGGACGAAGCCTGCGTTTCCTATCTTGGTTGGTCTATTTAAATTTCAGCGCGTTTTTTTTTATTAATAGCATTAGTGTGTTTGTTTTTATATATTAATTCCTTTCCATTATAATAACAAAGTGGCAAAACAGCTCAGTTGGTGGAACGTGGTGCTGGCAAGCATTGGGACCTGGGTTCGATTCCCAGGTCCCCTCTCTTTCTCAATATATTTTGTTTTAACCTGATTCCATGCAGTATACGCCCAGAAGTCCACCATGCACTCTACGCTCAAGCTGGCCACGCGTCCCACAACATCAATCCAATGGCCACGATCTGAAGAACACCATACGCGTTAGTCAAACGTGCCACACACGTCCTTGAAAAGTCAACCAAAGGCTTTAATTCATTGGGCCTGATTACTCAATTTACCTCCAAAATTGGGGTCAACACCCCCCACTGGTTTGCATTTTATTTGCTTTCTTTTTATTTTTTCTATTATTTGTTTTATTTATTTTAGTTAATTCACAAAAAATAATTTTACAACATAAAAAAATAACAAAAAATCAGAAAGACAAAAAATATAAATATATTTTATTTAAATGTTTTTTTGGTAAACAAATTTTATTAATTAATTTAGTTTTAATTCTAGGTTTTAATTTTAATATTCTTTAATAAACTAAAAAACGTAGAATTAGGGTTTTAATCACTTTTATTCTTTTTCTTTTCTTTTACCATATTTAGTTATTAATTATTTTGTAAGTAAATTTACCATGTAAATAATTAATGTAAAATTAGGTCAAACTTAAATATATTTTAATAAATTAAAAATAGTCTAGAATTAGGGTTTTGTTTGATTTTTAATTTTAATCAATTTTTCTCCATTATTATTAAATACAAAAAACTCCAAAAATTCTTTCCTTTATTTAACTTAGTTAATTATTAATTTCAATTCAATTTCTTTAAAAGGGTCCAACGCCCTCACTTTCGATTACAATTTCGTTTCGCGCGCTTAGATAATTTCTTTTTTTGTAAATTTCATGTAATTACTCCAAAGCCTTGTAATAGATTAATTAGGATATTTATTCCTTCCGCATTTTATTTTATTTCAAATCGGGTCTTGGATTAATTTGGCGATGTAGACCCGCGCCTTTGTAATAGCGTAGGACTTTTAATTCCGCACCTTTTAACTGTTAATAACTTGCATGAAAGAATGAATGCCCAAAATAAAAACAAAGCGTAGATCACCAATGCATGAACAAGACAAATATAATTGAAAATGACACACAAATCACACACCACCCCTAGGGTACGTCTCACTGTTGCCTTGCCCCTCGAAAAGTGGTCGTCGAGTAGAGGATGTTTTAGTAAGTCCTCATGTCCATGAACATGGCATGAGGGTAGCTTCTAAGGTGTCTTCCTATTGCTCTGGTGACCACACTGTCCCGAACCCTCGAATTGACCCGAACACCTCCGACGGTGGTGCTACCTACCTCTCAATGGTGGGATGGCACTACTTTAAGGACATTTACACAGACGAATTCCTTAGGGTAGGTAGATAACTCGTAGATACTTGCTCTAATTCAAACAAATCAAAAACTTCTTTTCACACCGACACTTTTCAAAAAGATTTCAAAACAACTTTTCAAACACTCTTGAGGACTGATACAAGAGTCGAACTGAAATTTTCAAAGAAACTTTTTAAACCCACAGTTGAAAAGCAAACAAACAATTTTGAAAACACAAATGAGCAAGTATCTAAGAGCCCATGGATAACCATGGATAGAAAGGGTGCTAACACCTTCCCTTTCTATAAATCTACCTCCCGAACCGAGAACTAATCTCAATAAGGAATTTTTCTGTGCTTTTGTCCTTTCCATTTGGAGAAAATAAAAGACGGTGGCGACTCTTGCTTCCGTGACATTTCGCGAACCAGCGTTAAACAGTCAGTTCCAGATCCACCGATCACAGAACTGGCGACTCTGCTGGGGAGAAATTTTAAAGTGAGGTGTACCTTAGGACTAAGATCACTTGTGTTTTCAATTGTTGTGCTTGTTTTCTTTATTATTGTGGGACTGTCTTGGGAGTTCTATAGATCCTAACCCGGATCTGGGGATACCTTCTTAGAAAGTAGCAACAAGGTTGTGAGGGAACTGTGCGGGGTATACCGACATGGTTGAAGCAGTCTGTTACGTTGATGTGGCACTTTGGTGTGTACCGGTAACCCTTGAGTTCAGTCAAGGAGAGTACGGGGCCGCCGCGTGGTGTCGTGAAGCATCAACTGACCTTAGGAACCTTAATTGAACCATCTTGGCCTCCTTAGGGTAGTGAGATAACTGACTTTGGTGCAGTTTGAGGTTGGTTGATACTCGATACTACACTCAATTGAGGGTTGTTTTCTTGGAATATTTCGGTCGCCAGTTCAGTGACTAAATCGAAACGATGAACAATGAAAGCAATCCAATGATATTGGGACCCTTAGAACCCGGTTACTTCTGATAGGACAGGTTGAGCCCACCAACTTCAAGAGGCTAGTACCCCAAACTTCATGCTGACCTAAACTCTAAGGGCTCTCTTGTGTGACTTGTGTGCCTTCAAACTTGACTATTTGCATGCTTGTTATCTGACACATGAGTTTCTTGCAGGTTTTGTTTACAGTCCTTAATTGGGACTCATAACAGGGTTTACCTACATTACCCCATGCATAGCATAATACCATAACATCATACCATTGCATACATCCTAACCCATTTCAAGGATCTCAAGGGTCTGTGATGCAGGTCATGATGAACCAACTATCCAGCAAGGGGCAAAGGGGATTTATTTTCCTCTAGATAAGGTTGTCAGGGGCTATGACCCACTATATATGGTGAGCTTTGACCCTTGAAGAAGGACTCTCAACAACATGAAGTTCCTTCAATCAAGCTACCCAAATTCAAATTCTAACAAGTTTCTCTGTTTACCTCGCGAGATCCTCGAAAACATTGCATACATATCATACATATCATTGCATTACAGGTACCCTTGTTACAGGTCACTTACCTTCTCCGCTGTTTATTTCAGCAATGGCTTGCCAACAAGATAACCAGGATCTTCATGCTCAAGAGACCCAGTTCGGGGAAATCCTCCTGAATCTATCCAAGGGGCAGGAAGAGCTGAGGACACTGCTCATGGGGACTTTGGTCAGGAACAGTGCTGAGGATGAACGGCTGAAACACCTGCAAGCTGAGATGGATGCAATGAAAGCCCAGATGCTGGGGCAGGTGACTGCCATTCAAGGTTTAGCTCAAAGACAAGAAGAGCTCGAAGTTCTCATCAACCAATTGCTTCAGGGTAACCAACTGGGGCAAATGTCTAAGGGTAAAGAGCCAGTCATCATTCAACCATCTTTGAGACAGGGAGATAAGGGGAGAGCTCCTCAAATGGCTCCAGTGTCACAAATTCAGCATCAACCTCACCAGCTTCAGCCAGACAAGCCCAGGAGGCAATTCACCCAGCTCAACATGTCGCTGTTTCAAGCTTTACAACGCCTGTTGAGATTGAATCTGATCACATTAAGGGCTCATCCCCGGAACCCCAACACAGCATCTCCTACCTATCATCCCAATAAAAGGTGTGCCTACCACTCTTCCAGTCCAGGACATGATACAAATGAGTGTTGGGCTCTGAAGAACAAGATCCAGGACCTGATTGATGAAGGAGCATTGGAATTCACACAAGATGGTCAGGCTGAGTTTTTCTACCATCCCTCCAAGGCTCACCATTTGAAGTAACAAGCCCTGAGATGAAAAGACTTTTGTTCATTAGGATTTTCAAAGTTGTAATTTTCTTTTGTTCAAACATTTACTCATGTTAAACGTTGTTATTTCATTAATGCATCGCATATGTCTGTTTTGAATCAATATATTCGCATTTGCTATATTTAAAATTGCTTTCATTTTTTGTGATGTTTAATGCTCGATCAATAATTCTAAGCCTCTTGAGGGAGGATGACGAAAACGATACCGCTATCTTTATAGTATGCTTTTGAACAGACCCCGCTGATGAGGTACATGCATTGTTTCAATTCCTAAACACTGGAGTTATAAGGAAGATAATCCCTCGTCAACCCCTTTGAGCCAAAGAAGTAGGAGTTTTTTCTTTTCGAAAATTATAACCCTTAATCATAACCTGGGCAGGGTAGTTCTATCAGTTGATCCAAGTGCATAACGAATGGCACCAAAGAGGTCCTTACAAAACAAAGAAAGACAGTGATGGTTCCGAATAATCAATAAAGAAAGGCAGTCATTATCTTTCAAAATAAGAACCCATTAAGTCAAAACCTAGGAAGGAGACTTACAAAGCTGGGGCATCCTGCTGACTGTAATTCCAAAAAAGGAAACAGTTCAGGCAAAAAACAGGGATAACAAAATAAAAAAGAAAGAGGTCCTACAAACCCTCGATAAAAAATGACTGCCTATTCAAAATAAACTGTCAATATCCGAACCATCACTGGAGCATCGAAGCAAAGACTCAAACAAGGTTTAACGCACGATCAACTGAGCTTAGGTTTGAAGAACATCACGAAGAACGGGTGGGTACAAATAATTTGAGCCTTTATCCTTTGTTTCTTAAACCGTGAACCAGGCCACGTTATAACCCTTAAAAGTCCCAGCTGAAGCATGGGTTAGTTCGAAAGCATATTGTTACGAAAGGTATCCTGACTCCTTAAGGCCTACGGTAAATACGGAGTTGACATCACGTTTTACAAACATTCACTTGTTTTATGAAAAATAATGCATTTTCAAAATCTTCAAGACGGACATAAGCTTTGCATTTTTTATATAACCTTGTTTGCATATGACTTTTTGTTTGAACAGCAGAGAAGTTCGCACGACGAATATCTTATGAACAAGAGTCTTCTCCACAAAAGAGTCACCTCAAATGGAAGAAACGCTCCCAATAAAGGGGCAGACCTGATCATGGTCTATTATCTGGGGCAGTCCAATCAAGATTCGGAGAATCTCTCAAAGGCCAAATAGCCTGGGGCAAACCTCTGCCTGAGTCACTTGGGGAATTCCCAGCAACAAATATTGCATGACCAAACACCTTCTGGTGGCATGACAAAACACTTCTAACAGGGGCAACTCCCTACATTCTAAGAGCGTGGATATAGTCTAAAAGAATACTACGCGTAATCAAAGACCCGCTAGGTTGACACACCTAGGCAAAAATAAGGGCTTCCCGGCGAACCAAAAGGGTTCGGGCAAAATGAAGGGATGAAATGAAAAAAAATCTGTACACCCGGCAAGTCGAAGACCTGAAAAGGTGGCTTGGGCAAAAATGGGCATCCCGGTGGACTGAAAACCCGAAAGGGCGGTCCAAGCAAAAGTTAGGGATCAAAGCGTACGACTATGTCCCGTCATCCTGTCACCTGCCTACCAGAAGAAGGTTTGTCTATCAACAACTATCAGCACCCCACAGGTGCCTTCTCCCATAGAAACAGGGGCAATAATGAGTGGTCTAAGCGATCTAATTGTTCTGTCCACCAAGGTACCAAGGTAAGTTCGGCTGAAGAACATAACCAATACACCTTAACTCCCTAGAGAGTGAGCCAACAGGTCAATGCACCCTCCCCAAGCAAAGTTACAGTCAACCTTAGGGAAGTTGGGTATCCTCCAGCAGATCTCAACATTCCCCAGCAATATACATGCATTCTTAACAAGCATCCCCGGCAGTCTTGGCCTAAAGATTGTTCCCCGGCGGTATATCAAACATTCAATGGAGTCACTTCCCCGATATAGTTCAAATTTTCCCCAGGAGAGTCCAATCCAGTTTCCCCAGGAAAGTTGGGATCCATCTCCCCAAGCAGTAAGCTTATCCCCAGTAGATTCTGGAAGCTTGTCCCTCGCAGAGCACGAACGCGTCTCCCGGCTTTATTCAAAGGTTATTTCCCTACCAGGATATAACTGGGTTATCCTCAGCCAAAAGCCACGGAAAGATCGTTCTCGGCAAAGTCTTCTTATCCCAGCGAAGTCTATTAACACTTCCAACATAATAACGGTATCCCCGGCGAAGTTATCATCAACCTCCCAGCAAGTACCTTTCTCCCCACAGAGTATTATTCCCCAGCAAGATCGCTAGAGTAATTTTCTCCCCGCAGAGTAATCCATTCGCCAAGTTTATCCCCAACGGAGTTATCTTCTCCTACCGGTATTCTTGCAACTATCATCCCCAGCGGAAACAACAAATCATTGTTCTCCAGCATCAGCCCAGGATATGACTTCCCGGCATCCGTCAAGGACTTATTTTCCTAGGACAAAAACATACATTCATAAACATCGCATTTCCATACATTAGCATGCATATATGCATCATATCTTACAAATCTCATTTATGTTGAGAACATCATTGCTTGATCCATATCATGCGTTGCATATGACTGACCTTTACCTTTCAGGAAAAGATCCAGTTAAGTTCTCAGCTAGATATTCCAAGACCTTGTCCGGTTCAGTTAAATCGACCCTAAGATTTTCCTGATTCTTATCCAGTCAAAGGCCTTCTCTGGTTCAGTCAGATCGACCCTAAGATCTCCCTGATTCTTATCAAGTTAAAGATATTCCAAGACTTTGCCCGGTTCAGTTAAATCGACCCTAAGATTTTCCTGATTCTTATCCAGTCAAAGGCCTTCTCTGGTTCAGTCAGATCGACCCTAAGATCTCCCTGATTCTTATCCAGTTGAAGATATTCCAAGACCTTGCCCGGTTCAGTTAGATTGACCCTAAGATCTCCCTGATTCTTATCCAGTCAAAGGCCTTCTCTGGTTCATTCAGATCGACCCTAAGATCTCCCTGATTCTTACCCAGTTGAAGATTTCAAGACCTTGTCCGGTTCAGTTAAATCGACCCTAAGATTTTCCTGATTCTTATCCAGTCAAAGGCCTTCTCTGGTTCAGTCAGATCGACCCTAAGATCTCCCTGATTCTTACCCAGTTGAAGATTTCAAGACCTTGTCCGGTTCAGTTAAATCGACCCTAAGATTTTCCTGATTCTTATCCAGTTAAAGGCCTTCTCTGGTTCAGTCAGATCGACCCTAAGATCTCCCTGTTTCTTATCCAGTTCAAGATTTCAAGACCTTGTCCGGTTCAGTTAAATCGACCCTAAGATTTTCCTGATTCTTATCCAGTCAAAGGCCTTCTCTGGTTCAGTCAGATCGACCCTAAGATCTCCATGTTTCTTATCCAGTTGAAGATTTCAAGACCTTGTCCGGTTCAGTTAAATCGACCCTAAGATTTTCCTGATTCTTATCCAATCAAATGCCTTCTCTAGTTCAGTCAGATCGACCCTAAGATCTCCCTGTTTCTTATCCAGTTGAAGATTTCAAGACCTTATCCGGTTCAGTTAAATCGACCCTAAGATTTTCCTGATTCTTATCCAGTCAAAGGCCTTCTCTGGTTCAGTCAGATCGACCCTAAGATCTCCCTGATTCTTATCCAGTTGAAGATTCCAAGACCTTGTCCGGTTCAGTTAAATCGACCCTAAGATTTTCCTGATTCTTATCCAGTCAAAGGCCTTCTCTAGTTCAATCAGATCGACCCTAAGATCTCCCTGATTGAGGTAGTAATCGCCCAAGGTTCTCTCAGCGTTCCTGTTGAGGTAGTAATCGCCCAAGGTTCTCTCAGCGTTCCTGTTGAGGTAGTAATCGTCCAGGATTCTCTCAGCGTTCCTGTTGAGGTAGTAATCGTCCAAGGTTCTCTCAGCGTTCCTGCTGAGGTAGTAATCGCCCAAGGTTCTCTCATCATCCCGTTGAGGTAGTAACTATCCCTGGTTCATTCATCACTGTTTGAAGCTCCAGACCTAATTCCTGTAACCAACCAGGGTGCATCTATACAAAGAGTTTGAAGACCAGCTCCTGTAATAGGCCAGGTAATCATCTTCTTTTTTAGGTACGCAAGTTCTCGCTAAGGAATCTCTTACGCGATCGACACCCAGATGGCATCTATAAGCCCGTCCACCTATCCATCACATCTCAGCATGGCATCTATAAGTCCATCATCCTATCCATCAATCTCCAAATGGCATCTATAAGCCCATTCCTACCATCACACTGCCAACATGTGAGCGCAAATTTCTGGGCACTCTAGTGTTCAATCATCTTCCACCTTCGGATTACGAAAGGCACGTCAGCCAATCTGCATCCTCAGGTCTAAGAAGATTGAACAAGGGCAACTTTTGTACCCCAAAATTTTCCCTCCCATATTCTTCAAGATTTGCCAAGTCAAAGCTTCAAAATCTCCCAAGGGTTGCACAGTTCAATGGCCTCCTAACAGTCAAAAACTAGGGTTTTGATTCTGACAAAGAAATTGAAGTTTCCAAAGGCCCAGTCAAGTCCCACATGCCTACAAACATGGTCAAGCATCCTCATGCTAAGTTTTAAGACTTACAGCACAAAATTGCACAGTCAAAAACCCTAATTGCCCTACAGTTAACTGCAGGGGCAAAATGGTCATTTGACAGACAAAAGTTCAAATTTTTGATCAACATATTATTTTGAAGCCACAAACATCATTTGATCAATTCTTGATCATGATTCTCAAATCATGGCTCAAAAAGTCTCAAGATGCAAAAGTTTCTATTTTTGGACAGTTGAAAAAGTCAACTGCAAATTGACCAGGGCATACCTTCCACATGGTTTATCAGAAAAATTCCATCCAAAGCTCATTTTTAAGAGAAAGACATTTCCTACAACTCCTCTTCACACTTCAAGTCCAAGAAATGCTCTCACAAAAAGTTATCAATTTCAACATTATAGGTCACTTTCAAAAGTCAACAAAAAGGCACTTTAAGTCAAAGGCCATAACTTGATATTGGTAAATCAAAATGACATGGGACCAAAGGCATTTATTAGGGGACTTCAATACCTTTCCAAAATTTCCAAGAACATGATCAAAGCTTAAAAATTGAGCAAGATATGCCTTGTGGAATTTGGGAAATTTTTGGGAATTTTGAAAAGTCAACTTTGCTTCAAATACCTCAAAATTGCTAATGGGCGACATTTTCTTCCAAGAATGATCATCCAAAAGCTATGCACGACCCATTGACCCAAAGGGGAGTTATTTTCTTATTTTTAATTAATTAATTGAATATTTAATCTATTTAATTCATTTAATCAAAATTAATTACAAGAAAAATACTAAAATAAGGTTTTCAAATCTTTTTGTGCAGTATAATATCTCATCAAGGCCTAAGGATTTCGTGCATGCCCAAAGGAGAAAGATTCCATGCAAATTGGCTAGGTTTCATGATAAAAAGATTGAAAAAGATTATGCAAAATCACAAAAATCAAAAGCATTGATTCCTTGGATATTAGGCTTGTTTTGTTACCCTAATTCATCCCTCATATAAGTCAGAACTTAACCCTAATGCATACAACCTGGAAGCTGCGCCTCATATCAAATACACTTTTTGCATTTTTTGTGAAAAAGTTGAAAACTGAAAACACACATAGAGTGCAATTCAAAGCGAAATAAGCATTCCAATAGCTTGCTAAGGTCTCCCTGAACCTATCTGAATCCTTTTCCAGTCCCCACGCATCAAGAATTGGTATATAGAAGTCAAAATTCCTCACACTTTATGCATAATCGTGTTTCATAATTCATGCCATATTTTTGATTTCTAACGCTTGATTTGTACTAGTCTAATCATTCTGAAGCTAACCATGCCATTCAATTGAGTTTTCATGCCCTATACACGAATCTACCATTGGAGCTCGTTAGGGTTTCAAAGCTGTAAAATTAGGGCTTTCCTCTTCAGGAAAAATTAGACAACGAGACCAGGACCATTGGACTCAGAAGCTCCAGACGAACCTGTTCATCACCTCGCGCCTAATTTATCATGGCCCATGGTGTAATCGCTATTTTTCGCAGGGTATATTTAGTGGGGGTTTAAAACCCCCGCTATCTCTTTTCTGATTACAGGTACAATGAGGACGAAGCCTACGTGTCCTATCTTGGTTGGTCTATTCAAATTTCAGCGCGTTTTTTTTTTTATTAATAGCATTAGTGTGTTTGTTTTTATATATTAATTCCTTTCCATTATAATAACAAAGTGGCAAAACAGCTCAGTTGGTGGAACGTGGTGCTGGCAAGCATTGGGACCTGGGTTCGATTCCCAGGTCCCCTCCCTTTCTCAATATATTTTGTTTTAACCTGATTCCATGCATTATACGCCCAGAAGTCCACCATGCACTCTACGCTCAAGCTGGCCACGCGTCCCACAACATCAATCCAATGGCCACGATCTGAAGAACACCATACGCGTTAGTCAAACGTGCCACACGCGTCCTTGAAAAGTCAACCAAAGGCTTTAATTCATTGGGCCTGATTACTCAATTTACCTCCAAAATTGGGGTCAACACCCCCCACTGGTTTGCATTTTATTTGCTTTCTTTTTATTTTTTCTATTATTTGTTTTATTTATTTTAGTTAATTCACAAAAAATAATTTTACAACATAAAAAAATAACAAAAAATCAGAAAGACAAAAAATATAAATATATTTTATTTAAATGTTTTTTTGGTAAACAAATTTTATTAATTAATTTAGTTTTAATTCTAGGTTTTAATTTTAATATTCTTTAATAAACTAAAAAACGTAGAATTAGGGTTTTAATCACTTTTATTCTTTTTCTTTTCTTTTACCATATTTAGTTATTAATTATTTTGTAAGTAAATTTACCATGTAAATAATTAATGTAAAATTAGGTCAAACTTAAATATATTTTAATAAATTAAAAATAGTCTAGAATTAGGGTTTTGTTTGATTTTTAATTTTAATCCATTTTTCTCCATTATTATTAAATACAAAAAACTCCAAAAATTCTTTCCTTTATTTAACTTAATTAATTATTAATTTCAATTCAATTTCTTTAAAAGGGTCCAACGCCCTCACTTTCGATTACAATTTCGTTTCGCGCGCTTAGTTAATTTCTTTTTTTGTAAATTTCATGTAATTACTCCAAAGCCTTGTAATAGATTAATTAGGATATTTATTCCTTCCGCATTTTATTTTATTTCAAATCGGGTCTTGGATTAATTTGGCGATGTAGACCCGCGCCTTTGTAATAGCGTAGGACTTTTAATTCCGCACCTTTTAACTGTTAATAACTTGCATGAAAGAATGAATGCCCAAAATAAAAACAAAGCGTAGATCACCAATGCATGAACAAGACAAATATAATTGAAAATGACACACAAATCACACACCACCCCTAGGGTACGTCTCACTGTTGCCTTGCCCCTCGAAAAGTGGTCGTCGAGTAGAGGATGTTTTAGTAAGTCCTCATGTCCATGAACATGGCATGAGGGTAGCTTCTAAGGTGTCTTCCTATTGCTCTGGTGACCACACTGTCACGAACCCTCGAATTGACCTGAACACTTCCGACGGTGGTGCTACCTACCTCTCAATGGTGGGATGGCACTACTTTAAGGACATTTACACAGACGAATTCCTTAGGGTAGGTAGATAACTCGTAGATACTTGCTCTAATTCAAACAAATCAAAAACTTCTTTTCACACCGACACTTTTCAAAAAGATTTCAAAACAACTTTTCAAACACTCTTGAGGACTGATACAAGAGTCGAACTGAAATTTTCAAAGAAACTTTTTAAACCCACAGTTGAAAAGCAAACAAACAATTTTGAAAACACAAATGAGCAAGTATCTAAGAGCCCATGGATAACCATGGATAGAAAGGGTGCTAACACCTTCCCTTTCTATAAATCTACCTCCCGAACCGAGAACTAATCTCAATAAGGAATTTTTCTGTGCTTTTGTCCTTTCCATTTGGAGAAAATAAAATACGGTGGCGACTCTTGCTTCCGCGACATTTTGCGAAACAGCATTAAACAGTCATTTCCAGATTCACCGATCACACCTGGGTAAGATCTGGAAAGGCCTTCTCTGGTTCAGTCAGATTGACCCTAAGATCTCCCTGATTCTTATCCAGTTGAAGTTATTTCAAGACCTTGCCTGGTTCAGTTAAATCGACTCCTAAAGATTTTTCTGATGCCGATCCAGTCAAAGGCCTTCTCTAGTCCAGTTAAATCGATTCCTAAAGATTTTCCTGATGAAGACTCAGTAGAAGACATCCAAGATTCTCTCATCGTTACTGTTGAGGTAGTAATCGCCCCAGGTTCTCTCATCGTTACTGTTGAGGTAGTAATAGCCCCAGGTTCTCTCATCGTTACTGTTGAGGTAGTAATCGCCCCAGGTTCTCTCATCGTTACTGTTGAGGTAGTAATCGCCCCAGGTTCTCTCATTGTTACTGTTGAGGTAGTAATCGCTCCAGGTTCTCTCATCGTCCCGTTGAGGTAGTAACCATCCCTGATTCAACAAAAACCTTTTTGAAGCTCCAGACTCGATTCCTGTATCTCGCCAGGGCACGTCTGAAGAGGTTTTAAGATTCAATTCATGTAACCAGTCAGGGCACATCTACACAAAGAGTCTGAAGATCAGCTCCTGTAACAGGCCAGATAATCATTTTCTTTTTCAGGTACGCAAGTTCTCGCTAAGGAATCTCTTACGCGATCGACACCCAGATGGCATCTATAAGCCCATCCACCTATTCATCACCTCTCAACATGTCATCTGTAAGCCCATCTTCCTATCCATCAATCTCCAAATGGCATCTGTAAGCCCATTCCCATCATCACACTGCTAACATGTGAGCGCAAATTTCTGGGCACTCTAGTGTTCAATCATCTTCCACCTTCGGATTACGAAAGGCACGACAGCCAATCTACATCCTCAGGTCTAAGAAGATTGAACAGGGGCAACTGTTGTACCCCAAAATTTGCCCTCCCATATTCTTCAAGGTTTGCTAAGATCATGCTTCAAAATCTCCCAAGGGTGGCACAGTCCAATTGCCTCCTAACAGTAAAAAATTAGGGTTTTGGTTCTGGCAAAGAAATTGAAGTTTCCAAGGGTCCAATCAAGTCCCACATGCCTATAAACATTTTCAAGCATCCTCATGTCAAGTTTCAAGACTCACAGCACAAGATTGCACAGTCAAAAACCCTAATTGCTTCACAGTCAACTGTAGGGGCAAAATGGTCATTTGACAGTAAAAAGTCAAAAAGTTTGGTCAACATCTTATTTTGAAGCCACAAACATCATTTGATCAATTCTTGGTCATGATTCTCAAGGCATGGCTCAAAAAGTCTCAAGATGCAAAAGTTTCTATTTTTGGACAGTTGAAAAAGTCAACTGCAAATTGACCAGGGCATAACTTCCACATGGTTTATCAGAAAAATTCCATCCAAAGCTCATTTTGAATAGAATGACATTTCCTAAAACTCGTCTTCACCCTTCAAGTCCAAGAAATGCTCTCACAGAAAGTTATCAATCTCAACATTATAGGTCATTTTCAAAAGTCAACAAAAAGGAACTTTAAGTCAAAGACCATAACTTGAGATTGGTAAATCAAAATGACATGGGAACAAAGGAATTGGTTATAGGACTTCAAGACCTTTCCAAAATGTCCAAGAACATGATCAAAGCTTAAAAATTGAGCAAGATATGCCTTGTGGAAGTTGGGAAATTTTTGGGAATTTTGAAATGTCAACTTTGCTTCAAATGCCTCAAAATTGCTAATGGGCCTCAATTTCTTCCATGAAACATTACCCAAAGGCCATGCACGACCCATTGGCATCCAAGGGAGTTATTTCATCATTTTTTATTAATTATTTGAATTTTTAATGTTATTAATTCACTTAATTAAAATTAAATATGAAAAAAATACTAAAGCATGTATTTTAAATCTTTTTATGCAGCTAATAGGTCCATTATAAGCTCAAGATTTCGTGCACATTCAAAAAGGAAAGAATCATTCATGATTTGGCATATTTGGCATGAAAAAAGATTGAAAAATATTATGCAAAATCAAAAATTCAAAATCATCAATGCAAAGGCTTTGGGCTTGATCTTTTTACCCTAATTCATTGACATATATGTGGACATTGCAACCCTAATGAAAAAGACAAGGAATCTACGCCTCAAACCAGAAAATGACTTTGCATTTTTTCAAAAAAAACTTGAAACTGTTTTGATAGCTAGAGCATAATTCAAGGTCTCAAAACTATTCCATAAGCTTGCCAAGACTACCAGGAAGCTTTCCCAATCAAAATCAGACCTCCACACGCAAAGAACTGGTATAACCAAGTCACCCTGTTCATAACATTTTGCATATTCGTGTTAGTATTTTCAGGCCATATCAATGCATTTTAATGTTTCATTTGTACTAATATGATCATTCCAAAGCTAATGGTACCACTCAATTAAAGAATGGCTGCCTGTACAAGAAAACGCCATTGATGCTTGCTAGGGTTTCAGAAACCTCAAAAGAGGGGTTTATGTATCTGGAAAAATTAGGCCATGAAACTGGGACCAATGAACTCGTGACATTCCCATGAAGCCAAATCACTCATCGCGCCTTTTTTATGCTTGCTCAAATCCTATTCTCTATTATTCGTTGTCTCAGTTTGTGGGGGTTTAAAACCCCCGCTATCTAGCTTATATTTTCAGGCAAAACGAAGAATCCATGAGGAAGACGCTGAGCTGTAGGCATGTGATTGGCAGATTTGAAAGTTAGCGCGTTTTTACTTGGCTTCTGTATAGTGCTTGCTTATCACATATTTTATTTCTATTCCATTTAATTAACAAAGACAAGAGTTGGTTGGGTTGGTTGATGTGTTGTCATGCAGGCAATGGGACCTGGGTTCGATTCCCAGGTCCCCCATATTTCCCTATGTTTTTTCTCATAACATGTTCAGGTACCCAACACGCCCAGAAGTCCACCATATACTCTCACAAGTGGCTTGCCAAGTGGCCAGGAGTGTCCATCCAGTGGCCAAGAACCAAAGTCCATGGAGTACCCCAGTCAACGCGTGTGCATATGATCAGAAAAGTCAATAAGGCCTGACTCTAGTGGGCCAAAATTGCTTGGAAACACCTCCAAAAGGGCCTGAAAACCCCCCAATGTTTGTATATTTTTCAATTTCTTTTCTTCTCTTTTCCTTTTTTTTTAATTCTTTTGATCACTTTTATTTAATTATTTTCAAATAATTTTCTTTTCATAATAAAACCAGAAAATCATAAAACAAAAAATATGTTTTATTAATATTAATTTCTATTAATTTTGTATATAAACTCTAATAATCAAATTAGTAAATTAGGTTTTATTTTAATGTCTTTTTTCTCCTTAAATAACTAAAAAATATAAAAAAAGGTTTTAGTGCATTTTTATCCTCCTTTTAATAAATAACCTTTTTTTCCTTATTATTATTATTTACTATTAATTATTTTTGTAAATAAACTTGTCATTAAATAATTAGGTTAAATTAGGTCAAAATTTGAACATTTCTTAAATAATTAAAAACAACTTAGAGCTAGGGTTTTAGTTAATTTCTAATTTTAATCAATTTTCTTTATTTTCATTAAATACCAAAAAACATAAAAATGATTTCTTTTCTCATTAAATAATTGATTAACCTTCCAACTTCAATTTAATGTCTTTAAAGGGTCCAACGCCCTTGCACTCGATTCTAATTTCTTTTCGCATTTATTTTTATTTCTTTTGTGGATATAATGTATTTGCCCCAAGGCCTTGTAATAGATAATTAGGACATTTACTTTCTGCACTTTTCTTTTCAAAATCGAGTCTTTGTTAATTTGGCGATGTATGGACCCGCGCCTTGTAATAGCGTATGACCTTTATTTTTCCGCATTTTAATTCCCGCACCCTTAACTGCTAATAATCACATGAAAGAATGTATGCCCGAATAAAATCAAAGCGTAGCTCACCAAATGCATGACAAGACAAATAATATCTGAAAATGACACACAATTCACACACCACTCCTAGGGTACGCCTCACTGTTGCCTTGCCCCCTCGAAACGTGGTCGTCGAGTAGAGGATGTTTTAGTAAGTCCTCGTGTCCATGAACATGGCATGGGGGTAGCTTCTAAAGTGTCCTACTATTGCTCTGGTGACCACACCGTCCCTAAACTCGAATTGACCCGAACACCTCCAACGGTGGTGCTACCTACCTCTCAATGGTGGGATGGCACTATCTCAAGGACATTTACACAGACTAATTCCTTAGGGTAGGTAGATGACTCGTAGATACTTGCTCTAATTCAAAACAAATCAAAAACTTCTTTTCACACCGACACTTTGCAAAAAGCTTTCAAAAACAACTTTTCAAACACTCTTGAGGACTGATACAAGAGTCGAACTGAAATTTTAAACGAAACTTTTTCAAACCCACTCACACTTGAAAAGCAAACAAACATTTTGAAAACACAAATGAGCAAGTATCTAAGAGCCCATGGATAACCATGGATAGAAAGGGTGCTAACACATTCCCTTTCTATAAATCTACCTCCCGAACTGAGAACTAATCTCAATAAGGAATTTTCCTGTGCTTTTGTCCTTTCCATATTGGAGAAAATAAAAGACGGTGGCGACTCTTGCTTCCGCGACATTTCACGAACCAGCGTTAAACAGTCAGTTCCAGATCCACCGATCACAGTAGTGAACCAAAATAACCTTGACATGCCATCCCTTCCAAAACAACTTCAATGGTGAGGTTTGAACTTCTCAAGCTTCATTGACTAGGTCATGGAAATAAACTCATGAACTCGTGGATCAACTTGCTAAGCCCCATTGCCTTTACCTGCATTGTTGACAAGTAAGACAAACCAACATTGCATTTTATTAATTAAAAGGAAAGTCAAAATAAAACATGAATGATTACACAAGAAAAACAAGTCAAGGTGCTTGGTGATTCCTCAAAGAGCAAAGCTAAAGATAGGGAGGAGAACCAAAAGCCCTAATGTGATCTTGTTGTGATTGAATCAATATGGTATGGTGAAGGGATCTTAGGGGCAAAAATTGGGGTACAACACTTATGCAGAGAGAGTTTGAAATGAGCCTAATGGGGGAGTTGAACTACTTTCTCGAGCTGCAAATTAAACAACTCGATGAAGGAACATTTGTATGTCAAACTAAGTATTGTCTTGAATTACTTAAGAGATTCGGAATGGACAATGCTAAGGAGATTGACACTCCCATGACAACAAAAGACAATCTAGACAAAAGACAATCTGATACATGTGTTGTGTTTGCTTTTGATCGATGAGTCACTCAATTTAGAAATTGAGATCACGACTTCGCTCTCAGGGCATGTTCCCTATAGGATGTTTATTACTTTTCTTCATTAATTGTTGATCGATGAGTCACTCAATTTAGAAATTGAGATCACGACTTCGCTCTCAGTGCATGTTCCCTATAGGATGTTTATTGTTTTTTTTAATTGATTGATCGATGAGTCACTCAATTTAGAAATTGAGATCACGACTTCGCTCACATTGCATGTTCCCTATAGGATAGTTTTGTTAAGCTTCCTTTTACATGTTGATTAAGGTAGGAATCCATGTATGCTAACATAGGGTAGGATTTTCCTTTATCCTCAACCTTTGGGTCAAGCATTGTATGATAACACTAGGGATAATGCTAGGCTAGTTTCCCTTAGTTGTTTTTCCTTTCTTTGCATTTTGAATCTTAAAACAAAAACTGTTTTCTTGGCAAATCATAAGAACACCTCTAATAAACTCAAACCCTTCTTCAAAGTAAAAGATACAAACCAATCCTATTAGTTTGTGTGCCTCTTGGCTTTGCTTTTAAACCTGTTTTATTGATGTTTCGCCATCTTTGCCATGATATCTTGTTATCTTGAAGCTGATGTTTCACCATTGCACATGTTTGTTATCCTACTTTGATTCTCAATATCATTGTTAGGTGTGATGTTTTGTCATCCGATTTATTGATGTTTCGCCATCTTTGCCATGATATCTTGTTATTTTGAATATGATGTTTCACCATCTCACATGTTTGTTATCCTGCTTTGATTCTCAATATCATTGTTAGGTGTGATGTTTTGTCATCCGTTTTGTCATTTAATGTTTTTCCATCCGTGACATGTTACTTTGTTATTATTTTGTCGATGTTTTATCATCTCTTTTGTTTGATTATTTTATTCGATGTTTTGCCATCTTGACTGTTTTTTGTTGTCTTAACTAAAAAACACAAACCAACCAAAATACATAAGCCGAACTACGGCTGCTCTGATTCCTTAAAAGGGATACGTAGGCATTGGGGTAGGGCCCAACCGAGCACAACTTTTTATTTTCCCTACATTGTTTTTCTTTTTCTTTCGCATGCATCCCCTTTTCAATTTTAAGCCATAGACATAGGATTTGACCACACCCATTAGATTAGACAACAAGAGTGGATACCGTAGAGTACTATGGGCGTGTGGGGTGCTAATACCTTCCCCTCGCGTAACAGACTCCCTTACCCGATCTCTCGGTCGAAAGACCGTGACTTCTCCCTTTTCAGGTTTTATCGATGTTTACCTTTCCCTTTCGGTGGGATAAAAGACGTTCGATGGCGACTTCATTGATGTTTCATTACATCCAGATGGCAGGTTCCGGCCGCGTTGTTTCACATATTTTTATCTTGCATGTGTCGATACATCCAAGTTTCAGGTCGACACATGTAACTGCGTTTTAAAGCCTGTGAGCTTCTGTAAGTCACAGGTCGACACATGCATCATACAGGTCGACACATACTGAAATATTTTTGAAATTTAATAAATTCTTATTTTATGTGTCGACACATCCATATTTCAGGTCGACAAATTTACTCACGTTTTAAAGCCTGTAGTTACTGACTTGCTCAGGTCGACACATAGAGTCATTCAGGTCGACACATGTAATTTTTTATAAATTATGTGTCGACACATACGAGTTTGAGGTTGACACAAAAATTTTGTTTTGGTCAAACTTTCGTTTTCTTTTATTCTGAATTTGTCCTTTTTTCCCTAAACTTTTCCACTCATTCAGCATAATTTCTAACTTGATGATACCATACAATTAGCCTACTTTTTCTATTCATCTTCAACCTTCCAATCTATGCATACACACCAATATTACATTGTGATGATGTTCCGTCGGAGTGTCATCTAGACGAAGAATTGAAGATTTCTAATTGGATTGGGTTGAGTTCTTGTAGGGGTCTTCATCCGAAAAAAACCACCAGGTTTATCCTTGAACATCATTTATTGAATTTGGGGTTTTCGTGCAAGATCGTGCGAGAAGGAATCATCCATGTGAAAAATCCCTTGGAGTGTTTGAAATATTTTCAAGGAACCTTAGAGTGGTTTAAATATTTTTAAGGAAGTAGAAAGAAATGGATGATATAATCAGTGATCTTGTGTTGATAGTGTGCAATCGAATTTACTCAAGTGAAAAATTCCTTGGAGTGGTTGAAGTCTTTGCAAGGAACCTTGGGGTGTTTGAAATACTTTTAAGGAAGTAGCTTAAGCGACGAATAGGTTGCATCTATCGGTTGATTTGATCTTGCTTAAGAACAAAGGTTGGAAGAAGGAGCAGCAACACAAAATTTGAGAATTTTTTATTGTTTTTTCTAAATCTTACATTATATTAATTATTTTGCATATAAGAATTATCCTAGTTCCATTGGAATTAGGCGCAAACGTACCCACACACGAGGACGACAGTAGGGAACTGTGTAGACAAATTCCTTGTGTGTTTTTATTTTTCTGCTTTTACTTGCTTTCAATTTCATCAATCTTTTTATCAAATAGCATTGTGATAGTAATTAAATTGTACGAGTTTTTCTCTCAAAATCTGTTTTTGAAGTAGGTGTGGATATAACTTATAATTAATTTTGATTATAAGTGGATTTGTATATCAACACTACTCAAAGATAAATTCTGAAAATTCACTTGAACGCCAAGTGTTTGATAAAATGATCAAGTTAGTTATTTGGTTATTTAGCCTTGGAAATAGCATTACAAATTGATTATGTTCAAACAATAAATAAGTGGATTGTTAATTTGAGTTTGTATTGATCAATTAATCAATTTTATCTCATAGATTTATCTTTTATAATTTGTATCAGAGTCAAAAAGTTTCTTCTGCATCAAAAAGTTTTGAAAACAATTAAATTCTAGATTTGTGTCTAGAATAATTTTTTTTGCGCCTCTATTCACCCCCTCTAGGTATGAGTCGTCGTCGGACAATGTTCTATGCATACACACAAAGTATACATAATCGTTGATTATTTGGGTGCCATCTAGAATCTGAGTTGATAACGTCCAATTTAGATTGTGGAATTGTAAATTGGGTTGAGAATATTTAGGGGTGTTCATCCATGAAAAACTGTGAGGGTTTTCCACCAAGATCAAAGTGTTGATTTTGGGGTTTTAACAAGATTTCATAATTCATATTCGATAGAGTGAAAGCTTTAAAGAATAGGGGTTCTTGCAAAGGATTAACATGAGACGGTGAATCGATTGGAAATCTTGGGTGACAATAATTCGCCAATTTGGATTCAACCAAGTGAAAACTTTGAAGAACAATGGTTTCTTGCAAAGGAGGTGCGTGAGAAGGTGGATCAAATTGGTATTGTTGGGTGACTTGATCAAACTCGGATCAAGGGAAGAGAAAGTGTTAGGATCAACATCAAACATATGGTTTGTAGGATTGAATTGCTACATTTCTCTTGTAAACGATTTTTTCAAAGTTAGATTGATAATCTCAATTCTGAATAGAATTGGGGGCAAACATAGCGATAAAGAGGATGATTGGTGAAATTCCTAAAGAAATCCTCGTTTCCTCCCTCTCTCTATCTCTTAACTTCTCTACTTTACGTTTAGTCGCAAATTATTAAATTCATTGATTGTGTAATTGATACATATAGAAAAATCCTTGGTTATCATGCTCGAAATTGCTTTGTTAATTAGTTTACAATTCTTAGGATTATAGTTGGTTTCATATCAACAAAGTCAAAAGAAAAATCTGAAATATCAAATCTCACACTAAATGTTTGAAAATTGGCCTCATTGTGTTTTGTTAATTTAATTTCATTTGAATTAGATTTCGATTGTGTTAATATTCAAACGTGTTGATTGTGAAAATATATTATCTCAATTGATTATCATTATCATACCATATTTCACTAGTTTAATGAAAATCCGAGCTTTTTCGATAACGATTCATATTAGAGATAGTTGACCCGGGTGGTTTTCCGCATGCCAAAGTTTTTAAAACTATTTTTTTTTTAAATTTAACTTGGTATCTATTCACCTCTTCTAGATAAGTTTCCATTGTCTAACAATTGGCATCTTGAGCTCCAATTCATTATGTTCTTCAAAAATGCTTATTAGAATATGGCTTCCTAACCTAAAGGGGCATACAATAGAGCGCCAATCTTCAATGATGAATACCATGGTTATTGAAAAACTTGTATGTGTATCCATATCAACTCGTATGATAAGGGATTATGGAACACCATTATCAATGGTCCTAACAAAATTACAATGATCGATGATTAAGGTATTATCACAGCTAAATCGAAAGCATAATGGGATGATAATGATAAGAAGTTATGGGCTTGTGATTAGAAAGCAAAAAATATTCTCATATTCGCTCTTGGTGTTGAAGAATATTGTTATGCTTCCCATTGTAAGACTGTAAAAGCTATATGGGATGCATTACAAGTTACCCATGAGGGAACTAATGAATTCAAATAAGCTAGAGTCAATACATTGAATCATGAGTTTGAATTATTTTACATGAACCACGGTGAAACTATTGCCGACATGCAAAAGAGATTCAATCATCTCATAAATTGTTTGAATGCACTTGGAAAATCAGTTTCCAATGAAATTATTACTAATAAATTTTTGAGGTGTCTTAATAGGAAATGGAAACCTAAGGCCACCGTGATCAAGGAAGCTAATGATCTTACATCATAGACCTCACTACATTGTTTGGTAAGCTTGAAGAACTTGAGCAAGAACTCACTTGCTTAGTGAAACATGAGAAGAAGCTAAAGAAGGAGAAAGAGAAAGAAAAGGAGGTAGAAAAGAATTCCATTTCTCTAAAGGCTTCTAGTTCGAGGTCCAAAACAATTGAGAAAAGTGATAGTGATACTAGTGACTGCGAGAATTCGGATGATGAAGAAATGAGGTTGTTTGTGAAAAGGTACAATAGGTACATTAGAAGAAATGGTGTAAAACACTCTAACAAAAACCTCATAAAGTTTATAAGACAATTTACATTCTCAAGGGATGAAGATAATAAGAAAGTAAAATCAAAAGGTTCATGTTACAACTATGGAAAACCAGTGATTATAGGTCGGAGTGTTCATTGCTTGACAAAGACAAAGGAAAAGGCCAACACAAAAATATAGAAAGTATAAAATAACTTATGTTTCTTGGGAAAATGACAGTCACTACGCCAAAAATAAGCTTTAGCAGCACACATACGAAAGCGCTTTTAGGAAAAAGCGCTGCTGTAGGTATTAAAAAAATTCGCTTAAAAAAAGCGCTTTCAAAGGGTACCTTAAGAAAGCGCTTTTCAAAAGCGCTGCTAAAGGTCACCCTTAGAAAGCGCTTTTTGAGAAGCGCTGCTAAAGGGTGCCTTTCAGAGGGAACCTAAGAAAGCGCTTTTCAAAAGCGCTGCTAAAGGTCAGCCTTAGAAAGCGCTTTTCAAAAGCGCTGCTAAATCTGGCCTTTAGAAAGCGCTTTTAAAAGCGCTGCTATAGGGTATGTTACGAAAGCGCTTTTTTATGTAAAAGCGCTGTTATACATGACCATTAGAAAGCGCTTTTAAAAGCGCTTTCGTAGGTTGTTTTATAATAAATTTTATTGTTTTTTATTAAAGGTGTGTTCGTACTGTGGCTGTTGTGTTTCCTCTCTTCCAACGTCCCAAACCCTTTCGTTCTTGTTCCTTCTTCGTCCAAAGCGCTTTTCACGGTAGCTCTTTCCGTTCAATCGCCACCATCGTCAACTCTCATCGCCGCCGCACGACTCGTCCCTCTCTTCACAAGGTTCGTACTGTGGTTTTCGTTGATTATTATTTTCTTCTCATTCACAGTGTATTGGTTGTTGTTGTTGTTTGATGATTTTTGAATGTTTCCTAAAACCCTTTGATGATTTTCGAATGATGTTATTAATATGTTATTTCATTTTGAGTTAATCTTGAATGAATTAAACTTGGTGTTGATTTTGATTGTTCCTAATTTTGTTTTAAAACATGTTGGCTTTGAATTTGTGATGACATTGTGTGATTTGGTTTTGAATGACGAACTCGGTTATGGTATTGTTGTTTATCGTGTGCACATGGAACACTTGTTTGAGATGAGTTTTATTGAGCATTATTAGGATTACATAGTTGTTTCCCGAAATTTGGTTCCGTTGATTTTAGCTTACTTTGAGCTTGATTTTTCATATCATGAACTTGAATTGGATAAGAGCTTGAATTTTTGGTTCCCGTTAGGTGATTATGTTTTAAAAGTTATTGAGCGTTTATTGAATAATCGGGCACATAATATATTCTTGGAAGCCATAGTGACATACAAAATTCTTGTTTCATTGATTAGCAAGCACAGTTAGTGTTTCGTTTATTAGCAATCTGTCTTTTGATGTTTGTTTAATGTGTTTTGGAAATTAATCGGTTTCTTTAACTTCTTCAGGACCTTCCGATTCAGAGCAACATATCTCACCGGAGAACTCAAACGTGTCAAATCGTCAGAAAACAAGAGAACCGTCAGGTGATTGTTTCTTCTTTTCAATCTATACAAAATATTTTGTCCTTTTTGTTTATTACAAAATTTCGTATCAGAAAACATATCTTAGACTAAAATGAGGTCATGCCATATATAAGAAACAGATGAAGTTTGGTATAGGGTAGCCCTTGAGTTTGATGAAACAAGGGTGTACTAGTATATAAGAAACGGACATGTAGAGGGTTGTGCTAATGATGTTGTGTTGTGTTAGTGAATGGTGGTGGAAATTATGATTCATTAACAAACGAGGTTACCCATTTCACATTACCATTCATTATTATGTATCTATATATCTATATCTATATGTATATTTAATTAGAGATAATGTAAAGTGATTAATTAACTTGTTAATGAGATGGATAAAGAAACAAAAACAACTTTTTAAGGTAACAGAATGCATGCTTATATAAAATTGTGAGAGTTAAGAATTGTGATTAGTGATGTAATCATAAAATATGATTAGTTGATAGAATAAAATGAATTTAGTGAAAAGTATTGAGTATTGGTTTTGTTATATGGTTGTGCAAGAGCAAGTTCAAGTTTTGAGTATTGGTTTTGTTTTCTAACTTATCATTTAGCTCAGATTGACTCAGAAACCGTAAACCATGGATAAGACATGGATTTATTCCAATCGATTGTCGAAAGAGTACGAGAACGGGGTATCGGAATTCGTTAAGTTTGCTGTTGCGCACGCCGAAGACCCCGGTTGAATGACATGTCCTTATTTGTGTTGCTGTTATGGGAATCGAGTTGACGCGGTTCAGTTGGCATCGCATCTAATACGGTATGGAATTGATAGAAGTTATACATGTTGGAATATGCATGGTGAGAAAAGTGACGGGAATGATGAATCGGGGGATAATAGGACCTATGCTTCAAACGACAATGGCACAGATACATACGATTATGATCGAGTTGAAGAGATTGCAGAAGCGCTTGAAGAAGATCTTAGTGATTGTCCCAAAATGTTCGAGAGGTTGGTAAGCGATGTAGAGAAACCGTTGTATAATGGTTGTACAAAATTCACAAGATTGTCTGCGGTATTAAAGTTGTACAACTTAAAGGCGGGAAATGGATGGTCGGATAAAAGTTTCACAGAGTTATTAGCCCTTATGAAAGATATGCTACCAGAAGATAATGTTCTCCCCAATCGAACATATGAGGCCAAAAAGATGTTGTACTCTATTGGCATGAGCTATGACAAGATACATGCCTGTCCAAAAGATTGCGTTTTGTTTCGAAACGAGTATGCATCGTTAAATGATTATCCTAAATGCGGTGCCCCTCGATATAAGAAAAAGTTGTCTCCGGCAAAAGTCTTATGGTATTTTCCTATAATTCTGAGATTTAGACGGATGTATCATAGTGAAACCGATTCAAGACACTTAACTTGGCATGCAGATGAAAGAATTGTTGATGGAAAGTTTCGACATCCGGCAGATTCACCACAGTGGATGAAAATTGATAATGATTATCCTGAATTTGGAAAAGACGCAAGAAACCTTCGCTTGGCATTGTCTACTGATGGAATGAACCCACACGGTATTCAAAGTATCTCGCATAGCACATGGCCTATAATTCTTATGATTTATAACCTACCTCTGTGGCTATGTATGAAGCGTAAGTACATGATGTTATCTATGTTAATTTTTGGGCCTAAACAACCAGGAAATGACATAGACGTATATTTGGAACCTTTAATCGAAGATTTGAAGATTTTTTGGGAGAACGGTGTGGAGGTTTATGATGGGTATAGGAAAGAAAGTTTCAACTTGAGGGCGATGTTGTTTGGAACAATTAACGATTTTCCAGCCTACGGAAATCTATTCGGGTATAGCATTAAAGGTGAAAAAGCGTGTCCTATCTGTGAAGATGGAACCGATACGATGCGATTGAAACTTTGTCAGAAGAATGTCTTTCTCGGTCATCGTAGATTCTTAAATTCTAAACATCAATATCGTGGATGGAGAAAAGCGTTCAACGGAGATACCGAACAACGTAGAGCTCCGCCTGGATTGACAGGTGATCAATTATTTGAAAAGGTGAAAGATGTGAGTATTCAGTTTGGCAAGCCTTTTGCACATAAAGTTATTACAAGTGGGTGGAAGAAGAGGTTGATTTTTTTTGAATTGCCATATTGGAAATCTTTGTACGTAAGACATTTTCTTGATGTTATGCATATTGAAAAAAATGTATTTGACAGTGTTATTGGTACGTTACTCAATATAAAAGGGAAGTCTAAGGATGGTCTTAAAGCGAGGGAGGACATGGTAGAGATGGGAATAAGAACTGAATTGGGACCCGTGAAAAAAGGAACACAAACATATCTACCACCTGCTATTTACACTCTATCCAGAAAGGAGAAAAAAATATTGTGTAAGTTCCTAAGTGAGGTTAAAGTTCCAGAAGGCTACTCATCAGATATTAGAAGACTTGTGTCTATGCAAGACCTCAATTTAAAGAGTTTAAAGACGCATGATTGCCATGTTATAATGGAACATTTTCTACCGATAGGTATACGTTCTATTCTTCCAGAAAAAGTAAGAAGCGCAATAACTAAACTGTGTTTTTTCTTCAAGTCAATTTGCAGCAAGGTGATCGATCTTGAGATCTTACCAACATTGCAAAAAGAAATAGTTGTTACTTTGTGTGATCTTGAAATGTATTTCCCTCCCTCGTTTTTTGACATAATGGTTCATCTTGTCGTTCATCTTATCAAAGAGACACAACTGTGCGGACCAGCTTATATGAGATGGATGTACCCTACTGAATGTTATATGAAAATATTAAAAGGGTATGTGAAAAACCGAAGTCAACCAGAGGGTTGTATTGCTGAACGATATATTGTTGAAGAAGCGATTGAGTTTTGTACTGAATATCTGTCAAATGTTCAATCAATTGGACTCCCCAAATCTCATATTGTTGAAAAAAAAGAAGGTAAGAAGCTAATTGGAAATAAAGTTGTGACAGTATCAATGGTCGAACGGGATCAAGTGCATTTGTATGTTCTGCATAATGAGCTTGAAGTTGAGCCGTATGTTGAAATTCACAAGGGTGTTCTTCGAGGTTTAAATCCGAATAGAAATGAGAATTGGATTGTACGAGAGCACAATCGAAGTTTCATACCATGGTTTAAGGAACATATTTATTCAAAGTATCGTTCAGATCATGCTTCAGTAACAGAAAGATTGAGATGTTTAGCATACGGTCCAAGTTTAATTGTGTTTTCTTATAGCGCATATGCAATTAATGGATACACATTTTATACCAAAGAACAGGATGACAAAAGTACTATGCAAAATAGTGGTGTCACCTTGATCGCTGAAGCAATGCATATATCAAGTGTGAAGGACTTAAACCCAAAATTTGCAAACCTGTCATATTTTGGGGTTATTGAGCGCATTTGGATGTTTGATTACGAAATAACCAAAGGGGAAACTAAAATCTCCTAAGCACGTTTGCAGATCTCCTCCCTGAAACCATCCACAATCTCCCTACAAAGTTTGAGGAAGTCTTCAACGTCCTTCTGAAGAGGGACCATCACAGCTTCTGCATCTCTCAAGCTTCTAGGAATGTCACTAATGAGATTGTTTGCTAGGAAGGCAAGCTTTGCGTGTTTATTTGTGTACCTCAGATACTCCTTGTAAAGTGTAGGGATTATAACCTTGTTGTCTTATCCCTCTTGAGATATCTTTGCATATTGCTCTTCCCAATATCTCTTTTCAACTCTCATATCCTTGTAGAGTTCCCTTTGTATAAGGAAATCCTTTCGGAGGCCTTCTAACTCCTGGCATACTTATTCATGTTCCTCTACCTTTTAAGGAGAAGTTCTTCAGCTCTCACTTTTCCAAGGCGTTCTCTCTCCTCTTCTTCTTGGCTTTCTTGGAGGCTTGTGATAAGGATTTGGATTTTCTCCTCTAAATCTAGAGCGTCTTCTTCTTATCCTTGAATTTGGGCTCTCAGATCTTCTTCCAATTCTCTTTTGTCTTGCAATGCTTTATCATACCATTTCTATAGCCTTGCAATTTCCCTAGTAGCCTCATCTAATCGTTGATAATGGGAATCGAGATTTAAAGTAGCACTTAGAAGACCCTTGATTGAACACTTTCTCTTACACCTTTCTTTTTCAACCAATTCATGGTCGTTCTGAATCTGTTAGTCTTTTAGCACAAGTTCTTATTGCAACTGATTTTTCTCCATAGAAAGGTCATAAAGGTCGTGTTCCAAATTCTTCTTGTCCCTCTAAGCTTGCTCAAGGGCATTTTTTTTATCTCTTTTATCTCCTCCACTAACATCAGAAGGGGATCTAGTATGTCTGGTATGTATGCAAGATCAATATCAAATGGTCATTTTACGATCCGAACCCTCTCTAAAACCTATTGAGTATAAGGCTCTCTTGACACTACATTCTTCCTTCCAAATTCAACACCTTTCTTGTGAACCTTACCGCAAGCTCGAACGATCTTTGCAAGTAACTCAGGGTTACTCTTACCCATATAATGAAGGACCAATTATTGAAGTTGTTCGTCAGAAGGTTTATCGTCCAAAGGATACCCAAGTTGACATAAAGCCAAATTGAGGTTATATTTAATGCATCCTCTTGTTCCGATCCAGGGAACGTTTGGAAATTCTCCACAACTCTAGATAATATCACCTATGTTTAACTTCCTAGCATACCACAAAATAGAATCTGTAGTAAGAGCCCTCAATTTTTGGGACCATTCATTCTTTATTAATTCTTTAACCATGTAGTCCTCTTTTTAGAGGTGAGTAATGAGCCAAGATTATAAGAGTGGAATACAAAAATTTAGCACGCCCCGCCCCTTTTTATAGCATGTATGAAGGGCGTAGTAAACATCAGCAAGTAAAGTAGGAGTAGGATCAGCATTTGACACCTTTACGACCAAAAATACATTTATGGACGCAGAATTAATATAGTCAATAGTATTTGGAAATAACACCAAACCAAAAATTAGTAGTTCCAAACAGTCCACACAAGCTTCCCATCCTTTCTTCTGAGAAAAAGAAAGAGTGTTGGATTCTATGTCTTGTCTTTTAATCCCTTGAACTTCACCATCTTTCTTATAATTAAGAAGAAAGTCAGTGAAAGGTATCTCTATCTCCTTAGACAAATTTATGATAATGATAGTCTGTCTAATCCATTTGTATGCTTCATATTTGATCCTAGGGAACTCCAATATCTTATCAAATTCTTCCAAAGTAGGTGCTAGTTGAATGTTCTGGAAGGTGAAACATCTTAGCGGAGGGTCATAGAATTGAGCTAGGGAAGTGACGGCTTCCACTTGCACAATCATCTTAGTTAACTCAAGGATATCCCCATAGTGGCGAACAAACATCTTCATAGATTTCTCAATTAGTTTCCTCCTAATCAGCTTGATCTTCTTCATATCAGGAACTATGATGATAACACAAACAATTTTTTTCTTATTGGCATTCATCTTTAAGATACTCACCAAAAACCTTTGATTATTTTTTCTTTAGGAATCCTGTGAATAAGACAAATAAATGCAAAAATGATGAATATTTGAAATGCAAAATGTATGTTTATGCATGGTGATGCAATAGGTGGTGGTATTTGTGAAAGGTATCCTTAGTAGGTAGGTACCTAGTTTCATCCTATGAATATTCTACCCTCCCCAAAAGGGTGGTTTCCTTAAGGGTATCATGGATGACACTAATGGGAAAAGGCACAATAGGCCTCCCTTAAGTGGGGCCTCTTTGTAGACTGATATTTCGTCTCTTAGACTGTGCAAGGTCTCACCATGAGATTTTGTTTTAGGGTTATACAAAGAGTCATTGGTCAAATCCCTAAGTCCCACCTTCAAGAGAGTCTAGCCCTCAAAAATAGAAAGAAATCCAAGAAAAAATACGTGACTTACAAGAAACTTTCTCTCAACGACCTTTGGATCTATAACTTCCTTCTTCCATATACAACATCTTGGAATGTTTGAAAGGTCCTCATCCATGGATAGACCTTCAAAATTGTTTTCATCATAACTGAAATCAAATATCATAACATTAATGTGATCTCCATTCGGTTCAGACATAATAACTAACCGTTTCAATTAAAATCATACCGCTGAAGTACTATAAACCTTCATTACACTAAACCTAAACTAAGTTACTACATAATAAGGTTTCAAATAATTACCACTCATTGTAAGATGAGATTGATAAATGAGATGTTGAGTTTTTGTACCATACTGCCTTATTGTACCATATATTACAAAAACGAATATTTCATTTGCATACAATAATTCTCTATCACAAAAGTTTAACAAACTATACATGGAAACCAATTTCAGGTATCTATATTGTGGTAACCGACAAAAAAGTAAGAGTCACCACCATTAATTTTTGTCCTAAGGATGGAGAAATAATAGGTAATCCTAATTCGTATAGAGATTCTAAATTCATAAGTCAATTAGACGAAGGGGAGGTGTTAGGCACCCTTCATCTCCATTGTTCTCAAGGGGATCCACTTTTAGGTTAAAGGGTAATATGAGAATTTCTACTTAGTTAATGTTTCTATATGTTTAAGAAAAGAATTTTAGTTTTTAAGTTATGAACTCGTCTTGGTTTTAATCGTGTGCCTACATATCTCCTTGTGAAGAATTAGAGTCCAAATTCATAGTTCGTATGTGTTTGGTTAGTTTTTTATGGATTGTGGAAATGTTTTAGAATTATCCTTGAAACTTGTATGGGTTTGAAAATAGCGTAGTCGTAGACGCAGTTCGCAGTTAATAGAAAATATATCCACAATCCTTTTTTTGAAATAAAGTTAAATTTGAATTATGTTAGTAGAAAAAGTGTTAAGCTTGATTGGTTAGTTGTCTTAGAATGCACAATGCAATTTGAAAAAAAGATAAGTTTGAATGATGAAAATATTTGATGCATTGACAAAATGGTTACTATTTTTAAAAGTGGTTGATAAATAATTTTAATGACAAATGAAAAAATATAAATTTAATGCAAAATTACCAAAAAAATGCTATGAGACAATATATATATATATATATATATATATATATATATATATATATATATATATATATATATATATATATATATATATATATATATATATATATATATATATATATATATATATGTGTGTGTGTGTGTGTGTGTGTGTGTGTGTGTGTGTGTGTGTGTATGTGTGTATTAAAAAAATAAAACAAATTAATTAATTAAATAAATGAATTATTTAATTAAAACAGGGGGTTGTATTTTTAATTCAGGTAGTAAACGTAGGGGTGTTGAAAGCAAGGACTTAAGTCCAGAAGTACTTTGAAGTCCAAATAGCGCAGGGGGTATGGTTTTGAACTGAGGGAAGCAATCTGAGGGTGTGGATAGAATTGGGTCTGGCCCAACCATGTTTAAAGTCCATTTGTCCTACATGTGGGAGAGCGCATGGTGTTATGGTGTGCTAAGCATTTATGGATCGTTTGATCCAGATCATGTGGCCATGCAAGAGTGAACTATGATTCTTTGATCAAAGGTAATGTGATCATATGGTTGAGAGCCAAGGTTGACTAGGGAGTATGCTAAATGCGAACGTACAAAGGAACAAAGGGGTTTATATATTTGTTTTCTCTTCATTTTTCTCATTTTTTCGCCTCTCTCTCTACCCCAAAACAACAGTACCCTTATTATATTTCTAGAGAGAGGCTCTAACATCTCTCTAGAAATCAACCACGCTTGAAATCTCCCCTCCTAGAGTGCCACCGGTCGGAAATCGCTTCCATCGACGGCTGCATTTGGGCATCATCACCTTCATCCAAAACCAACCCAGAAATTTATACCTTCATCCCAACCTTCACACTAACCCAGAAGTCCACAATGGGCAGCTGTGAAGGCTGCTGTTGAAGATGAATGTTTGTCGAAGGCATCATCCCTTACCCAGAAACCCCTGGAACCCTATGAAGTTATACCCTAACCATAGGGTTCTTAATGAACCCTAGCAATCTTCAACCCAGAAACACCAACCCATATAAACCCTAACCCTAAACACCAAGAACGATAAACCAAACCCCAAATTTCCAGAAAACCCTAAATTTAACCTAAATCATGCAACAACGCTAATAATAACAATAACCAGACCCTAAGCTAAGTGAAGTAGAGTTACCGTATGTGCATTGAAACTTCTTATATAATTCCTTCCTGCTCTTTCTGGTTTCTCTTCTGATTCTCTTTCCTTCTTATTTTTCACAGGTATGGTGTCGGATGCTTAACTTTAAGAAATTAGGGTTCTGATGAACCCTAATCCTCTTTAAGGATGGAGAGCTTTACTGATGGATAGGGATTCACAACAAGGTTCAAGAATTCTCCAAGGGTTTTCTGTCTCCAAATTTTTCATCCCCTTTTTGTCTTAGAACTTAGGTTTATATAGGTTTTAGGTTTACTTAGAATAGGAAATATTGTATGATTAAAAGTTATAGGTTAGTTTGATTCTGTGATTGTTCAATTAGGGATTAGATTTGATTTTATTATAAATTAGTTTTAGGGTTTCTGTTATTGATTTTGTATTTGGACAATATAGTGTAATGATTCGTTCAATATCAATAAAACAAAATCCAATCTTCGATTCTATTTCAGATTTGATTCAGAAAATGTGAACTTTGGGCTTGTGTTATTATCTTGGGGACGAAGAGTCTAAAACGCAGCAAAAAGGGTTGGGAACCCTAAAGTTGATTTAGTCAATCATTTAACAAAAATAATTCCAATAAAATTCTAATGCTTGTATGTTGACCTCAGTCAATTGGAACCAATAATATGAATAATAACTAAAATGATAAAAAAAGAATAATAACATTCAGATGAATAATAATAATAATAATAATAATAATAATAATAATAATAATAATAATAATAATAATAATAATAACAGTTAAATAACAATAATAATAATTAAATAGCAATAATAATAATAATAATAATAATAATAGTTAAATGTTGACTTCGGTCAACCCCAACAACAAAAACCTAATGGACCTCCAACAACTTAATGGGCTATTAAAAAAATAAAATAATGAGCTCTTAACAAATACACCCCCTTTCACCAATTTAACCCTATTGCATTTAAACAACCAATAACATAAATATAAGTTAGTATTATAATTTTAAACCAAGATATAATAACACCAAAAATAATAGAGAAATGATTATCTAAAATAATTGACCATTACTAATAGGGAAAATTATGGGTATGACACATATATTACCACCTTTTGTTATATATATATATATATATATATATATATATATATATATATATATATATATATATATATATATATATATATATATATATATATATATATATATATATATATATATATATATATATATATAACACAACAATAATAGAAATATTGTTATACACCTATATAAGTTCAAACTACTAATACATAACTTTTATAATAGCCTATGTTGGATGAATAATACATTGTTGTTTCAAAGATAACATTCAAAAGGATGGAAAATTATCCATTACATTAATCGATATTCTTAAATTAAAGGGGACCTAAAGCAAATACCATTAAAACTTAACAAAATGTTTTTAAATCAACCAAAACACCAGATGTAAACATACATCATCAGCCAACATTCGCAACCTTCTTAGTAACACCTCCACTTACACCAAAATATAATTAACCACCATCCTACTACCTGAACCGACTTTTACCGGTTCAAAATTTTCAAAACAAATCTTTCTGCTGGAGGATCGCGAAGGATGAAGGTCAATCTATCACCTCTTTTTATTTGTTTGTTCTTAACAAAATCATACCATCATGCCCGATATACATTTCTACACAGTATTTTCTTTCAACAAGGTGAATTTTACAATCATGCCTTTCTCCAGTATCAGAATCAACCAAATGAATACGCCTATACCCGAATTGAAAACACTTCCTTATAACTTTCTGAGGGATTTGCTACACATCAACAAAAATTTATATAAATTTGTAGCAGATAACAAACATGTCTGGACTTATGTCATTAAATGCAACATTTTGAACTTACAAACACATTTTTTGGAATTTCTTCCCGGATTTGATCTTTATTTTCCAAACAAAGTACCTTGGTGCCTCCCAAATCTTTATCAATTGACTCTTTCTCAAGACTGCATTAACAACCTCACCATTACAACTTTGTTTTACACATATCCATGGCCACAATATAAACCTTAACATACCAAATAAATTTGTTAACAAATGAAATTATATTAACTTTCTAAATAATATGATATGATAACATACCTTTCATTGTCCGATGAGATCGATATTTGAGACGATCCAACACCCAATATCAATTTCCGTTTCTTAACATCCCTTGATTTCTTTGGTGATTCACGATCTTTTGATACATGTGTTTTACCATTCGATGCTACGGCTTCCCCTTCAATTGGGTCTTGAGCTGAAACAAACCATTTTTCCTTAAGATCCTTGACCTCTTCAGTTTTTGCACTATCAATAACAAATGAAACACCATGTTTTTCATCAATTTTTCCATCATCAACGACACACGAGCCTCCAACTTTTGCTATTTGTGCTTTTTTATTATCTGTGTTTGCAATACGAATAACTTCGTCAGCTTTAAGGTATGCCATGTCCTTCCTCATACGTATCCATACAGTTTCTCGTTCCAAGCTTTTGATTGTCATGCATAAAAGAAAACACAAAATAAATTGCAGTCACTAATTGTGAAATCCAAAAATAAACTGGGATAGAGGAATTGTCACTTGACATCTTAGGGTTTTTGAATGAAGAAGATGACGTTGATATTGTCTGTTCCGATAATTTTTTGGTAAATACAATGGAGATAACGACTTGTGTGTCAGTTTCCCTTGCCTCTTCAACACTTTATAATCCTACTCATGAGTGTTTCATATTCTTAGATTAACAAATAGAATATTGGGCCCTTTCAATATAATAATCAGTGGCCCATTTGTATTTTTCTTTAAATACCATTGACAAATATACTCTGATTTTAATTATTTTTATGTAACTCTTGATATTCTTTTACTTGATATAGTTAACAATTATTTTTTTTAGTTTCAACATTGCTTTTTTCAATTATTTCTTAAAACTTCAAATGTATTTTTATTTCTTTTTTTCCCCATGTTTTGTCTCTTCTTAATATTTTTTATTAATCATATTTAATTACTGTTACTATATTTTATGTATAGTATAAGAGTAATTTTCGTAATTAAGAATATATTTTAATTTGGGTAACATTTTTTTTACTACAAACATTAAACATTGTTAATATTGTTGGTGCACAAGGAGAGATGAAAGACAAAAGGAATATATTTAATAACGGCTACAGAATAAGGAATAATGAATTTACAATGAATTACAATGACCTATTTACTGCTAGGCTTTTTATACATAAAATTAGTGTATAATAAAATACTAAAATACCCTCTAACAAAGATATAAAAAGATATAAGAAGATATTCCTAGATATTCCTAAAATATAAATTTTTTCCAACACCATCCCTTAATTTATATTTACACAAAACTGACAACACTAATTCCATCCCTCAAACAATGAAATTGGTTAGTCTTGATAGCCTTTGTCAGAACATCTGACAACTACTTCTGGATGCTACAGTGTACAACTTCAAATATTCCACTCTGAACTTGATTTCTCATAAAGTGATAATTGGTCTCAATATGCTTGCTTCTCCCATGCAACACTGGGTTCTTGGCAAGATTGATTTCAGACTTGTTATCAATCATCAACTTCAGAGGTATGTCTACTTCAATCTTTAGATCTTGCACCAAGTTCAGAATCCACACAGCTTGGCATGCAATCATAGCTCCTGCAATATATTCATCTTCACATGTTGACAGTGCAACAACAAGTTGCTTCTTGGAACACCAAGAAATAGGACCTCCCAGAAATTTGAATAAGCATCCAGAAGTACTTCTTCTGTCAACTCTATCTCCATGCCAATCAGAGTCTGAATAACTCAGAAGTTCTGATTCGATCTTTCTTCCAGAAGGAAATAACACTTCATACTTCATAGTTCCCTTCATATACCTCAAAATCTTGACAGTAGCTTGGTAATGAGACCACTTTGGTTTACTCATAAATATTCTAACCATTCCAACTGCATAGAAAATATCAAGTCTGGTATTACACAAATACCTCAGAGAACCAAGCAACAGTTTGAAGGTTGTAGCATTCACATCCTCTTCATCAGAATCAGAGTCCAACTTCTGATTCGTATCAGCATATATGATAACAAATTTGCAATTCTCTAACTTAAATCTCTTCAGAAGCTTAAGTTCATACTTCATCTGATGCAAAATGATTCCTTTCTCAGAGTACATAAACTCCATCCCTTGAAATAAACTCATTTTCCCGAGATCTTCCATTTCAAGCTCATTCATCATAACCTTCTTAAACTCAACTATCTCTTGTTCATAACTTCTTGTTAGCAGTATGTCATCAACATACAAACATACCAGAAGCATAATACCTTTTGAAGTTTGTTGAACATAAACACCATATTCCATCTCACACTTCTGAAACCCTTGTACCTTGAAAAATGAATCAATCTTTAGATTCCATGCTCTGGGCGCTTGCTTCAATCCATACAAGGCTTTGTGTAATGGGGACACCATCCCTTCCTGATTCTTTTTCTCAAATCTAGGAGGTTGTGACACATATACCTCTTCTTATAGTGGACCATTCAGAAATGTAGATTTTACATCTAAATGCATCAGAGGCCAATTCCTGATAGCAGCTATTGTAATCACTAGTCTGATTGTTTCATGTCTCGCTACAGGTGAAAACATTTTAGAGTAATCCAGCCCATGCTTCTGTAGAAAGACTCTTGCTACTAATATTGCTTTGTGTTTGCCAATTGATCCATTTGGCTTTAGCTTCATCTTGAAAACCCATCTAATGCCGATGGCTTTCTTGCCTTTTGGAAGTTCTGTCAGCTTCAAAGTCTTGTTTCTCTCTATAGAATCAAGTTCTACTTTCATGGTCTGCAACCAGACTTGCTGCTTAAGAGCCTCTTCCATACTCACGGGTTCAGAGTCTACTAACAGTGCATACTGTATAACTTCTCCTTCGGAGTTTACTTCAGTGTCTTGTAACATGTCAAACTCTACAAATCTTCTTGGGATGCTTCTGACTCTTTTTTGCCTCGGAACTTGAACTTCAGAACCTCGGACACAAGAACTTTCCCCTTCAGAAGCTCTTGCTTCAGAAATTGGACTTTCTCCATAATCTTGACTGTCTTCAGAATCTGGAAAATTCCCAGAGTCTGAATCACCATCGGAGTCAGAATCATCTTCACCTTCTGAATCTTCTTCAAAGTCTGAGTCTTTACCAGCTTCAGAAACATGTGTTTCTGACTTTTCTTCAGAAGCTCTCTCATTAGAGTCAAGAAGAGACCTTTCCCAATTCCAGACTTCTGATTCTTTTACAATGACGTCTCTGTTGAACTCAACTTTGTCAGATTCTGGATAATAAAGTTTGTACGAACCTGTATTGTGGTACCCCACCAGTAACATTACTTTACTTCTATCATCCAACTTCTGTATTCTGGCTTATGGGACATGTTTGTAACATACATAACCAAACACCTTAAGATGAATAACACTTTGCTTATCTCCAGTCCACTTGTGAATAAGAACTATTTCCTTCAGCTTCTTTGTTGGACATCTGTTGAACATATAACATGCAGTGGCAACATCTTCTCCCCACAGAGTATGAGGAAGCTTATTCTCTTTCAGCATGCTTCTCACCATATCAAGCAAATTACGGTTTCTTATTGCAGCAAGACCATTGTGGTGAGGAGTATAGGTAGCAGTAACCTCATGCTTAATTCCATTCTCCTCACAGAACCTTCTGAATTATGTGGAGTTATACTCACCACCACAATCAGTTCTAAGAATCTTTAGAGTCTGGCCTTTCTGATTCTCAACCTTCAGTCTAAACTTCTTGAATTCAGCAAACACCTTGTGTTTGAATTTTATGAGATATACCCATGTCATTCTAGTGAACTCATAAACAAATGATACAAAGTATTTATTCCCTTCAGTTGATGATACTGGAAATGGAACACATACATTAGAATGCACTACTCCCAAGGAATGCTTTGCTCTCGAAGCTACTTCTGATGAAAATGGTAATCTTGGTTGCTTCCCTTCCATGCAGACCTTGCATGACTTCTCAGGCTTCTTGATTGTAGGAATTCCATGTACCAGCTTCTTTGATTTCAGATGCCCTAAGCTTCTGAAATTCAGTTACCAAATCTTTTGTGTCATAACTCACTCTCCTTGACAACACTGGTTGTACTAAGACATTCAGAGTTTGCAGTTCTAACATTCACCTTGAATGTTCTAATCCTTCCCTGTTCTGACTCCATAATTAGCTCCTGATTACAGTCATACAACTTCAGAAGATTGTACTTCATGGTAACCGAAAAACCTTTCTCAATCAGTTGTCCCATACTCATCAAATTGATTTTCATGCCAGGTACATACCATACATTCTGGATCATGACTGCTCTCCCATTTTTTAGAATAATTATGACATTTCCCATACCTTCTGCATTGAGGTATTTATCATCAACAAATCTTATCTTTGTACTCTTCCCATAGTCAAAATCAACCAACCATTTCTTGTTTCCAGTAAGATGGTTTGAACACCCTGTGTCCATATACCACCATTTTGATGAATTCATATTATCAGGTTCAGAAGCCAACAATAGCACAGGTTCATCATCAGACTCTCCTCTGGCTATATTTGCTTCTTTTGACTTCCTTTCTTTGTTTGACCAACAATCTTTGGCATAGTAACCAAAGTTATTGCAACAGTAACACTGAACATTTTTCTTGTCATACTTCTCCTTTACGTTCTAGACATTCTTCAACCTATCAGAGTTTGAAGCTTCTGACCTTTGACCATCATTAGTTTTCTTCCGGGCTTCTGACCAAGTCTGCTTCTGATACTTCTTATGAGAAGTTACTTTCAGAGCCTGCTGCTCTACTTCCCTCTCAGAAGTTCTCTAAGTCATACGCAACTCATACGCCTCTAGACTGCTTTGCAGCTCTTCAACTCTCATGGTACTCAGATCTTTAGAATGTTCAATTTCTACCACAATGTAATCCAACTGAGAAGTTAAAGATCTCAATATCTTCTCAATGATTACTTCTTCAGAAAGAGTTTTTTCATAAGCTTTCATCTCATTAGTGATCAGAATCACTCTAGAGATGTACTCAGAAACCTTCTCGTCGTCCTTCATGTTGAGATTCTCATATTACTTTCTGAGAGACTGAATCTTCACCTTCTTCACTGATGCATCACCACCATAACATCTGACCAGTATTTCCCACGTAGCCTTTGCTATTTTAGAGTCAGCAATCTTCTCAAACACGTTCACATCCACACATTGATGGATGTAGAACAACGCCTTCTAATCCTTCTTCCTTAGCGCCTTTTGCATAATCTTCTGAGCCTTTGTTACGTCTGCTGCTAACAGAGAATAGTCATCGGTGACAAGATCTAATACATCTTGAGAACTAAACAGAACACGCATCTGGATCTTTCAAGGATTCCAGTTTTTGCCATCAAACACTGGAAGCTTGGAATTTATATCTCTATTTCCGTTCCTCTTCAACCTTGTGCAATTCACTCAAAAATTGACTAAAAGTGTTTTCAAACCGAAGCTCTGATATCAATTGTTGGTGCACAAGGAGAGATGAAAGACAAAAGGAATATATTTAATGACAGCTACATAATAAGAAATAATAAATTTACAATGAATTACAATGACCTACCTACTGCTAGGCTATTTATACACAAAATTAGGGTATAATAAAATATTAAAATACCCTCTAACAAAGATATAAAAAGATATTCCTAGATATTATAAATTATTTCCAATAAATATTTGAGCTTCCCTTTTTAAACAGCGTGTTATATTTGTCTCTTAATTACATTTTTTATTACATTTTGAAAATAAAAATCGTGTGTACTATGATAGTACCCATGCGAACACAATGTTATACTTACAACAATATGTTGTATCAAATGTTTTTACTAATGTCTTAACTTTTTTATTGTCAATCGGTATTAAGGAGAAATTATAGAGTATTTGAGTTTAGATGAGATTGATATAATTCATACAATCACAAGGTCAATCACTTGATTGTCAGATAGTATTTGCCTACTTATGTTTTTAGTAATCACCAGCAGTTTGTTGCAATTTCAAGAGTTAAGACCAAAAGTGGTATGAAAATCTTAATACATGACAAGGAGAATGTACCATCTTCGAATACCACAAATATTGTATACAAGGAGGTTTTCTAAAACACTTTGTTAGTTAAGACAAAAAGTGGTCTGAAATTCATAATGCATAACACGAAGAATGTACCGTGTTCGACTACTATAAAAGTCATATGCAAGGAGGTTTTCCAAACACTTTGTTAGTTGGTAATATTTTTTACCTTATCTTTTGTGATCTAAATTAAATATTTATTTTTACTTTATTTATGTACATGCAACAATCTTTATTATTATTTATTTAGAGTCAGCAATCTTCTCAAACACGTTCACATCCACACATTGATGCATTACCACCATAACATCTGACCAGTATTTCCCACGTAGCCTTTGCTATTTTAGAGTCAGCAATCTTCTCAAACACGTTCACATCCACACATTGATGGATGTAGAACAACGCCTTCTAATCCTTCTTCCTTAGCGCCTTTTGCATAATCTTCTGAGCCTTTGTTACGTCTGCTGCTAACAGAGAATAGTCATCGGTGACAAGATCTAATACATCTTGAGAACTAAACAGAACACGCATCTGGATCTTTCAAGGATTCCAGTTTTTGCCATCAAACACTGGAAGCTTGGAATTTATATCTCTATTTCCGTTCCTCTTCAACCTTGTGCAATTCACTCAAAAATTGACTAAAAGTGTTTTCAAACCGAAGCTCTGATATCAATTGTTGGTGCACAAGGAGAGATGAAAGACAAAAGGAATATATTTAATGACAGCTACATAATAAGAAATAATAAATTTACAATGAATTACAATGACCTACCTACTGCTAGGCTATTTATACACAAAATTAGGGTATAATAAAATATTAAAATACCCTCTAACAAAGATATAAAAAGATATTCCTAGATATTATAAATTATTTCCAATAAATATTTGAGCTTCCCTTTTTAAACAGCGTGTTATATTTGTCTCTTAATTACATTTTTTATTACATTTTGAAAATAAAAATCGTGTGTACTATGATAGTACCCATGCGAACACAATGTTATACTTACAACAATATGTTGTATCAAATGTTTTTACTAATGTCTTAACTTTTTTATTGTCAATCGGTATTAAGGAGAAATTATAGAGTATTTGAGTTTAGATGAGATTGATATAATTCATACAATCACAAGGTCAATCACTTGATTGTCAGATAGTATTTGCCTACTTATGTTTTTAGTAATCACCAGCAGTTTGTTGCAATTTCAAGAGTTAAGACCAAAAGTGGTATGAAAATCTTAATACATGACAAGGAGAATGTACCATCTTCGAATACCACAAATATTGTATACAAGGAGGTTTTCTAAAACACTTTGTTAGTTTAGACAAAAAGTGGTCTGAAATTCATAATACATAACACGAAGAATGTACCGTGTTCGACTACTATAAAAGTTATATGCAAGGAGGTTTTCCAAACACTTTGTTAGTTGGTAATATTTTTTACCTTATCTTTTGTGATCTAAATTAAATATTTATTTTTACTTTATTTATGTACATGCAACAATCTTTATTATTATTTATTTAGAGTCAGCAATCTTCTCAAACACGTTCACATCCACACATTGATGCATCACCACCATAACATCTGACCAGTATTTCCCACGTAGCCTTTGCTATTTTAGAGTCAGCAATCTTCTCAAACACGTTCACATCCACACATTGATGGATGTAGAACAACGCCTTCTAATCCTTCTTCCTTAGCGCCTTTTGCATAATCTTCTGAGCCTTTGTTACGTCTGCTGCTAACAGAGAATAGTCATCGGTGACAAGATCTAATACATCTTGAGAACTAAACAGAACACGCATCTGGATCTTTCAAGGATTCCAGTTTTTGCCATCAAACACTGGAAGCTTGGAATTTATATCTCTATTTCCGTTCCTCTTCAACCTTGTGCAATTCACTCAAAAATTGACTAAAAGTGTTTTCAAACCGAAGCTCTGATATCAATTGTTGGTGCACAAGGAGAGATAAAAGACAAAAGGAATATATTTAATGACAGCTACATAATAAGAAATAATAAATTTACAATGAATTACAATGACCTACCTACTGCTAGGCTATTTATACACAAAATTAGGGTATAATAAAATATTAAAATACCCTCTAACAAAGATATAAAAAGATATTCCTAGATATTATAAATTATTTCCAATAAATATTTGAGCTTCCCTTTTTAAACAGCGTGTTATATTTGTCTCTTAATTACATTTTTTATTACATTTTGAAAATAAAAATCGTGTGTACTATGATAGTACCCATGCGAACACAATGTTATACTTACAACAATATGTTGTATCAAATGTTTTTACTAATGTCTTAACTTTTTTATTGTCAATCGGTATTAAGGAGAAATTATAGAGTATTTGAGTTTAGATGAGATTGATATAATTCATACAATCACAAGGTCAATCACTTGATTGTCAGATAGTATTTGCCTACTTATGTTTTTAGTAATCACCAGCAGTTTGTTGCAATTTCAAGAGTTAAGACCAAAAGTGGTATGAAAATCTTAATACATGACAAGGAGAATATTTGTTTATGTACATGCAACAATCTTTATTATTATTTATTTATTTTGCAATTTCGAATAATCATTATATAATTTGATGAATTTCTTCATGCAATTGTATCATGCGGATTGTTGTTATTGGCTGGTTGCTGCAATGATGAACTTCAATGTTGTATGATTTATATGAAAGATAGTTTTGATGATGTTTACAGGCTACCTTATAAAATTGATAGAAGTATATTCTATTATTTGTGGCAGTCATGTAAATTTTGTTGTATAATATACTATTTGCAAAAAATTGTTTAATATTTGTTGAATTATATCACCTTGTCTTTGATATATTTTAACAAATTTAATAAATCAATAATAGACACGTGTGATAAGAATTCAGACGGAACTCATGTGATAGCAAATGTTTTTTACTAGTATATATAAATATGGGATGTATAAAGTATGATGATTTTTGAAAATAAAAGATAAGAGAATTAAATACTAATCATTGAATTTAATAAACGATATTGATAAAGTCAAGTGTAAATATAGACAATAAATATTTATACTTAATACATTTTTAACAATCCTCCTAATTACATTTTTAAAAATCCTTCTAATTGATATATATATATATATATATATATATATATATATATATATATATATATATATATATATATATATATATATATATATATATATATATATATATATATATATATATATATATATATATATATATATATATATATATATATATATATATATATATATATATATATATATATATATATATATATATATATATATATATATAATGCCTAATTATTCCTTGTTCATAACTTTTTAGCACCACAATTTTATTTTTATCTGGTTCAATGATATCAACTGGTTGAATCATATCTATAACTGTTTAAGCATTACGAGTAACTGTTTTTTAGTGTAAGTTTATATGAAGATTTTGGAATTTTTGAGCATGGTGAGAGCTCGTACCACCTAGTATGTGGAGAGCTTTTACATGTAGAGCCTCTACATGTATTTGTGAGGGAATATCCTCTTTTTTTTTTAATGATGGAATTGAGGTATTTATAAAAGATCTTTTAGACTAGAAAACCAAGAGATGTTTTTTCTAATTTTTTTATTAAGAATATGAAAGTGTGAAATACTTATTCTTCATTTGAGTGATATTATTTGTACATCTCATAATCTATATTATATAAGCAAATGAATCATATATCGAATTGGACCCAATTAGATGATCAAGCTCAATTGGACAGCCGAGTTCTAACATCAATGCTCTTAACTCGTTTTCTATCATTGACTATCTTTTATGGTCGTATAAATTTATTTTAATATATTAATTTATAAGTTTTATTGGTTCGATTTTATGTTGGATCTATAGCCATAAATTATGCAACACTTTTGAATTAGTGTGAGGAACTAGATATAATAAACGATGATTGACCATGGAAATATGAGAGCTTATGGTTCCATTGTAAACGTGGGGAACTAGATATAATAAACGATGATTGACCATGGACCACAAGAACAACATATTGACATCAACCCTTCTGCCTTGCCAAATTAATGATCAAATGAAAGCTATATGTGATTTGTATATAGTACTACTACATAGTAAATGAAAATCTGCAAAAAAAAAATTAAAATTGACGAAAGGATGTTACAGGAACACAACCCCACCCTATAAACTATTGCAGAAGCTACATTATTATATTACAAGTAACGTTACTCATAGAGTACAAGGCGAAACCATTCTACAAATATGTTTGTTCAAATTAGTCAATTCATTTAGCTGCTGGAAAATTAATTTTATAGTGTCATAAATAACACCAATACACCTACAAATGTCTCAAATTTTTTTTACATCAAGTATTAATATTTCAATATACTCATGAAATATATTATATGTAAGGATTAAATTTTAATTGATTCTCGTGTTCTTGATGACAAAAGAAACATCAAGATCAATAAACAAAAATGTGGAAAAAAAAGAAATTGTATTTTACCTCTAACTATTGTTATAGTATTGTTAGTGCAATGTGCTTGATTCTTCTAACCTCCTAATCTAAATATAGATGGTATATTTCTAAATAATAGGTTGATGACAAGTTTAGAGACCAAAGATTATTTATAAATTTGATTTTACCCTCAAGAATTAAGAGTCATTAAAAACCATTATCACCCAATATTATAGTCATAATCAAGACTATCAAAATCATTAAAATTCCAGATGGTTTAAGAATCAAATCTCATAATCTATGTATCACACTTAAATGGTTCTTTAATAATATCCTTTAGAAATAAAATATTGTTACATTCTCTCACTTGATCCATAAAATATAGTTATTAACATGAACTAGTCATCAAAGCTTCCTTAAGAAACAAATAGGTTAATCATAGTTTTAGTTCCTCTAAAAACTAGTATTATCATCTATGTCTATGTGTTTAATTTTCAAATATATACGTAATTTGATAACAAACTTACATATAATAAACCAATGTTTATTCTTGTTCCAAATGAAACATATTTTCTCAAAATGTGAAGTGCACAAGAATATAAGAAAACATCATAAAATAAGGTGGATTCGAGTATCATTTTCTCTACATGATCATTGAATTTAATGGTGTATGTCATTAGTCAAGGAACTAGCGATCATTAAATCAATGTAAATATGTTTAACGACCATTATTTAATTTTTAATTCTTTTTAAAGGCTATGCATTTAATGTTATATGCTTGCTTCAACTTCCACTTTCATTGCTCTTATCGCAAAAAATATAGAATCTATGATTCTAAGCCTAGAAAAAAAGTTCTTAAGTCATACACTATCAAAAGTAGTCTCAAAACTAGAGACAAACTCAATTTGCATAGTAGAAATACTAACAAAAGTTTATTTAGTACTTCTCTATTAAATAACTTCACTAATCATCATAAACATGTATCTGTTAGTTGGGATTGGGATTATCGATACTTTCTCAAATCTCAGCATATAAAAAAGAAGATGGAAGAAACACTAAGTAGAATTTGAATGATTCTATTGGTATTTTTCGACGAATATATGGAGAATTTTTGACATGTTAGTTCTAGAGGAAAGGGTTGAAATTTCCTATATACACAGTCGTATTTGAGGTTTAGTGATTTTGAGAGCAACATGAAGACCATTTCAATATAGGCGGTTGAAATGCGAAGCGTGGCTAAATAACTATCTTTTGACTTTATCTACATCTGAAGGACGCGTATGGAAGTAAGTTGAAGGTGAATTACATGCAAACAAAGACGTGTCATTTAGTGGAAAGAAGACTGTTTGTTACAATTACTTAGACTTTAATGTAAATAAAAATTTTAGTGTTAAAATTTAGTGTGTTGAATTTACTACAAAAACTCACTATACTCAAACTATAAGAGCGAAGAGTAAAATGAGTTTGATCGAGTACAATGTATGTATGAAAACACCATCTTCATTTAATGCAACATCTTTTACATTAAAATCATTTTCCTACATTTACTTTCAGTTCTTTCAACTTCGACCACTCTCAAAGCCTTTTTACATTTCCATCACCTTTAATTTTTTTTCTTTTATTTTACTTTAAAGATTTCACGACGTCGAAATCCTTGTCTTTTTACACAAAATCATAAAAACTCCAGAAAAATTTATGTACATATGTCCTAGGACTATCTAGTCGATCCTGCAAGTAGCTTTTTGAAAAACTAGCATTTGTTTACTAAATTTCACAATAAACAAATTGGCAATGCTCAGTGGGACCTTTAGTGCGAAAATTGTTATGTTTTTTCATAAAAATATGCATGTTCTTCATTCATAAAACTTCTCAAAGCCTTGAGTGTGCATGAGATTAAGGAGTGGTAGGATAACCAAGAAAGACGTTAGAAAACTAGTTAGGAGATATGTTAGAAAAATGGTTAATCCTATGAACAAAAATAAAAATGGAGAACAATTGTCAAATATCATAGGGGAAGGCACGGTTGCTGCAAATTCAACAAAAGAAATTGCCTCCACGATCATCATGACGATAAACTGTCAACTACACAAAATGGGGAAATATTCTCCCCATTGATAACACATAGTCACCCTGTGACTCCTAGACCGATTGTGGCTAGTGAATTTAGGCCCTACATGCCAAGTTTCATAATGACCATAAATGGTCGTGCACAACCTTACGACATGCCAACGTCGATGATGGCATGCTTACAGACTAATGAGTCAACATTTGATGACAATATGACAACTACATATTCTACTTTGCAGGGATCAGGATCGACCATAAATAACCCTGCTCGAACCACCCAACCCTTGGGAATTGTATTCTCTTCCCAAGAAATGCAGACTTTCACCCCAAATTCTATAATGGTGTTGAGACAACAAATGGGTGAAAGTAATCATGATATTGTTAACTTTCTTACCTGACAGATTGGTACAATATTCAACCCTTTGATTCAAAATAAGAATCATATTTATCAACAATTAGTGACTCAGATGATTCAAATTGTTGAATTCTTTGGCACCCCTCATGCGCAAGTTCGACAAATTGTACAACCTCAACCAGCCAGGCCTATTCAAAATGAGGGAATAATCCTTGAGGAAAACACAGTTAACTAGGGCCAATAATTTTTGCCTCATGTAGTCGAACAATCCAAGCCTAGGGAAGTCGAATGCCCGCCAGTTATTTTAGTCAATTAAAATCATGACACTTATCAAGTGGTCCATCAAGTCTGACAAGACGATATGGTAGGAGAAAAATAATATTACATCCATGGTCGAAAGGATAATGGAACAAAATGGTGTGAATATGGGCTCACAAAGGCCAAATTATATATCCCTACTACCGGAGTATGTATTACAAACGGGGACACTAGTGAATCTAAAGTCGAACATATCACTTGATATTTGACTAAAGCGGGAGTTATTGCAAATAATGAGAATTTAAGGACGATATATTTTCCCAGTTCTTTTATAAAGTCTTTTACGTGGTTCACCATACTCCCTACACATTCCATAAATGATTGGACTCGGTTTGAAAGATTCCTCCATGAACAATTCTATATGGGATAGTCCAAGATTAGCATGGAAGAATTGGCTAACGTAAAGTGAAAGTTCGTAGAAACTATCGATGATTACCTAAATAGATTCTAGTTGTTTAAAGAAAGGTGCTTTACCCAAGTTCATGAACATGCATTAGTTGAGATGGCTGTTAGGGGCTTAGATTACTCCATTAGAAAGAAATTGGATACTCAATATCTAAGGGATATGGCCCAACTAGAAGATAGAGTTTGACAGGTCGAACGATTGAAGGCTGAAAAATCCAGGGTAAACAGGAATTAAAAAGATAGAGGGGCTTATGCCGACCTAGACAACAATGACTAGGGGTCGGAATTTGAATATAGTTGTGTCGAGGGAAACGAGGCTAATTTGACTGGGTTGAAGCCAAGTTCCCCATATGTGTGTAAGCTTCTTACACCAGCAAATGGGAAGAATACTGTCGAGCCCGAAAAGAATGATAAGTAACCCAAGAAAACCTATTTGATGTGATAAAATGTGATGAGATCTTTGATCTATTGGTTGCATATGGCCAAATCTTAGTGCCACAAGGTGAAAAAGTGCCACCATTAGAATAAAAAAAGAAACGAGGATTTTGCAAATATCATAACTTTTTGGGGTATAAAACTTGACAATGTTTTCTTTTTAGGGATCTTGTTTGAAATACCATGAAAGATAACACTTTGAAGTTTGGTGAGAAGAGTAAGGCTCTAATAAAAATTAATCTTGAACCATTTCAGATTGAGGAAACCCATTATGTTGAACCAATGGAAATCAATATGGTCGAAATTACTAAAGATTTCAACATGGAGGCTGAAGAAGAGGGTGGCAAAAGCAGCGAGAATAAGACGAATGGTGTCTACCCCAAAGCTGAGGATGCTCTGGTTGAATTCCTTTATCGTTGCAAATCAAGGGAATCCAAGGTGATGCTCCACCCAAGATGCAGCTCAGTCTTCGACAAAAAGGATGCTAAAGAGGTAGAGAATGCTCGACAGGTGCACCAAAAGGAAAATGAAGGAATAAAAAACCTCAATTCTACTTTGAATAGAGGGAAATCCTTCAGAAGAGACAACAATGCCCAACTTAACAGAGGAAAAAACCTAACACTTATGTTCTAACATCCAACGCTCCCCAAGGGAACTGGGTTCGACCAACATGCAAAGAGGGATCTAACAACTAGAAATGGAAGAGCTTTGAAATGGGAAGAGATTCCTCATTAACCTATCGTGAGAAGTTCTAGGTGTCGGAGAAACGTTCTTATGGGCCCCAGTAATACAAAGGGAAAAATCCAATGTCAAGGACCCAATGAAAGAGATTCCAAAGGAAAAAGAAAACAAAGAAGGAGATGGCTGAGTCGATTAGCAACAAACCATATCAAACCCAAGTTAGTGATCAAATTAAGAAGCTAGTAGGAAGGAAATTATTTTAACCTATACAAGTCAAGGTGAAAGGAAAAGCAAGAGAAAAACCACCATTGAAAGACGAAGAGATGGTAACAGACAATTTAAATTCAGTATCTAAAGACGATTCTGATGTGATAAGCAGTGTTGTTTTAGTGCTTCCCGTCGAATATAACTATGTCAGAGGTAACTTGTTCCAACAATATTTAAAAGAGTGTCACATGAAAGTATACATGTTGTGATTGCAACAAGTAATAAATATAAGAGTATCGTAACCACAGGGAGTGTTGTTACTTATATTTGATTTTTGTATAAAGACTATTCTTTTAATTTAAGCATGAGTAAAGAGAAATAATGTTTGGTGTTTATGAGTTCAAATTTCACTTAAAATAGATGTCAAAAGTAAGGTCAAAAGAATTACAAATGTATCTAGAGTGATTGAGTTGAATTATGTTCCATTAATATCATTAGTATGATGTTGCATCTATGACATGTGGTGTCATGACTGGTGAGGTCAGAGTGATATTATGGTGTATATCTACAACATCAAAGCATACATAACAAGGTCAAGGGAACAAATCTATAAGCCTCACTTATAACCCTAATATGCGTCTATTAGTATTCTGAATTCATCAATAGTTATAGCTTCTTATCTCTAAGTAAGATAAGAAAGTGAATATATCTATCCTACTCATTCAACTATCTTTATTAAGAAAATCACTTGTTATTGGATCTCTCATGACAACAAGTTGTCATCTATGTTGCACCCCAAAATTTACCCTTTTGATTTCAGAATTTTATGGCTTATGTTTTATCATACATATTCATGCATTTGGGATGGGATCAAGGTATTCTTATATTCCTGGCTTTCTTCAAGTTGTGGAAGTGGTTGTATTGATAATTAGTCCAAGATGGATCTCATATCCTCATTATTTTAATCATTCAAGCTACCAAAGTTTCTCAGGTCTCAGGATATCTCATTGATACTTTGTGACATCAGAGGATTCATGATTTGTAAGTGTTGAAGTGTGAGATTAGGGTTTGTACTCGTCATGTTTGAGCTTGATCAACTGAAGATCATCAGGTGATTATGGCTTGTATCTTGTATCATTCTCGTTTGACTTTACTTTTATTTGAATAAGAACTTGAGGTATGATATCCAAGAATCTTGCATAGTTAGGGTTTTCTTTCGGTTTAGAGTTTCTACACCAAACTTGTTTCAGTTGAAGTTCTCTTTGGTCAAAAGTTAAGGTTCATTTCCCTATTCAGGAGATGATAAAAGGTTTTCTTGTAGAGTGGGTTAATTAGTGAAGTACATAAATCTTTGGTGCACGGTTTAAGCTTCAAGCTATCTCATACAGATATTTGATGTGTGCGTACTTTGAAGAATCGTATGGGGAGTTTAAAGCATGGATAAGGGTTTTGATTTTGGTCAAAGTCAATAGAAGTTTGATTCTTTATTCCAAAATTATTATGAAGGTTCTTTTGTTTTTTCATCTCATTGGTACTTTTGATTCAGGATTGCAAAGGGTATGGAAAGTTTCAAAATAGAGAGGAAGTGGAAATTAAAATTTACACTTGAATACAAAGAGATTTCTTTGAGTCTTTCGTTGGTTTTCTCTTGAAAACATAGTTTGACTTTTGTGAATTAAGTTTACAAGGGACCAAATTCTAAATTCATGGAATTTCATTTGTTTTTAAGATGGTTCATCATCCCAAATTTCTAAACTTTTCAATTAGAAGAATCAAGATGCAAGAGTATAAATCCTAAACTAAAACTTCGAATGGAATTCATAATTCAATTTCCATGGCATAAGCTCCAAGTTCAATATTTTTCTAACTTTTCAAATATCATTCATTCAAGTCTTATACTTTGAAGTTACAAGTTTATTACAAAGTTGTCTTTAGTCTTACAATTTCTACAAAGGTTCTAAGTCCTAAAAATATTTAACTTTTGTGGCTTCTTCAAACCATCATGTTCTTTATGCCAAACTTCACCATTGATATTCATGCCTGTCCATAATCTTCTTCAAATTTTTCTTGCCTTCTTCAAGTCTTCCTCTATCACCTTTCCAAGCTCATCAATAATCAACTCATGAAACAAGAAAACAAATTGGTTAGAAATGAAACATTGAACAAGAACAAATAATTTTCAAAGAAGAAGTATCTTTTCAAGTTCATCATTAGGGCTTTGCTTAAGGGTGTTTCACAAATCATGTTCATAATCATTTAAGGCCTCATACAAATCATAAAATCAAAGTACCAATCTTAGGCCTACTCAACCAATTGCAAATCACAAAGAGGTTATTTCTGGTTCACAAAAGGAAGTTAAAACTCAGCAAAAGTCAGCATCACAATTCATATAACAAAAATAGGCAGCAAGCTTATAAAAAATTCCAAGTCCAGAAATCAGAAAATATAAAAGAATATCAGATTGATAAAAAACCCAACAACAAAACATAAACAGTTGGAAAATAGCAAGTACAGAATCACAAGTTTCAGCCCAACAAACAGATGCACACATCTCAACAAAAGCTAGTTACGACAGTAACAATACTTCCCAAAATATAAGAATTAACAAATCATCATTCTTGCCAACTGTGATACAGTGGCCAGAACCAGGACGTGTTTCCCTATTTTTTAAGGAATTTGCTGGTTTGCGTTTGTGTTTGCAAAATGTCGCGGTAAGCAAGAGTCGCCACCGAATTTTATTTTATCCAACAAGGAAAGGAAAAAAGCATAGAAAAATTCCTTTTTTGAGATATTTCTGAGTACGGGGGGTAGATTATAGAAAGGGATGGTATTAGCACCCTTTCTATCCGTATTTATCTACGGGCTCTTAGGTACTTGCTCATCATTTTCAAAATTGTTTTCTTTGTGTCTGTATGCTTTGAATTTTTTTTTGTTTTAACTTTGATTTAACTCTTGCTTCTGTCTTCAAGAGCGTAATGAAGTGTTTTTGAAAACTTGTTTGCAAAGGAGTATAAGTGTGAAAAAATTTGTTTTGAATGAGAAAGTACTTCAGAAATAATCTACCTACTCGAAAAAAGAATCGTTCTATGTTCATTTCCTTTAGACAATGTTATCCCACTATTAGTGAGTAGGTAGCACCGTCGTTGGAGTTTTGAGGGTCAATTCGAAAGGGACGTACGGTTACTAAAGCAATGTTAGGAAGTTTTAGTAGTAATCCTAATGTCTTAGATCAATTATCCGAGGCAACAATATCCGAGGCAACCTTTCCGAGGCAACTTTGATCTTTGGACAAAAGGACGACAACTAAAGCATCCTATACTCAATGACAGTTTACCGAAGGCAACCAAGTGGGAGTGTAACCTAGGGGTGCGCATGTGCGAATGATTCAATTTCAGTTTATTTATCTTTGCACATTTAGGGTGAGCTAACCGTTTTAAAATTAGACATACATTCTTATCATGTAGACCATAATCATTCATACATCTAACAGTTAAATATTTGTGGAATTTAAAATGCGGAAATTAAACTACGCTATTACAAGGCTTCGGGTATTTACATAGCCAAAAACAAACCCTTTGAAAATAAAGCGATAAAAGTAAATAAATGTCCTAATTTAAATTATTACAAACTGTGAGCAGATACAATAATTGAGATAAAAATAAAATAAAGCGCGCGATGGCGAATTAGATCGAAGAGAAACTAGGGTTTTAACCCTTCTATCCTAATTAAAAGAGAAAAAGTTTTTTGTTGTTTTTTAATAAAAGAAATAAGTTTTATAAATTAAATATGAAAATTAATTAGTGATTAAATTAATTAATAAAAATAATTGCCTATTTTGGTTTTTTGTAATTTTAGGAAAAAGTAAAATGTAATTAAGTTAGTACTGAAAAGAAATACCTTTAAGGCGTTACAAAAGAAATACTGAAAAGCAAATCTAAACTAAAAATAACAAAAGATATCAGCGCTCCCATGGTCGTTTTCCTTTCGTGCTGACATAATCGTTGATTGTCCTCTCATTCTCCAGCTGCCTTGTAAGCTTCAGGATCTTCCGTTCCTGCTCATGATACTTCTCTCTATAGGTATCCCTTTCTTCCCTTAGCTGGATCCATGACCTCTTTAATTCCCCAATATCAGTAGGCATGTATGGACGGAGGACTGTATGAGGAACCCCTTCTTCCTCAGCATGCTCCAATATCACTGGTAAGACAGCTTCGTACGGCATCCCCAGCTTTTGAGCACGGGCTCGAACCCACTGGAGATATGGTTGCATCGAGAGAGAAGTCTTCATTCCTAGCTCATGTGGAGTAGACCTGTTCACCCTATCCCAAGCTCGTATGAACCTACACCGATGTACCTCAACATGCCCCTGGAAGTCAAACACAATGTTTGGAAGCAACAACTCATGAGGACCGTCCCTTCGAGCTCGTCCAAACTGTCGTAAGGCCAAACAAGGATTATAGGTTATTCCTCCTCTAATTCCAAGCAATGGAAAATTGGGGTATTCCCCACACCGATCAATGACAACTACTTCTTCCATATCTTTAGTACTCCAAATGATGTCCGTGTGAGCAAGGGACATGATTCTGTAGGCCCAACCCATACCTTCCTCATTCTTCAATACAAATTTGGGGAGGTGAGAAATAAACCACCTCGCCAGCAGCGGTGCACAACACATGAGAGTTCCCCTTCTCCGAGTGGTACGACCATAAAGAGCATGTAGAATGTCACCTAAAAGAGTGGGCACTGGATTACGGGACATGAAGATCTTGACTGTGTTCACGTTGAAAAAAGAATCTGAATTAGGGAACAGAACCAAGCCATAAATGAGGAGAGCCAAGATTTTCTCAAATGCTTGAAAGTCCAAACTATCCCAGAACTGTTGAGCTTGATCAATCAAGAACTTAGCTAGGAAGCTTTTAACCCCACTCTGAATGTCCCAGTTAGATACTACATCAACCTTTGTTAGATGGAGGGCTGAAGAAATATCCTATGGCCTAGGAGCTATCTCCAAACCTGTAAAGGGTGTCTGCTCTAAAATAGACATGCCAAGTAAATCAGAGAACTCCTCCAATGTAGGGACCAACTGATAGTCCGGGAAGGTGAAACAGTGATGCAACGGGTCAAAGAACTGGAACAAGACACTCATCATTTGTTCATCCAACTTGGAAGTGACCAGGCTGAGGAGATGACCATGTCTTCTAACAAAGGAAGAAGTATCAGGAACCTTTGAAACCAACTCTCTAAGCTGAGCAGGTATCTGCACGAAGTTTATCCGAATGGTATTTCTGCACATAGATGCCATGATTTGAAAAACAGAACAAAGATGAATCCCCTCGGTCTTTGAAATGGTTAGTCCAATGAAATATGCATGCAATGTCATGATGCATGATGTCATGATAAAAACACACCACATGTATCACAGATAGCAAACATGGTAAGGGAAAACAAGTCACACAATAGCCCTTAAATTTCAGGATGGCATGGAGTTTAGGTATTACCCTCTTTCAATTTAGTTGGTTCAACCTGTCCTAGTAATAATAATCGGGTTCTAGAGGTTCTCAATATCACTGACCATCCTCGATCGGTCATAATTACAGTTTAGCAACCTTTTCTTGCAGCCAGAATCATCGCGAGAGTATGGTCTCAATGAGTGTAGCATACTGCTACTTTTCTATGGCCAAGTTGGTCAATTATAGGTTCTAAGGTCAGTTGATTCTTAATGACCCATTAGAAGCCCCATACTCTTCTTGTTCCTCCACAAGGGATATCGGTACCAACTAATGTGTCACACCAACGTAGCTACTGTTTCAACCGTATCGGTCTACGCCGTACAGTTCCCTCATAGTCTATTTCTACTTACCTAAAAGTTGTCCCCATATTCGGGTAAGGATCTATAGTAACTCCGATACAAAAGCCCACAAAGATAAAGTAAACAGATCAAACAATTGAAAATAATATGATGAACTATTCCTAAGGTGCACCCCACTTATTAACTCCCCAGTAGAGTCACCATTTCTGTGATACGGGGGCCAGAACCGGGACGTGTTTCCCTATTTTTTAAGGAATTTTCTGGTTTGCATTTTGCGTTTGTGTTCGCAAAATGTCGCGGTAAGCAAGATTCGCCACCGAATTTTATTTTATCCAACAAGGAAAGGAAAAAAGCATAGAAAAATTCCTTTTTTGAGATATTTCTGAGTACGGGGGGGTAGATTATAGAAAGGGAAGGTATTAGCACCCTTTCTATCTGTAGTTATCTACGGGCTCTTAGGTACTTGCTCATCATTTTCAAAATTGTTTTCTTTGTGTTTGTGTGCTTTGAAAAGTTTTTGTTTTAACTTCTATTTAACTCTTGCTTCTGTCTTTAAGAGCGTAATGAAGTGTTTTTGAAAACTTGTTTGCAAAGGAGTATAAGTGTGAAAAAATTTGTTTTGATTGAGCAAGTACTTAAGAACTAATCTACCTACTCGAAAAAATAAACATTCTATGTTCGTTTCCTTTAGACAATGCTATCCCACTATTAGTGAGTAGGTAGCACCGTCGTTGGAGTTTTGAGGGTAAATTCGAAAGGGACGTACGGTCACTAAAGCAATGTTAGGACGTTTTAGTAGTAATCCTAATGTCTTAGATCAATTATCCGAGGCAACAATATCCGAGACAGCCGTTCCGAGGCAACTTTGATCTTTGGACAAAAGGACGACCACTAAAGCATCCTATACTCAATGACCGTTTATCAAAGGCAACCAAGTGGGAGTGTACCCTAGGGGTGCACATGTGCGAATGATTCAATTTCAGTTTATTTATCTTTGCACATTTAGGGTGATCTAACCGTTTAAAATTAGACATACATTCTTATCATGCAGACGCTAATCATTCATACATCTAACAATTAAATATTTGCGGAATTTAAAATGCGTAAATTAAACTACACTATTACAAGGCTTTAGGTATTTACATAGCCAAAAACAAACCCTTTGAAAATAAAAGCGATAAAAGTAAATAAATGTCCTAATTTAAATTATTACAAACTGTGAGCAGATACAATAATTTGGATAAAAATAAAATAAAGCGCGCGATGGCAAATTAGATCGAAGAGAAACTAGGGTTTTGACCCTTCTATCCTAATTAAAAGAGAAAAAGTTTTTTGTTGTTTTTTAATAAAAGAAATAAGTTTTCTAAATTAAATATGAAAATTAATTAGTGAATAATTAATTAATAAAAATAATTGCCTATTTTGGTTATTTGTTATTTTAGGAAAAAATAAAATGTAATTAAGTTAGTAATAAAACCTAAGTATTCTAATTATTTTTTAAGTTATTTACAAAATAAATTAAAGTTATCTAATTTAATCAAACATAATTTAATTAATTAATTTATTGATGAAAAATAATACCTAAATCTAATTGGTGAAAAATAATATTTTTGGTGATTTTTTGATAAAAAGAGAATTAATTTTTGGTTAGTAAATAAATTAATAAATTAAAAGAAATGAAATAGAAAAGAAAATAGAAAAGAGAGAATGGGCCTGAATATTTGGAAGGGTGCAAAAATCAGAATTCTGGGCCCAAAAGAGAAGGTCCACGTTGACCTTGAGGATCCCATGTGATGCATTTGACTTGGCTTTGGTGCACCTTCAGATGATGGCCATCAGATTTGGCCATCTGACAATTGGCATGATTAATGATGAGGACGTATGGTGGACCCCTGGTTGGTAAGAACGCTGGATTATCTAAAAGAAACCAATATTGAGAAAAGTGGGGGACCTGGGATTCGAACCCAGGTCCTGGAACAATTGACAATGCTACGCTCACCACTGCACAATTTGCTTCTGTTTGTACATAAGACACATAACAATAATAATATATAAAACAAATAATATAATAGAAATTCCTCGTGAAATTTAAACGGGCGAATCAGGTGGAGCCATGTCTTCGTCTCTTTCCTCTCTCTGTGGCTAAAATTTTGGGGACCTATACCTACAGACAATGTCCGTCACTACAGCCCTGCAAATTCTCAAAATCACGTATACGTGATATAAATGACCACCAAGGCCATGGTTAGAACCATATCATCCTTCTGAACACGATGGTACCTTTTATCAAGGCCAATTTCACCTGCAAGCAAAATCCCTAATTTGAAGCTATGAACCCTAACAATGGCATATTCTAGTACAGACCAAATAAATGAAATTAAGTCATACAGAAAGCTTGCATATGTCTCATAGATTAAGAATATGTGATTAATTCAACCTAACAATGCCTAAATCATGCTATTCGAATTCAAGAACAGAGCTATGTCGTGAGCGACTTACATAGCTTTTTGGGGCTTGAAAATGCTTGGTTTCAATGGCTTTGGCTTGCTGGGAACCTCAGGAAGGGATTGAGATGGATAGAAAGCCTTGAGGACGCCTGGAATATGGAATTCGATCTTACACTTTTCTTGATTTTTTTCAATGTTGCTTTGCTTGACGCGCCTCCTTCCAACTTCGTTTTAGGTCTGGCCTCGTTCTATATGTACCAAGGAATATATTAGGGTTCCAAAACTGATCCAAATCTTCTTACTTCAATGATTTTTAATTTGATTTGATCCTCCTTTAAATCTTTCCAAAATTGGCCTAAAACCAATCTTTTTATCCTCCCTAATTCCTTGCAAGAGTTTGAATACTTGCTAGCTGTAATTGAAACCTGAAACAAGCACAAAATCTCTTTCTTTCAATATTTTTGGATTTTATATGATTTGTTTTGATTTAAATTGAATTAATTCAAATAAAAATCAAAATAAATAATAAAAATAAGATATGGCCAAGTGGAAAAGGCTAGAGCTCGTGGACTATGTTTCCAACTCAAAACAAGTGAAAAAGATTGGGCCTATTTGGCAAAAATTGAAGTTTTAGGGATAGTTGACTTTTGGCAATTTTGCAAAAGGGTCAACTTCACCAATGCCAAACTTCCTCAATTTTGACTCTTTGTAGGTGTTCTTGGAATTTTTAGAAATCTTGAGATGTCCTCTAAACAACCATTTTGGTCTCACCTCAATTTGATATTCCATGCTCAAGTATGAAGCTTTGACAAAAAAGGTGTTTTTGTTGACTTTTCAAAATGACCTATAATGTCCAAATTCATAACTTCTTGTGAGTGCATATTTTGAACTTGGGAGATGAATATGGATTGTAGGTAATTTCATCCTATTAAAAATGAGCTTTGGATGGGTCATTTCTCATAAAGTATGAGAAAGTTATGCTTGGTCAAAGTTGAGTTGACTTTTCCTACAAAACCCTAATTTAGCAACTTTTGAGTCTTGATGAATTATGAGCAATCCTTGATGAATCATGATCAACCCTTGATCAAATGATGAAATATACTTTAAAATGAGGATGTTGACTAAAAATCTTGAAGTTTGACTGTATGTAGGCCACAATTGACTTTTGCCCTAACATGGTCGATTTCTGGGCCTTTGAGCAATTGACTGAGCAATCTTCCTCTGCAAAGCTTGAAACATGACATGGATGATCCTGAGAACATATTAGGACACTAGTGAGCATTTTGGATCACTTGGACTCAAGTATCTTGATGCAACATGAAACCCTGATTTGAGGTAGACTGCCTTAGGAGAGAGCTTGTCTGGCCAACCCTTGGACTATCTTGAGCAACTTGGTGATCTTTCTTGAAATGTTTTGAGAAATATGGGAGGGAAAATGTTTTGGTACAACATCTTCCCATGTTCAATCTTCTTAAACCTGAGGATGTAGATTGGCTTTCGTGCCTTTCGTGATCCGAAGGTGGAAGATGATTGAACACTAGAGTGCCCAGAAATTTGCCCTCGCATGAAGTAGTATCCATCTTGCAATATCGGGAATGGGATTACAGATGCCATTTGGAAATTGCTGACGAGGGGATGGGCTTAAGATGCCATCTGGAGGAGTGTCGATCGCATAAGAGATTCCTTAGTGAGAGCTTGTATACCTGTTGTTGAGGAAAATTCTGCTAGGGAATGCTGATCTCTGTTTTGAGAGAAATAGAATTTTAGGATCTTCGGTCGTCCGTTATTCTGCTGGTGAGTCATCTCTGTTTGAATTTTAGGAACTTTGGTCGTTCGTATTCTACTGAGGAACTGTCTCTTAGTCGAGGAGGTGAACATGAACTGTTATTTGGTCGTGGTCCAGGCTTCATAGTAATAAGACCTATTGCTATTTGGTCGCAATCCAGGCTTTACAGACTTATTGGGAAGATGAGATTAAACTTGCTTTCTGATCGTAACCCAAGTTTCACAACTTCTTAATTCTTATCTGGTCGTAATCCAGGTTTCAGAAGGAATTCAAATGTTATCCGGTCGCATCCGGGCTTTAACTTTAATTTATGGCACACTAATATCCGGTCGACTCCGGGCTTCTTAGTAATTGTTGAGGTAAACTGCTATTTGGTCGAAATCCAAAATTTGCAGGGTCTTGTACTGCTATCTGGTCGCAACCCAGGCTTCATTCTTTTTATCGTTATCCGGTCGTAATCCAGGCTTCATGGTGTTCCATACTACTGTCTGGTTGTAATCCAGGTTTCATAATACTTTACTTCTTATCTGGTCGTAATCCAGTCTTCAGAACACTTTACTTCTTATCTGGTCGTAATCCAGTCTTCAAAAGAGATCAAATGGCTGTCCGGTTGTAATCCGAGCTTCCCTTTGGCTTTGGGCCGACTAACATCCGGTCGTAATCCGAGCTTCATAGTATCTAGCCGGGTGAACTGCTATTTGGTCGTAATTCAAGCTCCACAATATCCCTTACTGTTATCTGGTCGAAATCCAGGTTTCACAGGAACTTGTATTGTTGTCTGGTCGTAATCCAGGCTTCACAATAACTTGATGAGCTGTTATCCGGTCGTAATCCGGGTTTCACGGCTTGCTGAGGATTTAAACTTGTATCCGGTCCAATCTGGGCTTCATAGCTTGCTTTTAAGAGATACCACTATCTGGTCATAATCCAGGACTTGTGGTAGTCTGATACTGTTATTCGATCGTAATCAGGGCTTCACTATATGCTGTAAGAACCATGACACTATCCGGTCGTACCCGGGCTTTATAACTTGAACTTTTGTGAAATTTTGATTGTATCTTTCCTGAAAGGTAAAGGTTAGCTGTATGTAATGCATGACATGTATCAGGAAATGATGTTCTCAAAATAAATGAGATTTTGTTGTATGATGCATATGCATGTCATGATGTATGGAAATGTGATGTTTTTAGCTGGGGATAATAAATCCTGGATTGCTGCTGGAGAAAAGAGTTGAATTCTTCGTTTCCGCTGGGGATAGTGAATAAAGATGATTGTGAGAATAAACCTGCAGGAGAGGATAACTCCGCTGGGGAATAAATTGATGAGGAAATGACTTTGTGGGGAGGACATGCTCTGCTGAGGATTCCGCTGATAAATTCAGATGGGGATGAATTACCATTGCTGGCGATACTGAATCCTGTCGGGGATTAAATTTCTGTTTCTGAAAGGAATGAACTCCGTTGGGGATGATTTTCCAGTTGCGGCTTCACTGGGGATAACCTTTTAGACTCTACTGGGGATAAACTTCCAAAGTCTACTGGGGATGATTCTCCAAACTCCGCTGGGGAAGATTTTCCAGACTCCGCTGGGGATAATCTTTCTGGTGCTGATGATAGATAAACTCTGCTTGGGGAGAATTCTACCGACTCATTTGCGGTTGAGAACCTCAGCTGGGGAGAATTAATACTACTGTCTTTTCTTACTCTGCAGGGAGTGAATGTACCTTAGTCATATTCTTCAGCTAAATCTATCCCTGTACCTGGTGGATAGAGCAACTGCACGATTTGGACAATTCTTATTTTCCCCTATCTCTGATATTACGAGTAATCGTATTTTGTTTCGCATGTAAATATTCATGAGCAGCAATTAATGTCAAATGCATATATCAAAAATGAACATTGGATGTTCTTGTAAAACAAAACAAAAAAAGGGAAAACAAATTTGAAATTTATTTGTGAAATGAATTGTATTGACTTTGAAGTTTGGCCTGTAAATAGGAATTTTTTCACAAGAGGCTAACGTCCTAGTAAAAGAACACCGTCGGACAATAGAATTTATATAGTTTGTGAAAAACAAAGAAAAACAACTATGTGAACAATCCCACTGGGTTCCAACTCTGCTATCGCCTTTATGTCCTCGAGCATCTCATCACTTTGCTACTTGGTTGAAGGTAGATCAGATTGATTAGTGTCGTCCGGGCTTGATAGTCGATATCGAAATCGGGTTGCAAGGTGATCCAATGAGACATAGTGTTACACTTTGATCCCTAATTTTTGCCTGGACTGCCCTTTCGGGTTTTCAGTCCACCGGGATACCCTTTTTTGCCCAAGCCGCCTTTTCAGGTTTTCGACTTGCCGGGTGTACAGTTTTTTTCATTTTCATCCCTTATTTTGCTCGAACCCTTTTGGTTCGCCGGGAAGCCCTTATTTTTGCCTAGGCTAGTCAACCTAGCGGGTCTTTGATTATGCGTAGTATCTTTTCACTATGTCTGCATTGACGGGGTGAGGAAGGTCGTCACCATCCATGGTGGTTAGAATCATAGCTCCTCCTGAGAAAATGTTCTTAACCATAAATGGCCCTTCGTAAGTAGGGGTCCATTTGCCCCTAGGATCACCTTGAGGTAGGATGATGCGCTTGATCACCAGATCCCCAACTTGATACTCTTGTCGTCTGACTTTCTTGTTAAATGCCTTGATCATCCGCTTTTGATGCGTTTGACCATGACAAATAGCAGTAAGTCTCTTTTCGTCGATTAAGTTCAACTGATCAAGTCGGGTCTGAATCCAGTCATCTTCGCTCAAACCTGCGTCCTTCATAATCTGAAGAGAGGGTATCTGAACTTCAATGGGCAAGACGACTTCCATACCATATACCAAGGAATAGGGTGTTTCCCCTGTTGAAGTCCGTGCTGAGGTACGATATCCATGAAGAGCAAATGGTAACATCTCGTGCCAATCTTTGTATGTCACCGTCATTTTCTGCATAATCTTCTTGATATTCTTATTAGCCGCTTTAATAGCCCCATTCATCTTCGGCCGGTAAGGAGAAGAGTTGTGATGCTATATCTTGAACTATTTGCAGAGCTCGGTGATCATCTTATTGTTGAGATTTGTACCATTATCCGTAATGATCCTTTCTGGTACACCATATCGACAGGTCAGGTTGTGCCAAATGAACTGTGCCACAACGTTCTTGGTTACAGTAGCAAAGGAAGCTGCTTCAACCCACTTTGTAAAATAATCAATTGCTACCAGAATGAAATGATGCCTGTTGGACACAGTAGGTCTGATCTCGCCGATCATGTCGATGCTCCACATTGCAAAGGGCCACGGAGCTGTCAAAACATTCAGAGGTATTGGAGGTATGTGCACCTTATCAGCATAGACTTGGCATTTATGACAGATCCGAGAATGTTGATAACAGTCGGCCTCCATGGTGGACCAATAATATGCTGCACGTAGGATTTTCTTTGCCATGGTGTGTCCACTGGAATGAGTTCCGAAAGTACCTTCATGTAGCTCTGCCATGATTCTTTCCGCCTCGCTCGTATCCACACATCGCAGTAAGGTTGAATCATGGTTACGCTTGTAAAGGATACCATTACTGATGAAGAACTTCGCCGTGAACCTCCTTAGAAACTTCTTATCATTAACAGATGCACCCTCAGGGTATTCTTGAACCTCAAGATACCTCTTTACCTCGTGAAAACAGGGTTTAATTGTTACCTCTTCAGTCTCAATGTCACAGCAATGTGCACGTTCGTCCAACCTCTCAATGGTAATCTAGGGAGCCTCATTACCCCATCTGACCTTGAACATAAAAGATATCGTAGCTAGCGCGTCCGCCAACTGATTCTCCTCTCTGGGGAAGTGTTCAAAGGTTATCTCCTCGAAGTGTGGAAGCAACGTCAATATATACTCCTTGTAAGGAATAAGATTTGGATGCTTCGTATCCCACTCTCCTTTGATCTGACTGATCACGAGAGTGGAATCTCCGAATACACTTAAGAACTTAATTCTTAGGTCAATTGCTGCTCGAAGACCCATGATACACGCTTCATACTCCGCCATATTGTTGGTGCAGTTGAAACAAAGTCGGGTGGTGAACGGTGTATGAGAGCCTTCAGGAGATATGATCACGGCGCCAATGCAATTACCCAGAGCGTTTGAAGCTCCATCAAAGTACATAGACCATCGGGATCCTTCCTCAGGTCCTTCATCCGGTCCAGGTGTCTCACAGTCAGTTACCAACATGATGTTCTCATCCGGGAATTCGAAGTTCATAGACTGGTAATCATCCACTGCCTGATGCGCCAAATGATCTGCCAACACACTTCCCTTAATTGCCTTTTAGGTCGTGTACTGGATGTCGTATTTAGTCAAGATCATCTGCCATCTTGTTATTCTTCCGGATAAGGCAGGTTTCTCGAAGATATACTTGATTGGATCCATCTTTGATATTAATACGGTAGTGTGAGTCAACATATACTGTCTCAGCCGGCGAGCAGCCCATGCCAAAGTGCAATAAGTTTTCTCAAGCAGTGAGTATCGGGTCTCGCAGTCGGTAAACTTTTTGCTAAGGTAGTAAGTAGCATGCTCTTTTCGGCCAGACTCGTCATGCTGCCCCAGCACACACCCCATTAAATTGTCGAGTACTGTCAAGTATAAGATCAAAGGTCTCCCCTCAACTGGAGGCATCAAAATATGAGGGCTCTTGGATATATTCTTTGATCCTTTCAAAAGCGGCCTGACATTCATCGTTCCATCTTACCACTTGATCTTTCTTCAGTAAGTTGAAGATTGGCTCACAAGTAGCAGTTAGGTGTGAAATGAACCGGGAAATGTAATTCAACCGTCCCAAAAAGCCTCTGACTTCTTTTTCTTTTCGGGGAGCTGGCATTTCCTGTATAGCCTTCACCTTTGCAGGATCCACTTGAATACCTTTATCACTAATGACGAAACCCAACAGCTTACCAGACCTCACTCCAAAGGTGCACTTGTTCGGGTTTAACCTTAGCCTATACAACTTCAACCTGTCAAATAGCTTCTGAAGATGGTCAAGATGTTCTTCCTCCATCTGGGACCTTGCAATCATGTCGTCAACGTACACCTTAATCTCATGATGAATCATGTCGTGGAACAAAGCGACCATGGTGTGCTGATACGTTGCCCCAACATTTTTCAATCCGAAAGGCATGAATTTGTAGCAAAAGGTACCCCATTGAGTAACGAAGGTTGTCTTTTCCATGTCTTCGGGAGCCATCTTAATCTGATTGTAACCAGAGAAACCATCCATAAAGGAGAAGACCTTATGTTGTGTGGTGTTGTCAACCAGAACGTCGATATGAGGCAGAGGGAAATCATCCTTGGGGCTCGCCCTGTTCAGATCCCTATAGTCAACACACATTCGAACCTTACCATCTTTCTTCGGCACCGGAACCACGTTGGCAACCCACTGCGGGTAAGAATTAACTGCTAGAAAACCGACATCAAACTATTTCATGACCTTAGCCTTGATTTTCTCAGACATCTCCGGGCGCATTCGGCGAACTTTCTGTTTCACTGGAGGATAGTCTTCCTTAGTTGGCAAGCGGTGAACCACAATATCAGTATCCAACCCAGGAATATCTTTGTAAGACCAGGCAAAGATCTCAACATAGTCACGTAGCATCTGTATCAACCGTTGCTTAACACTAGACTCCAGATTTGCACCGATCTTGACCTCTTTCTTGTCTACTTCTGTACCCAGATTTACTGATTCCACTGGCTCTTCATGCGGCTGTATGGCCCTCTCTTCCTGAAGTAACAGTCTAACAAGTTCACCCGGCACTTCGCAATCATCCTCACCTTCGTCCTCGGCTTGGTTGATCGGACTTTCGATGTCATAACTGGCGATAACAGAATTGTTATAAGTGGGATCCAGAGTGGATGTATACCTGTATATGTGAGTATGTGTAAGACAAATAGCTGTTTTGCAAGATAGAAAAGAAAAACAAGGAGCGTAAAATTTGTAATTCAATAAAGACGTCCAATGCTTTTATTGATGATATATGGAAATGACATATAATAAGCCCTCAAACAACGCTACGGTGTCTCGGGCAAGGCATCGGGCAGTAAAAATTTCAAATTGTCTGTTACAAAACTCAAAATAAAAGTCTTATTACTGTGTAATAAAAGAAATGGGCACAAAGTCCTTCGCCGTCCAATTGCTTAATCTACCATCGGTAGTCGGGTAAATCCAGCTGTCAAACTCAGACTCTTCATCATCATCTTCAATCGCATTCACTTCCGGATTAGTGATACGCATGGGAGGTCTTCCAACTCACACACGCCGAACAACCCTTTGAGCTTCTGCAGTAAAACCCAAACCAAACTTGTTAGTCTTGTGTGCAAAGTTAGGGAGTTGGCCCCAATTCGCACACCCACCTTTTTCAATAACAGCCCGGGCATCCTTGAGGGAAGCCATCTTCATTGGAGCATCTTTAGCAACAGTTTAAGTCGACGCCAGAGTCTGGGGGACTTCTTCAAAGTTTTGACACGGGGTTTCAATGAACTCCCCATCCATCTCCACATACCGAAAAGAGTTAAGGTGGCTCACCATGTACTCCTATTCTCCTCGTACTGTAACAATTTTCCCTTTCACTGAGTATTTTAACATCTGATGGAGCGTGGAAGTCACTGCCCCAACTTTATGAATCCACGGGCGACCCGACAAACAAAAATAAGACGGTCGAATGTCCATCACATAGAATGTAGACACGAAAGTCTGAGAACCGACCTTAACAGGAACACCCACCTCTCCATGCACCATCCTTTTGGACCCATCAAAGGCCCTAAACACAATATTACTTGGCTTCAACACCAACCCTTCACAGTCCAACCGGTCTAATGCTTTCTTGGGTAAAACATTTAACGAGGACCCAATATCCACCAGCACGTGGGCCAAAGTAGTGCCCCTGCACTCGATTGAAACATGCAGAGCGTCATTGTGATTCTTTCCTTTGGCAGTCAAATTTGCGTCGGAGAAACTCAACCCGTTATCAGCGGTCAAACTAGCCACACAGTCTTTGAACTGATCAACGGATGTTTCCTAGGGCACGTGCGCAGTTTTCAGGAAAGCAATCAGAGCCTTAGCATGGGCTTCTGAGCACAACAGTAAAGATAACATATAGATCTTTGACGGGGTTTGCTCCAGCTGTTCGACTACGTTGTAGTCGCTTTTCTTGATGATCTTTAAAATTTACTCTATCTCTTGTCTAGAGGCTTCAATAGTAATCTTCTTCGGTGCCTCCGTCTGGGAAGGCCCACCGGTGATCCCTTTGCCCCGAGTGTCAGATGACTCGGCGACAGGGGTAATGACTGGAACACGAATAGGGAAAGTAGCAGACATACTGGCAGGTGTAATATCAACAGGCTTCCGAATAGTTGGTGGGGAGATCTCAGGAGAGAAAAGTCTTCCGCTTCAGGTGACTTTGCTAGACCCAACAATGTTGCTGACATCAGTATCAACCTCTTCAACCTTCAAGTCTTGTTTGATCCCATGATAATACACATCGGCCCCATAGTGCCAAGGCAAAGCCTTATCCGATGTGTAAGGGATAGGTCCAGGAATAGTAATGATCAAAGGAGCAACTCTCAGAACAGATGTAATTCTAACAGGCTTTCTCGAGGAAGCCTTGGAAGAATTGGCAGAAATGGTGATTATGGAAACATCTTCAACAGGAAATAATGGAACCAAAGTTTTCTCAAACAAGATTTCTTTGTTATCCATCAGGAGTTGGACACCTGACTTCAATAGATGACAACCAGTAGGCAGGATGGAACACAGGTGGCAACCTTCGCCACAACCCGGAAATAAACCGGCCAATAGTAAGTTCTTCTTCATTGTCATCAACGGAGTAGAAATGTCTCCCACAGAGGTTACAAACGAATGATCATCCATAAATTTACTCCATGCTTGGGCATAGGAGTAGTCACGACATTAGGCTTCTCCGGCACTTCAAATTCAATCTCTTTAGCTTCAATCAAATCTTGTACCTTATTCTTCAAGGCCCAGCAGTTATTCGTATCATGCCCCGGGCTATCAGAGTGAAAAGCACAGTGGGTGTTCAGATTATACAACGGTGATGTAGTAATGAGATTCTTTGGAGCCTCCCTTAGAGTCACCAAATCGGTCTTCAACAACTGCAGCATAATTTGAGATAGAGTCATACTGATCCGAGTAAAATTTCTCTGAGGCCTCTCTGCTCTTTGCTGAGTGTTGTGTGGTGGGGCAACAGTTGGTCTTGATATTACCACCGCATTAACTGCTTGGCGGCGTTCGGGTCGGCTTTGTCTCCTCGAGCTATAAACTGAACTATATTCCTTCTTGAAAGGCTTCTTTTCTGTACTTGACGAAGCACCTTTCTGTATCTTACTAGTTTTGATACCAGCTTCAACCCTCTTCCCAATCATCATCAGTTCAGTGAACCCAGACAATGAACTACCGATCAAATGATTGAAATACGGACCAGACAAAGTCCCCAGAAACATATTCACCAACTCCCTATCAGCCAGAGGGGGTTGTACTCTTCCATTAAGATCTCTCCACTTATGAGCGTAGTCCTTAAAACCTTCGCTCGCACCCATAGACATACCCTGAAGTTGGGTATGCGTGGGAGCAAGGTCGGTATTATACTGGTACTTCTTGTAAAAAGCAGCAGCAAGGTCCTCCTAATTACGGACGTTAGTTCCTTCCAGTTGGTAGAACCATTCAAGTTGAGTCCCTGACAGACTATCTTGAAAGAAATGAACCCAGAGGTTCCTATCAGCAGTATATGGTTGAATCTTTCTGACATACGAGCGGAGGTGTAACTTTGGGCAGGAGACCCCATCCTACTTAGCAAAGACAGGAGATTTAAACTTGTGTGGGATCACCACCCCAGATGCCAAACCCAAATCTTCGAAGTCCAACCCATGTATCTTCTAGATCTCCATTGCACTTAACCGGTCTTCGAGTTTCTTATACCTATCCTCGGCAGGAGGATACTGGTCTTCATCAAAATTTGTGTCATTGTCAGAAACCACAGGGTTAGGACCCTTCCTTTCCTCTTGATTCTCTCCCCCTCCAGATGAGTGAGACAAATCAACTTCCTCTCGCAACCTGTTCCCAAATCTGTGACCCATATTCAGGAGGACCGTCTTCTTCTTCTTCTTCTTCTTCTTCTTCTTCTTCTACTTCTTCTTCTTCTTGTCTTTCAAAATAAGAGTCTTCAAATCTTTCTGTCCCTTGGCTATGTTCATGAAAATCTCCTGGAACTGAGCATTCTGAGCTTGCAGAGCCTTGATGGCTTGATCAGTAGGTGTTTCAGAAGACATGATTGCTGAAATAAAGAGTGAAGAAGATAAGAAACTTGTAAGGGCACCTGTAATGAGGTGCATGGGAATGGAATGCGTATGAAATGATTTCAAAGACTTAGGGAGATTAAAATTTGTAAACTAAAATAAAACACACTTTTATTAGATTAAAACTTGAAACAATGTTTAAATGCCTTTAAGGCGTTACAAAAGAAATACTGAAAAGCAAATCTAAACTAGAAATAGCAAAATATATCAGCGCTCCCATGGTCGTTTTCCTTTCGTGCTGACATAATCGGTTATTGTCCTCTCAGTCTCCAGCTGCCTTGTAATCTTTAGGATCTTCCGTTCCTGCTCATGATACTTCTCTCTATAGGTATCCCTTTCTTCCCTTAGCTGGATCCAAGACATCTTTAATGCCCCAATATCAGTAGGCATATATGGATGGAGGACCGTATGAGGAACCCCTTCTTCATCAGCATGCTCCACAATCACTGGTAAGACAGCTTTGTACGGCATCCCCAGCTTTTGAGCACAGACTCGAACCCACTGGAGATATGCTTGCATCGGGAGAGAAGTATTAATTCCTAGCTCATGTGGATCAGACCTGTTCACCCTATCCCAAGCTCGTATGAACCTGCGGCGATGTCCCTCAACATCCCCTTAGAAGTCAAAGACAATGTTTGGAAGCAGCAGCTCATGAGGACCATCCCTTCAAGCTCATCCAAACTGTCGTAAGGCCAAACAAGGATTATAGGTTATTCCTCCTCTAATTCCAAGCAATGGAACATTGGGGTATTCCCCACACCGATCAATGATAGCTACTTCTTCCATATCTTTAGTACTCTAAATGATGTCCGTGTGAGCAAGGGACATGATTCTGTAGGCCCAACCCATACCTTCCTCATTCTTCAATACATATTTGGGGAGGTGAGAAATAAACCACCTCGTCAACAGCGGTGCACAACACATGAGAGTCCCCCTTCTCCGAGTGGTACGGGCATAAAGAGCATGTAGAATGTCACCTAAAACAGTGGGCACTTAATTACGGGACATGAAGATCTTGACTGCGTTCACGTCGAAAAAAGAATCTAAATTAGGGAACAGAACCAAGCCATAAATGAGGAGAGCCAGGATGTCCTCAAATGCTTGAAAGTCCAAACTATCCCAAAACTGTTGAGCTTCATAAATCAAGAACTTAGCTAGGAAGCTTTTAACCCCACTCCGAATATCCCAGTTAGATACTACATCAGCCTTTGTTAGATGGAGGGATGAAGCAATATCCTATGGCCTAGGAGCTATCTCCAAACCTGTAAAGGGTGTATGCTCTAAAATAGACATGCCAAGTAAATCAGAGAACTCCTCCAAAGTAGGGACCAACTGATAGTCCGGGAAGGTGAAACAGTGATCCAACCGGTCAAAGAACTGGAACAAGACACTCATCATTTGTTCATCCAACTTGGAAGTGACCAGGCTAAGGAGATGACAATGTCTTCTAACAAAGGAATAAGTATCAGGAACCTTTGAAACCAACTCTCTAAGCTAGGCAGGTATCTGCACGAAGTTGATCCGAATGGTATTTCTGCGCATAGATGCCATGATCTGCAAAACAGAACAAAGATGAATCCCCTCGGTCTTTGAAATGGTTAGTCCAATGAAATATGCATGAAATGTAATGATGCATGATGTCATGATAAAAACACACCACATGTATCACAGATAGCAAACATGGTAAGGGCAAACAAGTCACACAATAGCCCTTAAATTTCAGGCTGGCATGGAGTTTAGGTATTACCCTCTTTCAGTTTAGTTGGTTCAACCTGTCCTAGTAATAGTAACCAGGTTCTAGAGGTTCTCAATATCACTGACCATCCTCGATCAGTCATAATTCCAGTTTAGCAACCTTTTCTTGCGGTCAGAATCATCGCGAGAGTATGGTCTCAATGAGTGTAGCATACTGCTACTTTTCTATGGCCAAGTTGGTCAATTATAGGTTCTAAGGTCATTTGATGCTTAATGACCCATTAGCAGCCCCATACTCTCCTTGTTCCTCCACAAGGGATAGGTACCAACTAATGTGTCACACCAACGTAGCTACTACTTCAACCGTATCGGTCTACGCCGTACAATTCCCTCACAGTCTATTGCTACTTACCTAAAAGGTGTCCCCAGATCCGGGTTAGGATCTATAGTAACTCCAATACAAAAGCCCACAAAGATAAAGCAAACAGATCAAACAATTGAAAACAATATGATGAACTATTCCTAAGGTGCACCCCACTTATTAATTCCCCAGCAGAGTCACCAGTTCTGTGATACGGTGGCCAGAACTGGGACGTGTTTCCCTATTTTTTAAGGAATTTGTTGGTTTGCGTTTTGCGTTTGTGTTTGCAAAATTTCGCGGTAAACATGATTCGCCACCGACTTTTATTTTATCCAACAAGGAAAGGAAAAAAGCACAGAAAAATTCATTTTTTGAGATATTTCTGAGTACGGGGGGTAGATTATAGAAAGGGAAGGTATTAGCACCCTTTCTATTCATAGTTATCTACGGGATCTTAGGTACTTGCTCATCATTTTCAAAATTGTTTCTTTGTGTTTGTGTGCTTTTAAAAGTTTTTGTTTTAACTTCTATTTAACTCTTGCTTCTGTCTTCAAGAGCGTAATGAAGTGTTTTTGAATACTTGTTTGCAAAGGAGTATAAGTGTGAAAAAATTTGTTTTGATTGAGCAAGTACTTAAGAACTAATCTACCTACTCGAAAAAAGAATAGTTCTATGTTCGTTTCCTTTAGACAATGCTATCCCACTATTAGTGAGTAGGTAGCACCGTCGTTGGAGTTTTGAGGGTCAATTCGAAAGGGACGTACATTCACTAAAGCAATGTTAGGACTTTTTAGTAGTAATCCTAATGTCTTAGATCAATTATCCGAGGCAACAATATCCGAGGCAACCTTTCCGAGGCAACTTTAATCTTTGGACAAAAGGACGACCACTAAAGCATCCTATACTCAATGACCGTTTACCGAAGGCAACCAAGTGGGAAGGTACCCTAAGGGTGCACATGTGCGAATGATTCAATTTCAGTTTATTTATCTTTGCATATTTAGGGTGATCTAACCGTCTTAAAATTAGACAGACATTCTTATCATGCAGACCCTAATCATTCATACATCTAACAGTTAAATATTTGTGGAATTTAAAATGCAGAAATTAAACTACGCTATTACAAGGCTTCGGGTATTTACATAGCAAAAAACAAACCCTTTGAAAATAAAGCGATAAAAGTAAATAAATGTCCTAATTTAAATTATTACAAACTGTGAGCAGATACAATAATTGGGATAAAAATAAAATAAAGCGTGCGATGGAAAATTAGATCGAAGAGAAACTAGGGTTTTGACCCTTCTATCCTAATTAAAAGAGAAAAAGTTTTTTGTTGTTTTTTAATAAAAGAAATAAGTTTTCTAAATTAAATATGAAAATTAATTAGTGATTAAATTAATTAATAATAATAATTGCCTATTTTGGTTTTTTGTTATTTTAGGAAAAAATAAAATGTAATTAAGTTAGTAATAAAACCTAATTATTCTAATTATTTTTTAAGTTTTTTTACAAAATAAATTAAAGTTATCTAATTTAATCAAACCTAATTTAATTAATTAATTTATTGATGAAAAATAATACCTAAATCTAATTGGTGAAAAATAATATTTTTGGTGATTTTTTGATAAAAAGAGAATTAATTTTTGGTTAGTAAATAAATTAATAAATTAAAAGAAATGAAATAGAAAAGAAAATAGAAAAGAGAGATTGGGCCTGAATATTTGGAGGGGTGCAAAAATCAGAATTCTGGGCCCAAAAGAGAAGGTCCACGTTGACCTTGAGGATCCCATGTGATGCATTTGACTTGGCTTTGGTGCACCTTCAGATGATGGCCATCAGATTTGGCCATCTGACAATTGGAATGATTGATGATGAGGACGTATGGTGGACCCCTGGTTGGTAAGCACGCTGGATTATCTGAAAGAAAACAATATTGAGAAAAGTGGGGGACCTTGGATTCGAACCCAGGTCTTGGAACAATTGCCAATGCTACGCTCACCACTGCACCATTCGCTTCTGCTTGTACATAAGACACATAACAATAATAATATATAAAACAAATAAAATAATAGAAATTCCGCGCGAAATTCAAACGGGAGAATCAGGTGGAGCCACGTCTTCGTCTTCTTCCTCTCTCTGTGGCTAAAAGTTTGGGGACCTATACCTACGGACAATGTCTGTCGCTACAGCCCTACCAATTGTCAAAATCACGTATACGTGATATAAATTACCACCAAGGTCATGGTTAGAACCGTCTCATCCTTCTGAACACGATGTTACCTTTTATCAAGGCCAATTTCACTTGCAAGCAAAATCCCTAATTCGAAGCTATGAACCCTAACAATGGCATGTTCCAGTACAGACCAAATAAATGCAATTAAGTCATACAGAAAGCTTGCATATGTCTCATAGATCAAGAATATGTGATTAATTCAACCTAACAATGCCTAAATCATGCTATTCGAATTCAAGAACAGAGCTATGTCATGAGCGACTTACAGAGCTTTTTGGGGCTTGAAAATGCTTGGTTTCAATGGCTTTTGCTTGTTGGGAATCTCAGGAAGGGATTGAGATGGATAGAAAGCCTTGAGGACGCCTAGAATATGGAATTCAATCTTACACTTTTCTTGATTTTTTTCAATGTTGCTTTGCTTGATGCGCCTCCTTCCAACTTCGTTTTAGGTCTGGCCTCGTTCTATATGTACCAAGGAATATATTAGGGTTCCAAAATTGATCCAAATCTTCTTCCTTCAATGATTTTTGATTTGATTTGATCCTCCTTTAAATCTTTCCAAAATTGGCCTAAAACCAATCTTTTTGTCCACCCTAATGCCTTGCACGAGTTTGAATACTTACTAGCTGTAATTGAAACTTGAAACAAGCACAAAATCTCTTTCTTTCAATATTTTTGGATTTTATATGATTTGTTTTGATTTAAATTGAATTAATTCAAATAAAAATCAAAATAAATAATAAAAATAGGATATGGAAAAGTGGAAAAGTCTAGAGCTCGTGGACTATGTTTCCAACTCAAAACAAGTGAAAAAGATTGGGCCCATTTGGCAAAAATTGAAGTTTTAGGGATAGTTGATTTTTGGCAATTTTGCAAAAAGGGTCAACTTCACTAATGCCAAACTTCCTAAATTTTGACTATTTAGAGGTGTTCTTGGACTTTTTAGAAATCTTGAGATGTCCTCTAAACAACCCTTTTGGTATCATCTCAATTTGATATTCCATGCTCAGGTATGAAGCTTTGACAAAAAATGTGTTTTTGTTGACTTTTCAAAATGACCTATAATGTCCAAATTCATAACTTATTGTGAGTGCATATTTTGAACTTGGGAGCTGAAGATGGATTTTATGGAATTGCATCCTCTTAAAAATTAGATTTGTATGGGTCATTTCTCATAAAGTATGAGAAATTTATGCTTGGTCAAAGTTAAGTTGACTTTTCCTACAAAACCCTAATTTAACAACTTTTGAGTCTTGATGAATTATGAGCAATCCTTGATGAATCATGATCAACCCTTGATCAAATGATGAAATATACTTCAAAATGAGGATGTTGACTAAAAATCTTGAAGTTTGACTATATGTAGGCCACATTTGACTTTTGCCCTAGCATAGTCGATTTTTGGGCCTTTGAGCAATTGATTGAGCAAACTTCCTCTGCAAAGCTTGAAACTTGACATGGATGATCCTGAGAACATATTAGGACACTGGTGAGCATTTGGGATCACTTGGACTCAAGTATCTTGATGCAACATGAAACCCTAATTTGAGGTAGACTGCCTTAGGAGAGAGCTTGTCTGGCCAACCCTTGGACTACCTTGAGTAACTTGGGGATCTTTCTTGAAATATTTTGAGAAATATGGGAGAGCAAATTTTGGGGTACAACACCAACCAAGCTTCATTTTAAGATTCAAATATAACCATCCAAATCTCTAATAGAATTCAGATCCAAGGGCTGTAACTAATCAATCTTTAACAAACTATTTTAGATATATAAACAGAATTTCTCACGGATAATATTCATTCTGAAATTTCCAGAAGAATCCCAGAAAAAGTTTTATCAATTTCATCTAAAAAAACAACAGAAAGAAGGTTTTAGAAATCAAATATGTATCATAGAACCAGAGAAGTCATCAAGCAACAACCAAAACCCTAACATTAATCATTTTCCAGATTCACAAAACCCTTCAGAAACTAAAAGAAATCGAAAATCTCAGAGAAGATGCGCAACAACAGCAAACCCTAACGTTCATCATCTTCCAACACAAAAACCCTTCAAATAAATTTCTTATCAAAAATTACAATTTATGATTACAGAGAAAAGAAGAGGAAGAATAATCGCAACCAAACCGAAGGCCACGACGGAAAAGAAGGAGCGAAAAACCAGAGAGATCTCACCGGATTGGACTCAGAAGCAGCGTCTCTAACGTCATTCATCATCATCATTGCAAAAATCGCGATCTGAGCACCTTAAGGTTTCACTTCTCCCTTTCAAGATCTACGCAAAACAGTTATTCATCTGCCAAATCAAACTCAAGATTAGTGTTCAGGAAGAAGAGAAAAAGAGATTGATGTAAAAAAAGCAGAGATCGGAGCCATCCACGGCGGCGCCGCCGTCGATCTTTATCAGAGCCGCTGTGGTGTTCATCATCCCCACCGCCTTGTTCTTCGTGAACCAGCGTGCCAAAACTTATGTTCTTTCTGTTTCCGTTAACTTATGTTTTTATTGTTGAACAAATAGATAGATAAGAAAGATCAAAGCGTGAAATAAAAAAAGAGATATTATGTTAATTGTTTCTGATTAACATTCCTTTTTTTAAATTAAATTCTAATCAGAGTGCTAATTAGGAAGCGACACTGGTCACTATCGTTGTGGCCACCATGTAATTCTGCGCAGGTACCTCTTAGTAGTCCACCATTCTCCCTCACATATTTGGCCCTCTGATCATCATCTCATCACTGCTTCTCTACATCAATAGGTGAAGACGTGTCCTCATGGTGTACCCCCTGGAGTTACAGCACACTAGATCCAGCGGACAACATATTGGGTGGAGGCACTGGATTTCTTGCTGCGCTCCCCCTTGGGCCCGTTTACACCATGTTTATTTTGGCATAATTTCAAACATGAACAAAAAATAGTCTTCTGGATCCTCTCTAATGGGCCTGCAATGAGACTTCCATAAATTGAGTCCAATACATAATATTTTTGGCACTCAAAATTTCCTTGGCACAAAAACCTGGTTGAACCTTGTTGTTGATGGACCTAGCACCCAGATTCCTTCAGCATGCCACCCCTGCATTCAATTTGCACCCCTTGTGCTTTGTTTTGATTCTTTTAATATTTTCTTTTAAATAATTTTGATAAATGTTTCGTTTCGATATTTTCTTTTAAATAATTTTGATAATTGTGTAGTTTCAATATTATCTTTTAAATACTTTTGACAATTATTTAGTTTTAATAATTTCTTATAAATAATTTTGTTAATTGTTTAGACTTGTTTGAATTTTATTCACATGATAAAGATGATAAAATCAAATATAAAAATTGTTAGATTTCTTTTATTTTATGAATTGAATCCCGATCACCTGATTACTCGAGATTTACGATACACCATTGCTTATTGAGATCTGAGTCTTATGCATGTTTATTGTGCGATATACGGATATGCTTGAGATTTCGATTGTGATTTATTTTCACATCAATGATGCTTTGGCATTTAGTCCGAGAATTTGATTTCTGACTCTTTTCCTTGCTTGGTGAAGCTTTTACGAAGATCACCGGTTTCGTTGTTTCGATACGCTTTGCCAGGATTAATATTTGTTTGGTATTTTCCCTCATTTATCTCATTTCATCATTTACCACTTTCTAGAGGTCAAGAAAAGTAAGGTTTTTACCGCTTCCTTTGCCATGTCAAGTAGGAATAGAGATGTATGACGGGGATTTCCGTTGCTGATCATGTCAAGAATCCCTCTAGTTTATTTAAAGACCCGTTTAAGGCAATTCCACATATGTGACTTATTTGCTACTTGTGTTTGTTTAAAATCCTACCTTTAAAGTAGGTATTCCGCACATGTATTTACATTTGTTCCCGCATTATATTACAGATGATAAGTCCTCAAAAGGAGGCGAGCGGGGAGGGTCCATAATCTACCCCCACACATTATAGTCCGTGTATCCTTAGCTCACGTTGTACGTCCATGATTCAGAGTTGTGCAATTCTTGTGTATAGAGTTCGTCAAGTGGGGAAGGGTTTTGTGATCAAACCCCCGCGCTTTGTCAGGAGTTCGCATTGGTCGATGCTGACACTCCGTGATCGTTCATATTGTCTTCCGTCGCCTATCTCGATCTTTTATATCTTGGTTAGGTGTTCAGTCGCTTTGGACGTCACATTTTTTATTTTATCCATCTCGCGCTTGTTTGCTTCGGGTGATCCTCTCCCCTTATCTAAAGCATTTTCTCTTTATACCCTCATACCCAGAGTCAGTATACCCTGATTGTATGCTTTTGCCAAAGCACTTGTTTTCTTGCTTGTTGGTATTTACCATGATCCCTTAGGATTTCTCGTCGAGGCTAGTTGTCGAGCTAGACATAAGGTAGGAATCCATGTATGTCCCCTTAGGTAAGTGCTCCCTTTACATTCTCAACCTTAGGACAACAATTGTATGATTACACTAAGGCTAGAGTTTAGGATTGACTCCCTTAGTTGTTTTCATTTCTTTTTCATATTGCATCTTAAAACAAAAACTTTCTTTTTCTTGGCAAATCATAAAACATCTCTAATGAACTTAAATCCTTCTTCAAGGTAAAAAATACAAACCAATTTTAATTATTTGTGCGCCTTTAGGCTCTATTTTAAACTCTTGTTAAGTTGACATCTTACTCCCTTTTCCATGATATTTTGTTATCCTTTTGTCGATGTTTAGCCATCGTGTATGTTTGTTATCCTACGTTGATTCTCAATATCATTGTTAGGTGTGATGTTTTATCATCTAAGTTTTGATGTTTTTCCATCCTTGCCATGATATTTTTCTATCTTTGTGTCAATGTTTTGACATCACTTATGTTTGTTATCCTACTTTGATTTTAGATATCATTGTTAGGTGTGATGTTTTATCATCTAAATTGTAATGTTTTTCCATTTTTGCCATGATATTTCACTATATTTTTGCCGATGCTTCCACAGCGCACGTATTTGTTATCCTACTTTAATTTTCGATATCAAGGTTAGGTGTGATGTTTTATCATCTTATCCAATACTTTGCTATCATGCTGATGTGTTATCATCTCGTCTGGGTTTATGTTGTCATGTGATGTCTTGTCATCCTTGTTTTGATGTTTTATCATCGTTGCTGATGTTTTTTCATTTTATCTGATGTTTTTCCATCTTGTTTATTGCTTTTGTCTTTTTAACTAAAAAACACAAACCAACCAAAATATGTGAGCCGAACTACGGCTGCTCTGATTCCTTAAAAGGGATATGTGGTACGGTGGGAGAACTGACTTGGGTTTTGCGTTTGTTTTCGCACTTGTTCGGTTTAGCAAGAGTCGCCACCGACTTTTTATTTTATCCTAAAGGAAAGGTTAAAAAGCACAGGAAAAACCTTTTGAGATGTTTCGTGGGTTCGGGGGGTAGATTATGAAAAGGGAAGGTATTAGCACCCTTTTCATCCATGGTTATCCATGGGCTCTTAGTTACTTGGTTTTAGATCACTAGCCTTGATTTTTTTGATTGCTTGAAATTGTGGCGTGTGTGTGTTTTGAAATGTTTTGGAAGAAGATGCCTTTTTAGGCAACCAATGTAATGACTCGTGTTTGAGTGTATACAAGGGTGTGTATCTTTTCGAAAAGATGTTTCAAATGTTTTTGAAAGTTTTGTTTTGAAAGTGTTGTGGAGTGTGGTTTTGAAAAAATAGGCAAGTGTTTTTGCAAGTTGATCAAGTAACTAAGAGTTTGTCTACCCCTAAATTTACTCAAAGGTTTTTTCTTATGTTTTAACCCCTTTTTGAAAATTTTGTTCCACCATTGTAATTGGTGGAAAATCTTGCGTTTAGGATGTTTAACGGGACGGGCGCGGGTCATCGTACGGACCATGAATGCAATGGTGCCAAGTGTCTTTGGAAATTTTGCTTGAAGGGACTATGATCATTCCATTTTGTCAACTTTCGAAAGCGTCATCGAGGGACTTATGATCATTTGAATTGTTTTTCCAAAGAAACTCGACGTGCAAGCATGGCCCATTTTGGAAGGCAACATGTGGGATTACCCTAGGGGGTGCAAGTGTGATTGTGTATTGATTTCATGTATTTGTCCTGTATTAGGTTATCTAGCGTTCGATTTTATGTACATACAAACCCTAGGTCTAACCATGGTATAATTGAAAGCGATAAATTGTGGGAATTTAAAGTCTACGCTATTACAAAATAGTATCCGGGAGTGGGGGTACAAGTATACAAATGGGGATGAGACTTAAATAATTACAACCAAATCGAATTGCGATCAAATATAATATGTATCATGTATAGCAAGGTATAAGAATAGCAAATGTAAATGCGTTAATGTAATTGTGTAAGTGTATGTATTATGAAGTTTATTTACAAGTGAGATTAACTTAATAAAAAAAAATTAAGTATTTGATTTAATTTTGTATTTTTATATTTTTGTTTAATATGTACAAAGAAAGTATATTTTTTAGAAAAAAGAAAAGTATTATCTTAAGAAAATTAACATTTCATGTGTAAAAATTTTAATTAAAGAAAGTGTAAGTTTAATTGTAATTTTATATGTTTCATTGTTTTTATGTACAAAAAGTTTTAATAAAACAAAAAAATGTTTAAACCTAGATAAAAAAAAAGTCTAATATTTATTTTAAATGTGATAAACAAAATTTGATGAGATCAATGTATTATTCATATTTTAGTTAAAATATTATGTAAAAAAGGTTAGGTTATAAAATAAATGAAAATTAAGAAAAGGTTAAAAATGGTTATGTTAATAGAAAAAGAAGAAAAAGGTTATGTGGGCCCAAAGCTTGCACAAATGGCCCATAACGAATCAGGAAGAGGGGGTGTACGCTTGGAAAAAGAAAGGGCTTAGGCGTGCCAGAATGGGGCGAGGCCCATTTGCTTCACAAATTATTTTTAGGGTTTGTGAAAGTTTGTTTCAATTGGGAAAACTCAGGGTTACAAACAGAGATGCGGCGCCGTTCTTCTTCACCTTCACTGCTTTCGTCCTCTTCATCTTTCGAGCTTTCTAAATGAAACCCTTCCTTGCTTATCCACCAACGCCACCGTCCGTCCTACTTCCTTCAGGGATGAGCGTAGTAGCGCCAAGAAATGGTAAAACGGAACTCTTTTATGCCTTCACTCTTTTTGATTTCAAGCTTTGATTAAGTACTATTATCGTTTCTGATTGGGAAATATTGTTGTTTGTTTATGTTGTGATGTATGAAAGGAAAGGAAAGAAATTTCACTACCTTCGTTGGAGGGGGACAAAGGACTTGGAGGCGCTTCCGGTGGCTTGACGGCGAGGCTTGGTGATGCTGGAAAACCTGGTTCGTATTGTTGTCTCTTTAGGGTTTGATGATGGTCCTGAGAACCTAGCTTTTATCCCTTCTTTCCTCTTCTGGTTGCCTTTACGTGCTTGTTGTGAAATGCTTGCTTTCAATGATGTTTGCCTGAGATGTTCTGTATGCCTAGACAGTTGCCTTGTATGCTTCTGTATGTTTGACCTCTGAAACGATTTGCTCTTGCAACCTTCTTTTTCTCTTCTTCCCGTCTCTTTGTTGCCTAGCTTGATGCCTTGTATGTTTGAATATTTGTTCTTACTAGCCCAATGATGAGGATGCTCTGAGGGCTCCTATTGCTTCAGTGGGTTATTTGAATGTTTCAGAGTTTGTATCAGTTTGAGGCCTTCTACTGTAAGCTTCAGGCTTGTGCTTGAGAACAGGTACAGGTTTTAGGTGTTTGGAATGGTAAGGATTTTCTCTGGTTTAGGCCATTCGGCTTGATGGCTTTGGTTGGATGTTCGACAAGGCTTGACAGGCAGCTTTGAGCATTTTTGGTTTTATTGGCTTTAGGTTATTACAAGTTTGGTTTGGAGTGAGCTTACAAGCTTGTATGGCTAAAGGGTTTTTGGGCAGGTTGAGAGCTTCTTCTGGTTTTGAAGCTTGGCTTCAGTTTGGCATAGGTAAAAAGTTCATGGCTTTGAGGCTCACACTGCTGTTTGTATCTCTTTGACAGTTTTTAGAGTTTGAAGGCTTTTAGTTTTTGGAGGCTGTAGGCTTTTTCTTTGTGTGGCTTCTTCTGTCCCTTATACAGGTTGCTGGCCTTTTGATTTATGCTTCTAAGGTCTTTGCCCTCTTGCTATATTTTCTTAGTCAACTTTGTGGACAGGTTTGCAAAGCTTGAGGTTTGCCCTCTTTGTGATATCCTGCTGCATATGTTCTGCCTCCTTTTGCTGTGCACTCTGATATGCTGTTTATATCTTTGCCTTCTTCTTTTTACTGTGTTATTACAGTTTTTGTTTTGTATATTTTTTTGTCCTTATGCCTAAACCTGCTGTAAGCCTGCTTTCTTTTACTCTCTCTCTTCTCTCTCTTGACTTTAAGCATTATTATATTTCTTAGAACTGTATTTCTGAAAAAACAAACTGGCTCGGGAAATGATGAATTGAAAAGCTTGCTTGCATATGTAGCTTAGCTCTGCATACTTTGTACTTCTTCCAGATTTTATGCCTCTTGTTATCTTTCTACAGCTTTTTGGATAGTTTGAATGTGAACTCAGTTTGGACTTTGTAGTTCTAGTTCAGCTTGCCTTTGGATTTTGTTCTTGCACATGCTGTTTGAGGCTTGTGAAATTATGCAGCTCTTTGACAAACTTTGAATTTGTGCAATTTTACAACTTTTGTGCATTTCAATACTTTTGCAAGCAATTTTCATCCTTCTCTATGAATCGGGAGAAATCCCGTGATTTGCAGAGAGGGCGAACTGATCCTAGCCATTTGTTTTTAATGATGAACCTTTTTAACTGTTTATCTTTAACTATTTTTTTTCTGCTTTGACTTGTCATTTGTTTCTTGTTTTGCAGATGAAAAAATAAATAAATGAGCAATCAAGGGAGCATTGGATAGAAGATGAAGACTTAGAATCTTAGAACATAGTTTTTTTATTTCAATTTAAATTATTGTAATATTATTATTGTAAACAATAACAATTATACAAATAATTTAAAGATAAATAAAAAGTTCTTTTATTTGACATTCATTTTTAATTCTTCTTCAAATATTTATCTAATTGTTTATAATTCTTAAATTAAAATAAAATGGAAATAAATTCCAATTATCTTAACTTAAAATAAATAATCAATTGATAAACATTGTGGTCTTATAACAAACCCGACGCTCCAATTATCCAAAGCAATGCACAGTTAATCAAACCAGACGACAGTTAATCAAACAAAACATCCACCTGCCTCCTTTCACTGATTAAATCCAAACAAACTGCAAATTAACAACCAGCAGCCTCAGTTCTTATTTCAGAGTATTTTGAAAAGCATTGATAGAACTAACTCTTTTTGAGAAATATGCGCATAAAACCCTGATTTTTGACTTAACACTGGAGAAACACCAGCCTGATCAAACTTTGGGCCAATTCAACCAAACCCTAAACAATCTGTTTGAACTGCCTAAACATCAATAAAAACCCTAAATTTCATCTGACTAACGAGAAAAGTCTGTTTGACCGATTCTTGAGCCAGTCTAAAAAATCAAGAAAAGCCCGAAACTACGATTTCTTGTGGAGAAAGAGGAAGGAAAATTTTGGGGTACAATAGTTGCCTCTGTTCAATCTTCTTGGACCTGAAGAGTTAGATTGGAAAGTTTGCCGTTTGCGACTTGAAGGTAAAAGGAGATTGGACACTAGAGTGCCCAAAAATTTGCACTCAGTAATGTGATTGTAGAGGGAATGGGCTTACAGATGCCATTTGGTGATGGGCTTAACGATGCCATCTAGGGATGTGACCGAATCTTGTCGGGGGATGGGCTTAGAGATGCCATCTTGAAATGTTGAACTGTCTGACCTTGGTGAGTGGACGAGTATCAGAAAGGTAACCATGTTTTGCAACGTCTCTGAACTAGGGGTCCGAACAAGCGATAGATTGACATCCATGTTTGGAGAATCCGTAAATTGTTTTCAGAAGTTGGAGTTGAATAAGCAATAGAGCAACATCCGTTGTTGGGGAAGCGTCCGTAAACTGTTTTCAAAAGTTGCATTTGAACAAGTGATAGATTAACATCTGGAGTTGGAAAGAATCCGTAAACTGTTTTCAGAAGTCTTGAATTTGAAGCTTACTAATTCTTATCCTGAAAAAGGGTAAGGTATTAGCTGACACACGAAGCCATGTTGCATGAAATGCATGATGCAATGTATGTTATTTTAATGTTTATGATACGAATGTGATGAATGCGTATATAAGCTGATGAGCTGTCCTCCTGAGGATAGACGAATCCTGGATGGCTGAAGATAAAAAGAATCTTGACTGCTGCCGGGGAAAATAATTCCCTGACTGCTGCTGGGTAGGGAAAGAATCTTTTGATCGTTGAAGATGAGAAGTCCTGGGGCCACTGTTGGGGAATCAGGAGTTTGGATTGTATGCCAATCTACTGGGGAATTCCTGTCTTGAGGAGATCTTCACTGGAGAATATTCGAATATTCTGTGAGGAGCTGAAAATGAGAGTCTTCACTCTGCTAATGCTTAACTGTTATCTGGTCGATCTCCAGGCTTTCACAAAAGTTTGTATTGTCATCTGGTCGTAATCCAGGCTACACAATAGCTTGCTAAGCTGTTATCCGGTCAAATTCGGGCTTCACGACTTTTGTTAAAGATATACCACTATCTGGTCGACTCCAGGTTTCGTAGTATTCTTGACTGCTGTCTGGTCGAAATCCAGGCTTGGCGATTGTCTGACACTGTTATCCGGTTGCAGTCCGATCTTCACAATGTGCTGTAGAGATCAAGATGTTATCCGGTAAAGTCCGGGCTTCATAACTTGAATTCAGGAGATCCCACTATCTGGTCGTAATCCAGGCTTTGCGGTAATCTGACGTTGTTATCTGGTCGTAGTCCGGTCTTCACAATGACTTGTTGGGGATTAAACTATTATCCGGTCGAATCTGAGTTTCATAGCTTGCCTTGAGGGGACATTCTTATCTAGTCGTAATCCAGGTTTGATGGTCGTATGGCATTGTTATCCGATCGTACTCTGGGCTTCACAATATGCTGTAGGGATTAAGATACTATCCGGTCATATCCAGGCTTTGTAACTGGAATCTTGTGAGAATTTGATCTTCGACGACTGTAGCTTCCAACAGATGATGAAGGAATTTTTGAACGACCGATCAATCTGAAATGTAATTTGTTCTGGAGAATAAATCCTGGACAAATGTTGGGGAAATAAACCCATAACCAAAGTTGGGGATAGAAGAACTCTGGGGTTACTGAGGATGAGGAATCCTTGTTGTCTGCCAACTGCTTAGGGAACAAGATCTTTACTGGTTGAGGGATCTTAGGACCGCTGCTGGGGATTGAAACTTCTTGGTGACTTGAGGGGTGAGAGAATTATGATGATCTCTGCTGGGGAGTTCAGAACCTGGTAGCCTTACGCTGGAGAGGTATGACTGTGAATCTTCGGTCTGGTGGGAAATGTCTCTGTGGGGAGAATGTTTACTGGTCTAATTCCACTAGGGATTGATAGTTGGAAATTTTAGCTCCGCTGGGGATTTGGAACTTATCTCTGAGGGGAACTAAGTTCTGGAAGGCTCTCTGGCTGGGGAGATCAGCTTTGAGAAAGCTCTTGTTCTGCTGAGGATCTTGGAGTTTAACTCTGTTCGGGGAATCCTTCTGAAAGGGCATTGAGATATCTATCCGTACCTTCAACCTATCAATAATCATCTTTTCCTGATTTGTAAGGAAATGATTATGTTCAAATGCATATGCCTACTTAACAAAACATTGGACGTTTCTCGAGTAAACATAAGTGCAAAAGGAAAAAGGGAAAACAAAGCAAATTTGTGCATTTGGACAAGTATTTGTATTAACTTTTTATGGGCATCTTTGTACAAAAGGAGACAGGCATCCTAGTAAGAGGATGTCGCCGTGAAAATTGAAAATTTTATACAACAGAAAGATGGCTATGTGAAATGACTCTATGGGATTCCATTCTGCTATAGCCTTTACAACTCTGAATATCTGTCCGCTTAATGCTTCGTTTGCCGGTGACTGAATTATCCAGAAGCTTGGAGCTGGTTGATGAAGAGATTGTCCTTAAAGTGATCCGACGAGACATAGTCATACGCTTTAATTCCCTAACTTTTTCCTGAATCGCCCTTTCGGGTTTTCGATCCACCGGGAAACCCCTTTTTTCCCAAGCTGCCCTTTCGGGTTTTCGACCTGCCGGGTGTACAGATTTTTTTTGTTTTATCCCTAATTTTTGCCTGAACCGCCCTTTCAGGTTTTCGGTTCACCGGGATGCCCATTTTTGCCCAAGTCGCCCTTTCAGGTTTTCAACTTGTCGGGTTATTTTATGCGTAGTATCTTTGACTATGTCTGCGTTCGCGGGGTGCGGAAAATCATCACCGTCCATGGTGGTCAGAATCATTGCACCACCAGAAAATACGCTCTTGATCACAAATGGTCCTTCGTAAGTAGGAGTCCATTTGCCCCTGGGATCACTTTGCGGCAAGATAATCCGCTTGATCACGAGATATCTGACTTGATATACTTGACGTCTGACTTTCTTGTTGAAAGCCTTGATCATCCGTTTTTGGTACGTCTGACCATGGCAAACAGCAGCGAGTCGCTTCTCATCGATCAAATTGAGTTGATCAAGTCGGGTCTGAATCCAATCATCTTCATTCAAACCTGCATCTTTCATAATCCATAAGGAAGGAATCTGAACTTCCATGGACAGGACAGCTTCCATGCCGTATACCAAGGAAAATGGGGTTGCCCCGATTGAAGTACGTGTTGTGGTACGGTATCCATGCAGAGCAAACGGTAGCATCTCATGCCAGTCCTTGTAAGTGACCGTCATTTTCTGAATGATCTTCTTAATGTTTTTGTTCGCTGCTTCAACAGCACCGTTCATCTTCGGCCGATAGGGAGATGAATTGTGATGATAAATCTTGAACTGTTCACATAGAGCAGTGATCATAGTATTATTCAGATTGGTTCCGTTGTCTGTAATGATCCTGTCAGAGACACCGTACCAGCATATGAGATTTTGCTTGATGAAGCGGGCAACTACATTTTTTGTAACAGAGGCAAAGGAAGCTGCTTCGACCCATTTGGTGAAATAGTCAATAGCGACCAGGATGAAGCGATGTCCATTGGATGCAGTGGGCTTAATCTATCCAATCATGTCAATGCCCCACATTGCGAATGGCCACGGAGCTGTCAGCACGTTGAGAGGAACCGAAGGAATGTGCACCTTATCGGCGTAGATTTGGCATTTATGGCAGGTACGGGAGTGTTGATGGCAATCAGCGTCCATGGTTGACCAGTAGTAGCCATCCCTTAGGATCTTCTTAGCCATCGTGTGTCCGCTCAAGTGGGTGCCGAACGCACCGTTGTGTATCTCAGTCATTATCAATTCCGCCTCAGCTTTGTCCACACATCGAAGTAAAACACAATCATGGCTGCGTTTGTAGAGGATGCCATTGCTCAGGAAGAACTTGGAAGCAAACTTCCTTAGGAACTTCTTGTCATTTACTGAAGCTCCTTCGGGATATTCTCTAGTCTGGAGATACCTTTTGATTTCATGAAACCAGGGTTGTTCCACTATTTCTTCGGTATTGATCTTGTGACAATGCGCAGGTTCATCCATTCGCTCGATGGTTATTTGGGGAGCCTCGTTATCCCAATTGAGTTTAAACATGGAAGACATTGTAGCCAGAGCATCTGCTAGCTGATTCTCTTCTCGCGGGAAATGCTCGAAGGTGATTTGCTCGAAATGAGGCAACAATGTCAAGACATGTTCTTTGTATGGGATAAGATTGGGATGTTTGGTATCCCACTCTCCTTTTATTTGACTGATAACCAAAGCCGAGTACCCAAACACGATCAAAGATTTGATTCCCAAGTCTATAGCAGCCTTGAGACCAAAAATGCAAGCTTCATATTCAGCCATGTTGTTGGTGCAGCTGAAGCAGAGTCGGGCCGTGAAAGGTGTGTGGCAACCTTCCGGGGAAATGAGTACCGCACCGATACCATTTCCGAGTGCATTCGAAGCACCATCAAAGTACAGGGTCCATCGGGATCCCTTTTCAGGTCCGTCATACGGTCCGTTACCTTCAATGTTGTCCAAATTCATGATGTCCTCGTCTGGGAAGTCAAATCTCATGGATTGATAATCTTCGATAGCTTGATGAGCTAGATGGTCGGCTAGTACACTCCCTTTTATGGCTTTTTGGGTGGTGTACTGGATGTCATACTCAGTTAAAATCATTTGCCATCTAGCTATTCTTCCAGATAAAGCAGGCTTTTCGAAGATATACTTGATAAGATCCATTTTGGAAATCAACAGAGTGGTATGAGTCAACATATACTATCTTAGTCGGCGAGCAACCCATACCAAAGCGCAACAAGTTTTCTCGAGCAGTGAGTAGCGAGTCTCACAGTCAGTAAACTTTTTGCTAAGGTAATAAATAGCACGCTCTTTTCGACCAGACTCGTCATGCTGGCCCAAAACACACCCCATTGAGTTATCCAAGACGGTCAGATACATGATCAATGGTCTTCCTTCGACGGGTGGCATCAGAATAGGAGGTTCTAGCAAATACTCCTTGATCTTATCAAAAGCAGCTTGGCAATCGTCGTTCCATTCGACTACCTGATATTTCTTTAATAGTTTGAAGATTGGCTCACAGGTAGAAATCAGATGAGAGATGAATCTGGCAATATAGTTCAAGCGCCCCAAGAATCCTCTAACCTCCTTTTCAGTACGGGGAGCAGGCATCTCTTGTATTGCTTTCACTTTTGCTGGATCGACCTTAATGCCTTTGTTGCTGATAATAAACCCTAGAAGTTTACCAGACCTAACTCCAAAAGTGCATTTACTTGGATTCAGCCTGAGTTTGTATTCTTTCAACCTGGCAAACAGCTTCTGCAAAGGCTCAAGGTGTTCCTCCTCTGTTTGTGATCGAGCTATCATATCGTCTACATAAAATTCGATCTCATGATGTATCATATCATGAAATAAAGCTACCATGGCGCATTGATAAGTTGCCCCTGCGTTCTTCAATCCGAACGGCATCACCTTGTAACAGAAACTACCCCATTGTGTAACAAAGGTTGTTTTCTCCATGTCCTCGGGGGCCATCTTAATTTGGTTGTAGCCCGAGAAGCCATCCATGAAGGAAAACACTTTGTGCTGAGCTGTGTTGTCGATCAAAATGTCGATGTGCGGTAGCGGAAAATCATCTTTAGGACTAGCCCTATTCAAATCCCGGTAGTCCACACACATTCTAACCTTGCCGTCTTTTTTAGGTACTGGCACGATGTTAGCAATCCATTGTGGATAGGATGTAACGGCCAGAAAACCAGCATTGAATTGCTTCATCACTTCTGCTTTGATCTTCTCAGACATGTCGGGCCTCATTCAGCGGACTTTTTGTTTGATCGGTGGACAATCTTCTCTTGTAGGGAGACGGTGAACCACGATATCTGTGTCTAAACCCGACATGTCTTCATAAGACCAGGCGAAGATTTCAACATACTCATTTAACAGCTGTATCAAGCGTTCTTTGACATTTGGCTCCAGATTGGCACCCACTTGTACTTCCTTCCGGTCTTCCTCTGTTCCTAAGTTAACGGTTTCCAACAACTCTTCGTGAGGCAAGATGGCCCTTTCTTCTTGTTGTAGAAGTCTGGCTAGCTCTCCCGGTACTTCACAATCTTCGTCATCTTCATACTCAGCCTGATTGACCAGATCTTCAGAGTTATTGAAGGACATAGCAGAATAGTCACCCATAGAATCCATAGTGGACGGGTACCTGCATTTGTGAGTGTGGGTGTGTGTAAGGGATAACCATCCTTAAACAAACAAAATGCAAAAAGGAAAGAAAATGAACACAGCAGTTTATCAATGAAAAAACGTCCAATGAATCATTAAACATGGCATATGGATATGAAGATAATCAAAACCCTTACAAATGGACCTACATGCCCCGGGCAAGGCATGAGGTGAAAAAGTAGTGTACGGATTGTTCAAGAGTAAATATTACAAACCAACATGAAATGTTTGACAGATCATTACTGATTAATAAAAGTAATGAGGACAAAGTCTTTTGCCTCCCAGTTGCGTAGTCCTCCCTCGACAGTTGGGTAGATCCAATATTCAATGTTGGCTTCTTCGTCTTCACCTTCCAGAGCATTGATTCCATAAGGATAAATCTTGATGGGCGCTCTTTCAACCTTTGAGCGGCGCATAGCTTTCTGTCCCGCAGCAGTGAAACCTAATCCAAACTTGTCTATTTTGTGAGGAATATCAGGCAACTGACCCCATGTTGAACTCTTCCCTTCCTTCATTGCAGCTTTCGTGTCTTTTAGAGATGCCATCCTGGCCATCTGCTTTGGTACCTCAGCTACCACTTTTGCTACTTCCACTTCAGGAGAGACTTCCTCGAAGTGCTGGAATGGTGTTTCAATGAATTCTCCTTCCACCTCTACATACCGAAAGGAGTTCAAGTGGCTGATCATATATTCCTCTTCACCATGAACGATTATGATCTTTCCTTTGACAGGGTACTTCAACATTTGATGTAAGGAGGAGGTGACTTCCCCAGCGTTATGTATCCATGGCCTTCCCCAGTAAGCAAGAGTATGACGGACGGATGTCCATCACATAGAAAGTTGAGGGGAATACTTCTGTTCCAACCTTAATGGGAATGTCTACCTCTCCGTGTACCATTCTCTTCGACCCGTCAAATGCCCTTACAATGATATTACTTGGCCTCATCTCCAAGCCTTCACAATCTAAACGGTCAAGAGCCTTCTTGGGCAGCACGTTCAGAGAAGAACCAGTGTCGACCAGAACATGGGCCAGAGTAGTTCCTTGGCATTCTATTGAAACATGTAATGCGTCATTGTGTTTCCTTCCTTTTGAGGTCAGGTCCGCATCAGAGAAACCTAAACCGTTATCTGCTGTAAGACTGGCTACACAGTCTTGGAATTGGTCGGCAGAGGTTTCCTGAGGGACATGGGCTGTCTTCAGGAATTTGATCAATGCCTTGGCGTGCGCCTCAGAACAAAGCAGTAATGCTAACATGGAGATCTTCGAGGGGGTTTGCCCCAGTTGCTCTACCACGTCATAATCACTCTTTTTAATTATCTTCAGGATCTCTTCCATCTCTTTCTTAGAGGTCTCCGGGATGACCAAAGGTTGAGCCCTCGTCCGGACGAGCTCATCTTGGGTCCCTTTACCTTTATCAGCAGAAGTAGGAGGGACAATAACAGCTTCTTCAATCAATGAGGTTTCGGCGGAAAGTCTTATTGGTGCAGGATTAACTTTGGCAGCAGCTGAGGGTCCAAAGGTTGCCTTTGGGGGGGCAATCTTTGGAGAAAATATTCTCCCGCTTCGGGTGATCTTGCTTGTACCAGCAATGTTTCCAATGCTGGCCTCTTCTTCATCAGAGCTTTCTTCGGTCACTTCGACTTGTTTAACACCATGGTAATAGATGTCTCCACCGTAATTCCATGGTATTGACCTGTCAGAACTGTAGGGGACCGGCCCAGGCATAGTTATTTTCAATGGAACAATCTTTGTAGCTGATGTAATTTTAACAGGCTTTCTGACGGCCTTGGAAAGATTGGAGTGAATGGTGATAATTGAGACATCTTCAGTAGGGGTTGGAATAGCAGGAACCTTTTCAAACAGAATTTGTTGACTGTCCATCAGGCCTTGGATGCCTTTCTTTAGTGATGGGCAGTCAAACGGCAGAGAGTAACAACAGTAGCAGTCTTCTTTGCATCCCGGGAAAATCCCGGCTCTTAGCAGATTTAACTTGATGGTTAACAGTGGAGTCCTCAGGTCATTGACATCAGAAACATACAAATCTTCCTCGATAGCATGGACATTTCGACCGTGCTTCGGCATCGGAGCAAATATCACGTTTGGCTTCTCTGGAGCGTCGAACTCCACCTCTTTTGCATCTATCAAGTCTTGGATTTTATTTTTTAGCGCCCAACAATCGTTTGTGTCATGTCCGATGCTATCGGAATGGTAGGTGCATTTGGCATTGGGATGATAGTGCGGTGAAGCAGTATTCACAGTCTTCGGTGCTTCCCTAATCTTGGTGAGATTCAAATTCAACAGATGTGGAAGAACCTGCGCAGGTGTCATATTGATGCGGGTGAACTGCCATGGTGGCCGTTCTCCCCATTGTTGTTTAGGCCTGGACTGGTTATTGCGAGGTTGATCGCTTGATGGATTCTGGATCATTACGGCCCCCATAGTCGACCGGCGCTCATTGCTTCCTGCTCCCCTCTGAGAATACACAACAACTGTTTCCTTCTTCATTGGAAATGATTTCTTAACCGTAGTAGATGCAGAGGCATCCTTCTGAATCTTCCCATTCTTGATACCGGCTTCTACTCGCTTGCAAGTCAGAATTAATTCGGTAAACCCTGCGGAAGAGCTACCGATCAGATGATTAAAGAATGGACCAGACATGGTCCCTAGGAACATATCAACAAGCTCTCTATCAGAAAGTGGTGGCTACACCCTTCCAGCCAAATCGCACCACTTCTGGGCATATTCCTTGAATCCTTCACCCGAGGCCATCCCCATACTCTGTAGCTGAGTACGGGTTGGTGCCAGGTCAGAGTTATACTGATATTGGCGGTAAAAAGCAGCTGCAAGATCCTCCCAACTATGTACCTCTGATCTCTCAAGATTGTAGAACCAATCCAGCTGTGTGCCAGACAGGCTATCCTGAAAGAAATGTACCCAAAGGTTTCTGTCAGATGTGTGAGGTTGGATTCTTCGGACGTATGACCTTAGATGCATCTTTGGGCAAAACAGCCCATCATATCTTGCGAAAACTGGCACTTTAAACTTCGGGGGGATCACAATTCCGGCGATTAATCCCAAATCTTCGAAATCTAAGCCTGGAACTCTCTGCAGCTCCATAGCTGCCAACCTGTCCTCCAAACTCTTGTACTTGTCATCGGACGGCGGGTATTGTTGTTCTGAGTAGTCTTCGTCTTCTTCCGCCTCTTCCTCTTCGACTTCGGATTCAGACGGTACCGCGGCCCCTTTTCCTTTACTGGTTCCCTCTTCAGATGTAGGGGGAAATTCAAGAAACCTTTTGGCTTCACCCTCAAACCTTCTTCCCAGGGTAGCCACCCCGACTCTCTTCTTCTTCTTTTTCACTTGCTCTTTGTTCCCCAACAGGGCTTTTAGATCTTCCTGACCCTTTGCCAAGGTCATCAGAAGGTGTTGAAATTGTGAGTTCTGAGATTGTAGATCTTTGACCGCTTGTTCGAGATCCATCTTACTGAAATAAACAACAGAAAGATAAGGAAACCTGGTGCGGAGACCTGCTTATGCACATGATGAATGATATGTTTATTTATGCAATGCATTCAAGGATTTAGAAATTCACAATTGTTGCAGACAAAAAGAACACACGTCATATTAATAAGAAGAAATTTTGTTAGTACATAAATGCCCCATGGGCCAAATATTACAAAAACTTCTCATGGTAAAAAGACGTTGCGCATCCTTTTTGGCGCGATGTAGGTGTTAAGGGTCTCTTCCTCTTGGAGTCGGCGGGTAAGCTCTAAAACCTTCTGCTCGCTGGCGTAGAAGCTGGCTTTAAAAGTATCCCTTTCTTCCCTGAGTTGGATCCAACTCTTTTGCATCTCCTCCCATGTCGTTGGCATGTCAGGATACAAGACGGTGTAGGGAACCTCTCCTTCCTTAATGGGCTCCTTAATCACGGGGAGAACATGAGGGTAAGGCATCATTAGACTCTGGGCTCGGGTTCGCACCCATTTGAGATAAGGCTCAAGAGGGATGGAATTCTTGTGCCCTAGTGTCTTGCTGTCTACCTTGTTAGGAATCCTCCAAGCTCTAATGAACCTTTGACGGAGTCCTTGCGCATCATTGTCGAAGTAAAAAACTATGTCAGGAATCAACATGTCATGAGGGCCATCCCTCCGTGCATATCCAAACTGTCTGAAAGCCAGACAAGGGTTGTAGGTAATGTCCCCTCTAATGCCAAGCAATGGAACATTAGGGAACTCTCCACAATGATCGATGATGATGACACTTTCTCTGGACCGAGAACACCAGTGTACATCAGAGTGAGTGAGAGTCATCAACCGTTGTGACCACCTTAGGCCTTGGTCATTCTTCAAAACAGACTATGGAAGGTGCGAAATAAACCACCTTGCAAGGAGAGGAGTACAGCACATGAGAAGACCTCTCTTTCTCATTGTTCGTGTGTAAAATGAGTGGAGGATGTCCCCAAGCAATGTTGGTATGGGATTCCTAGATAAGAAGATCTTGACGGTGTTGACATCTATAAGTTGGTCAGGATTTGGGAACAAGACCAACCCATAAATGAGGAGTGCTACAATTTCTTCAAAGGCTTGTAGATCCAAGGAGTTCCAACACTCTTGTGCCTTCTCAAACAAGAATTTTTCCAAGAAGCCTTTGACACCGCTTCTGGTTTCCCAATGCCCCTTGATGTCGGATGGTTGCAAGTGTAGTGCTTGAGCAACATCTTCAGGCTTTGGCTCCTTTTCCGTACCGTTGAAAGGTAGTTGATTAAGGATAGGAATCCTCAGGAGTTGAGAAAATTCCTCCAAAGTGGGCACCAATTGGTAATCGGGGAAAGTGAAACAGTGGTGAAGGGGGTCAAAGAACTGGAACAAAACCTTCATCATGTCTTCTTCAATGCTGGTGTTGACTAGGCTGAGCAGTCTACCATGTCTTTCACTGAAGGGAGAGCTTTCGGGAATTCTGGATGTGAGCTCCTTAAGTTGAGGAGGGATTCTCACAAGGTTGACTTGGATAGTTTTCCTGCGAGGAATTTCCATGACCTACAAAACAAGAACAAAGGTGAAGATCCAAACCCTTGAAATGGTTAGCGGATGCATATGATGCTTTATGATGTTTTATGATGCATGCAAAAACACATGTACAAGCGAATCACACAAAACCCTAGTTTCAGGCTTGCATGGGGCTTCATAGGTAAGTACCCTTTTGAGTGTAGTTGGCTTAAAAACCTGTCCTGTAAATAGTAACCGGGTTCTAAGGAGCTCAATATCATTGGATTGTCTTCCATGTTCATTGTTTTGGTTTAGCCACTTAACTAGCGACCAAAATATTCCAAGAAGACAACCCTCAATGAGTGTAGTATCGAGTATCTACCAACTTCGGACTGCACCAAAGTCGGTCATCTCACTACCCCTAATAAAAGGCCAAGATGGTCAAGTAAGGTTCTAGGTCATTAGTGCTTAGTGACATCACTCAGCGGCCCCGTACTCTCCTTGATTGAACTTAAGGGTTACCGGTACTCACAAATATGTCGCACTAATATAGCTATTGCTTCAACCGTGTCGGTACACCCCGCACAGTTTCCACAACGTATTGCTATCTATGAATGTTTCCCAAATCCGGGTGTAGGATTTCAAGCCCAAACAAGAGAACCACAAAGGTAAAGCAATCAAAACAAACAATTAATCATGCAAGAGGGTGATCTAAAACCCTAAGGTAACCCCACTTTTAAGTCTATCCCCAGCAGAGTCGCCAGTTCTGTGGTACGGTGCAAGAACTGACTTGGGTTTTGCGTTTGTTTTCGCACTTGTTCGGTTTAGCAAGAGTCTCCACCGACTTTTTATTTTATCCTAAAGGAAAGGTTAAAAAGCACAGGAAAAACCTTTTGAGATGTTTCGTGGGTTCGGGGGGTAGATTATGAAAAGGGAAGGTATTAGCACCCTTTTCATCCATGGTTATCCATGGGCTCTTAGTTACTTGGTTTTAGATCACTTGCCTTGATTTTTTTGATTGCTTGAAATTGTGGCGTGTGTGTGTTTTGAAAATGTTTTGGAAGAAGATGCCTTTTTAGGCAACCAATGTAATGACTCGTGTTTGAGTGTATACAAGGGTGTGTATCTTTTCGAAAAGATGTTTCAAATGTTTTTGAAAGTTTTGTTTTGAAAGTGTTGTGTAGTGTGGTTTTGAAAAAATAGGCAAGTGTTTTTGCAAGTTGATCAAGTAACTAAGAGTTTGTCTACCCCTAAATTTACTCAAAGGTTTTTTCTTATGTTTTAACCCCTTTTTGACAATTTTGTTCCACCATTGTAATTGGTGGACAATCTTGCGTTTAGGATGTTTAACGGGACGGGCGCGGGTCATCGTACGAACCATGAATGCAATGGTGCCAAGTGTCTTTGGCAATTTTGCTTGAAGGGACTATGATCATTCCGTTTAGGCAACTTTCGAAAGTGTCATCGAGGGACTTATGATCATTTAAATTGTTTTGCCAAAGAAACTCGACGTGCAAGCATGGCCCATTTTGGAAGGCAACATGTGGGATTACCCTAGGGGGTGCAAGTGTGATTGTGTATTGATTTCATGTATTTGTCCTGTATTAGGTTATCTAGCGTTCGATTTTATGTACATACAAACCCTAGGTCTAACCATGGTATAATTGAAAGCGATAAATTGCGGGAATTTAAAGTCTACGCTATTACAAAATAGTATCCGGGAGTGGGGGTACAAGTATACAAATGGGGATGAGACTTAAATAATTACAACCAAATCGAATTGCGATCAAATATAATATGTATCATGTATATCAAGGTATAAGAATAGCAAATGTAAATGTAAATGCGTTAATGTGATTGTGTAAGTGTATGTATTATGAAGTTTATTTACAAGTGAGATTAACTTAATAAAAAAAATTAAGTATTTGATTTAATTTTGTATTTTTATATTTTTGTTTAATATGTACAAAGAAAGTATAGTTTTTAGAAAAAAGAAAAGTATTATCTTAAGAAAATTAACATTTAATGTGTAAAAATTTTAATTAAAGAAAGTGTAAATTTAATTGTAATTTTATATTTTTCATTGTTTTTATGTACAAAAAGTTTTAATAAAACAAAAAAATGTTTAAACCTAGATAAAAAAAAAGTCTAATATTTATTTTGAATGTGATAAACAAAATTTGATGAGATCAATGTATTATTCATATTTTAGTTAAAATATTATGTAAAAAAGGTTAGGTTATAAAATAAATGAAAATTAAGAAAAGGTTAAAAAGGGTTATGTTAATAGAAAAAGAAGAAAAAGGTTATGTGGGCCTAAAGCTTGCACAAATGGCCCATAATGAATCAGGAAGAGGGTGTGTACGCTTGGAAAAAGAAAGGGCTTAGGTGTGCCAGAATGGGGCGAGGCCCATTTGCTTCATAAATTATTTTTAGGGTTTGTGAAAGTTTGTTTCAATTGGGAAAACTCAGGGTTACAAACAGAGATGCGGCGCCGTTCTTCCTCGCCTTCACTGCTTTCGTCCTCTTCATCTTTCGAGCTTTCTGAATGAAACCCTTCCTTGCTCAGCCACCAACGCCACCGTCCGTCCTACTTCCTTCAGGGATGAGCGTAGTAGCGCCAAGAAATGGTAAAACGGAACTCTTTTATGCCTTCGCTCTTTTTGATTTCAAGCTTTGATTAAGTACTATTATCGTTTCTGATTGGGAAATATTGTTGTTTGTTTATGTTGTGATGTATGAAAGGAAAGGAAAGAAATTTCACTACCTTCGTTGGAGGGGGATAAAGGACTTGGAGACGCTTCTGATGGCTTGACGGCGAGGCTTGGTGATGCTGGAAAACCTGGTTCGTATCATTGTCTCTTTAGGGTTTGATGATGGTCCTGAGAACCTAGCTTTATCCCTTCTTTCCTCTTCTGGTTGCCTTTACGTGCTTGTTGTGAAGTGCTTGCTTTCAATGATGTTTTCCTGAGATGTTCTGTATGCCTAGACAGTTGCCTTGTATGCTTCTGTATGTTTGACCTCTGAAACGATTTGCTCTTGCAACCTTCTTTTTCTCTTCTTCCTGTCTCTTTGTTGCCTAGCTTGATGCCTTGTATGTTTGAATATTTGTTCTTACTAGCCCAATGACGAGGATGCTCTGAGGGCTCCTATTGCTTCAGTGGGTTATTTGAATGTTTCAGAGTTTGTATCAGTTTGAGGCCTTCTACTGTAAGCTTCAGGCTTGCGCTTGAGAACAAGTACAGGTTTTAGGTGTTTGGAATGGTAAGGCTTTTCTCTATTTTAGGCCATTCGGCTTTATGGCTTTGGTTGGATGTTCGACAAGGCTTGACAGGCAGCTTTGAGCATTTTTGGTTTTATTGGCTTTAGGTTATTACAAGTTTGGTTTGGAGTGAGCTTACAAGCTTGTATGGCTAAAGGGTTTTTGGGCAGGTTGAGAGCTTCTTCTGGTTTTGAAGCTTGGCTTCAGTTTGGCATAGGTAAAAAGTTCATGGCTTTGAGGCTCACACTGCTGTTTGTATCTCTTTGACAGTTTTTAGAGTTTGAAGGCTTTTAGTTTTTGGAGGCTGTAGGCTTTTTCTTTGTGTGGCTTCTTCTGTCCCTTATACAGGTTGCTGGCCTTTTGATTTATGCTTCTAAGGTCTTTGCCCTCTTGCTATATTTTCTTAGTCAACTTTGTGGACAGGTTTGCAAAGCTTGAGGTTTGCCCTCTTTGTGATATCCTGCTGCATATGTTCTGCCTCCTTTTGCTGTGCACTCTGATATGCTGTTTGTATCTTTGCCTTCTTCTTTTTACCGTGTTATTACAGTTTTTGTTTTGTATATTTTTTTGTCCTTATGCCTAAACCTGCTGTAAGCCTGCTTTCTTTTACTCTCTCTCTTCTCTCTCTTGACTTTAAGCATTATTATATTTCTTAGAACTGTATTTCTGAAAAAACAAACTGGCTCGGGAAATGATGAATTGAAAAGCTTGCTTGCATATGTAGCTTAGCTCTGCATACTTTGTACTTCTTCCAGATTTTATGCCACTTGTTATCTTTCTACAGCTTTTTGGATAGTTTGAATGTGAACTCAGTTTGGACTTTGTAGTTCTAGTTCAGCTTGCCTTTGGATTTTGTTCTTGCACATGCTGTTTGAGGCTTGTGAAATTATGCAGCTCTTTGACAAACTTTGAATTTGTGCAATTTTACAACTTTTGTGCATTTCAATACTTTTGCAAGCAATTTTCATCCTTCTCTATGAACCAGGAGAAATCCCGTGATTTGCAGAGAGGGAGAACTGATCCCGGCCATTTGTTTTTAATGATGAACCTTTTTAACTGTTTATCTTTAACTATTTTTTTTCTGCTTTGACTTGTCATTTGTTTCTTGTTTTGCAGATGAAAAAAAAAATGAGCAATCAAGGGAGCATTGGATAGAAGATGAAGACTTAGAATCTTAGAACATAGTTTTTTATTTCAATTTAAATTATTGTAATATTATTATTGTAAACAATAACAATTATACAAATAATTTAAAGATAAATAAAAAGTCCTTTTATTTGACATTCATTTTTAATTCTTCTTCAAATATTTATCTAATTGTTTATAATTCTTAAATTAAAATAAAATGGAAATAAATTCCAATTATCTTAACTTAAAATAAATAATCAATTGATAAACATTGTGGTCTTATAACAAACCCGGCGCTCCAATTATCCAAAGCAATGCACAGTTAATCAAACCAGACGACAGTTAATCAAACAAAACGTCCACCTGCCTCCTTTCACTGATTAAATCCAAACAAACTGCAAATTAACAACCAGCAGCCTCAGTTCTTATTTCAGAGTATTTTGAAAAGCATTGATAGAACTAACTCTTTTTGAGAAATATGCGCATAAAACCCTGATTTTTTACTTAACACTGGAGAAACGCCAGCCTGATCAAACTTTGGGCCAATTCAACCAAACCCTAAACAATCTGTTTGAACTGCCTAAACATCAATAAAAACCATAAATTTCATCTGACTAACGAGAAAAGTCTGTTTGACCGATTCTTGAGCCAGTCTGAAAAATCAAGAAAAGCCCGAAACTACGATTTCTTGTGGAGAAAGAGGAAGGCAAATTTTGGGGTACAACAGGATACGTAGGCATTGGGGTAGGGTCCTAACGAGCACAACTTTTATTTTTCCTACATTATTTTCTATTTTCTTTTGCATGCATTCCCTCTTGCATCTTTTCTTTTAGCTCTTAAGCTTAGACATAGATTTTACACACCCTTAGATTAGAACAAACAAGAGTGGATACCATAGAGTACTACAGACGTGTGGGGTTCTAATACCTTCCTCTCGCGTAACAGACTCCCTTACCCAATCTCCCGGTCGTTTGGTCGTGATTTCACCTTCTTCAGGTTTTCTCGATGTTCACCTTTCCCTTTCAATCATCTGAGTAATTGACTGAGCAAACTTGTGATGCAAGACTTGAAATTTGACATAAGCATTATTGAGGTCCTATGATGAACCATGAAAGTCACTTGAGACCCTTTCAAACCAATTTTATTTGAGAAGCACCAAACCCTAGTTGAAGACCCTTGCTTAGGAGATGATTTTGACCAGTCAACTCTTGAGTAGTTTTGAGCAAATCGAGACCCCATGAGATTGTCTTGAAGAAAATAGGAGGGAAAATTTTGGGGTACAACAGTATCTAATTGCTACATGTATAATGATGTGTTGAGATGATTTATACTATGATATTGTATATATGTGATTGATTGGCATGAAATATGTATCTTGTGCAATGTGGGGATGATAAATCAACATGCATTGAATTATGTGATGAGTTATTGAGATTGCACATGTAGATGCATCATTTGTGTCAAGAGGCAAGGTTTGGTAAATTTTTTGGGAACTATTGACTTGTCCCAAATCTAACGCTAAATGGGGTTTGGAAGCTTAAGGCTGAATCAAGATTTTATTGGTGGTTATCTGTCTTGGAGATGTGGACCCAACAGGATCGGTAAGGATAACATCGATACCACATGTATAGTGCATTTGAGTGGCATTGGAGTCACATGTTTCAATTTGAATTATTACATTATCACTCATTATTCAATAATAGTGTGAATGTGGTGTTTTGATGTGTAACACGTGATAATTGATTTAATTGTACAATTGTGGTAATTGGAATTGAAATTCATTTAGAATATGAATTGATGAACTATGTTGTATATGCGGATTGGTATATTGGATTATGTTATGCCTAATACAAGGTTTTATGAAGAGTGATGAATTCATATTGGTGTATGTATCCTTCACATTGCTTATAATTATATATTTTCATAAATGATATGAATTCTCACCCTTCTGTTGGAAACATGTTTTATACGATATTGCTCAGGTACTGGAGATAGCGGTGCTTCTTGCCAGGATTAGAGGAGGAGCTAGAACCTCATTTATCTGCTTATTCCTAGGTAGTGAGTCATTGATCTGGTCTATGTAACACGGGGGATATTCGAACTCATGTTTTGATGTGTTTTGAGAGATATTTGTTATTACTCTCTTTTATTTGGATATGTATGAGATTATTTGATGTTTGGCCTTAATTCCTAGTACTTATGACATGATTGTCAGTATGAGATTTCAATCATTTATATCTTTATAATGAGATAATTATTCCACTGTGAGATGCATAATTTTGTATTGGCCTATGAAATGTGAACTTGAATACGTGTTATGATCATGACCTGTATGCATATTTGATTTCTTTATCATTTTGTGAGGTCAATTGTGACGCCATCTTTGAGATGTATGATAATTTACTTTGATTATTCTATTTATGTCTATGTGGGGTTAAATGGCGTTACAATAGTGGTATCAGAGTAATGGTTGGTTCGTCCGGCCAGGTTGTCTAATGTTGTTTGTTTCTTTGTATGCGACATGTGTGTAAAACATTGTCCGTACTTGCTTGTTTTTCTAACCACTTGGTTGCAAAAGTGGGTTTAAAATAAGTGGGGTAGAAGCTTTTCTTCCCTAAGATGTTTATGGTGTGAAGAGTGTGACCATGGCCCTTAGGTAACTTTGAGCATGAGATAAAGGACGCTATTATAGTTTGAGAACAATAGTTTATGCTCCATTATGGTTTCCGGCTACCTATTGACAAATTAAGGAACTTGTCACCCTTAATCTATTGTTGATAGTAGACGGGATTATATTGGATGGGATAGGCTTATCTTGCCAGCTTGATAGTCTGTAAAGTGAATGAGTCTGTGCAAGATGGTGGTGTGTTGTTTTCTTTGTTGGAAACATTGAATCTCTGTGAGAAACGAACTATGGGTGAATTTCCTATTTTCCGCGATTTTCCTGAAGTGTTCCTTGATGATATAAGTGATTTTCTGCCAGAGCGTGAAGTGGAGTTTATGATAAACTTGGTTTCTGGAACTAGTCTGGTATCAATGGCTCCGTATCGGATGTCAGCATCTGAATTGAAAGAGTTGAAGAGTCAACTTGAGGATTTGTTTGAGAAGAGGTTTATTCGTTCGAGTGTGTCACCATGGGGTGCACACGTTTTGTTTATTAAGAAGAAATAATTTACTATGAGGTTATGTGTGGATTATACAAAACTGAACAAGGTGACTATTAAGAATAAGTATCCGTTTCCGAGGATTGATGATTTGATGGATCAATTGGTTAATGCTTGTGTTTTTAGCAAGATAGATTCGAGGTCTGGGTATCATCAGATTTGTGTGAAGTTTGAAGATATTCAAAAGACTGCTTTTAGAACAAGGTATGGTCACTATGAGTATTCTGTGATATCGTTCAGTGTGACCAATACACTGGTGTATTTATGGAATACATGAATAGAATTTTTCATCAGTATTTGGATCAGTTTTTTGTTGTGTTCATTGATGACATTTTGATCTATTCTAAGAGTGAAGAGGAACATGTTAAGCATTTGAAGATTGTGTTATCTGTGTTGAAGGAGAAGAAGTTGTATGCTAAGTTTTCTAAGTGTGAGTTTTGGCTGAAGAAAGTGAGTTTCCTTGGTCATGTGATATCAAGGGGTGGTATTGATGTTGATCCGTCGAAGATTGAGGTTATGTGTCAAGGGGAAGCTCCGAAATCTGTTTCCTAGATTAGAAGTTTTCTTGGTTTAGCAGGTTATTATCGAAAGTTTATTGAAGGTTTTTCCAAGTTGGCGTTACCATTGACGCAGTTGACTAGAAAGGGTCAAGCCTTTATTTGGACTTCGCAGTGTGAATATATTTTTTAAGAGCTTAAGAGAAGGTTTACAACCGCTCCTATTTTGATTTTTCCTAATCCGCAAGAATCTTTTATGGTTTATTATGATGCTTCTTAGATGGATTTATAAGGTGTGTTAATGCAAAATCAGAAGCATGATTTAGAGTTGGCCACAATTGTGTTTGTCTTGAACATTTCGAGGCATTTTTTTTATCGAGGTTTGTTGTGTGTTGTACCCAAAAAATTTTCCTCCCATTTTCTTCAAAACATGCTCACAAGGGTCTCAAATACTTAAAGCCACTCAAGAGTTGACTGGTCAAACCTCCTCCTAAGCAAGGGTATTCAACTAAGGTTTGGTGCTTCTCAAAGAATATTGGGTTGAAAGGGTCTCAAATGACTTTCATGGTTCACCATGGGTTCTCAATAATGCTCATTTCAAGCTTCAAGTCTTGCATCACATGTTTGCTCAATCAATGGCTCAGAAGATTGAAAGTCAATTGTATTAGGTAAAAAGTCAACTATGGTCAACATACAGTCAAACTTCAAGATTTTTTGTCAACATCAAAATTTTGAGGTGATATTCATCATTTTATCAAGGGTTGATCATGATTCCTCAAGGAAAGCCCTCAAATCATCAAAGGACAAAAAATTGCCAAATTAGAGTTTTGATTGAAGATGACTGATCATTGACTTCTGGCCTAGTGGATGGCCTAATGGTTTAAAGCATGATCTCAAGGGCTAAAACACAAAATCTTGACCTAATTACATGGCTCAATACATTTCCAAAGATACAAGTGATTGATAGTTGAATAATGAAATCAATTGATAAAAGAGTCAACAGTCACACAAAAGTCAAATTTTGACATATTAGCCAACATTGGAATTCAAAAATCAAGAATCATAAAAAACATTCAAAATTATCAAGTTTGATCATCAAGAATACACGAAGTCAAGAAAATCAATAAAAAAGTCAACAAAAGTCAAAATTTGGAAAATTTTCCAACACTTAGAAAAATTTCAAAGTGTTTTGTTCTTAACAAAGTCACTACTTTATGGCCATTTTTCACTAAGATACAAACTGATTCAAGGAAAAATTTCAACATGAAAGTTGTAGGGATTAATGAATTCTACAACTTTGTTAATGTGGGGTGATCCTCAAAAAGTGCTTGGATTAAGATATATGGGCCCATGAAGATCTGATACTTTTTATCTAACACCTAGAAATATTTTTGATCAGTTTTTCATCTCAACTTCTTGGCCAATTTTCACCAATTTCCCTGTTGATCTAGCCAAAGTGGTCAACATGAAAGTTAAAGATCATCTTTCATGCTTTCCAAAATGTCCAAGAGCATAAAAGGATCATGCTTGAGCAAGGAGAATCAAAGAGATGAAGTTAGGCATTTCATGCTGGTATTTTAAGTCATTTTGTAAAGAACTCAAGAGAAAATCTCATAACCTTATCAATTAATCTCACTTTTCAGGCCATGTTGCTTCTGAATCTCCACATAATCATAGATTTATAGAAAATTATGGTGCATTACACAAGGATTTGAAGCTTTATCCACTTGATCATACCATTTTTGGATGAAATTGTAAAAAGCTCCATATCCATTTGCATAAAGACCACTTTAATCACAAAGTCCACTCCTTGAGACTCTAACTTATTTCTTCTGATAACACTCAACATGAATGCTCAAAAGAAACATCTCAAAACCTTAAGTCTCAAACTTGATCAGCCCTTGCCCTTGACATTTTTCCTATAAATAGAGAGGTCATTTGCAAGACAAAGGACGAATGGACAAGCCCTCTAAACCTATCATACACTCACAAACCTGAATTGGACATAAAACTCATTTCTTTGAAATTCTCAAACCTTGCAACTTTTGTCCAAACAAATCATCCAAGCACTTCATACATATCATGTATAAGTGACCTAAACCCCTGGTTTGCTACTGTAACTCCATTATTATCATTCACCATTTTCAATTTCCTTCCTTGTAACTTGAATTGGACAGAGCATTCAAGCCACTCTCAAAGCAAAGTAAGGATTGCAATATATTAACCAAGAACCGAGTAAGCTAAAGCAATCATCGTCATGCTTCTGGAAGTACTTGAAGAGGCGTTGGACTTTCTCCAACTTGGTACATTTTTCAAACTTTGAAATCCTTATTTAAGCTCCATTTGCATATACATTCTAAAGGAAAACTATAAATATCATATCTATGAAGCTAACCATATCTTTAGTTTATGTTTTAATGGACTGTTTGATGAGAATTTTGGGTTTGAGTTTTTCGGAACCCTTAGGGTTTCAGTTTGGTACCAAGTAAAATTCGTCCTCATCTTTAATCTATAGCTTTTGAAATTTATATGGTTGCATTCCTTGTAAAAAATCAAGCAAGTTTGGTTTTGGAAGTTTTCAATTTGGTTGAGAAATGGAGATTTTCGCAAATCATCCATGGAGGTTTGTGGTTGTACAACGCACGAAGGGGAAGAATATGGTGATCTGGCTATTTCAAATTTTCAAACTTGTTTCATATTATATTTATTGGGTGTTGTTTCATAACCAGATGAAACAGCCACCCCAGTGGCAAGCGTGTGTGTGAGTAAGGAAGTGGTATGCCAGGGCAAGGGATCGATCCTTGCCTCTGGCATTTTATTTTCTAACATTTCCCTTACAGATCCCATGCCATGCAATCTAATGCGCGCACCATGAATCCTCAGTCTTTGACCATCAGATCACATTAAAGACAGATCCAACACACTAAATGCATGCCCCATGAAGCACCTTCTGAAAGCCACCCTCACTAGATCCAGCGTAGACTTGGGATTTGTCCAGTTTGGGCCTATATTTTTGCTTCTTTCTCATCCCTATTTTACTTGTTTGTAGGCCCATTTTAATTTTCTTTATTTTGTCTTTTAATTAACATTTTATTTTTTAATCACGTTATTTAATCAGCAAAAAATCACAAAAATCATAAAAATTAGATTTTAGGTTTTAAATTAATTAAGTTAATTTTTATTAAATAAATTAATTAATTTAATCACACTTTGTTTTATTTTAAGAAACTAATTAGTAACTTAATTAGAATTAGGTTTAATTTTTGATTCACATTAAAAAATATTTTTCTAAACAAAATCAACAAAAATATTTTCCTAAACACTTAGAAATATTTTAGGGTTTTTTTAAAACATCTTTCCCCTTTTCAATCTCCACGTGCTCATTTACTTTTTCGCATTTTTTTTTGTAAACTGTCAATGGTTTGTAATAGATAATTAGGGTTTATTGCTTTCCTCCCTGTTTTTTATGGTTTGTACTCCCTGTCCCCAAAGCGATGTAATAGAATAGATTATTTCCCATATTTTTATTTTCGACACTTGTATATATTTAACTGCTAGATTAATTAGGCACGCATGGCAATACATAAAAAATAAACATTAGAAAACCTAATCTCAAGACAAATACTTGAAGCCAATCACTTTGCACACGCACACCTCTAGGGTGACCTTCACTTGTTGCCTCAGATTTAAACAATCATGTCCCTCGAATGTGGGATACTTTAGCAAAGACCCTCGGTTAAAAGATCGTAGTCCCTCGATGACCCTTCGATGCTGCCTTCGGTAAACGATCTTAGTCCCTTACGAAAATTGCTAAAGCATCCTACAAGTTGCCTTTTATGACTGTATGATGACCCATACCTGTCCCTCACATCTAATGATAGGGCTTCCTACTAATTAATGGTAGGGTAGCACTATCTAAAGGAGGATGAAAAGAACAAAGACTTCTTTGATTAGGTAGAACGCTTGTAGTCGCTTTCTCACAAACAAAGACATCTCTTTTCACACAAACACTTTTTTGAAATATTTTCAAAAGTAAACATTTTGTATACATTCTCAATGATACGAGAATCATTACAAAATTTCTGCACTTAGGAATTTTCAAAATATTTTCAAACATGCATAAGCACAAAGCATTTCCAAAAGTGAGCTAGCGATTAAGAGCCCGTAGATAACTACGGATGAAAAGGTTGCTAACACCTTCCCTTTTCATAACCTATCCCCCTTACTCAAAAAATTCTCAAAAGGTCTTTCCTGTTATTTTCACCCTTTCCTTTTTTGGATAAAAGAATTCGGTGGTGACTCTTGCTATCCGGAACATTTGTGATAAAACGTAAAACCTAAAAGTCAGTTCTCCTATCATATTATAGAACTGGTGAATCTGTTAAGAACAAAACCAAAAGTGGGGTTACCTTTAGAGATAGTTCACCTTTATTACTTTACTTACTTGCTTTATATGCTTTATATTTCTGGATATGCTTGGGTTTATTTCTTATATAGATCCTATACCTGGATCCGGGGTCATTTTAGGTAAGTAGCATTAGATCATGAAAATTGTACGGCATAAACCGATATGGTTGAAACGATGACTACGTTAGTGGAACACATTGGTTAGTGCACATGTCCCTTGAGTCAGTCAAGGAGAATGTTGGGTTGTCGCGGGGTGTCATAAGCACTAGACTGACCTTAGAACCATAGTTAACACAACTTAGCCATTAGAAAGTAGTTAGATGGCCGTCTTTGGTGCATAATGAAGTTGGTTGATACTCGATACTACACTCATTAAGATCAAACTCTCGAATCAGATGCTTGTGCTGAAACAATGTCTGAGAGAAAGATCAGTGATATTGAGGCTTCTAGAACCCGATTACTTCTTTTAGAACAGGTAAAGCAAATTAAAACTTCAAGAGGGTACTTACCTACAAACTCCATGCAAGCTTAAACCTAAGGCCTTGTGTGTTTTATTTGTGTATAATTAATTGTTCGAACATGACATCATAACATCATGACATCATACCATATCATTTGCACTAACCATTTCAAGGACCAAGAGATTTATCTTTGTTTTGTTTTATAGGTTATAGCTTCCACTCGCAGAAAAACTATTCAGATCAGTTTTGAGAGGATACCTTCTTGACTTAAAGAGTTAGTCTCAAAAGTTCCTGAAAGCTCCTAATTCACCAAAAGGCATGGTCATATACTAAGTTTAGTTACTTCGGGTTTTGAAGAAGACATGATGAGTGTTTTATTCCAGTTCTTTGATCTTTCACATCATTGTTTCACCTTTCCAGATTATTAGTTGGTATCCATAATGGAAGAATTCTCTCTAAGATACTGGGAATACCTATTTTTAATTGGACACCTTTCACTGGTTTAGAGAAAGATCCATAATTTGAAGAAATTGCAGCAACCTTACATCTGAAATGGCCCGACATTATATCTAATTGGGAAACAAGAAGTGGAGTCAAGGGTTTTCTTGCTAAAATTCTGTTAGAGAAGGCTCGACTATTTCTGGATGCTATGAGTTTTCAGGCTTTCGAGGAAATCTTGGCTCTGTTGATATATGGTTTGGTGTTATTCCCTAATCCAGACCAACTCATATATGTGAATATTGTCAACATTTTCCTCACTCGTAACCCTGTGCCAACTTTACTTGGAGATAGTTTGCATTATCTTCACACTTGTACTATGAGGAAGCGAGGGACTCTTATGTGTTGCATACCTTTGTTATCTAGGTGGTTTATTTCTTACCTTCCCCGATCAGTTGTGAAGAATGAACAAGGTTTACGGAGGTCTCAAAGGTTGATGTTACTCTCTCATTTAGATATCTATTGGTGTTCCCGATCTCTGGAAGATGTTACTATCATTAACTGCTACAGGGAATTCCCTAATGTTCCACTCCTTGGCATTCGGGTAGGTATTACCTACAACCTTGCTTTGGCTCTACATAAATTTGGTTATGCTCGAAGAGATAGTCCTCATGACATAATTATGTAGGGTATTGTATTCGATTACAAGAACGATTTTCAAAGTTATCGTCAAAGGTTTATACGTTCTTGGGGTATGGTAAACAAGATTGATAACAAGACTTTAGGACTAAAGAATTCCATCCCGCTGGATCCCTACATCAAATGGGTACGAGCTCGCGCTCAAAACCTCCTGATGCCATATCCCGATGTCTTACCTGTAATTGTGGAGCCTATTACCGAGGGGGATATTCCTTATACCATTCTTTATCCATATATGCCCACTGACCTTGAAGAATTGCAGAAGTCCTGGATTCAACTAAAGGAAGACTTTGAAACTTAATTCTATTGAAGTGAGAAGAAATTGTTAGAGCTCACCAAGAAACATCACGAGGAGCAAAGCCTTAATTCATACATAGACACGAAGAGAAAGCGTCAGTGGGAGACTTGAATATTAGGTTTTAGGAGTTTATATTGTTGTCTCCTTGAGACCCTTTTGTTTTCATTGTAAGCCTAAGAGGAAATTGTAATTTCGAACTTATTAATGAAATCTTTGTTTTTGTTTCCTCTTGGTTAACAAATTTAAATATTCTAAGGTCCCTGAAAACATTGCATCTACATATCATTCATCATTTCATAAACAGGTTTTCTAATAAAGGTTTCCTCATCTATTTACTATTTATTTCAGTATAAGATGTCCCTCGAGCAAACTGTCAAGGATCTCCAGACTCAACATGCACAATTACAAGAGACTCTTCTGTATATGGCCAAAGGGCAACAAGAGATGATGGCGCTCCTCACCAAGAAAAAGAAGACTAAGAAGTCGGCTATTATCCTCAATATGGGGAGAAGATTCAAAGGTCTCGATCAACCAATTCAAGTGGATGATGTTTCCTCCGAGGAAGACGACAACCAAGAGGAGGATGGTAGAAGTGTCAAGGGTGTAGGTAGAAATAACCAGGGTTCTGAGAATATTCCTGAAGATGAAGACTACTCCGACAAACAGTAACCTCCAGCAGATGGCAAATACAAGCAGTTAGAAGACCGTCTCAAAGCTATGGAAACCCAGAAAGTGCATGGATTGGATTTTTGAGAGCTAGGTCTAATCCTGGGGGTGGTCATCCCTCTCAAATTCAAGGTCTCTATCTTTTCTAAATATGATGGAGTCTCTTGTCCCAAACATCACCGGAGGTCGTATGTTCGGAAAATCCAACCTCATACTGCTGACAGGAAATTATAGGTCTATTTCTTTAGAGAAAGTTTATCTGGTACTCAACTTGAATGGTTCTTCCAGCTAGAAGGAACCAACATTCACACGTGGGAAGACTTGGCTACTGGTTTTTACAAGCAATATCAATATAATGCGGACCTTGCACCGACTCGTGTACAATAGCAAAACATGTCCATTGGCTCGAATGAAGGGTTCAAGGAGTATGCCCAAAAATGGAGAGACTTAGCTGGAAGGGTCTAACCTCCCTTGTCTGACCAAGAATTAGTTGATATGTTCATGGGTACTCTAACAGGACCATTTTTTGATCATATGATTGGGAGTTCTTCATATGGCTTTACTGAGCTAATTCTGAAAGGAGAAAGAGTTGAAAGCCGTATTAAGAGTGGTAAGATTCCAATGACTGCAACTTCTAATGTTGTAAAGAAGCAGTTCAGTGGTAAAAAAGAAACCAACGATGTCTATGGCCAGAAAATCCATAATAAAAATGACCCCATCAGTCTATGGGAGCGGCGTTGATCTCTAATTCAGCGCCTGTTCAACAATCACAACAGGACAACCATCGAAGTCCAGATGCTCTATCAAGGCAGTTTACCAAGATTGACATGCCTTTATCTCGGGCATTACAACATTTTTTAAAGGCTGAACTCATTTCCCTGCGGGATCCTCCTCAGAATCCCAACACATCCTCTCTAAAGTACAATCCAAATGTGAGGTGCACCTATCATTCAAACAGTCTCGGGCACGACGCCAACCACTGTTGGGCCCTGAAAAGCAAGATTCAGGATATGATCGATAATAAGGAAATTGAATTTGATCCTCTGGAGACTCCGAACGTGATTACTGCACCTATGCATAAGCATGACAAAGGCATAAGTGCTATTGAAGATGTTTTGTATGTTGCCTCCATAAGTGACGTGGTTACTCCTCTCACAATAGTCAAGGATAATTTGCTACAAGATGGTTTATTTCCGGGATGTGTTAAAGAATGTTATTATTATGCAGTTCAACCCAATAGTTGCGGGTTACTGAAGGAAGGTGTTCAACTCCTGGTGGATGAACATGTAATTTTGATTGAGAAAGTTCCATATGCTGAGAATTTATGCTAAGATTTGTCTGTCATATCAGGTACTCCTTTCAGGATCACTTACAAGGGTCTTGTAAGGATTAATTACAATCCAAAAGGTTCTCCTTTAATCGTTACAACACCTAGACCCATCCCTTATTCCTCAGAGAAGGATTCCATGGAATTATGGGTCTGACCTCTATTACCGTGACAATAAACAAGAATTGTCTGACAAAGATGATGAAGAGGTTGATCCCAATATTGAAAATATTGCGGGGACCTGCAAAATTACTAGAAGCAGAAGGATATTCTCCCCTAAAATATCCCTACCTGTTCAAGTCACAGTTACCAAGACAACTGCCGAGGCTCGGGGTAAAGAGCCAATGATTGAACCTGCCCAGATAGAGGCGCCAAAAAAAGCTAAAGTCAAGGACACCTCTAGACAAGAGTTGGAAGAAGTTTTGAAAATCATCTGCAAGAGCGACTATAAAATTGTTGAACAGCTGGGGTAGACCCCGTCCAAAATCTCCATGCTATGTTTACTACTGTGTTCTGAAGCCCATGCGCAAGCTTTAGTAAAATTCTTGAAGACTGCTCATGTGCCGCAAGAAATTTCGGCTGATCAATTTGGAAGTTACAGATCGAGTTTCACAACTGATAATAGATTAGGCTTCTCCAATGCTGACCTGACTCCAGAGGGGAGAAATCCAAATAAGGCCATGTATGCATTGAATTCAATGGGAACCATGTTGGCTCATGTGTTAATTGATACTGGCTCTTCTCTGAATGTTCTGCCAAAAGGAGCTCTCGACATACTGGATTGTGAAGAGGTTGCGCTGAAACCCATTAATATCATAGTTTGAGCCTTTGACGGGTCCAGAAGAATGGTGCATGGAGAAGTGGACCTCCTAATCAAAACGGGTTCACAGATATTTGAGTCCACTTTCTATGTGATGGAGATCCGACCAACTTATTCTTGTCTATAGGGACGCCCCTGGATCCATGGGGCAGGTGTCGTCACCTCCACCTTGCACCACAAATTAAAGTACCATGTGAAAGGGAAGATTGTTACTGTCTGTGAAGAAGAGGAGTACATGGTCAGCCACCTGAATTCATTCTGGTACATGGAGATGGATGGAGAATTTATCGAGACTCCATGCCAAACCTTTGAAGTGATTTCCCCTGCTGCTATTAAATATGTTTCTGCCATTCCAAAGACTACCAAGGTTCTGCACAAGATGGCTTCCTTAAAAGATGCCAAAGCAACTATAGAAAAAGGCATTTGTACTATTTGGGGTCAGCTTCCTAATATCCCTTACAAATCTGACATGTTTGGTTTTGACTTTATTGCAGAAGGTCAAAGGGTTGTTCGTCGCGCTCGAACTGGAAGACCTCTGTTCTGTATCAGCAACAATGGAATCATTGTTATAGAAGACGCTGATAGTGATTGTAATTTCGACAACTGGATATTTCCTACCATGGGCAACAGACTCGACAATTGGAAGGCGGAAGACATTATCTCTATCTCCATTAGTCATGAGTAATAGATATTTATGTTTTATTGCTTTAAGAAGTTTGGTTATGTAATTTCTTTTAAAACAATGACTTTAAACCTTGTGTCTTTCCCGGAGCACAATGGTCCATTTGTTAAGGGTTGTCATTTCATATGTCATATTTTCATTTAATAAAAACATTGGACGTTTGGCTTTCAAATTTTGCGCTCTCTGTATTTCTTTTACTTTATTTAACTTTCAAATAACTATGTGTTCTTACACACACCCGCACACTACATTGCAGGTCCACATCCACTATGGATCTCGTTGATAATGATTCTACTATTGCCGCGTATTACTTTGAAAATCCGATCTACCAAGCCGAGGACGAAGGTGAGGAAGATTGCGAAATACCTGGAGAACTTTCCAGACTCTTAATACAAGAAGAAAATGCTATCCAAACGCACAAAGAGCCGATCGAAGTGGTAAACTTGGGTTCTGAGACAGACAGAAAAGAGGTCAAGATAGGCGCCAACTTAGAGGGCAGTGTCAAGAATAGATTGATTCAAATGTTTCACGACTATGTTGAGATATTTTCTTGGTAATACAAAGACATGCCAGGGCTCGATACTGATGTTGTGGTTCACCGTCTACCAATGAAAGAGGGCTATTCTCCGATTAAATAGAAAGTCCATCGCATGCGCCCTGAGATGTCAGAGAAAATAAAATCCGAGGTTATGAAGCAATTTAACGCAAGGTTCTTAGCAGTGATGTCATATCCTTAATCGGTTGATAATTTTTTCTGGTACCAAAGAAAGATGGCAACGTACGTATATGTGTAGATTACATGGATCTGAACAGGGTGAGCCCCAAAGTTGACTTCCCGCTTCCACATATTGATGTTTCGGTTGATAACACTGCTCAACACAAGGTATTCTCCTTCATGGATGGTTTCTCGGGTTATAATCAAATCATGATGGAGCCTGAAGACATGGAGAAAACTACCTTCGTCACACAGTAAGACACTTTCTGTTACAAGGTCATGCCTTTTGGGTTGAAGAACGCCGGGATAACTTATCAGCGTACCATGGTATCTTTATTCCATGACATGATTCATCACGAGATAGAATTTTACGCCGATGATATGATAGCCATATCACAGACTGAATAAGAACATATTGATCATCTACATAAATTATTTGAGAGATTGAAGAAACACAGGCTGAGGTTGAATCTGAACAAATTCACCTTTAGGGTGAAGTCTGGAAAACTCCTAGGTTTCATCGTCAGTGGTAAAGGTATTGAAGTTGATCCTGCAAAAGTTAAAGCTATTCAAGAAATTTAGGCTCCCCACATCGAGAAGGAAGTCAAAGGTTTCTTAGGATGACTAAACTACCTTGCACGATTCATTTTTCATTTGACTGCTACCTGTGAGCCAATCTTCAAGCTGCTGAAGAAAGATAAAATATTAAAATGGAATGACGTCTATCAAATAGCTTTTGATAAAATCAAGGAGTACTTACAAGAACCTATGATTCTGATGCCACTAGTTGAAGGAAAACCTCTAATCATGTACCTAGAAGTGCTAGATAACTCAATGCTGTGTGTATTGGGGCAAAATGACGAGTCTGGTCGAAAAGAGCATGCAATATACTACATTATCAAAAAGTTTACCGACTGCAAAAAAATATATTCATTGCTCGAGAATACTTATTGCACTTTGGCATGGGCTACTCGCCGACTAAGACAGTATATGTTGACTCATACTACTCTATTGATTTCTAAAATGGATCCCATCAAATACATATTTGAGAAGCCAGCCCTCTCCAGAAGAATATCCCGGTGGCAAATGATCTTAACAGAATATGACATTCAATACACCACTCAAAAGGAAATCAAAGGAACTGTACTAGAAGATCATTTAGAACATCAAGCGGTAGACGACTATCAGTCTATGAACTTCAAATTCCCAGATGAGAACATTATGCTAATTACAGATTGTGAATAGCCTAGACCATATGAAAGACATGAGCTAGGATCCCGATGGACTATGGTTTTTGACAAAGCTTCTAACGCACTTGGCAACAGAATCAGTGTTGTAGTTATCTCTCCCCAGGGTTGTCATACGCCCTTCACTTCCAGACTTTGCTTTGACTGCACCAATAATATGGCTGAATATGAAGCGTGCATCATGGGTATTAAAGCTTCTATTGACTTGAGAATCAAATTCCTGAGCATATATGGGGATTCAGCCTTGGTAATCAGTCAAGTCAAAGGAGAATTGGATACAAAGCATCTGAATCTTATCCCTTATCGAGAACATGTGCTACCCTTGATTCCGTACTTCGAAGAGATTACTTTTGAGCATGTCCCAAGAGAATAGAATCAGTTGGAGGACACATTAGCTACCATGTCATCCATGTTCAAGGTCAAATGGGACAATTAGGATCCCATAATTACCATTGAAAGATTCGACGAACCGTCACATTGCTATGAAATTGATACTGATGGTGTAGAAGAAAAACCTTGGTTTTGTGAAGTGAAAAGGTACCTTGAAGCTCAAGAATACCCTGAAGGGGCATTGATCAATGACAAGAAATTCTAGTGGAGGTTCTCGGATAAGTTCTTCTTGAGCAATGAAATGTTGTACAAGTGTAATCATGACTCAACTCTGCTCCGCTGTATGGACAAGAAGGAAGTAGAGAAAATTATGGAGGATATGCACGAAGGCATCTTTGGTACTCAATCCAGCGGTCATATTATGGCTAAAAAGATTATGAGAGCGGGTTACTATTGGTCGACTATGGAAACCGACTGTTACCACCACTCGAGGACTTGTCATAAGTTCCACATCTATGCTGATAAGGTTCATGTCCCTCCGGTTCCTATGAATGTTTTGACTGCTCCATGGTCATTTGCAATGTCGGGCATTGATATGAATCGAGAATTAAAGCCTACTGCTTCTAACGGACATCGCTTCATTCTCATCGCCATTAACTACTTTACAAAATGGGTCGAAATGGCCTCATTTTCCTCTGTTACCAAGAATGTGGTAGCTCGATTCATTAAGCATAACCTTATCTTCCGGTATGGCATCCCCGAGAGAATCATCATGAACAATGGTACCAACTTCAAGAATACTATGATCATTGAACTATGCACGCAGTTCAAGATCAAGAACCATAACTCTTCTTCGTATCGACCAAATATGAGTGGCGCAATGGAAGCCACCAAAAAGAATATTTAGTAGATCATATAGAAGATGGTTTTTACTTACAAAGACTTACACGAGATGTTACCATTTTCTCTTCATGGATATCTCACTTCAGCGCGAACATCAACTGGGGAAACCCCATTCTCTCTGGTCTATAGCATGGAAGCTATCCTACCTATCGAAGTTTAGATTCCTTCTTTGAGGATTATGAAATATGCAGACTTAGACGAAGACGAGTGGATTCAGACCAGGCTAGACCAATTGAATTTGAATGACGAAAAGAGGCTTGTGGCTATCTTTTACTGTCAGATGTATCAGAAACGTGTGATCAAGGTATTTAACAAGAAAAATAAGCATCAGGTATATAAGGCTGGTGACTTGGTAATAAAGTGCATCGATCTACCGCAAGGTGATCCCAAAAGGAAAATGTACTCCCACCTACGAAGGGCCATTTGTTGTCAAAAAATTATTTTCAGGCAGTGCTATGATACTAACCACCATGGACGATGAAGATTTTCCGCACCCTGTGAATGTGGACTTAGTTAAAAGATATTACGCATTAAAATGAGCCGCTAGGTTGATTGGCCTAGGAAAAAATAAGGGTATCTTGGCGAACCAAAAGAGTTCGGGCAAAAATTAGGGATATATATAAAAGATTATACACTCGACAAGTCGAAAACCTAAAAAGGCGGCTTGGGAAAAAAGGGTATCCTGGTGGACTGAAAACCTAAAAGGGCGGCCCAGGAAAAAATGAAGGATTAAAGGGTACGACTATGTCCCACTAGATCACTTACAGCAAGCTTTATTACCAATGTTAAAATTTCAAATGGTACATAGCAATTCAATCAACTTCTTCCGACAACAAGGGATGAGATGTTCGAAGACATAGAGGCAATAACGGAGTTGGAACCCAATGAGATCATTTTACATAGCTATATTTTTTGTTTTCACTTTGTACTCTTTTCATTTCATGACAATTTCCTCTTACTAGGTGTTGTACCCCAAAATTTTCCCTCCCATATTCTTCAAAGTTTTGACAAGCATCATCTCAATTTGCTCAAGTCTACTCAAGGATTGCACAGTCTAAACATCCTCCTAAGCCAGTCAAATTAGGGTTTTGGTTCCTTCAGTGAATTTGAGGTTTTCAATGGTCCAATCAAGTACCATGGGCCTATATGCAATGTCAAGTACCTACATGTCAAGTCTCAAGACTCACAAGGTCAAATTGCACAGTCAAAAGTCCTATTTGCTTCACAGTCAACTACAGCGGTAAAATGGTCATTTGGCAGTCAAAAGTCAAAATTTTTGGTCAACATCTTATTTTGAAGCCACAATCATCATTTGATCAAGTCTTGATCATGATTATACAAGAATGGCTCAAAAATCATCCAGATGCCAAAAGTTGCTATTTTTGGACAGCTGAAAAGTCAACTGTAACTTGACCAAGGCATAACTTTTTCATGGTTCATCAGAAAAGTCCCATCCAATGCTCATTTTGAAGGGGATGACATTTTCTACAACTCATATTCACATTCCAAGTCCAAGAAATGCTCTCACAAAAAGTTATCAATTTCTACATTATAGGTCATTTTCAAAAGTCAACAAAAAGGCACTTTAAGTCAAAGACCATAACTTGAGATTGGTAAATCAAAATGACATGGGACCAAAGGAATTGGTTATAGGACTTCAATACCTTTCCAAAATATCCAAGAACATGTTCATAGCTTCAAAATTGAGCAAGATATGCATTGGAGAAGTTGGGAAATTTTTGGGAATTTGCAAAAGTCAACTTTGCCTAAAACACCTTGTTTTTGCTAATGGGCCTCAAATTATTTCTTGAAACATTGTCCAAGGCCTATGCACGACCCATTGAACTTAAATTGATTTATTTTCTTATTTTTAATTAATTAATTGAATTTTTATTAATATTAATTCATTTAATTGATTTTAATTGTAGGAAAATTCAAAAGATATGGTTTTCAAATCTTTTTGTGATGCAAATAAACTCAACACATGCTGAAGATTTCATGTATCAATCAAGGAGACAAAATCATCCAATTTTAGCAAGTTTTCTCAATCAAAAGATGCAAAAATATTTGATTGGAAATCAAAGATTGAAAACATAATTCCATGGATCTTTGACCTAGTTTGTACCCTAATTTCATTCCACTATATGTACTGAAGCAAACCCTAAAGCCTTGGACGTGCAAGCTGCTGCAAAACACCATAACCAAAATCCTAAAAATCAAGAAAAAGTTGAAAACTGAAATCAACCTTCCAGCACAATTAGAAGCCTTTTCTTGATTCAAACACGTTGCTGGGACACTCAGGAACCTATTGCAATCACAAACAAGCCATAAAGCTCAAGAAACACGCCATAACAGATTCACGGTTTGCCTAACTTTGTCAAAATCGAAACTCAGAATTCATGCATCTTTACTGTGATTTTTTGTGTGTTTTGAGTTGCTTGCATCCACAGGAATCTTTTGGCATAAATTAATTGCATTGAAACGCCTTGAATCAGAATCTACCATTAAAATTTTTTAGGGTTTTGAAGCTTTCAAAATAGGGCTTTACAGCATAGGAAAAATTGGAACCTCCCGTGCCCATGGTTGAAACCGTCTGAACGTGACGAATTCATTGGACACCTCGCGCCATATTTATGTAGCTTGGATTTCTATTCGCTATTATTGGCAGTTTCACTTTATGGGGGTTTAAAACCCCCGCTATCTTGTTTTTGTTTTACAGGGAAACGAGGAAGATGATGAGCTGTACGTATGTGGTTGGGTAGTTCAAACTTACGCGCGTGATTTTGTTTGATGCAACATGTTAATTTGTTTTTTTATAATATATTTGTTGTGTATTATACTAACAAAAGCGTGCGCTTGGCTTAGTGGAAGAGGACGTGTCTGGCAATCAATGGGACCTGGGTTCGATTCCCAGGTCCACCCAAACCTCAATATTATTTTTTCTAACAAATTCCCTTGCAGCGCTTTCCATGTATTCCACCATGAACCTTACAAATCAGGCCGCCAAGTGTCTCAATAGACTGATCCAAGGGCCAAAGGGTGCTCCACACCATGCTCCAAGTCAATGAGCACGCACCTGATTCCAGAAGTCAACAAGGGCTTTGTGCTATTGGGCCAAAATTGCTTGACTAAACCTCCATTGGGCCATCAAACCCCCCTTGGTTTTTACTATTCTTTTTATTTTCTTTTTCCTTTTAATTCTTTTAACTAATTATTATTATTATTATTATTAACTAACAAATTAATTAATTTTTTTATAATAAAATCAGAAACTTAAAAATTGTAAATATTTTTATTTATTATTTTTACTATTAACTATTATTTTTGTAAATAAAATACTAACCAAGTAATTAGTTTAATAGGTCAACTTTAATCTTTTTTCATAAATAAATAAAAATCAATGAGAATTAGGGTTTGACTATTTTCAATCATATTTTCTTATTATTATTATTTATTAATTATTATTATTTTTGTAAATAAAATGTAAATTAATTAATTTAGTTAATTAGGTTAACTTTGACATTTTTTATAATAAGTAAAATAATTTAGAATTAGGGTTTTCTTGACTTTTAATTTCCTTTTTCTTTTATTTCCATAAAACATAAAAAACACAAAAAACATTTTTCTTGTAAATAATTAATTAGTAAATTAGAGTTAATATTTAATTAAATGCAAAGGACAATTTCTTTATTCCTCAAAAGGGTCAAAACCCTAAGGACGTCCCGATTCTAATTTCTTTCGCGCATTATTACTTTTGATTCTATTTATGTATCTGCTCAAAGGATGTAATAGTTAATTAGGTTTACCGCTTTATTTACTTTCCGCATTTATTTTCCAAAACGGGTTATGTTTTTGGCGATGTATAGACCCGCGCCTTGTAATAGCGTAGATTTACCTTTCCGCATTTTATTTTCCGCACTCTTAACTATTAATACGCATGCAAGACTGAATGACAAATAAAACCAATCCGTAGCTCACAAATGACATGTACAAGATAAACATTAATTGAAAAAACCCACAAACACTTGAAAAGCAAACAATTTTTGAAAACATAGTGAGCAAGTACCTAAGAGCCCGTGGATAACCACGGATAGAAAGGGTGCTAACACCTTCCCTTTCTATAAATCTACCTCCCGAACCGAGAGACATCTCGAAAAAGGAATTTTGCTGTGCTTTTGTCCTTTCCATGTTGGAGAACATAAAAGACGGTGGCAACTCTTGCTTACCGCGACATTTCGCGAAACCAGCTTTAAAACAGTCAGTTCTATTTCCACCGATCACAGAACCGGCGACTCTGCTGGGGACTCTTATAAAAGTGAGGTGTACCTTAGGATTATATCATACTTATGTTTTCAATTGCCTGTTTTGATTGCTTTAATATTGTGGGCCTGTTTTGGGAGTTCTATAGATCCTAACCCGGATCTGGGGGATACCTTTTAGGTAGCAACAAACTGTGAGGGAACTGTGTGGGGTATACCGACACGGTTGAAGCAGTTGCTACGTTGACATGACACTTTGGTGAGTACCGGTAACCCTTGAGTCAAGTCAAGGAGAGTACAGGGCCGCCGCGTGGTGTCGTGAAGCATCAACTAACCTTAGGAACCTTACTTGACCATCCTGGCCTCTTTAGGGTAGTGAGATGACCGACTTTGGTGCAATCCGAAGTTGGTAGATACTCGATACTACACTCATTGAGGTTTGTTTTCTTGGAATATTTTGATCGCCAGTTCAGTGGCTAAATCAAAACAATGAACACAGAAAACAACCCAATGATATTGAGCTCCTTAGAACCCGGTTACTTTTGATAGGACAGGTTTTTGAGCCCACCAACTTCAAGAGGGCAGTACCCCAAACTTCAGGCTGGCCTAAACTCTAAGGGCTGTCTTGTGTAACTTGTGTGCCTTATCATGTTTGCCTTTTGTGAATACTCGTGGTGTGTTTTTATCATAACATCATAACATCATACAACATCATATCACTACTAAAAAAAAGACATTTGAGAAAAGGTTTTTACATCGGGTATCAAAATATATGATGTAAAAAATACAATTAACAAACTTTTTACATCAGGTATTTATTTGCAATGATATAAAAAATAAGAAAAAAAATATATTTCGCTACCTATTACATCGGGCAAACGCATCCACCGATGTAAAAAGTTTTTAGAAAAAAATACGGTGGCATTTTTGTAAATAAGAAACAAGGTAGTAGAAATATTAATAAAAAACATGCAACATATTACATCGGTTAACTAAAAACCGATGTAATATCTTCACAATAGATATTAATATAAAAAATAAATTAAAGAATAAATTAATATCTTCACAACATATTACATCAGTGGAAATTCAAACCGATGTAAAAAAGTCAGAAAAAGAAGCTTGCATCAGGTATTAGTATCCACCGATGTAATAGGTTCAAAACCCTTACATCGGTTATTAGGATCCACCGATGTAATAGCTTCTCCACTAAGCCAACCCTTACATCGGGTATTCATTTCCACCGAGGTAATAACTTCCAAACCCTTATTTCCCAAATTCAAAATATTTCAATATTTCCACTGTACAATATTCCGTAGCCGCCGTTTCACTCCTTTCCACTGTACGCATACGACCCTTACGACCGCTGTTTCACAAACGTTACCACCGCCGTTTCCCAGCCACCATCATCGACGTTTCCGTTCACGAAGGTTCTCCAAAGGTCATGTCCATATATTTTAAGTTCATTATATGCATGCATGGCATTCAATGGTCCAACGGAGAGTGAAACAAATTGGTTTGAAGATTGTTTCACCAAATGTTCTGGACATGACACTTGTAGATCTCCCAGGTATTACAAAGGTTCTCGTTGGCGATCAGCCTTCTGATATTGAAGCCCGGATCAGAACAATGATCATGTCATATATCAAAGAGCCCTCATGTCTTATTCTAGCTGTCACACCGGCAAATTCAGATTTGGCTAATTCCGATGCTCTTCAGATGGCAGGAGTGGCTGATCCCGAGGGTATGCTTTTGCTTCCATATACTAAAAGCTTTCAATATTCTTTTGCATCTATTTAATTTGTTTTAAATGGTTTTATATATGATGCAGGTAATAGAACGATCGGTGTAATCATAAAGGTTCAGTATACTCTTCTAACATTATATGTGTATCTTTATGGATTTTGTTATATGTTGTTGAGTCATTCTGACTGTTCGACACATTTTTTCTGCTATGAAGTTGGATATCATGGACCGAGGTACTGACGCCCGAAATTTGTTACAAGGAAAAGTTATTCCCCTCCGACTTGGCTATGTTGGCATTGTAAATCGTAGTCAAGAGGTAATGATATTATCATACTATGATGAATTTGTTGTTTGACTAATTTAACTATCACATATATTCTGTTAGATTTTTTTCTTTTCTAAATGGAATAACACTTTGCAAACAAAGATGCATATGCTAATTGCTTGAATAGCGTGCAAGTCAATGTGTTATACTGAAATATGGGTTCTCTTGTTTGGTAAAATAGGACATTCAAATGAACCGGAGTATAAAAGATGCTCTTGTTGCTGAAGAGAAATTTTTCCGCAGCCGTCCTGTAAGGAAATTCCTAAGCTTAGTTGTATTCAAACTTTTTACTTAATATATACTCTATACTAATGTTTGTCCATTTTTTCTTCATAGGTATACAACGGTCTAGCAGATAGTTGTGGTATACCTCAACTAGCAAAGAAGTTAAACCAGGTAGAGCCTTTATTTCATTTAAAGTAAATTTAAAATATATTTTACTGTTACACTGTTGTGGCATCCATTTCTCTTCTCATTTTCGCCTTATACATTTTTCACGCCAATATCTTGATTTTCCTCAATATAAAAGCATTTAAAAGCTTTCCTCCTTAGTAGTATAATTTAGGCATATTCTTAACTATAGAAGTGGGCTTTCAATTCAAGAAAATAAATTAGTTGCTTCACTTTTAATGCTGATTTTTTATTTGCTTTGTAGTTTTAGATTAACTAGCATACAATGACAGTGTAGAACTTTTAAAATTATGAGAACCAATAATAACCCTTCATTTGTATGACTTTTAAGTTATATATGATGAAAGTTAAACTTTTTTAATGATCAAACGGTTATGATTAACAGTCCGTGTCAAAAATCTTTACACCGTCAAGGGAAATATGAATTAAATCCTTAGTATTTTTGCTGTCAATAATTTGTATGATCCTTTAAAGTTGGAGAGTAATGTGGTTTTTTATTTGGGTGTCATGAAATAATAAACTTTATTAGAGTATTTATTTGTGGCTTGATTTTGTTTGAGATTGAAAGAGTCTAAAGAGAATATGGCCAGGTTATAATTGTCTCGGAAAAAAATGCTATATCAAAATGGGAGAGGGAAAACTGTTAAAATCATTCTTCGAAAAACACAGTAAAAAGATCTAAATTTATGCTATTTTTAAAAAGAGACCATTATGAATTCAGTTAAGTTTGTGGTTTATGGACTGATGGATGCCATGTATAATTGCCTGTCCATTACTTTGCAGATTCTAGCACAAGATATCAAAGTTGTGCTACCTGGGTTGAGAGCACATATAAGCAATAACCTAGTTACTGTTGCAAAGGAGCATGCGAGCTATGGAGAAATCACGGAGTCTAAGGCATGTGTTAATACTGGACCTGTCTTGCATATGTCACTATGACCTGTTAACTAATTATTAGTTAAATTTACTGGATAGTCATTCTCCTTATTTAATTAAATATCATATCATATACTTTGGCTAGATTTTTGCCTCATTTTATCTATACTTTTTAATCGTTATTCCTCAACAGGCTGGTCAGGGTGCTCTTCTCCTGAACATTCTTTCAAAATATTGTGAAGGTACCTATCCCTACAATCTGGTTTATTTTCTTTCTCTGCTTTTCCATTTATGAATTCTTATTTTTTGTTTCTTTTGTATTTGTTAACTGGTATCCACATATCTTTACCTTTACTAATTCAGTAACTGCTATCTCCATGTTCTTTCTTTCTGAAAATAGCATTCTCCTCCATGATTGAGGGAAAGAATGAGGAGATGTCCACATCCGAGTTATCTGGTGGGGCTCAGATTCATTATATTTTTCAATCCATCTTTGTCAGGAGTTTAGAGGTATATATTGCTGTATTTATATGATGATATAACATTATTGTTATACTTATACATATTCTTATATCATACTTAAAGTAGAGATAGAAAAGACAACTATAATTTTCAGAGTGGCCCATTTGAATCTGATTAGAAACAATCAACTAGCCTTTTTTTTTGTTATACTAAGTGGATGTCTAACCTACCAATTTTTATCTGTTTAATAAATATCCAAGCATCCCTTAATTGCATTTCAAGGGTGGAAATGGGTTATTTCTTTTGTTATACTAAGTGGATGTCTAACCTGCCAACTTTTATATAGGCAAAAAGAGTAGTCAATGCCACACAACCTAGGATTTGTGTTGCTTATGTTCTTTTTCTTTTAATTTACCTATTTTGAGATTTGTTGTGTAACTTTACACTATCTTGAAGGAGGTAGATCCATGTGAAGGCTTGACTGATGATGATATTCGTATTGCCATACAAAACGCAACTGGGCCAAGATCAGCATTGTGAAGAATTTGTAATTGTAAGTTTGTTTGTTGTAATACAATACAAGTTTGCAATACAATTGTTCAATTTGTAAGTTTGTTGTGAAAAATATGAAAACATCGACCTAGATGTGATATATGTGATGTTGGAAAGCTATGAAATCTATATAGCGACATAAATATAGTCTGTGTGATATTGGAATAATATGAAAAAATGGGTACAAATTATATTTGTACAGGGAAACATCCAGAAAATAAATAATCTATTCCAAAAAAATTTCATACATTTTACATCGGTTATTAGTAAAAACTGATATAAAAACTTTCAAAAAGGGACTTTTTACATCAGTTGGGAATAATAACCGATGTAAAAAGTTGCGTCACTGGGGACTTTTTACATCAGGTATTACTTCTAACCGATGTAAAAAACTGGATCAATTTTTTTAAAAAATGTGCGTAATAACTGTTTCTTACATCGGTTCATATATTATAACCGATGTAAAAAAGGGACTTTTTACATCGGGTATTACTTCCAACCGATGTAAAAAACTGGATCAATTTTTTAAAAAATGTGCATAATAATTGTTTATTACATCGGTTCTTATATTATAACCGATGTAAAAAAGGGACTTTTTACATCGGTCCCAAAACCGATGTAAAAAGTACCTAATGTACTATATCGCCTGACTTTACATCGGACCCAGAACCGATGTAAAAAGTCAGTTTCACCCGATGTAAAAAGTCATTTCTGCACTAGTGTATGCATTTACTAACCACTTCAAGGGTTCAAATCTTCATCTTTGTTCTTGTTTTGTAGGACATGAAACTATCCGCAGAAAGACAATTCAGATCAACCTTGTAAGGGTCCCTCCTCAGCTTAAGGAGCTTACATCCAGGATTCCCGAGAACTCGTCCTTCAGTGAAAGGCATGGTAGACTCATCAGCTTGGTCAATACCAACATTGAAGAGGATATGGTGAAAGTGTTGTTCCAGTTCTTTGACCCTCTGCACCACTATTTTACTTTCCCGGATTATCAATTGGTGCCTACTTTGGAAGAGTTTTCTCAGCTTCTGAAGATTCCTATCCTTAATCAACTACCCTACAACGGTACGGAAAGGGAACCAAAACTTGAAGAGGTGGCTAAAGCATTACACCTACAACCATCTGACATCAAGGGACATTGGGAAGTTAGAAGTGGTATCAAAGGATTTTTGGCAAAGTTCCTGTTTGAGAAAGCACAAGAATGTTGGAATTCCCTTGACCTACAAGCCTTTGAAGAAGTTGTGGCACTCCTTGTTTATGGGTTGGTGTTGTTCCCGAATCCGGATCAGCTTATAGATATCAATACTGTCAAGATCTTCATGTCCAGGAATCCTATACCTACGTTGCTCGGGGACATCCTCCATTCATGTTACACTCGAACCATGAAAAAGAGAGGTGTTCTAATTTGCTGCACTCCTCTCCTGGCAAGGTGGTTTATTTCACACCTTCCACAATCATTTTTGAAGAACGAGCGGGGTTCGAGATGGTCACAACGATTGATGACTCTTACACATGCTGATATACATTGGTGTTCTCGGTCTAGAGAAAATGTCACTATCATTGATCGTTGCGGAGAGTTCCCTAACGTTCCTTTACTTGGAATCAGAGGAGGCATTACTTACAACCCGTGTTTGGCTTTGAGACAGTTTGGATATGCTCGGAGGGACGGCCCTCATGACATGTTGATTTCTGACATAGTTTTTGACTTCGACAACGATGCACAAGGACTTCGCCAGAGATTTATCAGAGCTTGGAGGATGCCCAACAGGGTAGATAGCAAGACACTGGGGTACAAGAACTCCATCCCCTTGGAGCCTTATCTCAAGTGGGTACGAGCCCGCTCCCAGAAGTTGGTGATGCCATATCCTCATGTTCTCCCCGTGATCAAAGAGCCAGTTTTGGAAGGAGAGGTACCATACACCATTCAACATCCTGACATGCCTACATCCTGGGAAGAAATGCAAAAGAGCTAGATCCAACTCAAGGAAGAACGGAATTCTCTTGAAACCAGTCTACATGCCAGTGAGAAGAAGGTCTTGGAGCTCACCCGTCTACTGCACGAGGAAAAAACTCTCAACACTTACATCGCTCCAAAGAGGATGCGCAGTGTCTTTTGGGATTAATTATTTTGTAATGCTTTGCCCATGAGGCCCTGATGTAGTGAACAGATTATTTCTTAATATAACGTGTGTTCCTTTTTTGTCTACAACGAATTTGAACTTTCGAACCCTTGAATGCATTGCATAAATAACATATCATGCATCATGTGCATAACAGGTACTCTTTTTTACAGGTTGCTTAGTCTTCTTCGCTGTTTATTTCAGCAGTCATCATGAATCCTGAATCATCCAATGAACAAGCTATCAAGGCCCTCCAGGCCCAGAACGCCCAGTTTCAAGAGCTGGTCATGGGCTTAGCCCAAGGTCAAGAGGAATTGAAGGCTCTACTGGTGAAGAAGAAGAAGAGAACTGTACTGTTCAACACTGGACGGAGGTTTGGTAATACACTGCAGAATGAGGCTGATCAGGCTACTTCCTCTGTAGGGAAAGACAGTCCCCAAGGGGGAAGGGTTCCTAGTCATGTGGTCTCCGACAACGAGACGGATTTCAATGATGAACAATACCCTCCTGCTGAGGACAGGTACAAACAACTGGAGGACCGTCTGAGTGCTATGGAGATTCAACAGGTGTCTGGGTTGGATTTCGGAGATCTAGGTTTATCTTCTGGGGTGGTGATCCCACACAAGTTCAAAGAACCTTCTTTTGCAAAGTATGACAGGGCTTCCTGCCCTAAGCTGCACCTCTGTTCTTATGTAAGGAAGATCCAACCATATACTGCAGACAAGAACTTATGGATCCATTTCTTCCAGGATAGCCTTTCAGGGGCTCAACTCGAGTGGTTCTATCAGCTGGATGGAACCAGTATTCGTAACTGGGAGGACTTGGCTACTGCATTTTATAAGCAGTATCAGTACAATGCCGACCTCGCTCCTACACATACCCAACTCCAGGGTATGTCGCTAGGGACGGGAGAAGGTTTTAAGGAGTACGCACAAAAGTGGAGAGACCTGGCTGGCAGGGTGCAGCCACCTTTGACTGACCGTGAACTCGTGGACATGTTCTTGGGGACCCTGTCTGGTCCATTCTTCAACCATCTGATTGGTAATTCTTCTGCAGGGTTTACAGACCTCATTCTGACTGGTGAAAGGATAGAAGCTGGTATCAAGTCGGGGAAGATACATAAAGGTGCATCCTCAAGTTCTGAAAAGAATCCGTTTAAGAAGGAATCTAGTGCTGTTTATGGGTCGAGGAAACAGAATAAACCGGAACGCCGCCAAGCTGTCAACGCGGTGGTAATCTCAAAGCCTGCTGCCGCTCCTCGGCAATATAACCAACCAAGGGGTGAGAGACCCAGAAGGGAGTACACTCGGCTTAGTATGACCCTGTCTCAGATCCTGCCGCAACTACTGTCAACCAATCTGGTAACCATCAAAGAAGCTCCGAAGGTAGTGAATACAACCTCTCCAAAGTACAACCCCAACGCTCGTTGTGCTTATCACTCTGATAGCCCGGGGCATACTACTGATGATTGTTGGGCATTAAGGAATAAGGTTCAGGACCTTATTGATGCTAAAGAAATACAGTTCGAGACGCCCGAAAGGCCCAATGTTGTGACTGCTCCCATGCCCCAGCATGGAGTAAATGCTGTGGAAGAAGACCTGTATGTAGCCTCGGTGGAAGAGATTGTTACTCCGTTGTTGACTGTCAAAAGGAACTTGTTACTAGCCGGTTTATTTCCGGGATGTAGTAAAGGTTTCCATTTATGTGATGTTTCACCTGCTGGTTGTCCCTTGCTGAAGTCAGGCGTCCAAAACCTGATGGATAGCAAGGAGACCTTGTTCGAGAAGATTGCTGTTCCTACTGTCCCTGCTGAAGAAGTATCTATTGTTACTATTTACTCTCCTAAGGCTCCCTCAAAGAAGCCTGTCAAAATCATGTCTACTCAGAAGATTGCTCCTATCATCATTACTGTTCCGGGGCCCCTCCCTTATACATCTGACAAAGCTGTCCCTTGGCACTATGGGGCAGATGTTTATGTTCTTGGAGTAAAGCAAGAGTTTGATACTAGTATCGGCGTCACCAACATCACCGGGCCTGCCAAGGTTACTCGTAGTTGTAGGCTGTTCTCACCAGATATTGCGCCACCATTTATTCAGAGACCTCTTGTTATCACACCTGCCAGTGTGCCTGTTTCCCCTCCTGATCAAGTTTCTACCCCTGCTGCTGAGTCATCTGACGCTCGAGGCAAAGGGGTTGCTACTGATGTGCCTGCCTGGACGGAGGCACTAAAGACAACCACTGTTGAGGCTTCCCAGCAAGAGATGGAAGAGATTCTCAAAATTATCAAGAAAAGTGATTTCAATGTAGTTGAGCAGCTGGGGAACACCCCCTCTAAGATCTCTATGCTATCACTGTTGTTGTGTTCAGAGGCCCATGCCAAGGCCCTGATTTCCTTCCTGAAGACGGCCCATGTGCCACAAGAAACGTCTGCTGACCAATTTACCGATTGTATGGCCAACTTGACTGTTGATAATGGGTTGGGTTTCTCTGATGTTGATCTGACCGCTAAGGGAAAGAACCATAACGATGCCCTGCATGTCTCCATTGAATGCAGGGGCACTACTCTTGCCCATGTGCTGGTTGACACTGGTTCTTCATTAAATGTATTGCCCAAGAAAGCTCTAGACAGGCTGGATTATAAAGGTTTAGAGCTCAAGCCAAGTAACATTGTTGTCCGGGCCTTTGACGGGTCGAAAAGAATGGTACATGGTGAAGTTGACATTCCAATCAGGGTTGGTTCTCAAGTTTTTGATTCTACTTTCTATGTGATGGACATTCTTCCATCCTATTCTTGTTTGCTGGGTCGTCCATGGATCCACAAGGCTGGAGCTGTGACCTCCACATTACATTAAAAGCTTAAGTACCCGGTCAGGGGGAAGATCGTAACAGTGCAAGGGGAGGAATAATATATGGTCAGCCACCTCAACTCGTTCCGATACATAGAAATGGATGGGGAGTTCATTGAGACCCCCTTTCAACACTTTGAAGAGGTGCCTCAGACATTGGCAGCAGCGGAGTCTGTGACTGAAGAGGGTTCTCCTTTGAAGATGGCTTCCTTAAGGGATGCCTGGGTTGTGATTGAGAAGGGTGAGTGCGCAAACTGGGGCCGACTTCCTGATTTCACTCCGAAGACTGACAAGTTTGGGATGGGTTTCACTGCAGAGGCTCAGAGGGCTGTGCGTAAGGCAAGGATTGGAAGACCTCCCGTATTCATCACCAACCCGGGAGTGAATGCTATTGAAGACGAGACGGAAGAATCTGAATTCGATAGCTGGATCTACCCAACGACCAACGGTGGACTGAACAACTGGACTGCCAAAGATTTCATACCTATTACTTTTGTCACTCAGTAATGAACTCCTTTGTTTTAAATTTGTAACAAACAATAATTTGAAACTTTATGGCTCGGTGTCTTACCCGGGGCACCGTGGCTTCATTTGTGAGGGCTTATTATTTGTCATTTTCATATATCATGAATAAAAGCATTGGACGTTTTTCGCATTTCAAATCTTGTGCTCCCTTTCTTTCTTTATTATATATTGCAAAACAGCTATATTTACACACACTCACTTATACAGGTTCCAATCCACTCTGGATCTCACTGGTAACGACTCTGCTACTTCCAGTTATGACTTCGAAAATCTGATCAACTTAGCCAAAGATGAAGGTGAAGATGATTGCGAAGTGCCTGGTGAGCTTGCAAGACTGTTACTCCAGGAAGAGAGGGCCATTCAGCCACATGAAGAGCCAGTGGAAACGGTAAATCTGGGTACTGAGACAGACAGAACGGAAGTCAATATTGGTTCCAATCTGGAGCTTAGTGTGAAACAACGGTTGATTCAAATGTTGCATGACTTGTGGAAATCTTTGCCTGGTCTTACGAAGACATGCCTGGGTTGGATACCGACATTGTGGTTCATCACTTGCCTACCAAGGAAGACTGCCCTCCGGTTAAACAGAAGGTCCGCCGTATGCGTCCAGAGATGTCCGAGAAAATCAAAGCTGAGGTGATGAAACAATTTGACGCCGAGTTTCTAGCAGTGACTTCTTACCCTCAGTGGGTTGCCAATGTGGTTCCAGTGCCGAAGAAGGATGGTAAGGTCCGAATGTGTGTTGATTACAGGGATTTGAACAGGGCAAGCCCCAAGGATGATTTCCCTCTGCCTCGTATCGACGTCCTGGTTGACAATACTGCTCAGCATGAGGTATTCTCCTTCATGGATGGGTTCTCAGGTTATAATCAAATCAAGATGGCTCCTGAAGACATGGAGAATACCACTTTTGTTACTCAGTGGGGCACCTTTTGCTACAAGGTCATGCCTTTTGGGTTGAAAAATGCTGGGGCAACCTACCAACGTGCCATGGTTGCTTTGTTTCATGACATGATCCATCATGAGATAGAAGTGTATGTCGACGATATGATTGCAAGGTCCCAAACTGAGGAGGAACACCTTGACCATCTACAGAAGCTGTTTGACCGTCTGAAGTTGTACAAGCTGAGGTTGAACCCAAACAAGTGCACCTTCGGGGTGAGATCTGGAAAATTGCTAGGTTTCGTCGTGAGCGACAAAGGTATTCAAGTGGACCCTGCCAAAGTGAAAGCCATACAAGAGATGCCCGCTCCCAAGACAGAGAAAGAAGTCAGAGGCTTTCTAGGACGGCTGAACTATATTGCCCAATTCATCTCGCATCTAACTGCTACCTGTGAACCAATCTTCAAGCTGCTGAAGAAAGATCAAGTAGTACGTTGGAACGATGAATGCCAGGCTGCTTTCGACAGAATCAAAGAGTATCTCCAAGAACCACCCATTCTTATGCCACCGGTTGAAGGGAGACCTCTAATATTATACTTGACAGTACTTGACAGCTCAATGGGGTGTGTGCTGGGGCAGTATAACGAGTCTGGCCGAAAAGAGCACGCTATTTATTACCTTAGCAAAAAGTTTACCGAATGTGAGACCCGATACTCACTGCTCGAGAAAACTTGTTGCGCTTTGGTATGGGCTGCTCGCCGGCTGAGACAGTATATGTTGACTCACACTACTCTGTTGATTTCGAAAATGGATCCAATCAAGTACATCTTCGAAAAGCCCGCTCTGTCCGAAAGAATAGCAAGATGGCAGATGATCTTGACAGAATACGACATCCAGTACACGACTCAGAAGGCAATCAAGGGAAGTGTATTGGCAGACCATTTGGCACACCAGGCAGTGGATGACTACCAGTTGATGAACTTTGAATTTCCAGACGAGAATATCAAGGTAGTGACTGATTGTGAAGTACCTGGACCGGATGAAGGACCTGAGGAAGGATCCCGATGGTCTATGCACTTTGACGGAGCCTCAAACGCTTTGGGTAACGGTATTGGCGCTGTGATCATATCCCCTAAAGGCACTCATACTCCACACATCGCCCGGCTATGTTTCAACTGCACCAATAACATGGCGGAGTATGAAGCATGTATCATGGGTCTTCAAGCTGCAATTGACTTAAGGATCAAGTTTTTGAGTGTCTTCGGAGATTCCGCTCTCGTGATCAATCAGATCAAAGGCGAGTGGGATACGAAACACCCAAATCTTATTCCTTATAAAGAGTGTGTGTTGACATTGATCCCCCATTTCACGGAGATAGCTTTCGAACACTTCCCAAGAGAGGAAAATCAGTTGGCGGACACGCTGGCTACGATGTCTTCCATGTTCAAAGTCAAATGGGACAACGAGGCTCCCCGGATCATTATCTGGAAATTGGACGAACCTGCATATTGCTGTGATCTTGAGGCTGAAGAGGTAACTGAAAAACCTTGGTATCATGAAGTGAAGAGGTACTTGGAAGCTCAAGAGTATCCCGAGGGAGCATCTGTCAATGACAAGAAGTTCCTGAGAAGATCCGCTGCAAAGTTCTTCCTCAACAACGACATCCTCTACAAGCGAAACCATGATTCTACCTTACTGCGTTGTATGGATAAGACTGAAGCAGAAAGGATCATGGCAGAGCTACATGAAGGTACCTTCGAAACACATTCCAGTGGACACACTATGGCAAATAAAATCCTTCGGGCAGGATATTTCTCGTCCACAATGGGAGCTGACTGTTACCAACATTCTCGGACATGTCACAAATGCTAGATCTATGCTGATAAGGTGCACGTTCCTCCAGTTCCCCTGAACGTCTTGATAGCACCTTGGCCTTTTGCAATGTGGGGCATTGATATGATCGGTGAGATCAGACCTACGGCATCCAACGGGCATCGCTTCATCCTGGTAGCGATTGATTACTTCACAAAGTGGGTTGAAGCAGCTTCCTATGCTACTGTAACCAAGAACGTCGTGGCACGATTCATTCGGCATAACCTGATCTATCGATACAGCGTCCCGGAAAGGATCATTACAGACAATGGTACCAATCTTAACAACAAGATGATCACTGAGCTCTGCGAGCAATTCAAGATACAGCACCACAACTCTTCTCCCTACCGGCCAAAGATGAACGGGGCTGTAGAAGCAGCAAATAAGAACATCAAGAAGATTGTGCAGAAGATGACAGTGACCTATAAAGATTGGCACGAGATGTTACCGTTTGCTCTTCATGGGTACCGTACCTCAGCACAGACGTCAACAGGGGCAACCCCCTTTTCCTTGGTCTATGGCATGGAGGCAGTCTTGCCCATCGAAGTTCAGATACCCTCTCTCCTAATAATGAAGGATGAAGGTTTGAGAGAAGATGATTGGATCCAGACTCGACTTGATCAATTAAACCTGATTGACGAAAAGAGACTTACTGCTATGTGTCATGGTCAGACGTACCAAAAACGGATGATCAGGGCATTTAACAAGAAAGTCAGACCACAAGAGTATCAAGTCGGAGACCTGGTAATCAAGCGCATCATTCTTCCTCAAAGTGATCCCAGGGGAAAATGGACCCCTACGTACGAAGGGCCATTTGTGGTTAAACATATCTTCTCAGGAGGAGCTATGATTCTAACTACCATGGATGGTGACGACCTTCCTCACCCCACCAATGCAGACATAGTAAAAAGATACTACGCATGATTAAAGACCCGCTAGGTTGACACACCTAGGCAAAATAAGGGCTTCCCGCCGAACCAAAAGGGTTCGGGAAAAAATAAGGGATGAAATGAAAAAAAATTTGTACACCCGGCAAGTCGAAAACCTGAAAAGGCAGCTTGGGAAAAAATGGGTATCCCGGTGGACTGAAAACCCGAAAGGGAGATCCAGGCAAAAGTTAGGGATAAAGCGTAATACTATGTCTCATTGAATCACCTTGCATCCAGAATTCGACATCAACTATCAGGTTCAGACGGCATCGATAAGTCAGCTTCATCTTCAACTAAGCAGCCAAGTGATGAGACGCTTGAAGACATAAAGGCGATAGCAGAGTTGGAACCCAGTGGGATTATCTTTTTCACATAGCTGTTTTGTTTCCCTTTTCACAAAATGTATAAACTCTTTTGTTCGGCGGTGTTCTCTTACTAGGACGTCAGCCTCTTTTACATAAAACGTCTATTTACAGGCAAAAAATTCAAAAATCAATACAAATTCACTTTTCAGACAAATTGCCAACTGTTTTTCCTTTATCTGTTTTGTCTTGCGAAGAACGTCCACTGTTCATTTTTGATATATGCATTTGACATTAATTGCTAATCATAAATATTTGCATGCGAAACAAAGGACTAATTACAGGTGACATCAGAAACAGGGGCAATAAAGAATTGTCTAAGCGATCTAGTTGCTCTGTCCTCAAGGTACCAAGGTAGGTTCGGCTGAAGAACGTAACCAGGATACCTTCACTCCCCGCAGAGTAAGACAAGGTTCAACAGTGCTCTCCTCCTAGCAGAGTTGGTCTCCCATAAGCCCTATAAAGGAACAGTATCTCCAGCAAGTCAACAACACTCTCCCCAAGCAGAGTTAGTCTACTGTCAGCCTTAAGGAAGTTGGGTATCCCCAAAAGATCTCAATATTCCTCAGCGGAGTATACAGATGTTCCTAAGCAAGCATCCCCGGCAGTCTTGATCTAAGATTGTTCCCCGGCGGAATACCAGACACCCCAGTGGAGCCACTTCCCCAGTACAACCCAAAAGTTTCCCAGTAGATTCTGGAAGCTTATCCCCAATAGATTCTGGAAGCTTATCCCCAGTAGATTCTGGAAGCTTATCCCCTGCAGAATACGAACGCATCTCCCCGGCTTTGTTCAAAGGTTATTCCCCACCAGAGCTTATAACTGGGTTATCCTCAGCTAATTACAACGGAAGGATCGTCCTCGGCGAAGTTCTTCCTATCCCCTAGCGGAGTTCATCAATTCCCTCAACAAAACTTATCAACAGAATCCCCGACGGAGTTACCATCAAATCTCAGCAAAGTATCTCTTCCCACAGAGTAATTTCCCACAGAGTAATCTCTTCAACAAGTTTATTCCCCAACGGAGTCATCTTCTCCTACCGGTTTATTCTTGCAACCATCATCCCCAGCGGAAACGAAGAACTCTACTCTTCAACCATCAGCCCCGGATTCAACAAATTTCCCGGCATTCGTCAAGGATTTATTTTCCTAGACGAAAATACATTCATAGACATTTCACATTTCATACATCCTGCTTATATACATGATAAAGTGCATATGACACTATCTCATTTTGAACATCATGACATCATGCATTTCATACATCATGACATTGCATACAACTGATGTTTTGCCTTTTCAGGAAAAAGGTCAATCCAAAGATGATTACTATTAACTGTCGCAATTCCGGATTCGATACCTGTATCTAGCTAGGGCATATCTGAGAGCGATTAATTCCAGATTCGATACCTGTATCTAGCCAGGGCATATCTGTGAGTAACTGATTGTAGATTCGATACCTGTATCTAGCCAGGGCATGTCTGCATGAAGAGTTTAGAGATTAGATTCCTGTATCCAGCCAGGGCATATCTGTAGACGACTAATTCCAGATTCGACTCCTGTATCTAGCCAGGGCATATCTGTGAGCAATTGATTGTAGATTCGATACTTGTATCCAGCCAGGGCATGTCTGCATGAAGAGTTTAGAGATTCGATACCTGTATCCAGCCAGGGCATATCTGTAGACGAAGAATTCCAAATTCGATTCCTGTATCTAGCCAGGGCATATCTGTTAGTAACTGATTGTAGATTCGATTCCTGTATCTAGCCAGGGCATGTCTGCATGAAGATTTTAGAGATTTGATTCCTGTATCCAGCCAGCGCATATCTGTAGACGACTAATTCCGGATTCGATACCTGTATCTAACCAGGGCATATCTGTGAGCGATTGTTTGTAGATTCGATACCTGTATCTAGCCAGGGCACGTGTGTAAGCAACCTTTTGAAGTTCCGGATTCGATACCTGTATCTAGCCAGGGCATATCTGTGAGCAATTGATTGTAGATTCGATACCTGTATCTAGCCAGGGCATATCTGCACGAAGAGATTGAAGATCAACACCTGTAACAGGCCATGAAATTATCTTTCTTTCTCAAGTACGCATGTTCTCGCTAAGGAATCTCTTACGCGATCGACACCTTCAGATGGCATCTATAAGCCCATCTCCACAACTATCCATCACATCTCCAAATGGCATCCATAAGCCCATTCCCGACAAGGGTCTGTCACACTTCCAGATGACATCTATAAGCCCATCCTCCTATCCACCATCTTTCCAAATGGCATCTGTAAGCCCATTCCCTACATCACATTGTTGATTTTCTACTATGTGAGTGAAAATTTCTGGGCACTCTAGTGTTCAATCATCTTCCACCTTCGGATCACGAAAGGCACACAAGCCAATCTACATCCTCAGGTCTAAGAAGATTGAACAGGGGAAACTGTTGTACCCCAAAATTTGCTCTCCCATATTCTTCAAAGTTTTGACAAGCATCATCTCAATTTGCTCAAGTCTACTCAAGGATTGCACAGTCTAAACATCCTCTTAAGCCAGTCAAATTAGGGTTTTGGTTCCTTTAGTGACTTTGAGGTTTTCAATGGTCCAATCAAGTCCCATAGGCCTATATGCATTGTCAAGCACCTACATGTCAAGTCTCAAGACTCACAAGGTCAAATTGCACAGTCAAAAGTCTTGTTTGCTTCACAGTCAACTGCAGGGGTAAAATGGTCATTTGGCAGTCAAAAGTCAAATTTTTTGGTCAACATCTTATTATGAAGCCACAATCATCATTTGATCAAGTCTTGATCATGATTCTACAAGAATGGCTAAAAAATCATCAAGATGCCAAAAGTTGCTATTTTTGGACAGCTAAAAAGTCAACTGTAACTTGACCAAGGCATAACTTTTTCATGGTTCATCAGAAAAGTCCCATCCAATGCTCATTTTGAAGGGGATGACATTTCCTACAACTCATATTCACATTCCAAGTCCAAGAAATGCTCTCACAAAAAGTTATCAATTTCTACATTATAGGTCATTTTCAAAAGTCAACAAAAAGGCACTTTAAGTAAAAGACCATAACTTGAGATTGATAAATCAAAATGACATGGGACCAAAGGCATTGGTTAGAGGACTTCAAGACCTTTCCAAAATGTCCAAGAACATGTTCATAGCTTCAAAATTGAGCAAGATATGCATTGGAGAAGTTGGGAAATTTTTGGGAATTTGCAAAAGTCAACTTTGCCTAAAACACCTTGTTTTTGCTAATGGGCCTCAAATTCTTTCTTGAAACATTGTCCAAGGCCTATGCACGACCCATTGAACTTAAATTGATTTATTTTCTTATTTTTAATTAATTAATTGAATTTTTATTAATATTAATTCATTTAATTGATTTTAATTGTAGGAAAAATCAAAAGATATGGTTTTCAAATCTTTTTGTGATGCAAATAAACTCAACACATGCTGAAGATTTCAGGTATCAATCAAGGAGACAAATTCATCCAATTTTAGCATGTTTTCTCAATCAAAAGATGCAAAAATATTTGATTGGAAATCAAAGATTGAAAATATAATTCCATGGATCTTTGACCTAGTTTGTACCCTAATTTCATTCCACTATATGTACTGAAGCAAACCCTAAAGCCTTGGACGTGCAAGCTGCTGCAAAACACCATAACCAAAATCCTAAAAAACAAGAAAAAGTTGAAAACTGAAATCAACCTTCTAGCATAATTAAAAGCCTTTTCTTGATTCAAACACGTTGTTGGGACACTCAGGAACCTATTGCAATCACAAACAAGCCATAAAGCTCAAGAAACACACCATAACATATTCACGGTTTGCCTAACTTTGTCAAAATCGAAACTCATAATTCATGCATCTTTACTGTGATTTTTTGTGTGTTTTGAGTTGCTTGCCTCCACAGGAATCTTTTGGCATAAATTAATTGCATTGAAACGCCTTGAATCAGAATCTACCATTAACAATTTTTAGGGTTTTGAAGCTTTCAAAATAGGGCTTTACAACACAGGCAAAATTGGAACCTCCCGTGCCCATGGTTGAAACCGTCTGAACGTAACGAATTCATTGGACACCTCGCGCCATATTTATGTAGCTTGGATTTCTATTCGCTATTATTGGCAGTTTCACTTTGTGGGGGTTTAAAACCCCCGCTATCTTGTTTTTGTTTTACAGGGAAACGAGGAAGATGATGAGCTGTACGTATGTGGTTGGGTAGTTCAAACTTACGCGCGTGATTTTGTTTGATGCAACATGTTAATTTGTTTTTTTATAATATATTTGTTGTGTATTATACTAACAAAAGCGTGCACTTGGCTTAGTGGAAGAGGACGTGTCTGGCAATCAATGGGACCTGGGTTCGATTCCCAGGTCCACCCAAACCTCAATATTATTTTTTCTAACAAATTCCCATGCAGCGCTTTCCATGTATTCCACCATGAACCTTACAAATCAGGGCGCCAAGTGTCTCAACAGACTGATCCAAGGGCCAAAGGGTGCTCCACACCATGCTCCAAGTCAATGAGCACGCACCTGATTCCAGAATTCAACAAGGGCTTTGTGCTATTGGGCCAAAATTGCTTCCCTAAACCTCCATTGGGCCATCAACCCCCCCCCCCCCCCGGTTTTTACTATTCTTTTTATTTTCTTTTTCCTTTTAATTCTTTTAACTAATTATTATTATTATTATTATTATTATTATTAACTAACAAATTAATTAATTTTTTTATAATAAAATCAGAAACTTAAAAATTGTAAATATTTTTACTATTAACTATTATTTTTGTAAATAAAATACTAACCAAGTAATTAGTTTAATAGGTCAACTTTAATCTTTTTTCATAAATAAATAAAAATCATGTAGAATTAGGATTTGACTATTTTCAATCATATTTTCTTATTATTATTATTTATTAATTATTATTATTTTTGTAAATAAAATGTAAATTAATTAATTTAGTTAATTAGGTTAACTTTGACATTTTTTATAATAAGTAAAATAATTTAGAATTAGGGTTTTCTTGACTTTTAATTTCCTTTTTCTTTTATTTCCATAAAACATAAAAAACACAAAAAACATTTTTCTTGTAAATAATTAATTAGTAAATTAGAGTTAATATTTAATTAAATGCAAAGGACAATTTCTTTATTCCTCAAAAGGGTCAAAACCCTAAGGACGTCTCGATTCTAATTTCTTTCGCGCATTATTACTTTTGATTATATTTATGTATCTGCTCAAAGGATGTAATAGTTAATTAGGTTTACCGCTTTATTTACTTTCCGCATTTATTTTCCAAAACGGGTTATGTTTTTGGCAATGTATAGACCCGCGCCTTGTAATAGCGTAGATTTACCTTTCTGTATTTTATTTTCCGCACTCTTAACTGTTAATACGCATGCAAGACTGAATGACAAATAAAACCAATCCGTAGCTCACAAATGACATGTACAAGATAAACATTAACTGAAAAAACCCACAAACACTTGAAAAGCAAACAATTTTTGAAAACATAGTGAGCAAGTACCTAAGAGCCCATGGATAACCACGGATAGAAAGGGTGATAACACCTTCCCTTTCTATAAATCTACCTCCCGAACCGAGAGACATCTCGAAAAAGGAATTTTGCTGTGCTTTTGTCCTTTCCATGTTGGAGAACATAAAAGACGGTGACGACTCTTGCTTACCGCGACATTTCGCGAAACCAGCTTTAAAACAGTCAGTTCTATTTCCACCGATCACACTAGGATTTATGTCTCTTTGTATAAAATCCCCTGTTTATGGACAAACTATCAATACAAATACACCCTAAAATTCAAACTTTTTGTTTTTCTGTTTTATTTGCAAAAACGTCTAATGGCTAAAATTGAATGAACATATGCATATGAACATGATTAACTGTTAACAAATAAATGCATAAGAACAGGAATAAGCATTTACTCAAGACTCTAGGAGTTGGGATAATGTCCAAGCCGTCCACAAATCCCCACAGAGCCACTTCACTGAGATTATCCCCAGAGTAATCTTCACAAATTCATCTTTAATTAAGATACATTCCCTACAATTTCCCCGGAAGATTGCTCTGGAGGATAAAGGAGTATGATCTCCTTCCCGACAATATCACCAACCTACAGAGTTCCAATAAGTACAATTCATGGAAGTTCTCTTCCTCAGCTGAGTTTATTCCTCCAAAACTGTAAAGTCCCCTATAGATTTCTTCTCTCCAGCAGAGCTCATTTCCTCACCAAAGATGTTTCCTCAGCAAAGTATTTCTCCATCAACAGGGTTTATTTCCCCAATAGAGTTTATTTCCCCAACAGATTACAGTCTTCCCAACTCGAGTCTATTCCTCAGATGGCTATGAATCATCGGCAAAATTCCTCCCCCTAGTGAAGTCACCACTATCCCCAGAGAGTTTCTACGAAACCTGGAAACTGGACCAGATATCAGTCAAATTTATCCTCCCCAGACGAGTTGGAAGGTTATCCATTCTTTTATCCTCAATCAGGGTATATAAGAATTAAACTCCCTAGACGAGTCGGAAGGTTATCCATCTCTTTTATCCCCAGTCATGGTATATAAGAATTAAACTCCCCAGTAGAGAGATGAACACCTAATGTTCCTAAACTCTTCTCCCCAAACATAAGTCAACATTCCCCAACGAAATATCCTCAAACAGCAAGCAGGAATCCCCAACAGAAGCATTCTAGACAAGGTTGAAGATTACACATGTTCTTCATCCCAAGCACAAGTCAGGGATTCATTTTCCCCAGCAAGATGTCATACGGAATTGTTGATACACTTCCAATAACATTTCACATTCATACATCATTTACCAATATCATATCATAAGAATACATAACACATATACCACTGTCTCATTTATTTTGAGAACATTATTATGCAATGCATTTCATACATCATGACATTACATACAACTAACTCTTTACCTTTTCAGGAAAGATCAATCAACAGACAAACATCATCAACTACTTATATGACCCGACAGTCTTCTCAAAGGCTACATTTGACAAAGGACTATTATAGCAATTTCCTCAGAGGTTTATTCCCAAAAATACATATTCTTGCTAAGATTAAATCGACCATAGATTTATTTTGATATTTCTTCTAGTAGACATTTTTTGGCTCAGATTAAATCGACCATAGATTTATTCTAATACTTCTCCAAGTTAAAGACGATCCCAAACATCTTCTGGCTCAGATTAAATCTACCATAAATTTATTCTGATACCTCTTCCAGTAGACATTTTCTGGCTCAGATTAAATTAACCATAGATTTATTCTGATACTTCTTCCAGTTGAAGACGGTCGTAGATAGCTTCTGGCTCAGATTAAGTCGACCATAGATTTATTCTGATACTTATTCCAGTTGTAGAAAGACAAAAAGACCTCTTTTGGCTCAGATTAAATCAAGCATAGACTTATTATGATACTTCTTCCAGTAGACATTTTCTGGCTCAGATTAAATTGACCATAGATTTATTCTGATAGTTCTCCCAGTTAAAGACAGACACAAACATCTTCTGGCTCAGATTAGAGCAAGCGTAGATTTATTCTGATACTTCTTCCAGTAGATATTTTCTAGCTCAGATTAAATCAAGTGTAGATTTTATTCTGATACTTCTTCCAATTGAAGTCAAGTGTAGACTTATTCTAATTTCTATCAACAGTTAATTTGGATGGCCTCTATAAGCCCATCTCCTATGACTCACCGTTACCTCTCCACATGGCATCTTTAAACCCATTCCCGGTATAATCAACTAACAACGTTACTTCATGCACCGACGAGTGCTCATTTTTGGACACTTAAGTGTTCAATCGTCTTCTACCTTCAAGTCATGAATGGTGGACAGGACAATCTAAATCTTCAGGTTGAAGAAGATTGAATATGGGAATTTGTTTTACCTCAAAATTTTCCCTCCCATTTTCTTCAAAACATGCTCACAAGGGTCTCAATACTCAAAGCCACTCAAGAGTTGACTGGTTAAACCTCCTCCTACGCAAGAGTCTTCAACTAGGGTTTGGTGCTTCTCAAAGAAGATTGGGTTTATAGGGTCTCAAATGACTTTCATGGTTCATCATGGGTCCTCAATAATGTTCATGTCAAGCTTTAATTCTTGGATCACATGTTTGCTCAGTCAATGGTTCAGAAGATTGAAAGTCAATTGTATTAGGTAAAAAGTCAATTATGGTCAACATACAGTCAAACTTCAAGATTTTTTGTCCACATCAACATTTTGAGGTGATATTCATCATTTGATCAAGGGTTGATCATGATTCCTGATCATTGACTTCTGGCCTAGTGCATGACCTAATGGTTTAAAGCATGATCTTAAGGGCTCAAATAAAACGTTTTGACCTAATTGTATGGCTCAATACATTTCCAAAGATACAAGTGATTGATAGTTGAAGAATTGAATCAATTGATAAAAAAAGTCAACAGTCAAACTTTGACTTTTTAGCCAACATTGGAATTCAAAAATCAAGAATCATCAAAAACATTAAAAATTATCAAGTTTTATCATCAAGAATCAACAAAGTCAAGGAAATCAAGAAAAAAGACAACAAAAGTTAAAAGTTGGAAAATTTTCCAACACTTAGAAAAATTTCAAAGTGTTTTGTTCTTAACAAAGTCACTACTTTATGGCCATTTTTCACTAAGATACAAACTGATTCAAGGAAAACTTTCAACATGAAAGTGGTAGGGATTAATGAATTCTAAAAATTTGTTAATATGAGGTGATCCTCAAAAAGTGCTTGGATTAAGAGATATGGGACCATGAAGTTCTGATACTTTTCATCTAACACTTACAAATATTTTTGATCAGTTTTTCATAACCATTTCCTGGCCAATTTTCACCAATTTCCCTGTTGATCTAGCCAAAGTGGTCAACATGAAAGTTGAAGATCATGCTTCAAGATTTCCAACATGTCCAAGAGCATAAAAAGATCATGCTTTAGAAAGGAGTATCGAAGAGACAAAGTTAGGCATTTCATGCTTGAATTTCAAGTCATTTTTTGAAGAACTCAAGAGCAAATCTCATAACCTTATCATTCAATCTCACTTTTCAGGCCATGTTGCTTCTGAATCTCCACATCATCATAGATTTACACAAAATTATGGTGCATTACACAAGGATTTGAAGCTTTATCCACTTGATCATACCATTTTTTGATGAAATTGCAAAAATCTCCATATCCATTTGCATAAAGACCACTTTAATCCCAAATCCACTCCTTGACTTCTAACTTATTTCATATGATCACACTCTACATGAATGCTCAGAAGCAACATCTCTAAGCATACCAACCACCCTATTGATGCATTGGAACCATGATCTTCATGTAACTTTCTCACTTACATTTAAACCAAGTCTCAAAATCTTAAGGCTCAAACCTGATCAGCCCTTGCCCTTAACCTTTTTCCTATAAATAGAGAGGTCATTTGCAAGCCAAAGGACGAATGGACAAGCCCTCTAAACCTCTCATACACTCTCAAACCCGAATTAGCCATAAAACTCATTTCTTGAGTTTTCAAAATTCATTTATTGGAAACTCTCAAACCTTGCAACTTTTGTCCAAACAAATCATCCAAACACTTCATACACGTCACATATAAGTGATCTAAACCCCTGTTTTGACACTATAACTCCATGGTCATCATTCACCATTTTAAATTTCCTTCCTTGTAACTTGACTTGGACATAGCATTCCAACCACTCTCAAATAAAAGTAAGGATTGCAATACCTTCACCAAGGTCCCAGCAAGCTAAAGCAATCATCATCTTGATTCTGGAAGTACTTGAAGAGGTGTTGGACTTTTTCCAACTTGGAACATTTTTTAAACTTTGAAATCCTTATTTAAGCACCATTTGCATATACATTCTAAAGGAAAAATGTAGGTATCAGGTCTATGAAGCTAACCATATCTTTAGTTTTCGTTTTAATGGACTGTGTGATGAGAATTTTTGGTTTGAGTTTTCAGAACTATTTGAGTTTCAGTTTGGAACCAAGTAAAATTTGTGCTCATCTTTAATCTATAGATTTTGAAATTTATATGGTTGCATTCCTTGTAAAAAATCAATCATGTATAGTTTTGAAAGTTTTCAATTTGGTTGAGAAATGGAGATTTTTGCAAATCATAGATGGAGGTTTGTGGTTGTACAACGCACAAAGAGGAAGAAGATGGTGATCTAGACATTTCAAATTTTCCAACTTGTTTCATATTATATTTATTGGGTGTTGTTTCATAAACAGATGAAACAACCATCCTAGTGGAAAACGTGTGTGTGAGTAAGGCTTTGGTGTGCCAGGGTAGGGGTTCGATCCCTGCCTCTGGTATTTTATTTTCTAACGTTTCCCTTGCAGATCCCATGCCATGAAATCCAATGTGCCCACCATGCATCCCCAGTTTTTGACCATCAGATCTCATCAAAGACATATCCAACACACCAAACGCACGCCCCATGATGCACCTTCTGAAAGCCACCCTTATTGGATCCAACACAGACCTGGGCTTTGTCCAGTTTGGGCCTATATTTTTGCTTCTTTCTCACCCCCATTTTACTTGTTTGTAGGCCAATTTTAATTTTCTTTATTTTGTTTTTTAATTAACATTTTCTTTTTTAATCACGTTATTTTATGAGCAAAAAATCACAAAAATCATAAAAATTATATTTTTAGGTTTTGAATTAATTAAGTTAATTTTTATTAAATAAATTAATTAATTTAATCACACTTTGTTTTATTTTAAGAAATTAATTAGTAACTTAGTTAGAATTAGGTTTAATTTTTGTTTCACATTAAAAAATATTTTTCAAAACAAAAACAAAAAAAATATTTTCTTAAACACTTAGAAATATTTTAGGGTTTTTTCTTAAAACATCTTTCCCCTTTTTAATCTCGGCGTGCTCATTTACTTTTTCACATTATTTTTTTTTGTAAACTATCAAAGGTTTGTAATAGATAATTAGGGTTTACTGCTTTCCTCCCTATTTTTTATGGTTTGTACTCCCCATCCCCGAAGCAATGTAATAGCATAGATTATTTCTCACATTTTTATTTTCCACACTTGTATATATTTAACTGCTAGATTAATTAGGCACGCATGACAAGACATAAAAAATAAACGTTAGAAAACCTAATCTCAAGACAAATACTTGAAGTTAATCACTTTGCACACGCACACCTCTAGGGTAACCCTCACTTGTTGCCTCAGATTTAAACAGTCATGTCCCTTGAATATGGGATGCTTTAGCAAAGACCCTCGGTTAACAGATAGTAGTACCTCGATGACCATTCGATGCTGCCTTCGGTAAACGATTTTAGTCCCTTACAAAAATTGCTAAAGTGCTACAAGTTGCCTTCTATGACTGTGCGATAACCCGCACCTGTCCCTCACATATAATGATAGGATTTCCTACTAACTAATGGTAGGGTAGCATTATCTAAAAGAGGAGGAAAAGAACAAAGACTTCTTTGAGTCGGTAGAATGCTCGTAGTCGCTTGCTTACAAATAAAAACATCTCTTTTCACACAAACACTTTTTTGAAATATTTTCAAAAGCAAACATTTTGTATACATTCTCAATGATACAAAAATCATTACAAAATTTCTGCACTTAGGCATTTTTAAAATATTTTCAAAAATGCACAAGCACAAAGCATTTCCAAAAGTGAGCTAGCGATTAAGAGCTCGTAGATAACTGCATATGAAAAAGGTGCTAACACCTTCCATTTTCATAACCTACCCCCCTTACTCAAAATTCTCAAAAGGTCTTTACTATTCTTTTCACCCTTTCCTTTATTGGATAAAAGAAAAGTCGGTGGAGACTCTTTCTATCTACAACATTTGCAATAAAACGCAAAACCCAAAAGTCAGTTCTCCCACCGTATTATAATGTTTTTAGTGATCACAAGAGTTTGAAATATATGTTTGATCAGAAAGAGTTGAATATGAGGCAAATAAGATGGTTGGAGTTCTTGAAGGACTATGATTTTGGTTTAAACTACCATCCAAGTAAAACGAATGTTGTAGCTGATGCTTTGAGTAGGAAGTCTTTGCATATATCGATGTTGATGGTGCAAGAGTTGGATTTACTTGAGCAATTTTGAGATTTGAGTTTAGTTTTTGAAGAGACTTCTTCTAGTGTTAAGCTTGGTATGTTTAAGCTTACTAGTGGCATTCTTGATGATATTTGAGAAGGTCAGAAATGTGATTTGAGTTTAGTTGATCGATTGATGTTGATCAATAAAGGTCGGGGTGGTGATTTTTGGATTGATAAGAATGGAATTATGAGGTGTCATGATAGAGTTTGTGTTCCAGATGTGGGAGATTTAAAGAAGAGGATTCTTGATGAAGAACATCGTAGTGGTTTGAGTATTCATCTTAGAGCTACTAAGATGTATCAAGACTTGAGGAAATTATTTTGGTGGACAGGTATGAAGAAAGATATTGCAGATTTTTTGTTTTCTTGTTTGATCTGTCAGAAGTCTAAGATTGAACATCAGAAACCGCCTGGGTTGTTGCAATCGTTATCCATTCCTGAGTGGAAGTGGGATAGCATTTCTATGGATTTTTTTTGGGTTTTCTGAGATCTTCGAGTAATTGTGGTGTTGTTTAGGTTATTGTGGATAGATTGACAAAATCTACTCACTTTGTCCCGATTAGGATGGATTATCCGTTGGAGAGGTTTACTAAGTTGTATATTGAGAAGTTTGTGAGTTTGCATGGTGTTCCATCGAGTATTGTTTCCGATAGAGATCTGAGGTTTACTTCGAATTTTTGGGAACGTTTACAAGATGCTTTGGGTACGAAGTTGCATTTGAATTCAGCGTATCATCCACAAACAAATGGTTAGACTGTGAGGCTGATTCAGTCACTTGAGGATCTTTTGAGAGCTTGTGTTTTGGAGAAAGGAGGTGCTTAGGATATTTACTTTACTTTGATTGAGTTTACTTATAACAATAATTTTCATTCAAGTATTGGAAGGACACTGTTTGAGGATTTGTATGGATGAAGATATAGGACGCCTTTGTGTTTGTATGAATCTGGTGAGAGTGTTGTGGTTGGACCTGAGATAGTTCAACAGACTACAGATAAGATTAAGATGATTCTAGAAAATATAAAGATTTATCAGAGTCTTCAGAAGAGTTATCATGATAAGAGGAGGAAGGCGCTTGTGTTTGAGAAAGATTATCATGTATTTCTAAGGGTTACACTGCTAACTGGTGTTGGTACAACTTTGAATTCGCTTAAGTTGACATCATGTATTATTGGTCCTTATCAGATTTATGAGAAATTAGGTAAAGTGGCATATCGTATTTCTTTTCCACCGTCACTTGCTAATCTCCATGACGTGTTCCATGTCTCTCATTAGAGGAAATAGATTGTGGATTCGTCTCATGTTGTCCAATTAGATGATGTGTAAGTAAGAGATAATTTGACTGTTGAGACATTAACTATGTAGATAGAGGATAGAGAAGTGAAGAGACTCCAAGGTAAAGAGATTTCTTTAGTGAAAGTGGTTCGGGGAGGACTGACAGATGGTAATGTGACTTGGAAGCTGGAGAATCAGGTGAAGGATTCATATCCTGAGTTGTTCGTTTGAGGTAATTTTTTAGGACTGAAATACTTTAAGTGGGGAAGAGTTATAACATCCCGATTTTTATTTAGTATTATTTAATTATTTAATTAATTATTATATTATATAGTAATTGATTTAATTGTGTGATTTGGTGAATATTTAAATTATTTGAATATTTTTGTTATTTGAATAATTGGAGTTATAAGTAAGAATAGTAAATAATTAGAATTGAGCTTTATGTCATAATAGAATGGGTAAGTGGAATTAGGCCATTAATGAAATAAAGTAGTATGAAGAGGGATTAGAAGTAGTGTTGTCATAAAACAAATACAAAGAAGAGAAGAGAAAAGAAAAGGAGAAAGAGGAGAAAATATGAAAAGTGAAGAGACAACCCTAAAGACTCTACACTCAAGGTAAGGTTGAGAATCTATGTTATTATGGGAGTATATGATGGGTAGTAATATGTAATATGATTGTGTATGGGAATTTCTAGGTTTTGAATCACCCAAATTGATTTAGGTATTTGGAAATTAGGTTTTTGAAATCTAGTTTTTATGATATAAATAGGTTCCCTATGATGTATACATGTTAGAATATGTTTATTTAATGAAAAATGGGCATAAAAACATGTCTCTATGGTGATTTTCATGCACAAGTCAGTAGCTGTTCGCAGCAGATTTTCTGTTTTTTGCATGGGCCGCTTAACGCAGGTGGATGGACACAAAATTTTTTTTATACATGAATGGAATTGGGATCTTGTATGTTATGATTTATCATGGATTTATATGAATTTTAATAATCTATTTGATGTATTTTAAATTGGTTTTGGATGAGTTTTGATGAATACATGGTACTTCATTTTAGTATAATATATGTTGTATTTTGGTGATTGTTGAAAATAACATTTGTTAACTTATATGCTATATGTTGTTTGTGAGTTGTGATGATGGTTAACTATACAATTGTATTGTTAATGATGTTTATATGACAACATGATAAATGTATGTTTTGTGCAATTGTTGGTGGATAATTTAATGTGTTGAATTATGGTGATATGCTTGGATGATTAAGATTGTGAGATGATATTAATTGCATATGTTTATTGGAAATTGCACATGCATTCATGGGGAGATTGAACTCTGGTTGGTTTCTTTGATCCTTGTGTATGTAAGTGTTAGAATTTGATGATGTTTGAATATATGATGATTTGTATCTTATTGCTACAAGTTATGATGATGTGTTAAGATGATTTATGCCATGAGATTGTGTATATGTGATTGATTGGAATGAAATATGTATGTTGTGCAATATGGTAAAGACAATTCAAAATATGTTAAATTATGTGATGAGTTGTTGTGATGAGTTATTGAGATATCACATGTACTTGCATCATTTGTGTCAAGAGGCAAGGTTTGGTAATTCCGTGGGAACTATTGACTTGTCCCAAACCTAACACTGAATGGGGTTTGAAAGCTTAAGGCTAAATCGGGCTTTTTTTGGTGGTTACCTGTCTTAAAGATGTGGACCCGATAGGACTGATAAGGATAACATTGGTACCACATACATAATGCATTTGAGTTTCATTAGATTCATATGTTTTGATATTAATTATTGCATTATCACTCATTATGTAATATTAGTGTGAATGTGGTGTTTTGATGTGCAACATGTGAGAATTTATTTAATTGTACAATTGTGGTAATTAGAATTGAATTTCATTTGAAATATGAATTGATGAGCTATGTTGTACATGTGGATTGGTATATTGGATTATGTTATGCCTAATATGTGGTTTTATGAAGATTGATGAAGTCATATTGATGTTTGTATGTTTTACATTGCTTATGATTATATATTTTCATAATGATATAAATTCTCACCCTTCTGTTGGAATGATGTTTTATACGATATCGCTTAGGTACCAGAGATAGCAATGTTTCTTGCAAGGATTAGAGGAGAATATAGATTCTTATTTAACTTATTATTTATAGGTAATGATTCATTTCTCTGTTCTATGTAATATGGGGGATATTCGAATTCATGTTTTGATGTGTTTTGAGAGATATTTGTTATTACTCTCTTTTATTTGGATATGTATGAGATTATGTGATGTTTGGGCTTAGCGCCTAGTACTTATGATATGATTGTCAGTATGGAATTTCAATCATTTATATCTTTATGTTGAGATGATTTTTTTCGTTGCGAGATGCATAATTTTGTATTGGCGTATGAAATGTGAAATTGAATACATGTTATGATTATGACTACTATGCATGTTTGATTTCTTTATCGTTTTGTGAAGTCAATTGTGGTTCCCTCTTTGAGATGTATGCTAATTTACTCTGGTTATGCTATTTATGTCTATGTGGGGTAAGAGGGTGTTACATGGTCCAACAACTTAGTTTTCAGCTCTAGTATGGGGTTTTAACTTTTTGTTCTTGAAATTACACCTAGGACCACACTTTCTTTTATTCAAAAGAAAAAAAATTGTTTGTAGCTGTCCTCACCTCTTCACTGGACATGATCTCACTTGTAATGAGTCCAGTCTATTACTAAAGGTGAGAACAACTAGCATTCCTCCATACACGGGCACACAAACTTTATTGAAAATTTTCTCTTCCAGTTTCAGGCACAACAGATGATCCTCCAGTTTCTGGCACATGAACTCATTGCGAAGTGCCTTTGGCAACTTCAATTGCACACTTTGGTGCATTTATACAAGAAAATGCAATGTTCCCAGAGTGTTTCAGTCCTTATAACAAATGTATCAACCACCTTAACTAAACCTTATAACTAGTTTCTATTTCATAATAAAAAACAATTCAATTTTATCTAGAGCCTCCATACTTTACAGACTACCAGAGTCATGATAAGGGTTATTAGTAATATAAGATCAATGCAAAAGATACTCCTCAAGTATTTCTTCCCTGTATTATTAAAGTCCCACTAGAATTCCCTATAAGTCTTTCTAAGACAGTATGTTCTTATGTTTTTATGTTTTTATTCTATTTTTATTTTTTTAGATTTAAAAATGAAATAAAAATAAAAACTAAAAACTACTTAAAATAGGAAAGAAATTCATTAATTAAAAGGCTGAAACAACCAACCAAAAACAACAACAAAAGGGCTATGAAAGCCAACAAAAATAAAAAGAACAAAATTTAGCATTAAAACATGATTGATTTATTGATAAGGACGAACGGGGTCACAACACTAGTAGCCACTTCTGTCAGCATGTGGAATAGGGCATGCCAACAATTTCCTTTTCTTACCAATAAGGCCTTACGCCTGCTGATTTTTCACATGGGGTCTTCTCTTGCTTTCTTTCTAGCCTCCTTCTTGGTATACTCAAGATTAGATGCTTTCTTAGTAGTAGTAGGCACAACAGAGGCGACCACAGTCATGGCTGCTGTAGGCACCTTTGACAATTTGGAAGGAGCTTTCTTTGGGGGAGTATTGGGTTTTGGCTTTACAGGGGACTTGGCTTTTACAGGGGAAGCTTTCTTTGGGATTTTCTTTGTTTGGATAGGAGTGATCACCTTCTCAGAGACTTCTGAAGTCTCATCAGTACTCACCTCGTCTTCAGACTCTTCAGAAGACCCCAATTTATGTCGGTTATCTTAAGAATATCCATCCTCTTAACCTTCCCCCTCTTCTTCTTGTTCACCTTCCTTAGCATTTTCATTGCCAGCTTCCTGCAGAACCACATCCTCCTCAACCCAATTCATATTATTGTCATCCCATTCCTTAGAGTCATCCTTAGACTCATCATTAGTTTCCTGCATCTCTGCATCTCTTCCCTCCTTTACTTCTTCAACTTTTTCAATTTCCACCACCTTTTCTAGTTCCATCTCTGTATCATATTTCTTTTCAACCACAACTTCATCTTCATTTTCTTTATCAACAACTTCCAATTCTTCCTTTAACACCTCATCAACAACTTTGTTCACAACTTTTTCTTTGAATTTCACCTTTTTCAGGTGCTTTTGTCCTAAGTTCCTTCTTGTCTTTTTCTGCTTGCCTTAGCATTTCATTAAAAGTTTCCTCAATTTTTTGCTCTTCAGTCTTCTATTCAACTTATTTGTCAATTTTCTTGGAGATGTCCTTTGAAGGCACGCCTCCTTTCTTCTTTGGGGTATTCTTATCATCCTTCCTCAATTTTATTTTTGGGTTTTTCAAGGGTGTCTTCCTTGGCCGCGCCAGAGGTTGACGCCCCAACAGCTCCAGTAGACACTTGACTGCTGTACTTCTTACCTTTTCCTTTCTTATCCTTTTTCCTCATGTTTCTCCTTCTCCTCTTCATCTAATTATCCTAATATATGATTAGAAAAGATTTGAGTCGGGTCATCATTTTCACCCAGTTGACTGGCCTTCATTTCCCACTAAAACTTCTCTTTTTTAAATTTAAAGACCTCCATTTAGTTCATTTGCATTTGAAGCAAAACTTTCCATATCAAGATGTCTGCCTCAAAGATAATTTATGTGCATACAGACTTCTGTCCTGCCTCTGCTTGCCTTTTCCTCACTTTTTGCTTCATGAGGGTTTGAATAGTAGCTTTGTCAAAAGCAGCTTGAGGGTTGCAAACTTCATTTGTTCCCTCAGTGGCACACCATGCTTCTTACAGAGGGAAGTGATTAAGGATGGGAAGTAGAGCATCCCATCTTTCATTTTAGAACAGGCTTGAATCTCATGCATAATAATCTTTCTAATATTAACATCTTCCTTGGCAGTAATGCAGTGAAGCAACACCAATCTTGCCTTGTTCACTGTATCGTTATATGTTATAGGCTTCCAAGAGTGCATAATGAACTAGTATCAAAATTTCATCTCAGGCCGCAAATCCATTCTCTTAACAGTCTTCTCTCCCCTTAACTCAATCCACTTAGTACCAAGGTTTCAGAGGGACTCCATGTAAACATCAAACTCATTATCATCCTGGGCTTCCAACAACTCTTGGTATTTATTTTGACGCTCTTCAGATGGAAGTGCATGTTGATAGTCCCTTCAGCATATGACATCTTGACTCCTTGAACAAAAACTTCAGCCCTTTTGTTATTTGTGTGAACCAGGTTGGCATAGAACTTATTTACAATTTAAGTGTTATACGGAAATGGTCATTGATAAAATTTTACCAATTTCCTTGCTCTGATCAGTATACCTATATCTCTAGAAATCCCTAGGTTTTCCTCTTCTTTATCCAGAATGAATCCATGCTTAGAGAACATGGTCATCCAAGAAAAATACTCAGAGAACCTTTGGCTAGCGTCAATGTTGATGAAGGTCTCATAATCAGACCCTTCATCATCTGAATAGGCAATAGCAGGCGTGAAATTCTTTCTTTCTCACTTCTTGTAACAACCTTGGGACTAGCTTGTTTTCATGATGAAAAGAAAATTAGGGTTTGATAGGAAAGAAGATTGTGGGTGAAAAAGTTTTAAGAGAGATAATGATGGAAGTTTGAGAAGTTAACTTGGAGCGGTTTGAAAAAATGAGGATGTGATGGGGGTTATATTATGAAAGACAGTTATGGAGTTGAGAAGTTAGAGAGATAGATGAGTGTAACGTATAGAAAGGGAAAACAAATTTTAAATGATAAAAAAAATTGTGTGTGGACATTTTAGGGTACGGTGAGGGTTTCTTAGTGAAATGTTTCCCTATAAAAGCGTGCAATCATCATTTAATGCTCTATCCGTTTGATGACATTATGCTACAGAGCTACAATATGCCTACGCATGCATGGGACTCTCTCTCCATAAGCTTTTTGGTTTCTCACGTGCCCCCAAAACTTTTCTTTTCTCATGCTGCTCTTAAAGGTCTTAGTAACAATACTTGTTTTCCTCTCTTGTGCAATATTATTTCAGTTTTATAAGTCACGACATAACAAATCACTGACCCTTCCCAACTTTATTGCATTAATCACATCATCTTAGAAAACAATTAAACTAAAACATAAAAGCTAAACTGGGATGACTCCCAGTAGCTCTATTTTATAGTCTTATAGCCTGACTACAGAAAAATTCAAAAAGATTCAAGAAAATTCATGGTAACCCTTGTTTTGTTTAAGGATTTACCATGGTAGGTTTTCACTCTTTGGCCATTCACTTTGAATGTTTCACCTATTTTTTTGTTCAACAAATCCACAGCCCCGTGAGGATGAATCTTAATTAATTTGAAGGAGATAGACCATTTAGACTTAATTTTTCTATGGAAAGAATTAATCTAGAATTGAACAAAAGAAAAAGTTGACTTTCACTTAATTCCCTCTTTAGACACTTCCTGTCGTGCCACCTCTTGGTATTTTCTTTATACAGTTCAACATTTTCATAAGAGAATAGCCTATGCTCCTCCAACTCATTAAGTTGAAGCGTTAAAGCTTGGCCAACCTTAGACAAATCAAAATTAAGAGTTTTGGCTGCCCAAAAAGCCTTGTGCTCTAACTCAATTGGAAAGTGGCATGCCTTCCCATATACATGAGTGTAAAGAAACATGCCTGAGGGGGTCTTAAAAGTAGTTTTGTATGCCTACAAAGCATTAAATGCTTAGACCAGTCCTTTTAGAGGGGTTAACAACCTTTTCCAAAATTCTTTTTATCTCCCTATTAGAGATTTCAGCTTGTACACTACATTGTGGATGATAGGTTATAGCAACCTTGTGCTTCACTCCATATTTTTCCTTTAAATTTTCAAAACTTTTATTGCAAAACTGGGTTCCTCCATCACTAATGATTGCACTAAGGGTGCCATATCTAGATAAAATATTTCTCACCAACAATTTGGTCACCTTACTAGCATCATTAGTTGGGGTTGTTACTGCATCTACCCACTTAGAAACATAATCCATAACTACCAATATGTACAAGTTTCCAAAAGATTGAGGAAATGGCCCCATGAATTCAATTCCCCATACATAAAAAATTTCAATTTCTAAGATGTTGGTAAGAGGCATTTCTTGCCTCATGGAGATATTTCCCACTTTTTGGCACCTATCACATTTCCTAACCAGTTCATGAGCATCTTTAAAAAGAGACGGCCAAAAATAACCTGATTGTAGAACTTTGGAAGCAGTTAGGGTTCCTCCAAAATTTCTTCTATAAGGAGCTTCATAACATGCAGACAAGATCTATTGTGCCTCTGGTTATCCACACATCTTCTTAGAAATTGATCATCACACTTTTTGTAAAGGAAAGGTTCATCCCAAAAGTAACTTCTAGTCATTTGAAATAACCTTTTCCTTTGTAGAGAATTGAACTCAGGTGGAACAAATTTTCTAACCATGTAGTTGATAATGTCAGCATACCATGAAGTCATGCCTGCAGTTATCAGCAATAACTTTTCATCAGGAAAGTTCTCCTGAATTTCTCCACCACTTTTGTCTTGGACTTCCTCTAGGAATATTGACAAATGGTCATCAACCAAATTCTCGACTCCCTTTTTATCTCTAATCTCCATATCAAACTATTGTAATAAAAGTACCCACCTTATGAGTTGTGGCTTGGCATCCTTCTTAGCATGTAGGTACTTTATGGAAGCATGATCACTGTATACAATGACTTTTGTTTCTACTAGATATGATCTGAACTTATGAAAAGCAAAGACAACAACTAGCAATTCCTTTTCAGTTCTGGTGTAGTTGACTTGTGCTTCAGTTAGAGTTCTACTAGCATAGTAAATGTTGTGGAATACCTTGTTGTGTCTTTAACCAAGAACAACCCCAATGGCAAAATCACTTGTATCACACATTAATTCAAATGGTTTTTCCCAGTCAAGAGCATTCACAATTGGTGTAGAAACCAAAGCTTTCTTCAATAAGTTAAAGGCACTCAAACAATATTGACTAAAGACATAAGCCATGTCATGCTGCATTAATTGAAAAAGTGTCTTGGTGATCTTTGAAAAGTCCTTGATAAACCTCCTGTAAAATTTAGCATGCCCCAAGAAACTTTTAATTCCTTTGATGTTCAATGGTGAGGGCAGTTTTTCAATTACTTATATCTTGGCTTGATCCACTTCTAATACCCTTTTTGAGATCTTGTGTCCAAGAACAATCCCTTCTTTCACCATGGGAAGACACTTCTCCTAGTTCGACATTAGATTGTTCTCTTCACACCTTGTTAACACCTGATCCAAGTTGTCAAAGAACTTCTTGAATGATTACCCAAAAACAAAGAAATCATCCATGAATACTTCCATGGAACTCTCAAAAATATCAAAAAAAAAATATTCCATCATGCACCATTGGAAAGTGGCTTCAGCATTGCACAATCCAAAGGGCATGCTGCTCAAGGAAAAGGTACCATAAGGACAAGTGAAAGTAGTCTTATCTTGATCTTCAAGTGCAATGGCTATTTGGTTGTAGCCAGAGTATCCATCCAAGAAGCAATAATACTAATTTCCATCCATTCTATCCAACATTAGATCAATACAGGGTAAAGGGAAATGGTCTTTCCTGGTGGCTTTGCTCAGCTTTCTATAATCCATACATATTCTACATCCTGTAATAGTTATGACTGGGTTAGATCATCTTTTGTATTGCTGACTACAATCATGCCTCCCTTCTTAGGCACACATTGGATTGGACCCACCTACACACTTTCAGAAATAGGATAAATAATCCCAACATCTAACCACTGAATAATATCTTTCTTGACCACTTTTTTCATGACAGGGTTTAATCTTCTTTGACTTTCAATGCTATTCTTGGATGTTTCCTCTAGCAAGATTCTATGCATACAAATTGTACGGCTGATCCCCTTAATGTCAAAAATTTTCCAAGCAATAGCTCTTTTGTTTTTCTTCAGAATTTCTAGCAATTGGCTCTTTTATTCTTCAGCCAAATCTATTGCAACAATTAAAGGCAACTTATGCCCTGCCTCCTGGTAAGCATATTGTAAAAGGGTAGGTAGTTATTTAAGTTCCAAATCAGGGGGAACCTTTACTGAAGGTGAGTTGTGCTTTTATGCTGTAGTGGACAACTCCCACACCTCTAGTGTTTCGTTTTCTTCCACACTTTGTTTTCTCAAAGGCCCACAAATGGTTCCCTTATTTTGGACATCTTCTCCTTTTAACTTTCCTAGATCTTCCTCCAACATGTTGCTTGACTTGAGTAAATTATTGTGAACCATTCCTTCACAACTATAGATCATTGAAAATTCATCTACATCCTCCTCAAGGTACTATAAAGAATCGAGGACATTGAACACAACTTGATGTCCATTAATTCTCATGTTTAGTTCTCCTCTTTATACATCAATCAAAGTTCTTACCATATCAAGGGAAGGTCTTCCCAACAGAATGAATGTCTCTTCATCAGAATTAAAATCCATGATAATGAAATATGCAGGAAAGACAAGTTGTCAACCCTTACCAACACATATTATATCTTCTCTTAATGATAGCAAATACTTCTATCCGCCAATTATAGAGTGATGGATGTAGGCCGGAAAGCACTTATCCATAGATTCTTGAAGATGGACAAAGGCATAAGGTTTATGCTATCCCCTTAATCACATAGAGCTCTACCATAGAAGGTATCTCCAATGATATACAGGTGGTAAAACTTCCAGGATGTTTTAGGTTTGGAGGGACCTTATCTTGGACTAATCGATTACACTCTTGAATAAGTGCCAGGATTTCAAACTCTCTCACTCTTTTCCTCTTGGTCAGTATATCTTTCCTGAACTTAGAGTAATTTGGAATTTGTTGAATGGCTTCAATCAATGGTATGTTGATGTGAAGCTACTTTAGGATCTCCATAAACCTATCAATTTTTTGTTCCTCTTTTTCCTTCCTAATCCTTCGTGGAAAGTAAGGTGGGGGTCTTTTTTAACAAACCTTTGCTCTCTATCGAGCTCAATCACGACTTTTGGTTGTTTTCCTGAGTTGGAACTCATGACATTAGATTTTGGCTTAACATTCTCTTCATGTCTTCCAAATGAGGATGGTTCCTCATTGGATTCTCCTCTTTCTTCAGAACTGTCATGCTCAGACAAGACTTCAGGTGTCTCATTTTTTCTAGGAGTGGATCCTTCACATTCTTTCCCACTCATAAGCTTGATAACTTGACATGTTTCAACATTCTTCACTCCAGAAGTTGTAGATATAGTTTCAGTAGAGCTTGGGACTGTACCAATATTCCTTGAGATCAAAGAAGTGGCAATTTTCCATACTTGATTTTCTAGGTTTTTGATGCTCACTCCTTGAGCTTGAAATTGATTTTTGGTCTCTTGAATGAAGGACTTCAGAATATTTTCCAGCTGATTGTTTTTGTTAGTTATCTTGTTTTAGGATCAGCTTAATTTTTTGTAAAACAAATAATAGCACCAATGAAGAATAGGATAAGAAGAATAGGTACAACAAGAAGTACTATTACAATTTCAAAACATGTTGTGTTTAACTTTTTCAACAATTGGAACAACATGTCAAAGAAGATGTCTTGACATCGCGCCTGCTGAGCTAGATTAATGAGATTCAGTTTGTTCTCAACATTGGCAGAATATTCAGGAGAATATTATGTATCCTATGTGGCGCATATTTAAAGGTCCAGAAAATACAATATGAAATAAAAGAGAATGAAGAATTTCTAAATAAGGATATTATTTAGGAAAGTAAAGATTAAAGACCTTTCTTGGGGCAAAAGTTTATGTAGTTTGTTACAGCTAATTTGCTGTGATTGAAGGCCCAAAACCAGTTGGGTAACAGGTTATAAATAGAAGGGTTTGTAACCTAGAAAAATGCACGAATCAAGATATAGAAGTCTAGGGTTTTGTCAAGGTAAACCTCCCGGGTTGTGGGAAGGTTACCATGTTCACCTCAAAGAATGTAGGTAAGAGGTGTATTATTCTTGGAGGAAGCTTTAAAGCAACTCTATGATGTGTTAGGAGCAAAGCTAACAAATAGTGGAGTTTGTATTAGAGACTTAGCTATGTTGTCATAGAAGTATGTCTTCCAAACTGTTTATATGTATGATCAAAATCTTGGTGAAGGGCCATCTATGCAGTGACTTAGGTGTTGACTGCTAGACATCATTGTGATGATTGGATGTGGGATGAGGATATTCCATATCTAGGGAGGACCTATGTAGAAGGGTCATTGGGTAGTGATTAAGTGCGTAGATCGTCAATGGGTGTGTTGGTTATAGGGTCTGAAAATTGATACTACAGATAATGGACTTCATTCCTGGCTTGGTAGCCCACAGAGTAGGTGTTTTTGTACACTGAATTGGGTAAACAATTCTGACGTGTTCTTTATCTTTTCAGTACTGTTTTATCTTTCCTGTGTGTTTATGTCATATCAGATGTCTCGACATCCTTGTAGGACATATGAGTCTGTTGTGCTAGAATTTCAATTGGTATCAGAGCAGGAATCTTGTTCTACTCTGGGTGAGATCCTAGGAAGGTACTTTCTGGTCATGGGCAAGGAAGAAGTTATTTACTGAAAAGAGGTATGAACTGGGACAATTCATACTATTGTATGGATGATCTCTTGGAAAGGAACATTGGTGACAGGTATTGTTCCTGGTTGTTACCGTCGGGCCTATAGCTTGTGGGAAGTTGTTGTAGGTAGGGTTTACTTTTTGAATCCTAGGTTTCCATTCTTGTACTTGGATAGTGGTGTAAGCATTGTGTTTGAATATTGTTGAGGAGTTCGTTATATTCCGCTGCATAATTTCTGATATAACCCTGAAAGTATGGGAAGGATACTAGGGTTGTTACCCATAACAGAATATATGATGACATTTTCAACCGTATTAAAAGTGTCAAAGATACTTGAGATTCTCCTCAAGTCCACTCATAAAGACAATTATCAATAAGGTTAATGAGAATCAATTGATCAATGATGATCATATACATTTGCATATCAACCTTGAATACTGTCAAGGATGGTGTGTTCCAAGAAGAAGGAACTGGTGTTCTATGGGATGTTAGAACATTATTTCAGCAGGTATACAACTACCAGTTGAAGAACAAATGATTTGGGTGCTGAACAAAATGTTTTGAATACTTTTTGTTTGGAACCTACTCCTGATCTGGAAGAGGAGGCATCTGGTTTGTGCAGGTTGGTTAGGACACGATCAATAATTTATCTACTCCATGTGTCATTTTATTTCTGACCAAGGCTTATGGGAGTATAGAGGTTGAGCTCCATGTTCTTGAGAAGAACCTATAAAGGAATCTCCACCAGATACTTTGTGTATATGAGGTAAGCTTGTATCTGGAAGATCCTTCTAATCAAAGGTACCAGATTCATGGAATCCTATTTGTGTCCATATAATAGATTATGTTAGAAGAGGAGTATTGTGATCCAACCATAATGCTTGATGTTCCTGAGCATTGTTTTGATTTCCTTGAGGAAGAGAATTTGTAATTCTCTTTATGTACCCTCAGAAGTTGTTGAAAAATATCCCCTTGTCAAGGGTTGATATGATGTTAGACATAATGTCGTGATATCTTTGAAGATGTTAAAATTAGAAGGGAATTGTTTTTTAAGAATCAAGGGAAACATATACTTTGAAAAGTCTTTTTTCATGCCTAGCAGAGTCTGTTCCAGAGACCTAATAGAGGGAATTTCCTCTATAGATACAAACAATGGCATCCATCATTTCAAAGTCAGACACGAGGTCTAAAGCAAAGCTTTTTGAGATGTGGCTCGTGTAATCCCCTACATATGTTAGTAGTCTGATCCTGAAGATTGATCAATTGTTTTTGGTTTGTTTCCTTGTGTTAACCCCCACAAGAGTTGATTATAAGTTACTATGGAAGTTACCCCCAGAACCATAGTAAGAATGGATGATGTTGTATCTGATGTTGGGATATCATCTCTAGCTGTGTGCTTCCTCTAAAAAGGAAGTTGTTGTGTAGATCATGAGGTGAGTATTGTTGTTCACCGGTGAAGTTTAAAGTTGGAATATTTGATGGAGATGAAGACCAGTCTCTGACCAAGTCTAGAATGTTGAAAGGATCCTCTTGTGTTGAACGATCAAGAAGAAGGATGTCAATTCAAGTGCTCTAACATCTGTTGAAAAGGAGTATCATCTGCAGTTGTGTGTGTGGGGAAGTTTTTCCTCTTATGACAAATATCTTATCGAGAGATAAGTATAAGTCTGATCTTGTGAAGATGTGCATGTTAGTGATGATAAAGACCTTGTCGGGAGCTGAGTACTTATCTGAGGTATGGATGCAAATCTACTATCTAAATTGATGATTCAAATATTGTTGAGAGTTTATTTCTCTCTATAGTGTTCAGGTGGTTGTATCAACCTAAATGAGTCGCAGAAGATGAAATATTTTGTGATCTTCTCCTAAAATACTATCAATATAAATAATCTCTTTGGTTGATAAATCGAGAACTGAATTATTGAGATCTATGAAGAAAGGTTGATGTCCTAAATGAAGTTGTAACATCATTTTGTAAAGGAAGGCTTGGGATTATGATTATGGAAGATTAAGTATCAACATGGTTGTCAAAAGAAGGAGTTCTGACTTTATGGATTAGAATATGTAGATCCTGATCCTATCTTTAATAGTATGCTTGGTGACTACATAACTACTATGTTGAAGACTTCACTAGTATCAACAATTGCTAGTGATTGTTAGAGAAAAGGAATATGAAGAAGGTGGTTTTCCACTGTTGCAAGTATGGTTAAAGCAAGCTAATTGAGGGCTTGTTTTTGTATGATGTCCAATTATATGTTCACCATATCTTAGCTATCCAAAGAGGTATGGATATTTGTATGGTTATGTAGGGCCATGTATCAGACATGACCTTGTAAAAGTCTGAATACCTGGAGTTGGGATATCAGATTCAGGATGAGTTATTTTCACAAGTGTGTTGATATATTTCAGTGAGTGCGTGAAGTCTCTTGTTTGTCTTATGGTGTCCAAGTGTTCATCCTTAGCAGAAGCCTTGTTTGTCCATGATAGAGGGATCTTAGAACTTATCTATGGTTATTGTTGTAGTAGTTATGGAGCTTGCGTTTAATTCAAGCTTGTGAAGATTACAGGAAACATGTAGTGACCTGTGGCTACTAGGTGTAGCTGTCTATGCCTCTGTTGATTCTATGTGGTTCTAGTCAGGAGAAGATAATATACTTTGTTTTCTCCAAGAGTCGAGCTTAAGGTCAAGTCACTGACCTAACCTGGAATTTTTTGGCTTCCATTATTGGATGTCTTGTCGAAGATTCAACAAGTATCATATGTGTGAAGAAGAAAGCTGTTAGTTTTACCTAGTGTGAAAAGCTTACTATAGAATATAGTGAGAGAATATTTCTATTGTGTGGTTAATCTGAAGATGAGACCTTGTGAGATCCTCTTGTGAGAATGGGGAGTTTGTTAAAGGGCATGGATGGAAATAAGTCCCTTGGATGATGTTTCTAGAACCAAAGCAGATAAGTTTTATGGTAATGTTCCTGATGTCTCAAATGATGTTGGAATATCATTTTTGATGATAGTCTGTTAAAGATACTTGGAACTATGAATCTCAATATTCAAACTCCACACTCATTAGTGGAAGTATCTTTGTTTTAAGACTTTACTAGTGTCAGCAAATACTAGTAATATGCAGAAGGAGGATTTAATCAACCTATTGGTTAAGGGGTACTCCATCTGTTGGAGAGTCTGAATCTTAATAAAGCTTTTAAGCACACTAAGAAATGGTTGGAAGTTGGATTTAGACTTTGATTGCATGACATCTTAACCATCCAAAGAGTCATGACAATATGTGTGGAAGTGTAAGGGCAAGACTCAGGAGGATTTAGTAGACTAATTGGTTTGTTTGAAACTTGTGATGTTGAAGCGTATAGAGTTTTTGCCCTCCTAAGAGGATGATGTTGGATAACATCCTGAAACATGTTACTACAAAATGTAATTATTTATTCCCTTATGAGTCTCTGAAGAATCTAGCCAGATGTTGCTAGAGTATGCCATCCTTCTCCAAGAGGATGTGCTGGTACTGCGAGAATTTATTTTGCTCTATAGTAATGAATGGGATAAAGAAGACTATCCTGCTTGTTGTTAGAAGATGATGACTCTGGTTATGATATCGAAGATGATGTCCAGGATATCTCTCCTTGAAGTAGTCTGTGAGCAAGAAGCATTCTGGGTGCTTGATGCTCCTCTTGACAACATTTCCTTACATTCTATTGGCAATGCTGAATAGTGGAAATATGTGTCTCAAAGAAGAATTGCCCATGAAATAGAATTTGGAGCAGGTGCACTGGAGTGAAAAGAGATTACGGAGTTGATTTCTTTTGCTGGTTTATGCTGATCATAGAAGTAAGGAATATAGGAAGGTGTTTGTGTTGAATTTTCCCTTGCTATCATCAATAGTTATCTGGGCAGGTATGAAGATGATTACTGTGAGTTTGATGTGACTGATAATCAGGTGTGCAAAGCCATTACTACAAACCAGACTGTAAAACATGCAGGAACCTGTGCACCGGTTGTGTATTCTAATGAGAGCTTCTTAAAGGATTTCTATGCACAATGAGTCCTTTAAATGATTGAGAACCACTTTGATTAGGTTATGTATTATGGACTTGATGTACCACATGATGTCTTAACATCATGATGGTTGTTTTGCTTAATGTTTGGGATTGTTCATGTGAAGTTGGATGCTTAAGCATTATTGTGAGAAGTGGCATCTCTGACTATGTGTGTTGTACCCCAATTTTTGCCCCTAAGATCCCTTCACCATATCATATAGATTCAATCACAACAAGATCATATTAGGGCTTTTGGTTCTCCTTCCTATCTTTAGCTTTTCTCTTTGAGCAATCACCAAGCACCTTGAATTTTTTTTCTTGTGTAATCATTCATGTTTTCGCTTTGACTTTCCTTTTATTTAATAAAATGCAATGTTGGGTTATCTTACTTGTCAACAATGTAGGTAAAGCCAATGGGGCTTATCAAGTTTATCCATGGGTTCATGAGTTTATTTCCATGACCTAGTCAATGAAGCTTGAGAAGTTCAAACGTCACCATTGAAGTTGTTTTGGAAGGGATGGCATGGCAAGGTTATTTTGGTTCACTACATTTCCAAGTTATCAAGATTTGATCCAAAAAGTACAAGGGATTGATTGAAAAATAGTCATGGTTGGACAAGGTCTTGTTTCCATTGGTCACAAGTGCATATTTCTCTCAATTATCAAGATATGGAAGTGGTTGTGGTTGCTATGAGTTCTCATTATCATCCTCAACAACTTATATTTACAAAGAATTTGTTTTGGTACAAGAAGTTTGTTCAAAATTGTCAAAGTTCCTCAAAGCATTTTCTTGATCTAGGAGTTAGGGTTTTGAACTTCAAAGAAGCATATCTTGCTCATCTTTTAGTATTTTTGATTTATTACAAAGACATACTTCTCTTCAAAGGGATATCAACAAATCACTTCAAAAGTTCCAATGAGTTTTCATGTGGAAGAAACTTGATGAAGAAGAAAGATTACAAGTCCTCCAGATGAATCTCCAATTATCCATGTGTGACTTCAAATGATTATAACTTGTTCAATTTTTATCACCTTTAGCCCATTCTTTTTCCACAATGATATTGAAAATGTGAAATTTATGCCTTATTTTATGTGTAAAGTGAGAAAATGGAGGGAAATTACCTTAAGGATACAAAAGATTATAGGTCATTTCATGATTTTTTGCCCACATCAACATTTCATAACTCTCTCAATTTTTGGAGATTTTGAATGGTTCAAGTTCCAAAATGTTATTAAAGATGTCTATTTAATGCCTTATTTTTTGGTCAATAGAAAAATCCAAGTGGAAAACCATGTTTGGATGCAAGACATTATAGGTCACTTTTGAAGAAACATTTGAAATATTTCTAAGTATGGAAAGTCAACCCTTTTTCTCCAACTTTGACTCAACACAAATTTCAGCTCAAGCATCCATTTGATTCCATTCTTTTTCCATTGAAAATCTTGTAACCACATCTTTCTAAAGCATCAAGAATCATGCCCTAAGACCCCTTGAGCTGAGAATTCCATGATTTTTAAGTTGGTAACTTGGAACTGAAGTTTCATCACAAGTCAGATTTTGAAATCTTTGTTTTGGCTTCCTAATCACAAGTTTTCCACGCGGTTTTGCCTCTAAATGTGTTTAATGAAGTTCCAGAATTGATTAGCACAACAAAACGCGCGTTTTGGATGAGTTTTGATCAAATTGGAAGTCACACTTTTCTTGTTTACAACTTCACACGATTTCCCTCCAAACTTCATCATTTCACACGCTTGGACATTCCATTTGATTCCCTATAAATAGAGGGTCATCCCCCATTCATTTCCTCAAGCTTAGATAGCAAGAATCACCCTGCCAAACTTGTTCCCTAACTCAGAATTCAGCAACTTCGAAATCCATTCTCAAGCCTTTTTCAATCCAAGTTTTTCATCAATTCACTTTCCTTGATCTTCCCTGAAGCTAACCATATAATTAGATTCAAGAATCGTGCCATATATTGCTCCATAGAAGTCCAGTTTCGTAGCTCTGTAACTCAACTTCAATAAGTAGATTCCTTCATCAATTCTTCAAAAATTTGATATCATTGTGATGCTCGCAATACCCTGGTTCTAGTTGCAACACTTACTTCTTACTGGAAACACGTTTTGACCATGAAATTTCAAATCCCTTTTCAAAAATTTCTTTCCAAATTGCTTGAGCTACAGTTTATATAAATTTGGCGCGAGGGTGTGGTTGTCTTCGTCTTGAAGAGAAGAAGCGAATGACATAGGTCTGAGCTTCTGATTTCACAGTTTGAGAGACCTGCAATTCACGTTGGCTGGATGTTAAAGATGACCAACACGTCATCTTTCAACCAATGATGGCACGCCACTTGTTATTTTTGAATTCTGATTTAATAATTGATTTAGTGCTTTATTCACTAATGACCATGATATGCACAACGCACTAGATCCCTTGGATTTGATTACTAACGTGTTTTGACTTTCATCCAATGGTCCACATATTTTTGACTTTTATTTTCTTTTCTGATTTTTTATATTTAATTGTTTTAAACTTCAAAAAATCATAGAAAATTCATTTTTAGTCCAAAAAATCTGAAAAAATTATGAAAATATTTTTGGTATTTTTTATAAATTTACACTCTATTGGAATTGTTTTAAATGTTTAAAAATACTTTTATGCATTTTTAAATTCTGAAAAAATTATGGAATGATCCAATGATATTGTGACAAATATTGGTGACCTTATTTTATTTTTGTTTATGAATTTGATATTTTTTTTATAATTTTTGGTTTATTTTACCCCTTTCTTTTAATTTTAAAAATAGTTTCTGACTTTAAAATATTTCCAAAAAAATTATAAAATTATTTTAGTTCATTTCTGATTTTTCTATGGTCTTACTTTTTTATTTTTTGATTAATTTGAACATAGATGATATTTCTCTCTTTTATTTCTATTTTTAAACATTATTTTTAAACCTTTTTCTATATATTAAAATGTAATATTATCTTGTGATTATTTTCTGGCTGATCTTGGATTAAATTTTTGATCATGAACTTTGTTAACATCATTGGATCCATGGTGTTGAGTCTAACTCCACAAAAATGGATGAATAATTTTAATAATAGTTTGGTTAAATTTAATTCAAAAGTGGTTTGTATATTCTCTCTCATCCCTCTTCATCTCATCACCTTCTTATTACACTAAATGTTGTTAGAGTATGATCTCTATATCATGTCTCAAAACAAATGGTGCATATATTGCTATTGACCGGTGTGATACGGTGGGAGAACTGACTTGAAGGTTTTGCGTTTGATCGTAAATGTTGCGGTTAGCAAGAGTTGCCATCGACTTTTCTTTTATCCAAAAGGAAAGGTGAAAAAGCACAGGAAAGACCTTTGAGATTGTGTCTTGAGTTCGGGAGGTAGATTATGAAAAGGGAAGGTATTAGCACCCTTTTCATCGATTGTTTTGCATGGGCTCTTAGTTACTTGCTAGATCACTTGCTTTTTGTTTGAAATCGTGCTTGGTGTGGTTTTTTGAAAGTATTTTGTAAAGAGGCCATTGTTTAGGAAATCTTTGTAATGATTCTTGTTTGTAAGAATGTATACAAAGACGTTGATCTTTTGAAAAATGTTTTCAAATTTATAAGATATTTGAAAGTGTAGGTGATTGTTTTGCAAATAGTAAGGATGTTTGTTTGAAATTGAGCAAGTAATTAGGAGCATTCTACCTACTCAAAAGTCTTTCTTGGTCATTTTCCTTTTCCTTTGACATTGCTATCTTACCATTGATTTGGTAAGTAACCCTATCTTTGGATGTAAACGGGACGGGCGTGGGTCATCGAGGAACTATGATCTTCTATTTGCTTGTTTTTGCTAAGATACCTTACATGCGTAATATGGCCATTTTGTATCACGCAACCAAGTGGGATAACGCCAGGGGGTGCTTGTGTGAAAATGTTTTGTTTTCATGCTTGTTTTTGTCTTGAATTAAAGTTTTCTAATTGATTGGTTTTAGTCTTTCCATACAAACCCTAATTACTAACATGTTATGTATAAAGCGATAAATTGCAGAATTTAAAGTTACCACGCTATTACAACATTTGTGGGGAGGGGGGTGTACAATTTGTAAATGGGGATTGCAAGAATATAAACCTAGTTAATCTATTACAACCAAATTGAATTTGTATCAATGTACAAGAATTTAAATGAATATAATGTACAAAGAGAATAAATATGTGCAAAAATGAAAAATATGAAGTAAATTGATATTTGTTTTATTTTTTTAGGAAAAATGGATTTTGTCTTAATATAATTAATTTAAATAAAAATAATTAATAAAAATAATTTGTTTAAGAAAATATTTTAAATAAAATCCTAGTTCTATTAATTAATCAAAATAAAATAAGTTTCAGAAAAGAATTTTTTAGTATTTTTATGTCTTGAAAATATTTATAGTATTATAAAGTATTTTTTCCCTTTTTTATATTAAAATAATATATTTTAATTGGTATAAAAGAAAATAAATAAAACCTATTATTTTAATTAAATTTACAAGACTAGTCCATAAAAATAAATAATATGTAGCTAAATAAAACTATTTTTTTGTGAGAAAAATAAAATAAACTAAGTTAAAGTGAAAATCTATTTTTTGTGATTTTTTAATATTAGGAAAAATATTTAAGAGAATAAAAATGAAATGAATAAAAAAATAAATAAATAAATTTGGGCCAGTGGTGCAAACAGCCTGCAGGGGGTTAACTAGTAAAAAAAAAACCAACAGCCCAACAAGGCCCAATGCCTGCAAAAAAGGTCAGAAATGCAAAAATATGGAAAAATAACCAAAAGGGTACCACTAGGGCTCGAACCCAGGTCCCATAGGTTATGGGCGCGCGCTTCTACCACTAGGGTGGCTATACATCCGTTAACATAGGAAAATCAATAAATATGTAAGGCAAAACGCGCCCTGATGACTTCATCTTCAACCTCCAGCCAGACCAACTGCAACTTGCTTATTTCTCATCAACAATGAAAACTGTAAACATGAAACTTGTAGCAAATTTTCTCACGGTTTCAGAAATGTAAAGACTTAAAACTATAGATCAAAGATAAGCATGAATTTTAATGGCTGTAATCTAAACCCTAAAAATCTCAAAAATTTCAGTTTCAAAATTCTCTAAGCTCAAGAAAAATTAATGGAAACTATGGACATGGTTAGCTTCATGGCAAAGATATCTACATGTTTTGTTCACAAATAAACTATTGATGATGCCTGTATGAAGAGTTCCAAGTTGATAAAACTTACCTCAAAACTAGAAATCATGTTTTGAGTTTGAGCTTGCTTCAAGTGATGGTGATGATCAGGTTAGCTTCCTTGAGGTCCTTGGAAGCTAATGCAATGCTTAGCTTGAACAATGGATGGCTGAAATGGTCTGGAGAAGTCAATGTGCAGAGCTGAGTTTTTGAAAATGGAAGATGGTGTTAATGGTGTTACAGTTCTAAAACAAGGTGTGGGATTGATTATATGTGATGTTTAGAAATTTTAGAAACCAAAAGGCCAAGAAACACACGAGTAGATTATGATTTTCATGTTTTTGGCTAGTTTGTGTAAAAATGGAAGTGTGAAGTGTGATTCTGAGTTCAAGGTTCTTTCAAGGCTTGAGCATTCGTCTGTTTATGTCAAATGGTTTATGTATGTATAAACAAATGTGTTTGAGTACATTGGCAAGTCATAAGTACAAGTTTCTAGCTTTTGGCTAGGTTACTTGATTATGACGAAAAGAGGGAAACAATTTTCAAGATGAGGTTCAAGCACGGGATGGGTGATTGTAAGTGTTTGAAACATTTCTCATGAGTTATAGGACTGGTTTGATCAGAAGAGAACAAGTGTAAGGCTCAAGAACAAGTTTTGTACAAAAAGTTGCTTTATCAAAATGGCAATGTAACCTTTCTTCCAAAAATGGATAAAAAGCATGTCCATGCACTGAATGCTTGAAGTGTGGCCTCTAACAGCTGTGTAAACCATTAATTATGGAGCCTAACAAGTTTGAGGCCTGCAAAGTAGAGTTAAAGCAACAAAACTTTGAATTTGAATTTTGTTCATCACTAAAATGACTTGTAATTAAAGTGATAAAATCCTAACTTCATCTCTTCGATTCTCCCTACTCAAGAATGATCTCAAGGAGTTCTTTGACATTTTTAAGAGCTTTCAATGTGCTATACAACCCATCTTTGAATTTATTTTGAATATTCCCCTTGGAACTTTATGAAAAAGTGTCATGAAGTTGGGTCAAAATCCTGACCAAATTAGGGCAAAATTTCACTAAGTGTTTTGTTTCATGACCCTATGTTCATAAAATTATAACTTGAGATCCAAGCACTTTTGGAAGAAGTTGTGTGAACCAAAGTTTTATATTTCATGGATATCTACAACTTTCATGTTGGAAGTTTCTCTTGAATCACTTTGCATCATGATGAAAAATTTGCTCAAAGTTATGAAAAAATAAGAAATTTTCAACACTTAGAAAAATTTCTAAGTTTAGAAATTTTGACTTTTCAAAATGAAATATTGACTTTTTGATTTCTTGATGAATAAGTTTCATATTTTGACATGTTTTGATGAATTATGATCTTTGGCACTTGAATTTGACCAAAAAGTCAAAGTTTGACCTTTTAGTATACAGTTAACTTTTGATTAGTTGACTGAAAAATTCATCTGTCAATCCAATGGACTTGCAATGTTTTGAACCATGTCATTAGGTCAAAATGATGAAATTGGACTCTTGAGATTATTCCTTAAACCAATTGATCATTTTCTAGGTCAAAAATCAGAAATTGCCCCTTCTTAGTCCAAACCCTAATTTTGACAATTTTCCCCTTTTGGAGATTTGATCAAATTTCTTGAGGAATTATGGTCCAAACTTGATCAAATGATACATATGAGTTTAAAATGTTGACGTGGATAAAAAATTATGAAGTTTTACTGTAGATTGGCCATAGTTGACTTTTTCCCCAATACACTTGATTTTTAGGTCAACTGCTCAATTGATTGAGCAAAAGTGTGATCTAAGGCTTGAAACTTGACATGAGTAATCTTGGGGGTACATAATGATCCAAGAAAGTCATATGGGATATAGGAAGTCCAAAAATACTTGTGCAATCTCAAACCCTAATTTTGGTCATCAGTGTTTAAGGAGGTGTCTTGAGCTGATCAAACCCTAGTGCAGTCTTGAGTCTAAGGAGATGTTGTGAGCAAATTCTTGATAAGTGAGAGGGAAAATTTTGGGGTACAACAGCTTCCCCTGTTCAATCTTCTTAAGCCTGGAGAGTTAGATTGGCGAGTCTTGCCATTCGTGACTCGAAGGTGGAAGATGATTGGACACTAGAGTGCCCAGAAATTTGCACTCAGTGATGTGAGGGTTGAGGGAATTGTCTTAAAGATGCCATTTGGAGAGGTGATATAAAGTTTTTAGAGATGGGCTTGTAGATGCCATCCAAAATTGATTGGTGAATATGAATGAATATCAGAATGGCATCCGTGTCTATAGCGTATCTGAATTATTTCTGAGAAAGAATCATAATGAGTATAAGAATGGAATCCGTGTCTAGAGCATATCTGAAATGTATCTGAAAGTTAAATCTGAATGAGTATAATAATGGCATCCATGTCTGGAGCGTATATGTATTGTATCTGAGAAGCTGAATCCGAATGAGTATCAGAATGGCATATGTGTCGGGAGCATATCTGAACTGTATCTGAAAGTTGAATCTGAATGAGTATCGGAATGACATCCATGTCTGGAGCGTATCTGTACTGTATCTGAGAAGCTGAATCCGAATGAGTATCAGAATGTCATCTGTGTCTGGAGCGTACCTGAACTGTATCTGAAAGTTGAATATGAATGAGTATCAGAATGGAATCCGTGTTTGGAGCGTATTTGAATTGTATCTGAAAACTTCGAACATTATTAATGGTAGTTGTTGACCTTATCCTAAAAAGGGTAAAATGTTAGCTAAAATGCAAAAGTCATGTTGTATGAAATGCATGGTATGATGCATTTGTGTTATCAATGTTTATGATATATGGATGCGGTGTATGCGTATGTAAGCTAATTTGCCACACTGCCGTTGGAAAGGGGAAAATAAATCCCTGACTACTGCTGAGGATATGTCAGTCTTCATGTTATGAAGTTGAAATCTTGATGAATTTATGCTTAGAGAAATAAACTCTATTGTAAGGGAACTGTCGTGTACTGCTTGTAAAATCCTATTGTGGAATCTTGAGAAATTGGACGACTTCTACTGGGGATTGATAACTGGAAGCTTTGTTCTGCTGGGGATCAAACTGCACGTTATGGGGGATTTCATGGAGATAGTTTAGAGAGATTTTCCTACCTCTTAAAGCCATTTGTGACTGTATTTCTATTTTTTTTATTTGTAAACAGTAATTATATTCAAATGCATATGTTCAAAAATAAATCATTGGACGCTTTTGTAAACAAAACAAAAGAGTAAAGAAAAACAGGTAGTTTTGCACTTTCAAAGGGATATCTTTGTATTGATTTTGAGTAAGTATTTTTGTACAAGGAGACAAATATTCTAGTAAGAGAATGCCGTCATAAAAAAATGAAATTTGATACAAAGAGAAGATAGCTATGTGCAATAATCCCATGGGGTTCCCATTCTGCTATAGCCTTCGTGTCTCTGAGCATCTTGTCTATTTGTTGCCTTGTCCGAAGCTGATTGAATTAATTAGAACCGTCGAGTTTGCAGGTTCTCCGTAAGGTTATCCAACGGGACATAGTCATACGCTTTAATTCCCTAACTTTTGCTTGGACCGCCCTTTTAGGTTTTCAGTCCACCGGGATACCCTTTTTTGCCCAAGTCGCCCTTTCAAGTTTTCAACTTGCCGGGTGTACAGATTTTTTTATCCCAAATTTTTTCCCGAACCTTTTTCGTTCGTCGGGATGCCCTTGTTTTGCATAGGTGTGTCAACCTAGCGGGTCTCTTATGCGTAGTATCTTTTGACTATGTTTGCATTTGCAGGGTGCGGCAGGTCGTCGCCATCCATGGTGGTCAAAATCATTGCTCCACCAGAGAATATGTTTTTGATTACAAACGGTCCTTCGTATGTAGGAGTCCATTTTCCCATGGGATCACCTTGCGGCAGTATGATACATTTTATCACCAAATCTCCGACTTGATACACTTGGCGTCTGACCCTTTTGTTGAAGGCCTTGATCATCCGTTTTTGATACATCTGACCATGACAAACAACAATAAGTATTTTCTCATCAATCAAGTTTAGTTGATCAAGTCGAGTCTGGATCTAATCCTCTTCATTTAGCCCTGCATCCTTCATAATTCTCAGAGAGGGGATCTGGACCTCAATAGGAAAGACAGCCTCCACATCGTATACCAAAGAATAGGGTGTTGCCCCAGTTGATGTGCGAGCTGTGGTACAATACCCGTGGAGAGCGAATGGTAACATCTCATGCCAGTCTTTGTATGTGACTGTCATTTTCTGTATGAACTTTTTAATGTTCTTATTCGCAGCTTCGACAACACCATTCATCTTTGGCTGGTAAGGGGAATAATTGTGATGTCGCATCTTGAATTGCTCGCACAAGACAATGATCATAGTATTTTTCAGGTTCGTACCATTTTCTGTAATGATCCTCTCTGGGATACTGTAACAATAGATGAAATTCTGCTTGATGAACCAGGCAATAACATTCTTGGTAACGGAAGCGAAATAAGCTGCCTCCACCCACTTGGTAAAATAGTCAACGGCCACTAAAATGAAACGGTGTCCATTGGATGTTGTTGGTTTGATTTCCCCAATCATATCAATCCCCCACATAGAAAAGGGCCAAGGAGCCGTCAAGACATTCAGAGGAACCAGGGGTACGTGCACCTTGTCAGCATAAACCTGACACTTGTGGCAAGTTCGAGAGTGTTGATAGCAATCTGCTTCCATGGTAGACCAGTAATAGCCTGCCCGTAGGATTTTCTTTGTGTTGTACCGCAAAATTTTCCCTCCCATATTCTTCAAAGTTTTGACAAGCATCACCTCAAAGGGTTCAAAGTCTACTCAAGGAGTTACACAGTCAACCATCCTCCTAAGAAAGGCAAAATTAGGGTTTTGGTTCTTGCAAGGAAGTTGAGGTTTTCAAGGGCTCAATCAAGTCTCATATGCTCATACACATTGTCAAGCACCTACAGTCAAGTTTCAAGGCTCACAAGGTCAAGTTGCACAGTCAAAAAACCTAATTGCTCCACAGTCAACTGTAGGGGCAAAATGGTCATTTGGCAGTCAAAAGTCAAAATTTTTGGTCAACATCTCATTTTGAAGCCACAATCATCATTTGATCAATTCTTGATCATGATTCCACAAGCATGGCTCAAAAAGTCTCAAGATGCAAAAGTTTCTATTTTTGGACAGCTGAAAAGTCAATTGTAACTTGACCAAGGCATAACTTTTTCATGGTTCATTATAAAAATCCAATCCAATGCTCATCTTGAAGGGGAAGACATTTCCTATAACTCATCTTCACATTCCAAGTACAAGAAATGCTCTCACAAAAAGTTATCAATTTCAACATTATAGGTCATTTTCAAAAGTCAACCAAAAGGCACTTTAAGTCAAATACCATAACTTGAGATTGGTAAATCAAAATGACATGGGACCAAAGACATTGGTTAGAGGACTTCAAGACCTTTCCAAAATGTCCAAGAACATCTTCATAGTTTCAAAATTGAGCAAGATATGCATTGGAGAAGTTGGGAAATTTTTGTGAGATGGCCAAAGTCAATTATCCTTGAAATTTCATTTTTGACAAAAGGGGCCCACTTTTTCCACTTGATTCAGCTTGGCCATGCCTCCCACGTGTCCCACAATTTTTTTCAATATTTAAAATTAATTGTTCCATTTTTATTTAATTTTATTTGATTTAATTCATTTTAAATCTTTAAAATTCAAATAAAAATCAAAGAAATTAATGGAGGGATATATTTTGTGTTGAATAACTTTGATACACCTTGAAACACATTCCAAATTCGTGCAAGGCCTATTCCAAGCAAGAAAATTCAAATTTTCACAAATATGGCAAGTGGTTCAATGTTGGTTATGGAGGAAATCAAGAACATAATTGCATAAGCTTAATGACCATTATTTGGATTGATACACATTTCATTACTATATATACAAGCCTTCCCAACCTCATTCAAAAAAGAGTGTGTGCAGAAACGGCCAAGAGCAAAACCAAAAATTATTCAAAAAGTGAGAGTTCTAAAACATAGTTGCGAGCATCTTCAGATCAAAACAAGCACGTGGTTCTATTCCTTGCCACACCCTGAAGCTAAAGCAACCTTTGCCGAGTCCTGAGGCTCATACCGCGCTGTAAGTTCTTCCCAGGTCCCCCCATAATTCTCATATCATTTTTGTTAACGCGTTCTTGTGCAGTTTCTCAAGTAGTTTCCACCATAAGCCTCACCCATCCAACAAGCCAAGTGTCATTGGAGGCAGATCTAAAGGCCCAGAATGCAAGAGTACTATGCTCTGGAGTCAGTGCATGCGTAGGCAACCGAAAAAAGTCAAATAAGGCTTCTTGTTGTTGGGCCAGAATTACTTCAGAAACCTCCATGAAGGCCATCTCACCCCCCTTGGGTTTATTTACTTTTTTCTTATTTTATTTTGTTTTGTCATTTTCTTTTCTTTTATTTATTTGCCTTATTTTATTTTTTTAATAATTAGCATAATTAACATATTTTCATAAAAAATAAAAAAAAAATAGAACTAACATCATTATTATTATTATTATTATTATTATATTATTTTGTAAATAAACATTAATTGAAATAGTTTAATTAGGCAATTTTGACTTTTCTTTTAATAATTAAAATAATTTAAAATTAGGTTGACTTAATTTTGTTTCTTTTTATTTTATTTCATAAAAAACATAAAAAACACAAAAATATATTTTCTTTTAATTAATTAGTTTAATTATTTAATTAATTGCATTTAATTGACAAAAAGACAAAAAATCAATTTCTTTTCTAAAAAGGGTCAACACCCTTAAGACGTTCTCGATTATTTTATTCGCGCGCATTTACTTTATTTGATCATTATGTAATTGCCTTCAAGAATGTAATAGTTAAATAGGTTTATCGCTTTATTTAATTTCCGTAGTTATTTACTAAAAAACGGGTCTTTGTAATTTTTGGCGATGTATAGACCTGCGCCTTGTAATAGCGTAGGATTTATTTTTCCGCAATTTACTTTCTGCACCCCTTAACTGCTAAACTTGCATGAAAGAATGTATGTAAATAAAAACAACTTGTAGCTCACTAATTACAAAGACAAACATAACATGAATACAACACACAATGCACACACCACTTCTAGGGTACGCCTCACTCGTTGCCTTCGAAACGTGGTCGTCAAGTATAGGACGTCTTAGCGGTCCTTATGTCCATGATCTAGTTGCCTCGAAACAACTGCCTCGGAACAGTTGCCTCGAAAACGGTTGCATCGGATTAAAAAAGGATCAAGGACATAAGGGTAGCTTCTAAGGTGTCCTACTGTTGCTTCGGTGACCACACTGTCCCTACACTCGAATTGACCCGAACACCTCCAACGGTGGTGCTACCTACCTCTCAATGGTGGGATGGCACTACCTTAAGGACTTCTACACAACTTAATTCCTTAGGGTAGGTAGATGACTCATGGATACTTGCTCTCTAAAAAACCAAATCAAAAATCTTTTCGCACTGACACTTTCAAAATCTTTCAAAACAATTTTTCAAACACTCTTGAGGACTGATACAAGAGTTATTCAGAAATCTTTCAAAGAAACTTTTGCAAAACCCACTCACATTTTGAAAAGCAAATATTTTGAAAACATAAGAGCAAGTATCTAAGAGCCCATGAATAACCATGGATAGAAAGGATGCTAACACCTCCCCTTTCTATAAATCTACCTCTCGAACCGAGAAACTATCTCATAAGGAATTTTGCTGTGCTTTTGTCCTGTCCATGTTGGAGAAAATAAAAGACGGTGGCGACTCTTGCTTCCGCGACATTTCGTGAACCAGCGTTAAACAGTCAGTTCTAAATCCACCAATCACAGAACTGGCGACTCTGCTGGGGACACTTAAAGTGAGGTGTACCTTAGGATAGCTCATACTTGTGTTTTCAATTGCTTTGTTTTGCTTGCTTTAATATTATTGGCCCTGTCTTGGGAGTTCTATAGATCCTAACCCGGATCTGGGGGATACCTTCTTAGAAAGTAGCAACAAGGCTGTGAGGGAACTGTGCGGGGTATACCGACACGGTTGAAGCAGTCTGCTACGTTGATGTGGCACTTTGGTGAGTACCGGTAACCCTTGAGTCAAGTCAAGGAGAGTACGGGGCCGCCGCGTGGTGTCGTGAAGCATCAACTGACCTTAGGAACCTTAATTGAACCATCCTGGCCTCTTTAGGGTAGTGAGATAACTGACTTTGGTGTAGTCCGAAGTTGGTTGATACTCGATGCTACACTCATTGAGGGTTGTTTTCTTGGGATATTTTGATCTCCAGTTCAGTGGCTAAATCGAAACGATGAACACAGAAAACAATCCAATGATATTGAGCTCCTTAGAACCCGGTTACTTTGATAGGACAGGTTTGAGCCCACCAACTTCAAGAGGGTAGTACCCCAAACCCCGTGCTGGCCTAAACTCTAAGGGCTTTGTGTGACTTGTGTGCCTTCAAACTTGACTACTTGCATGCTTGTTATCTGACACTCGAGTTCCTTGCAGGTTTTGTTTACAGTCCTTAATTGGGACTCATTACAGGGCCTACTTACATCACTCCATAACATCATACGATCATACCATTACATGCATCCTACATAAAGACTAATCCATTTTGAGGATCTCAAGGGCTTGCGATGCAGGTCATGATGAATCAAAGTGTCTAGCAAGGGGCAAAGGGGATTTATTTTCCTCTAGCCAAGGTTAATGACTTGAGTCAGGGGCTATGACCCACTCGATATGGTGAGCCTTGACTCTTGAAGAAGGATTCTCAACAACACGAAGTTCCTTCAATCAAGCTACGAAGTTCAAATGCTAACAATTCTCTTGTTTACCCTGCGAGATCCTTGGAAACATTGCATGCGTACATACATATCATTGCATTACAGGTACCCTTGGTACAGGTCACTTACTTTCTCTGCTGTTTATTTCAGCAATGGCTTCCCAACAAGATAACAAGGGTCTTCATGCTCAAGAGACTCAGTTCAGGGAGATCTTTTTAAGCCGGTCCAAGGGGCAGGAAGAGTTGAGGACACTCCTCATGGGGAACTTGGCCAAGAAAAGTCCCGAAGATGATAAGGACGAATAGCTGAAACGTTTGCAAGCTGAGGTAGATGCAATGAGGACTCAGATGCTGGGGAAGATGGCCCTTATCCAAAGTTTGGCTCGAGAGCAAGAAGAGTTGAAAGCCATGGTCAACCAGCTTCATCAAGACAGACACAACATGAAGCAAACAGTCCAAGTCGGGGACCAGGTCACTGATCAGCTTCCGAGAGGACAAGGGTCTGGTATGGTGAAGAATAGACCTCTCCAAATTGCTACCACTTCACAGGTCCAACCACAACCTCGCCCAGAGCAACGGGTTGATCAGAGCAAGCCTAGAAGGCAATTCACCAAGCTCAACACGTCGCTGTCTCAAGCTTTACAACATCTGTTGAGGATGAATTTGGTAACTCTAAGGGACCCTCCTAAGAACCCCAACAAGACACCTTCAAGGTATAACCCCAACGCCCACTGCGCTTATCATTCGGACAGCCCGGGGCATGCCACAAACAACTGCTGGTCTCTGAAGAACAAGATCCAGGATCTGATTGATGAAGGAGCAGTGGAATTCACCCAAGATGGCCAGGCTGAGTTCTTCTACTATCCCTGCAAGATTCATCACTTGAAATGACTAGTTCAAATTAGAAGACTTTTTGTTCATTCGAATGTTCAAGTTGTATTTTCTTTGCTTATACAAACAATTATTGTCATAGCAAACTTTATTACTTTATCAATGCATCGCATATGTCTGTTTTGAATCAATATATTCGCATTCGCTATATTTAAAATTGCTTTCATTTTTTGTGATGTTCAATGCTCGATTAATAATTCTAAGCCTCTTGAGGGAGGATGACGAAAACGATACCATGATCTACAATATGCTTTTGAACAGACCCCGCTGATGAGGTATAGGCATTGTTTCAATTCCTAAACACTGGAGTTATAAGGAAGATAATCCCTCGTCAACCCCTTTTGAGCCAAAGAAGTCGGAGTTTTTCCTTTCGAAAATTAAAACCCTTAATCATAACCTGGGGCAGGGTAGTTTTCTCAGTTGATCCAGGTGCACAACGAATAGCACCAAAGAAGTCCTTACAAAGCAAAAGACAGTGATGGTTCCGAACAATCATAAAGACAGGCAGTCATTACCAAAAAAACTAAAGCCCAACAAGTCAAAACCTATGAAGGAGACTTATGAAACTGGGGCATCCCGCTGACTGTAAATACCAAAAGAAACAATTCAGGCAAAAACAGGGATAACGAAACCAAAAAAGGAAAGAGGTCCTACAAACCCTCAACCAAAAAGAATGACTGCCTATCCAAAATAAACTGTCAATATCCGAACCATCATTGGAATATCAAAGCAAAGACTCAAACAAGGTCTAAATACACGATCAGATGAGTTTAGGATTGAAGAACATCACGAAGAACGGGTGGGTACAAATACGTTTTGAGCCTTATCCTTTGTTTCTTAAACCGTGAACCAGGCCACGTTATAACCCTCAAAAGTCCTAGCTGAAGCATGGGTTAGTTCGAAAGCATACTGTTACAAAGGTATCCTGACTCCTTAAGGCTCGCCGTAAAATCTTGAGTTGACATCACAGTTTACAAACAAAAAAAATTCACTTGTTTTTATGAAAAATGCATTTTCAAAAACTTCAAGACAGACATAAGCTTTGCATTTTTAATATAACATTGTTTGCATATGACTTTTTTGTTCGAACAACAAAGAAATTCGCACGAAGAATATCTAGTGAACAAAAGCATTTCCAACCAAGGGGCAGACATGATCATGGTCCATCATCTGGGGCAGTCAAGTCAAGATTCAGAGAATCTCTCAAATGCCAAATACCAGGGGCAAATTTCCGCCTGAATTACTTGGGGCATTAGACATGGATTCCCGCAATGAATCTTGCCTAATCAATAGAAGATCTTCTGGTCACATGGCAACACAACAACAGGGGCACCTCCCTACATCCTAAGAGCATGGACACAGTCGAAAAAATACTGCGCATAATCAAAGACCCGCTAGGTCGACATACCTAGGCAAAAATAGGGGCTTTCCGGCGAACCAAAAGGGTTCGGGCAAAAATAAGGGATGAATATGAAAAATCTGTACACCCGGCAAGTCGAAAACCTGAAAAGGCGGCTTGGGCAAAAATGGGTATCCCGGTGGACTGAAAACCCCAAAGGGTGGTCCAGGCAAAAGTTAGGGATCAAAAACGTACGACTATGTCCCGTCATCTCGTCAATTGCCTACCAGAAGAAGATTTGTCAATCGGCAATTGTCAAGCACCTCCACAGGTATCTTCTCCTGCAGAAAATGGGGCAATAAGGAATTGTCTGAGCGATCTGGTTGCTCTGTCCTCTAGGTACCAAGGTAAGTTCGGCTGAAGAATGTAACCCAGATACCTCCACTCCCCGTAGAGTAAGTCAGGACTCAACAATACTCCCCGAGCAGAGTTGGTCTCCCAATCAGCCCTACAAGGCACAATATCTGCAGCAAGTCAGCAATACTCTCCCCAAGCAGAGTTAGTCTACTGTCAGCCTTAAGGAAGTTGGGTTATCCCCCGAAAATCTCAATATTCCCCAGCGGAGTATACAAACATTCCTAACAAGCATCCCCGACAGTCTTGATCTAAGATTGTTCCCCGACGGTATACCAGACATCCAGTGGAGCCATTCCCCAGTACAGTCCAAAGTCTCCCCAGGAGAGTTGGATCAATCTCCCCAGCAGATTCAGGAAGCTTATCCCCAGTAGATTCTGGAAGCTTACCCCTGCAGAGCATGAACGCCCCTCCCGGATTTATTCAAAGGTTATTTCCCCACCAGGATATAACTTGGTTATCCTCAGCCATTTGCCATGAAAAGATCGTCCCCGGCGAAGTCTTTCTATCCCCAGCGGAGTTCATCAAATCTTCCAACAGAGCGCAACAATGGTATCCCCAGCGGAGTTATCATCAACATCTCAGCAAAGTGCCTCTCTTTCTCCACAGAAGTAATTCCCCGCGGAGAAATCTATTCGCCAAGTTTATTCACCAACAGAGTCATCTTCTCCTAACGGTTTATTCTTGCACTCATCATCCCCAGCGGAAACGAAGAACTCTACTCTTCAACATCAGCCCAGGATTTAACTTCCCGGCATTCGTCAAGGATTTATTTTCCGCGACAAAAATACATTCATAAACATCGCATCTTCATACATCATAGCATGCACATACGCATCATGAACATACAATCTCATTTATTTTGAGAACATCACGCATGTCATACATCATAACATCGCATACAACTAACGTTTTGTCTTTTCAGGACAAAGGTCAATACAAAGATAATTAACATCAACTGTCGTGATTCCAGATCCGATTCCTGTATCTTGCCAGGGTGTATCTGTTGACGACTAATTCCAGACTCGATTCCTGTATCTTGCCAGGGCACGTCTGAAGAGTTTGAAGATCCGATTCCTGTATCTTGCCAGGGTGTATCTGTTGACGACTAATTCCAGACTCAATTCCTGTATCCTACCAGGGCACGTCTGAAGAGTTCGAAGATCCGATTCCTGTATCTTGCCAGGGTGTATCTGTTGACGACTAATTCCAGACTCGATTCCTGTATCTTGCCAGGGCACATATGAAGAGTTTGAAGATCTGATTCCTGTATCTTGCCAGGGTGTATCTGTTGACGACTAATTCCAGACTCGATTCCTGTATCCTGCCAGGGCACGTCTGAAGAGTTCGAAGATCCGATTCCTATATCTTGCCAGGGTGTATCTGTTGACGACTATATCCAGACTCGATTCCTGTATCTTGCCAGGGAACGTCTGAAGAGTTTGAAGAACCGATTCCTGTATCTTGCCAGGGTGTATCTGTTGACGACTAATTCCAGACTCGATTCCTGTATCCTGCCAGGGAACGTCTGAAGAGTTTGAAGATCTGATTCTTGTATCTTGCCAGGGTGTATCTGTTGACAACTAATTCCAGACTCGATTCCTGTATCTTGCCAGGGCACGTCTGAAGAGTTCGAAGATCCGATTCCTGTATCTTGCCAGGGTGTATCTGTTGACGACTATTTTCCGGACTCGATTCCTGTATCCTGCTAGGGCACGTCTGAAGAGTTTGAAGATCTGATGCCTGTATCTTGCCAGGGTGTATCTGTCGACGACTATTTTCCGGACTCGATTCCTGTATCCTGCCAGGGCACGTCTGAAGAGTTTGAAGATCCGATTCCTGTATCCTACCAGGGTGTATCTGTTGACGACTATTTTCCAGACTCGATTCCTATATCCTTCCAGGGTACGTCTGAAGAGTTTGAAGATCTGATTCCTGTATCCTGCCAGGGTGTATCTATTGACGACTATTTTCCAGACTCGATTCCTGTATCCGGCCAGGGCACGTCTGAAGAGTTTGAAGATCCGATACCTGTATCCAGCCAGGGTGTATCTGTTGACGATTATTTTCCAGACTCGATTCCTGTATCCTGCCAGGGCACGTCTGAAGAGTTTGAAGATCCGAATCCTATATCCTGAAAGGGTGTATCTGTTGACGACTAATTCTAGACTCGATTCCTGTATCCTGCCAGGGCACGTCTGAAGAGTTTGAAGATCCGATTCCTGTATCTAGCCAGGGTGTATCTGTTAACGACTAATTCCAGACTCGATTCTTGTATCCTGCCAGGGCACGTCTGAAGAGTTTGAAGATTCGATTCATGTATCTTGCCAGGGTGTATCTGTTGACGACTAATTCCAGACTCGATTCTTGTATCCTGCCAAGGCACGTCTGAAGAGTTTGAAGATTCGATTCCTGTATCCTGCTAGGGTGTATCTGTTGACGACTATTTTCCAGACTCGATTCCTGTATCCTTCCAGGGCACGTCTAAAGAGTTTAAAGATCCGATTCCTGTATCCAGCCAGGGCGTATCTGTTGACGACTATTTTCTAGACTCGATTCCTGTATCCTGCCAGGGCACGTCTGAAGAGTTTGAAGATCCGATTCCTGTATCTTTCCAGGGTGTATCTGTTGACGACTAATTCCAGACTCGATTCCTGTATCCTGCCAGGGCACGTCTGAAGAGTTTGAAGATTCGATTCCTGTATCTTGCCAGGGTGTATCTGTTGACGACTAATTCCAGACTCGATTCCTGTATCCTGCCAGGGCACGTCTGAAGAGTTTGAAGATCCGATTCCTGTATATTGTCAGGGTGTATCTGTTGACGACTATTTTCCGGACTCGATTCTTGTATCCTGCCGGCACGTCTAAAGAGTTTAAAGATTCGATTCATGTATCCTGCCAGGGTGTATCTGTTGACGACTATTTTCCGAACTCGATTCCTGTATCCTGCCAGGGCACGTCTGAAGAGTTTGAAGATCCGATGCCTGTATCCAGCCAGGGTGTATCTGTTGACGACTATTTTCCAGATTCGATTCTTGTATCCAGCCAGGGCACGTCTGAAGAGTTTGAAGATCCGATTCCTGTATCTTGCCAGGGTGTATCTGTTGACGACTAATTCCATACTCGATTCCTGTATCCTGCCAGGGCACGTCTGAAGAGTTTGAAGATCCGATTCCTGTATCTTGCAAGGGTGTATCTGTTGACGACTATATTCCAGACTCGATTCCTGTATCCTGCCAGGGCACGTCTGAAGAGTTTGAAGATTCGATTCCTGTATCCTGCCAGGGTGTATCTGTTCACGACTATTTTCCAGACTCGATTCCTTTATCTTGCCAGGGCACGTCTGAAGAGTTTGAAGATCTGATTCCTTTATCCTGCCAGGGTGTATCTGTTGACGACTATATTCCAGACTCGATTCCTGTATCCTGCCAGGGCACGTCTGAAGAGTTCGAAGATTCGATTCTTGTATCTTGCCAGGGTGTATCTGTTGACGACTAATTCCAGACTCGATTCCTGTATCTTGCCAGGGCACGTCTGAAGAGTTTGAAGATCTGATTCCTGTATCTTGCCAGGGTGTATTTGTTGACGACTAATTCCAGACTCGATTCCTGTATCCTGCCAGGGCACGTTTGAAGAGTTCGAATATCCGATTCCTGTATCTTGCCAGGGTGTATCTGTTGACGACTAATTCCAGACTCGATTCCTGTATCTTGCCAGGGAACGTCTGAAGAGTTTGAAGATCCGATTCCTGTATCTTGCCAGGGTGTATCTGTTGACGACTAATTCCAGACTCGATTCCTGTATCCTGCCAGGGCACGTCTGAAGAGTTTGAAGATCTGATTCTTGTATCTTGCCAGGGTGTATCTGTTGACAACTAATTCCAGACTCGATTCCTGTATCTTGCCAGGGCACGTCTGAAGAGTTCGAAGATCCGATTCCTGTATCTTGTCAGGGTGTATCTATTGACGTCTATTTTCCGGACTCGATTCCTGTATCCTTCCAGGGCACGTTTGAAGAGTTTGAAGATCCGATGCCTGTATCTTGCCAGGGTGTATCTGTCGACGACTATTTTCCGGACTCGATTCCTGTATCCTGCCAGGGCACGTCTGAAGAGTTTGAAGATCCGATTCCTGTATCCTGCCAGGGTGTATCTGTTGACGACTATTTTCCAGACTCGATTCCTGTATCCTGCCAGGGTACGTCTGAAGAGTTTGAAGATCTGATTCCTGTATCCTGCCAGGGTGTATCTGTTGACGACTATTTTCCAGACTCGATTCCTGTATCCGGCCAGGGCACGTCTGAAGAGTTTGAAGATCTGATACCTGTATCCAGCCAGGGTGTATCTGTTGACGACTATTTTCCAGACTCGATTCCTGTATCCTGCCAGGGCACGTCTGAAGAGTTTGAAGATCTGAATCCTGTATCCTGCAAGGGTGTATCTGTTGACGACTAATTCTAGACTCGATTCCTGTATCCTGCCAGGGCACGTCTGAAGAGTTTGAAGATCCGATTCCTGTATCTTGCCAGGGTGTATCTGTTGACGACTAATTCCAGACTCGATTCCTTTATCCTGCCAGGGCACGTCTGAAGAGTTTGAAGATTCGATTCCTGTATCTTGCCAGGGTGTATCTGTTGACGACTAATTCCAGACTCGATTCCTGTATCCTGCCAGGGCACGTCTGAAGAGTTTGAAGATCCGATTCCTGTATCCTGCCAGGGTGTATCTGTTGATGACTATTTTCCAGACTCGATTCCTGTATCCTGCCAGGGCACGTCTAAAGAGTTTGAAGATCCGATTCCTGTATCCAGCCAGGGCGTATCTGTTGACGACTATTTTCTAGACTCGATTCCTGTATCCTGCCAGGGCACGTCTGAAGAGTTTGAAGATCCGATTCCTGTATCTTGCCAGGGTGTATCTGTTGACGACTAATTCCAGACTCGATTCCTGTATCCTGCCAGGGCACGTCTGAAGAGTTTGAAGATTCGATTCCTGTATCTTGCTAGGGTGTATCTGTTGACGACTAATTCCAGACTCGATTCCTGTATCCTGCCAGGGCACGTCTGAAGAGTTTGAAGATCCGATTCCTGTATCTTGTCAGGGTGTATCTGTTGACGACTATTTTCCGGACTCGATTCCTGTATCCTTCCAGGGCACGTCTAAAGAGTTTAAAGATTCGATTCATGTATCCTGCCAGGGTGTATCTGTTGACGACTATTTTCCGGACTCGATTCCTGTATCCTTCCAGGGCACGTCTGAAGAGTTTGAAGATCCGATGCCTGTATCTAGCCAGGGTGTATCTGTTGACGACTATTTTCCGGATTCGATTCCTGTATCCAGCCAGGGCACGTCTGAAGAGTTTGAAGATCCGATTCCTGTATCTTGCCAGGGTGTATCTGTTGATGACTAATTCCAGACTTGATTCCTGTATCTTGCCAGGGCACGTCTGAAGAGTTCGAAGATCCGATTCCTGTATCTTGCCAGGGTGTATCTGTTGACGACTAATTCCAGACTTGATTCATGTATCCTGCCAGGGCACGTTTGAAGAGTTTGAAGATCCGATTCCTGTATCCTGCCAGGGTGTATCTGTTGATGACTATATTCCAGACTTGATTCATGTATCGTGCTAGGGCATGTCGGAAGAGTTTAAAGATCCGATTCCTGTATCCTTCTAGGGTGTATCTGTTGACGACTATTTTCCGGACTTGATTCCTGTATCCTGCCAGGGCACGTCTGAAGAGTTTGAAGATCCGATGCCTGTATCCAGCCAGGGCGTATCTGTTGACGACTATTTTCCGGATTCGATTCCTGTATCCAGCCAGGGCACGTCTGAAGAGTTTGAAGATCAACACCGGTAACAGGCCAGGTAATTATCTTTCTTTCTCAGGTACGCAAGTTCTCGCTAAGGAATCTCTTACGCGATCGACACCTAGATGGCATCTATAAGCCCATATTCACAACTATCCATCACAGTTCCAAATGGCATCTATAAGCCCATTCCCGACAAGGTTCTGTCACATCTCCAGATGGCATCTATAAGCCCATCCTCCTATCCACCATCCCTCCAAATGGCATCTGTAAGCCCATTTCCGCTATCACACTGCTGATACTCTACTATGTAAGTGCAAATTTCTGGGCACTCTAGTGTTCAATCATCTTCCACCCTCGGATCACGAAAGGCACACAAGCCAATCTAAATCCTCAGGTCTAAGAAGATTGAACAGGGGCAATTGTTGTACCCCAAAATTTGCCCTCCCATATTCTTCAAAGTTTTGACAAGTATCACCTCAAAGGGTTCAAAGTCTACTCAAGGAGTTACACAGTCAACCATCCTCCTAAGATAGGCAAAATTAGGGTTTTGGTTCTTGCAAGGAAGTTGAGGTTTTCAAGGGCTCAATCAAGTCCCATATGCTCATACACATTGTCAAGCACCTACATGTCAAGTTTCAAGGCTCACAAGGTCAAGTTGCACAGTCAAAAAACCTAATTGCTCCACAGTCAACTGTAGGGGCAAAATGGTCATTTGGAAGTCAAAAGTCAAAATTTTTGGTCAACATCTCATTTTGAAGCCACAATCATAATTTGATCAATTCTTGATCATGATTCCACAAGCATGGCTCAAAAAGTCTCAAGATGCAAAAGTTTTTATTTTTGGACAACTAAAAAGTCAACTGTAACTTGACCAAGGCATAACTTTTTCATGGTTCATTAGAAAAATCCCATCCAATGCTCATCTTGAAGGTGAAGACATTTCCTACAACTCATCTTCACATTCCAAGTCCAAGAAATGCTCTCACAAAAAGTTATCAATTTCAACATTATAGGTCATTTTCAAAAGTCAACCAAAAGGCACTTTAAGTCAAAGACCATAACTTGAGATTGGTAAATCAAAATGACATGGGACCAAAGACATTGGTTAGAGGACTTCAAGACCTTTCGAAAATGTCCAAGAACATGTTCATAGCTTCAAAATTGAGCAAGATATGCATTGGAGAAGTTGGGAAATTTTTGTGAGATGGCCAAAGTCAATTATCCTTGAAATTTCATTTTTGACAAAAGGGGCCCACTTTTTCCAATTGATTCAGCTTGGCCATGCCTCCCACGTGTCCCACAATTTATTTCAAGATTTAAAATTAATTTTTCCATTTTTATTTAATTTTATTTGATTTAATTCATTTTAAATCTTTAAAATTCAAATAAAAATCAAAGAAATTAATGGAGGGATATATTTTGTGTTGAATAACTTTGATACACCTTGAAACACATTCCAAATTCGTGCAAGGCCTATTCCAAGCAAGAAAATTCAAATTTTCACAAATATAGCAAGTGGTTCAATGTTGGTTATGGAGGAAATCAAGAACATAATTGCATAAGCTTAATGACCATTATTTGGATTGATACACATTTTATTACTATATATACAAGCCTTCCCAACCTCATTCAAAAAAGAGTGTGTGCAGAAACGGCCAAGAGCAAAACCAAAAATTATTCAAAAAGTGAGAGTTCTAAAACATAGTTGCGAGCATCTTCAGATCAAAACAAGCACGTGGTTCTATTCCTTGCCACACCCTGAAGCTAAAGCAACCTTTGCCGAGTCCTGAGGCTCATACCGCACTGTAAGTTCTTCCCAGGTCCCCCATAATTCTCATATCATTTTTGTTAACGCGTTCTTGTGCAGTTTCTCAAGTGGTTTCCACCATAAGCCTCACCCATCCAACAAGCCAAGTGTCATTGGAGGCAGATCTAAAGGCCCAGAACGCAAGAGTACTATGCTCTGGAGTCAGCGCATGCGTAGGCAACCGAAAAAAGTCAAATAAGGCTTCTTGTTGTTGGGCCAGAATTACTTCAGAAAACCTCCATGAAGGCCATCTCACCCCCCTTGGGTTTATTTACTTTTTTCTTATTTTATTTTGTTTTGTCATTTTCTTTTCTTTTATTTATTTGCCTTATTTTATTTTTTTAATAATTAGCATAATTAACATATTTTCATAAAAAAAAAAAAATAGAACTAACATCATTATTATTATTATTATTATATTATTTTGTAAATAAACATTAATTGAAATAGTTTAATTAGGCAATTTTGACTTTTCTTTTAACAATTAAAATAATTTAGAATTAGGTTGACTTAATTTTGTTTCTTTTTATTTTATTTCATAAAAAACATAAAAAACACAAAAATGCATTTTCTTTTAATTAATTAGTTTAATTATTTAATTAATTGCATTTAATTGACAAAAAGACAAAAAATCAATTTCTTTTCTAAAAAGGGTCAACACCCTTAAGACGTTCTTGATTATTTTATTCGCGCGCATTTACTTTATTTGATTATTATGTAATTGCCTTCAAGAATGTAATAATTAAATAGGTTTATCGCTTTATTTAATTTCCGTACTTATTTACTAAAAAATGGGTCTTTGTAATTTTTGGCGATGTATAGACCCGCGCCTTGTAATAGCGTAGGATTTATTTTTCCGCAATTTACTTTATGCACCCCTTAACTGCTAAACTTGCATGAAAGAATGTATGTAAATAAAAACAACTCGTAGCTCACTAATTACAAAGACAAACATAACATGAATACAACACACAATGCACACACCACTTCTAGGGTACGCCTCACTCGTTGCCTTCGAAACGTGGTTGTCAAGTATAGGACGTCTTAGCGGTCCTTATGTCAATGATCCAGTTGCCTTGAAACAGTTGCCTCGAAACAGTTGCCTCGGAACAGTTGCCTCGAAAACGGTTGCCTCAGATTAAAAAAGGATCAAGGACATAAGGGTAGCTTCTAAGGTGTCCTACTGTTGCTTCGGTGACCACACTGTCCCTACACTCGAATTGACCCGAACACCTCCAACGGTGGTGCTACCTACCTCTCAATGATGGGATGGCACTACCTTAAGGACATCTACATAGCTTAATTCCTTAGGGTAGGTAGATGACTCATGGATACTTGCTCTCTAAAAAACCAAATCAAAAATCTTTTCGCACTGACACTTTCAAAATCTTTCAAAATAATTTTTCAAACACTCTTGAGGACTGATACAAGAGTTATTCAGAAATCTTTCAAAGAAACTTTTGCAAAACCCACTCACATTTTGAAAAGCAAATATTTTGAAAACATAAGAGCAAGTATCTAAGAGCCCATGGATAACCATGGATAGAAAGGATGCTAACACCTTCCCTTTCTATAAATCTACCTCCCCAACCGAGAAACTATCTCATAAGGAATTTTGCTGTGCTTTTGTCCTGTCCATGTTGGAGAAAATAAAAGACGGTGGCAACTCTTGCTTCCGCGACATTTCGTGAACCAGCGTTAAACAGTCAGTTCTAAATCCACCAATCACACTTTGCCATCGTATGCCCACTAGAATGGGTGCCCAAAGTGCCTTCAAGTAATTCAGCCATGATCCTTTCAACTTCAACCTTCTCTACGCACCGAAGTATCACAGAGTCATGGTTGCGTTTGTAAATAATGCCATTACTAAGGAAGAATTTAGCAGAGAATATCCTTAAGAACTTCTTATCATTTACTAAAGCTCCTTCTGGATATTCTTGAGTTTCGAGATACTTCTTGACTTCGTAAAACCAAGGCTGGTCCACTACTTCTTCAGTATTAATCTCGTGACAGCGTGCTGGTTCATCCCTTCGTTCAATGGTAATCTGGGGAGCCTCATTATCCCATTTAAGTTTAAACATGGATGACATTGTGGCTAGTGCGTCTGATAGTTGATTTTCTTCTCGCGATAAATGCTCGAAGGTAATCTTCTCAAAGTGTGGGAGTAATGTCAAAACATGTTCTTTGTAAGGGATAAGGTTAGGGTTTTTTGTGTCCTATTCCCCTTTGATCTGGCTAATGACCAAAGCTGAATCTCCGAATACATTCAAATATTTTATCCCCAAGTTTATGGCATCCTTGAGACCAAATATGCACGCTTCAAATTCCTCCATGTTGTTTGTACAATTGAAGTAGAGTCTTGCCGTAAAAGGAGTATGACATCCTTCAGGAGATATGAGTACATCACCAATACCATTGCCGAGTGCGTTAGATGCCCCATCAAAAACCAGGGTCCATCGGGATCCTTGTTCAGGTCTATCATATGGTATGAATTCTTCATAGTTGTTTACCATCATGATGTATTCATCTGGGAATTCGAACTTCATGGACTGGTAGTCTTCTACAGCTTGGTGAGCAAGGTGATCAGCTAGTACACTGCCCTTTATTGCTTTCTGGGTAGTATACTATATGTCATTCTCTGTCAGGATCATCTTCCATCTCGCTATTCTCCCAGAGAGTGCAGGCTTCTCGAAGATGTATTTTATTGGATCCATTTTAGATATCAACAAGGTAGTATGGGTCAGCATATACTGTCTTAGTCGGCGAGCAGCCCGTGCCAGAGCGCAGCAAGTTTTCTCGAGCAGTGAATATCTTATTTCGCAGTCGATAAACTTTTTTCTCATGTAATAAATAGCGTGCTCTTTTCCTCCAGACTCGTCATGCTGCCCCAGCACATACCCCATTGAGTTTTCCAAAACAGTTAGATACATGATCAATGGTCTTCCCTCGACTGGTGGAATAAAAACAGGAGGCTCTTGCAGGTTCTCTTTAATCTTGTCGAAAGCATCTTGGCAGTCATCATTCCACTTGACTACTTGATCTTTCTTTAGTAATTTTAAGATTGGTTCCCAAGTAGCTGTCATGTGAGAAATGAATCTGGCAATGTAGTTCAAATGTCCCAAGAATCCTCTGACTTCCTTCTCAGTACGAGGAGCAAGCATCTTTTGTATTGCTTTCACCTTGGAAGGATCTACTTCAATACCCTTATTGCTGATGACAAAGCCTAGGAGCTTACCAGACCTTACTCCAAATGTGCATTTATTTGGGTTCAACCTCAGCTTGTACTTTTTTAGTCTCTCAAACAATTTCTGTAAATGATCAAGATGCTCTTCTTCTGTTTGAGATCTAGATATCATGTCGTCCACATACACCTCTATTTCGTGATGTATCATGTCGTGAAATAGAGCGACCATGGCACGCTGATAGGTCGCCCCAACATTCTTCAGTCTGAATGGCACAACCTTGTAGCAGAATGTCCCTTATTGTGTGACAAATGTTGTCTTCTCCATGTCCTCAGGCGACATTTTGATTTGTTTGTAGCCTGAGAAACCGTCCATGAAGGAAAACACTTTGTGATGTGCCATATTGTCAACTAGAATATCAATGTGGGGAAGTGGGAAATCATCCTTAGGGCTGGCCCTATTCAAATCTCTGTAATCCATGCACATTCATATCTTGCCGTCCTTTTTGGGAACGGGAACAACATTGGAAACCCATTTTGGATAAGAGGTGACAACCAAGAATCCAACATTGAATTGCTTCATGACTTCGGCTTTAATCTTCTCTAACATATCTGGTCTCATTTGACAAACCTTTTGTTTTACTAGTGCACAATCTTCTTTTGTTGGTAGACGATGTATCACAATATCTGCATCAAGTCCTAGCATGTCTTCATACGACCAGGCAAAGACCTCAAAATACTCGTGTAACAACTGAATCAGACGCTCTTTGACACAAGGTTCCAGATTGGCACCCACCTTGACTTCTATTTTGTCTTCCTCAGTGCTTAGATTGATTGTATCCACTGGTTCCTCGTGGGGATGAATGGTTCTCTCTTCTTGTAGTAGTAGCCTGGCAAGTTCTCTTAGTACTTCACAATCTTCCTCACCTTAGTCTTCGGCTTGGTAGATTAGATTTTCAGAGTCACAGAAGGCCATAGAAGAATCGTTACCCATGGGATCCTGAATGGATGTAAACCTGCATTGTGAGTGTGAGTGTGTGTAAGAGTATGGCTATCTTTGAAAGAAATGAAAATGTAAAAAAGAAAAACAATGAGCACCAAGTTTGTATGCAAAAACATCCATGATTCATTGATGTCTTATGAAAATGAGATAATAACCCTTACAAATGGACCATTGTGCCTCAGGTAAGACACAAGGTTTTAACAGTCTGAATTGTTTTAATATTACAGATCCAACAAAATGTAAAGACAAATTATTGTGTGATAAAAGTGATCGGGACAAAATATCTAGCCTCCCAGTTTCTTAGTCCTCCACTGACAGTTGGGAAAATCCAATCCTCCAGGTTGTAGTTGTCTTCATCATCTTCCACCGCATTGACTTCGCGGTTGCTGATCTTCAAGGCTGGTCCTCCATCACGAGCACGACGTACATCCTTCTGGGCACCTGAAGTGAAACCCAAACCAAACTTGTAAGATTCGTATGGGATATCTGGGAGTTGTCCCCAAATAGTGCACCCACCTTCTTCTATCACTGCCTTGGTATCCTTTAAAGATGACATCCTGAGTGGAGGCCTTGTGATCTTGGGAACTTGAGACACAACCTTGGTCACTAGCACATGTTATGGGACTTCTTCAAAGTGCTGGAATGGAGTTCCAATAAATTCACCATCTAACTCCACATGTCTGAAGGAATTGAGATGGCTGATCATATACTCTTCTTCTCCATGAACGGTGATGATCTTTCCTTGAATCGGGTATTTCAACATTTGGTGCAATGTATAAGTAACATCGCCAGCATTGTGAATCCACGATCGGCCTAGCAAGCAGGAATATGAAGGGGGAATATCCATTACATAAAAATTTGAATCAAATGTTTGGGTTCCAACCTTTATGGGGATATCCACTTCCCCATACACCATCCTTTTTGAGCCGTCAAAGGCCCTCACTGCTATGTTGCTTGGTTTCAATGTCAATCCCTCACATTCAAGCCTATCAAGAGCCTTTTTAGGCAATACATTCAGAGACGAGCCAGTGTCAACCAAGACATGAGCAAAGGTTATGCCCATGCATTCAACTGAGACGTGCAATGCCTCATTATGCTTCCTCCCTCTTGGCGTTAAATCAGCATCTAAAAAACCTAAACCATTATCTGCAGTCAAGCTGGCTACACGGTCTTAGAAATGACCGACAGATGTTTCTTGGGGTACATGGGCCGTTTTTAGGAATTTTACAAAGGCCTTTGCATGCGCCTCGGAACATAGTAATAAATTCAGCATGGAAATTTTAGATGGAGTTTTCCCCAGTTGCTTGACTACATTGTAGTGGCTTCTTTTTATGATCTTTAGAATTTCCTCCATCTCTTTCCGAGAGGTCTCAGGGATAGCCAATGATTGTGCCTTCGTCCGATCAGGCTCAATCAAAATACTTTTACCTCGAGTCTCGGTTGACTCGACAACAGGAACCTCATAAGGAGTGATTGTAGTTGTTTAGTTATTGGCATGCATTTTTGGTAAAACCAGGTGTGTGTGTGAATGTCATGACTGATGTCATAACATTCTAGTTTATTATGTACTGATTCATTAGGTACCTTTGCAGAAAAATATTGTCATACAGGTGTTGCTGTTTATAAGTGTGTATCTGAGCATTTTGCAAAAAGATCACATTTCCCTAAATCAGTAGACAGGTTCTCAGATGTCATAACAAATGTTAAGACATCCTGTTCTGAACTAACAGTTATGCAGTTTGGGTAATTCTGAGTTTTTTCAGGAAAATGACTCAGTCTTTCCAGAACAGAAAATCTCGTGGACTTGGGGTTAACCTAGCTCAACCCTAATCTGGTTGATAAAGTTCTGTGACCTAGTCTCAAGGTCAAACGGAATTAACCCTAGCTTTTTGTGGAAACCCTAACTGAAGATGCAGCTGCTATATATTCAACAGAGCTGCTGTTTTGGAATAAATCCCTTTTTGACAGAAGATCATTTAGAAGCTGTATAGTTTTAACTATTGTAATCCAAGCAAGTATCATTGTGATAAGTGACTTGGAATAGGTTTTAATTGTAAGGGTTGTGTACCACTCAAAGCTTTGAAGCAAGAGTGTGTTTGTGTCTCTTTACTAAAGCTTTGAAGCAAAGTCAAGTTAGGTTTGTGTATCACTCAAAGCTGTGAAGCAAGAGTGTTTGTGTTGCTTGATTAAAAAGCTGTGAAGCATAATCAAGTGTATGTTTTGAAGAGTGTCTTTATCAATTCATTAGTCAAATTGTTTTATGTATCACTGCTGTGATTGAGGGGGAGTGAGTAGGAACTCAGGTTTAAGTTGTACTTAGATTGAAGTTGCATTGGGTAGGTCTTAAGTGAAGGAGATAAACTGGTTGGTTCATTCCTGAATTAATATCTCTTATAGTGGATTTCCTCCCTGGCTTGGTAGCCCCCAGAGTAGGTGTTGTTGCACACGGAACTGGGTAAACAATTGACTGTGTTCTTTACTGTTTTCTTGTATTTACTGTCTTATAGAAAGTCAGATACGGTGTCATAACATTGAACGTGACATTGAGTATCTGCAGCCAGAATTTAAATTGGCATCAGAGCAGGCACCCTGCCTGTATTACTAGGTGAGATTTAGGGATATCACTTTCTGGCACTATGGACAAAGAAGGAGTGTTTGGAAATAGACCACCCATTCTGGATGGAACAAATTATGACTACTGGAAACCTCGTATGATTGCCTTCTTAAAATCTCTGGACAAAAAGGCTTGGAGAGCTGCTGACAAAGGATGGATCCATCCCACCATAACTGAGAAAGATGGGACAATCAGTCTGAAGCCTGGGGAAGATTGGAGTAAAGAAGAAGATGAGTTAGCCCTGGGAAATTCCAAAGCTTTAAATGCCTTGTTCAATGGAATTGATAGAAACATATTCAGACTAGTACATCAATATGAACTGGTCAAGGAAGTTTGGGACACTCTCAAAACTACCCATGAGGGCACTTCCAAAGTAAAAATGTCAAGACTTCAGATGTTGACTACCAAGTTTGAGAATCTAAAAATGATGGAAGATGAAACCATTCATGAGTTTCACATGAACATCTTGGAGATTTCCAACACCTCAGGAGCACTGGGAGAAAATATGTCAGAAGAAAAATTGGTGAGAAAGATTCTCAGATCCTTGCCTAAAAGATTTGCTATGAAGGTAACTGCCATAGAGGAAGCCCAGGACATCAGCAAGTTGAAAGTGGATGAACTAATTGGGTCTCTTCAGACTTTTGAGATGGGAATCACTGATAATGGTGACAAGAAGAACAAGAGCATAACACTTATATCCAACACTGATGTTGAAAAAAAGGAGGATGAAGAAGAAAATATTTCAGAAGCTATAGCCATGCTTGGAAGACAGTTCAACAAACTCATCAAAAGAATAGATCCAAAGTCAAGGTCTAATGTTCATAACATTCCCTCTGACATTGACAGTTCCAGCAGAAGACCAAGGTCAGAAGAGAAGGGAAATCAAGGCAGAGGAATTCAATGCCATGGTTGTGAAGGATATGGGCATATTCGAGCTGAATGTCCTACCATTCTTAAGAAACAAAAGAAAGGAATGACTGTTACTTGGTCTGACTGTGATTCAGAAAGTAATTCTGAAGAAGAATCTGCCAAACTAGTTACTTCTCTAACTGGTGTTTGTACCTCTGAAAGTGACACTAGTGATGAAGAGGTGACATTTGAAGAACTGGCTGATACTTACAAGAAATTGTGTATCATAAGTACTGAAGTCTGTGTGCAGAATGAGAAACAATCAAAACTCATCATAAAGCTGGAGGCTGAAAAAAGGGTAAACCTTGAAACTATAAGTCATCTAGAAGGGAAAGTTCAATTGCTGAACTCACAACTGAATCAAATGATCAAATCTGTCAAGATGCTAACTAATGGAACAGACAAATTGGAAGAGATCCTTCAGGTTGGACAAAATGTGGGAAATAAATCTGGACTAGGATTTGTGGAAGCAAAGAAATCTGTGACAGATAAGAAGATCAGGCCTGATAAGCAAATGTCAAAATAGATGTCTCAACACAACTCTCAACATCAGGAACAGAGACATATGAAGAAAAGGTACCAAAGATGGAGATGTCATCATTGTGGGAGATATGGCCACATAAAGCCTTTCTGCTTCAGATTGCATGGATACCCTAATCAGAACTCAGGTGTCAAACCTAAGTCTAAAAAGGTACCTCATGCTCCTAAATGGAAGAAAAAGGCTACTGCCCTGATAGCCCACACTTCCCTGAGGGTCTCTGCAAAGGAAGACTGGTACTTTGACAGTGGGTGTTCCAGACACATGACTGGAATCAAGAACCTCCTCAATAATGTTAAACCTCACACCACCAGTTTTGTGACCTTTGGAGATGGTGCTAAAGGTGAAATCAAAGGAGTTGGTAATTTGGACTGCCCTGGAGTTCCAAGTCTGAATGAAGTACTGTTGGTAAAAGGGCTGACTGCTAATCTCATTAGTATCAGTCAATTGTGTGACCTAGGATTCAAGGTCTATTTCTCAAAATCTGAATGTCTTGTAATTAATGAAAAACAAGAAATTGTGATGAAAGGAGTCAGATCTAAAGACAATTGTTACTTGTGGGAGCCTGGGAACACTAATTTCTCCTCTGTGTGTTCCATTGCAAAAGAAGAAAAAGAGGTGAAACTGTGGCACCAAAAACTTGGCCATCTTCATCTAAGAGGTATGAAAAGGACTATCTCCATGGAGGCAGTCAGAGGGATTCCAAGACTGCAAATTGATGAAGGAAGAGTTTGTGGTGAATGTCAGGTTGGTAAGCAGACTAGGATGTCACATCCAAAGTCAAGACATCTGACCACCTCTAAGGTTCTAGAACTTCTTCATATGGATCTGATTGGACCAATGCAAGTGGAGAGTCTTGGTGGAAAAAGATATGCCTATGTGGTTGCGAATGATTTTTCCAGATTCACCTGGATTAACTTCATTAGGGAAAAATCTGATGTATTTGAAGTTTTTAAAGAATTGTGCAAAAGAATTCAAAGAGAAAAGGAAGGGTGTATTGTCAGAATCATAAGTGATCATGGAAAGGAATTTGAAAACAGCAAGTTTGATGATTTCTGTTCCTCAGAAGGAATTAGTCATAAATTTTCTTCTCCTATAACTCCTCAGCAAAATGGAGTTGTGGAAAGAAAAAACAGGACCATACAGGAATCTGCCAGAGCAATGATACATGCCAAAAGACTTCCTATGTATTTTTGGGCTGAAGCTATGAATACAGCCTTCTATGTCCATAACAGGGTCACCTTGAGAAAGGGAACCTCATCCACCATATATGAACTCTGGAAAGGAAGAAAACCAACTGTGAAGTACTTCCATGTGTTTGGCAGCAAATGCTATATTCTGGCAGATCGTGAACAAAGAAGAAAACTGGACCCTAAAAGTGATGAAGGCATATTTCTAGGATACTCCTCAAACAGCAGAGCTTATAGAGTATTCAATTCCAGGACCAAAGCCATGATGGAGTCAATAAATGTTATAATTGATGATTATCATGAGGAAGTAGATGTCCCTTGTAATGTTGAGACATTCTTTGAGACTTCAACCCAACAGAATGATCTACCAAACACCACCACAACAGAATCTGAATCAAAGGAAGCTAGCAAGATCCCTTCCATCAGAATTCAGAAGGATCATCCAAAAGAGCTCATCATAGGAGATCCAAACAGTGGAGTCATTACAAGATCTAGAGAAATCATCTCAAACTCCTGTTTTGTGTCCAAAATGGAACCAAGAAATGTCAAAGAAGCTTTAACTGATGAATGCTGGATTGGAGCAATGCAAGATGAACTGAACCAATTCAAGCAACATGAAGTTTGGGAACTGGTTCCTAGACCTGAAGGAACCAACATCATTGGCACAAAATGGATTTTCAAGAACAAATCAGATGCTGAAGGAGTTGTCACCAGGAATAAGGCAAGACTTGTTGCTCAAGGATACACTCAGGTTGAATGGGTTGATTTTGATGAAACCTTTGCACCTGTAGCCAGGCTGGAATCAATTAGACTCCTATTGTCAATTGCTTGTCTTCTGAAGTTCAAGTTATTTCAGATGGATGTGAAAAGTGCCTTTCTAAATGGGTACTTGAATGAGGAAGCTTATATGGAACAGCCTAAAGGCTTTGTGGATCCAAATCACCCTGATCATGTCTACAAATTGAGAAAAGCTCTATATGGCCTGAAACAAGCTCCTAGAGCATGGTATGACAGGTTAACAAAGTTTCTCTCAGACAAAGGATACAGAAAATGAGGCTTGGACAAAACACTCTTTGTCAAAACTGAAGGAGGGAAGTTGATGGTTGCCCAAATATATGTTGATGACATAGTGTTTGGAGGAATGTCAGAACCTATGGTTAAACATTTTGCTGACCAGATGCAGGCTGAATTCGAAATGAGTCTCATGGGAGAACTAACTTATTTTCTTGGACTGCAAATCTCACAGATGGAGGACTCAATCTTCTTATCTCAAAGCAAGTATGCTAAGAACATTGTAAAGAAGTTTGGTATGGAGAATGCCAGTCACAAAAGGACTCCTGCTCCTACTCATTTAAAGCTTTCCAAAGATTCAAGTGGGGTGAAGGTGGATCAAAGTCTGTACAGAAGCATGATAGGAAGCTTGTTGTACTTAACAGCCAGCAGACCTGATATTGCTTTTGCAGTTGGAGTTTGTGCAAGATACCAAGCTGATCCCAAAGTCAGTCATATCAATCAAGTGAAGAGAATTTTGAAGTATGTGAGTGGAACTTACAACTATGGGTTGCTGTATTCTCATGGCTGTGAACCAACTCTGACTGGTTACTGTGATGCTGATTAGGCTGGTAGTGCTGATGATAGAAAAAGCACCTCTGGAGGATGTTTCTTCTTGGGAAATAATCTGATTTCCTGGTTCAGCAAGAAACAGAATTGTGTGTCTCTCTCTACTGCTGAAGCTTAATACATTGCAGCTGGTAGTAGCTGTTCTCAAATGATCTGGATGAAACAGATGCTTACTGAGTATAATGTCACACAAGATGTTATGACATTGTACTGTGACAATCTGAGTACAATCAACATTTCCAAGAATCCCATTCAGCATAGTAGGACCAAACATATTGACATAAGACATCACTTTATCAGAGACCTTGTAGAAGAGAAGACAATTAAATTGGAACATGTTGCCACTGAGCTACAGCTGGCTGACATTTTTACCAAGGCACTGGATGCAAATCAATTTGAAAACTTGAGGGGTAAGTTGGGTATTTGCCAACATGAAGAATTGTAGCAATTAATTTTGCTTAAAACAAGGGTTAAAGGAGTTATGCTTGTTAAGTCTGTTCTGATTGGGTTAAACTTATATTTTCCCATTTCCTTCAATTCTTTTAAGAAGTTGAACATACACTCCTTTTCTTCCTTCTACTCTCGTCTCTGCATCAAAACCCAATCTCTCTATCAGAATTTTCTCTCCAGTTGCTATTGGTCTTCTAAAACTGTCAAAATGTCTCAAACACCATCATCATCCAATACGACTATTTCGACCTCTTCCTCTGATCAAGATTCTAGGGCAATCTCATCCTGCCTGGATTCTGAAGTCTTGGAGATCGCTTCTCTTAGAAAAGTGGAAACTAACCCCACCAAGGTCAAAGAGCTGAGAACAAGACATGCAGGAAGGTCCCAAGCTGCTGCCTCTGGTAATCCATCTCATCCTTCTTCTTCAGTTCCCTCTGAAATTGCAAATAGGGAAGGGTCAGCCTATGTTCGTCAAGCAATAGCTAAAATTGTTACAAGAATTCTGAACGAGAACCACTTAGTTCCTGGCATTTCTGTTCCTTTATATCAAGAAAGTTCAAATGCTGAAAAAAATCCAGATGTCTCTAAGGATGTTGAGACATCAGACAAAGAGAAGAATGCTGACATTGCTCACAAGAAAAGGAAGAAGCCCGAACCTTCTGAGTCTGATGACAGTGCTTAAAGGTTGGTGGAGTTGCTGGTTGGTGGTGATGTTGTTTCCTGGTGGAGTTTGCAAAGTGTGTTCAGTTTTTGTCTTGTTGTGTTACTTTTCTAGATGACTGTATAATCTTTTAAGAACATATATCTTTGGCCCATTTGTGGCTAAAGAGGGGGAGATATATTTTGGTAGACCTTATTAGACATTCTATTTTTCTGCAGTCATTTTTTTCTGCTGCTATCTATCACTGATTGCTTAGGGTCTTTAGCCAAAAATCTGTCAAAGGGGGAGTTTGTAGTTGTTTAGTTATTGGCATGCATTTTTGGTAAAACCAGGTGTGTGTGTGAATGTCATGACTGATGTCATAACATTCTAGTTTATTATGTACTGATTCATTAGGTACCTTTGCAGAAAAATATTGCCATACAGGTGCTGCAGTTTATAAGTGTGTATCTGAGCATTTTGCAAAAAGATCACATTTACCTAAATCAGTAGACAGGTTCTCAGATGTCATAACAAATGTTAAGACATCCTGTTCTGAACTAACAATTATGCAGTTTGGGTAATTCTGAGTTTTTTCAGGAAAATGACTCAGTCATTCCAGAACAGAAAATCTCGTGGACTTGGGGTTAACCTAGCTCAACCCTAACCTGGTTGATAAAGTCCTGTGACCTAGTCTCAAGGTCAAACGAAATTAACCCTAGCTTTTTGTGGAAACCCTAACTGAAGATGCAGCTGCTATATATTCAACAGAGCTGCTGCTTTGGAATAAATCCCTTTTTGACAGAAGATCATTTAGAAGCTGTATAGTTTTAACTATTGTAATCCAAGCAAGTATCATTGTGATAAGTGACTTGGAATAGGTTTTAATTGTAAGGGTTGTGTACCACTCAAAGCTTTGAAGCAAGTGTGTGTTTGTGTCTCTTGACTAAAGCTTTGAAGCAAAGTCAAGTTAGGTTTGTGTATCACTCAAAGCTGTGAAGCAAGAGTGTTTGTGTTGCTTGATTAAAAAGCTGTGAAGCATAATCAAGTGTATGTTTTGAAGAGTGTCTTCACCAATTCATTAGTCAAATTGTTTTATGTATCACTGCTGTGATTGAGGGGGAGTGAGTAGGAACTCAGGTTTAAGTTGTACTTAGATTGAAGTTGCATTGGGTAGGTCTTAAGTGAAGGAGATAAACTGGTTGGTTCATTCCTGAATTAATATCTCTTATAGTGGATTTCCTCCCTGGCTTGGTAGCCCCCAGAGTAGGTGTTGTTGCACACTGAACTGGGTAAACAATTGACTGTGTTCTTTACTGTTTTCTTGTATTTACTGTCTTATAGAAAGTCAGATACGGTGTCATAACATTGAACGTGACATTGAGTATCTGCAGCCAGAATTTAAATTGGCATCAGAGCAGGCACCCTGCCTGTATTACTGGGTGAGATCTAGGGATATCACTTTCTGGCACTATGGACAAAGAAGGAGTGTTTGGAAATAGACCACCCATTCTGGATGGAACAAATTATGACTACTGGAAACCTCGTATGATTGCCTTCTTAAAATCTCTGGACAAAAAGGCTTGGAGAGCTGCTGATAAAGGATGGATCCATCCCACCATAACTGAGAAAGATGGGACAATCAGTCTGAAGCCTGGGGAAGATTGGAGTAAAGAAGAAGATGAGTTAGCCCTGGGAAATTCCAAAGCTTTAAATGCCTTGTTCAATGGAATTGATAGAAACATATTCAGACTAGTACATCAATATGAACTGGTCAAGGAAGTTTGGGACACTCTCAAAACTACCCATGAGGGCACTTCCAAAGTAAAAATGTCAAGACTTCAGATGTTGACTACCAAGTTTGAGAATCTAAAAATGATGGAAGATGAAACCATTCATGAGTTTCACATGAACATCTTGGAGATTGCCAACACCTCAGGAGCATTGGGAGAAAAGATGTCAGAAGAAAAATTGGTGAGAAAGATTCTCAGATCCTTGCCTAAAAGATTTGCTATGAAGGTAACTGCCATAGAGGAAGCCCAGGACATCAGCAAGTTGAAAGTGGATGAACTAATTGGGTCTCTTCAGACTTTTGAGATGGGGATCACTGATAATGGTGACAAGAAGAACAAGAGCATAACACTTGTATCCAACACTGATGTTGAAAAAAAGGAGGATGAAGAAGAAAATATTTCAGAAGCTATAGCCATGCTTGGAAGACAGTTCAACAAACTCATCAAAAGAATAGATCCAAAGTCAAGGTCTAATGTTCATAACATTCCCTCTGACATTGACAGTTCCAGCAGAAGACCAAGGTCAGAAGAGAAGGGAAATCAAGGCAGAGGAATTCAATGCCATGGTTGTGAAGGATATGGGCATATTCGAGCTGAATGTCCTACCTTTCTTAAGAAACAAAAGAAAGGAATGACTGTTACTTGGTCTGACTGTGATTCAGAAAGTAATTCTGAAGAAGAATCTGCCAAACTAGTTACTTCTCTAACTGGTGTTTGTACCTCTAAAAGTGACACTAGTGATGAAGAGGTGGCATTTGAAGAACTGGCTGATACTTACAAGAAATTGTGTATCATAAGTACTGAAGTCTGTGTGCAGAATGAGAAACAATCAAAACTCATCATAAAGCTGGAGGCTGAAAAAAGGGCAAACCTTGAAACTATAAGTCATCTAGAAGGGAAAGTTTAATTGCTGAACTCACAACTGAATCAAATGATCAAATCTGTCAAGATGCTAACTAATGGAACAGACAAATTGGAAGAGATCCTTCAGGTTGGACAAAATGTGGGAAATAAATCTGGACTAGGATTTGTGGAAGCAAAGAAATCTGGGACAGATAAGAAGATCAGGCCTGATAAGCAAATGTCAAAATAGATGTCTCAACACAACTCTCAACATCAGGAACAGAGACATATGAAGAAAAGGTACCAAAGATGGAGATGTCATCATTGTGGGAGATATGGCCACATAAAGCCTTTCTGCTTCAGATTGCATGGATACCCTAATCAGAACTCAGGTGTCAAACCTAAGTCTAAAAAGGTACCACATGCTCCTAAATGGAAGAAAAAGGCTACTGCCCTGATAGCCCACACTTCCCTGAGGGTCTCTACAAAGGAAGACTGGTACTTTGACAGTGGGTGTTCCAGACACATGACTGGAATCAAGAACCTCCTCAATAATGTTAAACCTCACACCACCAGTTTTGTGACCTTTGGAGATGGTGCTAAAGGTGAAATCAAAGGAGTTGGTAATTTGGACTGCCCTGGAGTTCCAAGTCTGAATGAAGTACTGTTGGTAAAAGGGCTGACTGCTAATCTCATTAGTATCAGTCAATTGTGTGACCTAGGATTCAAGGTCAATTTCTCAAAATCTGAATGTCTTGTAATTAATGAAAAATAAGAAATTATGATGAAAGGAGTCAGATCTAAAGACAATTGTTACTTGTGGGAGCCTGGGAACACTAATTTCTCCTCTGTGTGTTCCATTGCAAAAGAAGAAAAAGAGGTGAAACTGTGGCACCAAAAACTTGGCCATCTTCATCTAAGAGGTATGAAAAGGACTATCTCCATGGAGGCAGTCAGAGGGATTCCAAGACTGCAAATTGATGAAGGAAGAGTTTGTGGTGAATGTCAGGTTGGTAAGCAGACTAGGATGTCACATCCAAAGTCAAGACATCTGACCACCTCTAAGGTTCTAGAACTTCTTCATATGGATCTGATTGGACCAATGCAAGTGGAGAGTCTTGGTGGAAAAAGATATGCCTATGTGGTTGTGGATGATTTTTCCAGATTCACCTGGATTAACTTCATTAGGGAAAAATCTGATGTATTTGAAGTTTTTAAAGAATTGTGCAAAAGAATTCAAAGAGAAAAGGAAGGGTGTATTGTCAGAATCAGAAGTGATCATGGAAAGGAATTTGAAAACAGCAAGTTTGATGATTTCTGTTCCTCAGAAGGAATTAGTCATAAATTTTCTTCTCCTATAACTCCTCAGCAAAATGGAGTTGTGGAAAGAAAAAACAGGACCATACAGGAATCTGCCAGAGCAATGATACATGCCAAAAGACTTCCTATGTATTTTTGGGCTGAAGCTATGAATACAGCCTTCTATGTCCATAACAGGGTCACCTTGAGAAAGGGAACCTCATCCACCATATATGAACTCTGGAAAGGAAGAAAACCAACTGTGAAGTACTTCCATGTGTTTGGCAGCAAATGCTATATTCTGGCAGATCGTGAACAAAGAAGAAAACTGGACCCTAAAAGTGATGAAGGCATATTTCTATGATACTCCTCAAACAGCAGAGCTTATAGAGTATTCAATTCCAGGACCAAAGCCATGATGGAGTCAATAAATGTTATAATTGATGATTATCATGAGGAAGTAGATGTCCCTTGTAATGTTGAGACATTCTTTGAGACTTCAACCCAACAGAATGATCTACCCAACACCACCACAACAGAATCTGAATCAAAGGAAGCTAGCAAGATCCCTTCCATCAGAATTCAGAAGGATCATCCAAAAGAGCTCATCATAGGAGATCCAAACAGTGGAGTCATTACAAGATCTAGAGAAATCATCTCAAACTCCTGTTTTGTGTCCAAAATGGAACCAAGAAATGTCAAAGAAGCTTTAACTGATGAATGCTGGATTGGAGCAATGCAAGATGAACTGAACCAATTCAAGCAACATGAAGTTTGGGAACTGGTTCCTAGACCTGAAGGAACCAACATCATTGGCACAAAATGGATTTTCAAGAACAAATCAGATGCTGAAGGAGTTGTCACCAGGAATAAGGCAAGACTTGTTGCTCAAGGATACACTCAGGTTGAAGGGGTTGATTTTGATGAAACCTTTGCACCTGTATCCAGGCTGGAATCAATTAGACTCCTATTGTCAATTGCTTGTCTTCTGAAGTTCAAGTTATTTCAGATGTATGTGAAAAGTGCCTTTCTAAATGGGTACTTGAATGAGGAAGCTTATGTGGAACAGCCTAAAGGCTTTGTGGATCCAAATCACCCTGATCATGTCTACAAATTGAGAAAAGCTCTATATGGCCTGAAACAAGCTCCTAGAGCATGGTATGACAGGTTAACAAAGTTTCTCTCAGACAAAGGATACAGAAAATGAGGCTTGGACAAAACACTCTTTGTCAAAACTGAAGGAGGGAAGTTGATGGTTGCCCAAATATATGTTGATGACATAGTGTTTGGAGGAATGTCAGAACCTATGGTTAAACATTTTGCTGACCAGATGCAGGCTGAATTCGAAATGAGTCTTGTGATACGGTGGGAGAACTGACTATGGTTTTGCGTTTGTTTTCGCAAATGTTTCGGTTGAGCAAGAGTCGCCACCGACTTTTTATTTTATCCTAAGGAAAGGTTTAAAAAGCACAGCAAAAACCTTTGAGATTTTTCTTGGGTTCGGGGAGTAGATTATAGAAAGGGAAGGTATTAGCACCCTTTCTATCCATGGTTATCCATGGGCTCTTAGTTACTTGCTTAGATCAACTTGCCTTGGTTTTCAATTGTTTGAAATGGTGCTTGGCGTGTGATTTTGAAAATGTTTGAAAAGATGCCTTGTATAGGCTACCCTTGTAACAATTCTTTACTCGAATGTTTTACAAGAGGTGTTTGTCTTTTGAAAAGATGTTTCAAGGTTTTTTGAAAGTTTGTTTTGAAAGTGTTTGTGAAGTGTAGTTTTGAAATTAGGCAAGTGTTTTCTTTGTAAATTGACAAGTATTTAAGAGTTATCTACCCTAAAGTTTTCTCAAAGATTTTTGTTATGTTTTAAACCTTTTGACAATTTTGTTCCACCATTGCATTTGGTGGACAATCTTGTCTTAGGAGGTGAAAGGGACGGGCGCGGGTTATCGTTTGGACCATAATTGCAATAGTGCTAAATGTCTTTGGGCAATTTTTCTTTAACAAGGGACTTGATCATTCATTTAGGCAACACTTTGAGGGACTATGATCATTTGATTGTTTGTTTTACCCAAAGAAATCTAACATGCAACATGGCCCAATTATTTGAAGGCAACAAAGTGGAATACCCTAGGGGTGCAAGTGTGGAATGTGTTGTCCATTTTTCATGCTTTTTTGTCTTGTATTAGGTCAAACTACTTTTTGTTCGTTTTATTCGCATGCAGACCCTAACTCTAGCATAGTATATTTAGAAAGCGATAAAGTGCGAAAATTAAATTCCTACACTATTACAACACAATGATATGGGGAAGGGGGTACAAATGTTTCAAATGGGGATTATTTAGACAAGAATTTAAACCTAACTATTACATCATTTTCTTTGAATATTTACAAGACAAATAATTGTATAATTAAATGGAAATTGAAATAAATATGCAAAATGGAAAAAGAATTTTTTATGTGTATAAAAAAAAAGAATATTATGTATGTGAAATAAAAAGAGAAATAAAAAGGTATTATTTTTGGAGTATTTTCATATTTAGGGCAAAACCCTAATTTTTAATCAAAAAGGGATATTAATCAATTAATTCATATAATATTTACTATTTACATACAAAAATAAAATAAAATATAGTACATTTATAAAAAGTCTTTTTTTTTTTAGTGTTAAATATTAATAAAAATAAAAATATGTATATTTTTGATATTTTTACCCTAAATGTATTAATATATATATGTATATTTATATTATTTACAAGATATGTATTATATATATATATTAATTAATAATATTTAATATAAAAATAAAAAAAGTATTTTTTCTATAAAATATTTTCAGGAAGTAAAAATAAGATAAAATTTTATAAAATATATTTGTGCTATTTTAGTATTTTAAACAAAAAGTATATATTTATTTATTTATGTACAAACTAAAAGAAAAAATCAAATAAATACCTAATAAATTCAAAAATGATGAGAAAAAATATTTTTATATTTTTAATATGCTGAGAAAAAATAAATGAGTCAATTAAAAAAAGAAAAAGTCAAAAAACATTAAAAATAAAACAAATGGGCTCAGGGGGTGTAAAACCAAAAAGGTGGTGTGAATAAGAAAATAACTCAGGCCCAGCCCAAGAAGACATTGTCTTCAACCTTCAGACAAAACCAGTTCAAAACGCGCGCCCTTCTTCTCAAACTTCTAACTCCTGATTCCTGGCTTATTAATAAAAACTCATAACATAAAAAATGTTCAGCATCAAGAGACGAATCCAACCATATGCAGAACTTGATCTAACTCTCTAAGATGAGGGAGAATTTCTTCTCCCCCAAATCCTAACCTAGATTTTCTGCCATTTTCAAACCTTAAATTCTCACAGCTCAAGCAAAAGAAATGAAAAGTAAAAACATGTACATGTTCAGTGGCATGAGTAGAACATTGTTTATTCACAAACTTAGAGCTAATGATGCCTAATAAGGGAGATAGAAGTTCACCAAAATACCTGTTCAGTTGAAGTTCTATCTGGAAATGAGGGAGCTTTCAGTGCAAGGTGATGATTGGTAAAGCTTCCTTGAGGTCCAGGGATGCTATTCCAATGTTTACTTTGTCTTGAAAGCTTTTGAATCGTGCTAGAGCACTTCACCTGCAAAACAAGAAACTGAAAATAGTGGAACTGGTTAGAGGGATTACAGGTCGTGTTTCAAGTCATGGTTAGCTTGCATAGATGCTAGGGAATGTGTGTGAACTGGTTTGGGCAAGAGAGCTTGAGGGAAATGGAAGATGGCACTCAAACTGCAGGCCTGGCCCTGTTTTTGCAGTTTGATGGTGATTCTGAGATTGGGAGTGTATGAGAGATGTTAGGGTCGTGCACTAGCTTGGTTGGGATGTCTTGAGTGTGTTTCACCAGTTCACTTAAGTGTTTTCAAGCTGATATGTGAGTTGTGTTACAATATGCCAAGTTACTTACACTTTAAGCAACAAATGCCCAAGTTGTGTTCTAGGTCAGTAGAGGCCCCCTAATGAGCTGCATAATCCCTCCTTGATCAGAGTGTTTTGCCCATAATCTTGTGCCAATTAGATCTCATTTGTACTGCTTGGATTTTCAATTGGACATAAAGTTACCTTTTGCAAAAATGGAAGAAATGCTTTATCTATAAATGGATTAATCCTTTAGGCAATGCTTAAACTCATGAAACAAGGCCTTGGCACAAAGGTTTTGCATTGAATTATTGAGTGTCAAAGGGTTTTAGGACCTGTAATTTAGCACAAACTATGCTGACTTGAAAATGGCTTAAGTTATGAAACATGTTCATGATCAATTCAAAAGTGAGTTTTTGCCAAATTGTGAAATTCGATTCTCTCAAGTTATGAGGTTGTTTGAGAAGTTCTTGGACATTTTGGAAAGCTTGGAATGTGTACTACAATCCATATTTGAAATACAAATTGAAATTCGAAGTGGAAGTGTATGGAAAATGGCCTTGAAGTTTGGTAGAAAACCTTGTCAAAATAGGTTAAAATTTCACTAAGTTAAGAATGGTTTAGTGCCCTTATTCAAAAATTTGTAACTTGAGATACAAGCCTCAAATGGGAAAACTCTTTGAATCAAAGTTGTAGATTATGCAACAAGCTATAACTTTCATTTTTTGACTTTTGTTTGAATCCAAATGGATCTTGGTGAAAAAGTGGGGCAAAGTTGGGAAAAAATTAGGGTTTTTTATAACTTAGAAAAATTCTAAGTTATGAAAAATTCTAATTTCTAACCCTAATTTGCATTTTGTGATTTCTTGGTGAACAAGTTTCATGATTTGTCATGTTTTGATGAAAAATGAATCTTAACTCTTGATTTTGACCAAAAAGTCAAAGTTTGACTTTTCAGTGTACAGTCAAAATTGATCAATTGACTGGGGAATTCAACTGTCAATCTTGTGTACTTGGGATCTTTTGAGTTTGTTGAGCATGTCAAGATAATTCCATGGGGTCTTTGAGTCCATATGTGAGCTTGGTTTGCCATTGGCTAGGTCAAACAGTCAAAAATTGCCTTTGTGTAGTCAAAACCCTAAAAATGACCATTTTGCCCTTTTGGTGATTTGATCAAATTTCTTGTGGAATTGTGATCCAAACTTGATCAAATGGTTCATATGAGTTCATAATGTTGATGTGGGTCAATTTCCATGAGGTTTGACTATCAATTGGCCACAGTTGACGTTTTCCCCAATACAGCTGGTTTTTAGGTCAACTGTCCAATTGACTGGGCAAAACTTGGAATCAAGGCTTGAAACTTGATGTGGATAAACTTGGGAGTCCAATATGAAGCATGAAAGTCATCTTAGGAACTTTAGGTCAAAACATCTTGGTGCAAACATAAACCCTAATTTTGGGTCAACAGTGCAAGGAGAAGTCTTAAGCACATGAAACCCTAACTGGATCTTGATCTCCAAGGGCTTTGTGATGAGAAATCATTGAGAAAGGGGAGGGAAAATTTTGGGGTACAACAGTTGCCCCTGTTCAATCTTCTTAAATCCGAAGAGTTAGATTGGCAAGTTTTCCTTTCGTGACTCGAGGTTAAAAGGAGATTGGACACTAGAGTGCCCGGAAATTTGCACTCGTCAAAGCAATGGATGCGGGAATGGGCTTAGAGATGCCATTTGGAGATGGGCTTAATGATGCCATCTGGAAGAGTGACAGAGACTTGTCGGGGATGGGCTTAGAGATGCCATCTGGAATGAGTATCAGGAAGGTTCCCATGCTTTGGACCATTTCTGAACTGAGGGTCTGAATAAGCAATAGATTGACATTCGTTGTTGGGAGTAATCCGTAAACTGTTTTCAGAAGTTTGAGAAGAGTCTGAACAAGCGATAGTTTAACATCCGTTACTTGGAGAACCCGTGAACTGTTTTCAGAAATCTTGAAGTTGAATAAGCAATGGAACAGCATCCGTTGTTGGGAAGCGTCCGTAAACTGTTTTCAAAAGGTTGCATCTGAACAAGTGACAGATTGACATCCGTTGTTGGGAAGAATCCATACACTGTTTTCAGAAGTCTGGAGAAGAAACTGAACAAGCGATAGGTTAACATCCGTTACTTTGAGAACCCGTAAACTGTTTTTAGAAATCTTGAAGTTGAATAAGCAATGGAGCAGCATCCGTTGTTGGGAAGTGTCTGTAAACTGTTTTCAAAGGTTGCATCTGAACAAGATGATAGATTAACATCCGTTGTTGGGAAGAATCCATAAACTGTTTTCAGAAGTCTTGAGAAGAATCTGAACAAGTGATAGGTTAACATCCGTTACTTTGAGAACCCATAAACTGTTTTCAGAAATCTTGAAGTTGAATAAGCAATGGAGCAGCATCCGTTGTTGGGAAGTGTCCGTAAACTGTTTTCAAAGGTTGCATCTGAACAAGCTGATAGATTAACATCCGTTGTTGGGAAGAATCCATAAACTGTTTTTAGAAGTCTTGAGAAGAATCTGAACAAGTGATAGGTTAACATCCGTTACTTGGAGAACCCGTGAACTGTTTTCAGAAATCTTGAAGTTGAATAAGCAATAGAGCCGCATCCGTTGTTGGGAAGCGTCCGTGTAAAACTGCATCTGAAACTGTTAATGATAGCCTTTTATTCTTATCTTGTTCGGACAAAATGTTAGCTAAACACAGAATTATGTTGCATGAAATGCATGATGCAATATATGTTATATGAATGTTTATGATATGAATGCAATGAATGCGTATGTAAGCTGATGAGCTGTCTTGTTGGGGATAGATGAATCCTGGATGACTGAAGATAAGAACAACTTGACCGCTGCCGGGAAGAACAAATCCTTGGCTGTTGCTGGGGCACAAAGAGCTTGGGTTGTATACCAAACCTCTGGGGAAATCCTGATGACTTCTACTAGGGAGTACCAATCTAGTAGACTTATGTCGGGGATGCAAGTCTGAGAATCTTCAGTTTGGCGGGAAGTATCTCTGGCGACTTCACTGGGGAACTCAAGATTTTCCTTCCTAAAACTCTGTGGGGAAAAGGTTTATTAGTCTGGCTCCGCTGGGGATATTGAGACTTAAATTCTGAGGGAAATTGGATTCCTGAGGATCCTCTGGCTGGGGGATTGTAAAGATAAGTTACTGCTGGGGAATTTTGATGAACTCCGCTGGGGATAGGAAGAATTTTGGCGAGTGCGATCTTCTGCGGTTGTTAGCTGAGGATAACCCAGTTATAAGTCCCTGGGAGGAATAACTTTGAATAAAACTCGGGAGAGACGTCTGTTCTCTGCGGGGAATAAGCTTCCAGAATCTACTGGGGATGAGCTTCAAGACTTGCTAGGGATATGGATTCCAAATTTCCCAGGGGTTTCCTTTGAAAGGGTATCTGGTTATCCAACTGTACCTTCGATTTATCAGTAATCCTCTTTCTTGGTTCATAAGGAAATGATTATGTTTCAAATGCATATGCCTATTTAACAAAACATTGGACGTTTCTCAAAATAAACAAATAGTGCAAGAGAAAAGAAAAGGAAATGACACAAATTTCTGGGAAAAGTATTTGTATTGATTTTCTATGAGTATATTTGTACAAAGGAGACAATCATCCTAGTAAGAGGATTTTGTCGTAAATATTTGAAAGGTTTATACAAAATAAAGATGGCTATGTGAAATAATTCCATGGGATTCCATTCCGCTATAGCTTTCACAACTCTGAATATCTGTCCATTCAATGCTTCGCTTGACGATGACTGGATTGATCAGAAGCCGGGAACCGATTGATGAAGAGATTGTCTTTGAAGTGATCCGACGAGACATAGTCATACGCTTTAATTCCGTAACTTTTGCCTGAATCGCCCTTTCGGGTTTTCGATCCACCGGGAAACCCCTTTTTGCCCAAGCCGCCCTTTCGGGTTTTCGACTTGCCGGGTGTACATATTTTTTTTATTTTTATCCCTAACTTTTTCCTGAACCGCCCTTTCGGGTTTTCGGTTCACCGGGATGCCCATTTTTGCCCAAGCCGCCCTTTCGGGTTTTCGACTTGTCGGGTTATTTTATGCGTAGTATCTTTTGACTATGTCTGCGTTCGCAGGGTGCGGCAAATCATCGCCGTCCATGGTGGTCAGAATCATTGCACCACCAGAAAATATACTCTTGATCACAAATGGTCCTTCATATGTAGGAGTCCATTTGCCCCTGGGATCACTTTGCGGCAAGATAATCCGCTTGATTACGAGGTCTCCGACTTGATACACTTGACGTCTGACTTTCTTATTGAAGGCCTTGATCATTCGCTTTTGATACGTCTGACCATGGCATATAGCAGCAAGTCGCTTTTCGTCGATCAGATTGAGTTGATCAAGTCGGGTCTGTATCCAATCATCTTCATTCAAACCTGCATCCTTCATAATCCTTAGGGAAGGGATCTGGACTTCCATAGGCAAAACAGCTTCCATGCCATAAACCAAAGAAAATGGGGTTGCCCCAGTTGAAGTACGTGTCGTCGTACGGTATCCATGAAGAGCAAACGGTAACATCTCATGCCAGTCTTTGTAAGTGACTGTCATTTTCTGAATGATCTTCTTAATGTTTTTTTTCGCAGCTTCAACAACACCGTTCATCTTCGGCCGATAGGGAGATGAATTGTGATGATAAATCTTGAACTGTTCGCACAATGCAGTGATCATTGTGTTATTCAGATTTGTACCGTTGTCTGTGATGATCCTGTCTGGAACACCATACCGACATATGAGATTTTGCTTGATAAAGCGGGCAACCACATTTTTAGTGACAGAGGCGAAGGAAGCTGCTTTGACCCATTTAGTGAAGTAGTCAATGGCAACCAGGATGAAGCGATGTCCGTTGGAAGCCGTGGGCTTGATCTCTCCAATCATATCAATCCCCCACATTGCAAAGGGCCACGGAGCAGTCAGGACGTTGAGAGGAACCGGAGGAATATGAACTTTGTCAGCATAGACTTGACACTTGTGGCAAGTACGGGAATGTTGATGGCAGTCAGCCTCCATAGTAGACCAGTAATAGCCTGCCCTTGGGATCTTCTTAGCCATTGTATGCCCGCTCAAGTGAGTGCCAAATGTGCCGCTGTGTATATCAGTCATGATCAACTCTGCTTCAGCTTTATCTACGCATCAGAGTAATACACAATCATGGCTTCGTTTGTAAAGGATGCCGTTGCTCAGGAAGAACTTAGCAGCAAATTTCCTTAAGAACTTCTTGTCATTCACGGAAGCTCCTTCAGGATAATCTCGGGTCTCGAGATACCTTTTGATTTCATGGAACCAAGGTTGTTCCACTACTTCTTCGGTATTAATTTCGTGGCAATGCGCCGGTTCATCCATTCGCTCGATGGTGATTTGGGGAGCCTCGTTATCCCAGTTGAGTTTAAACATGGAGGACATTGTGGCTAGAGCATCTGCTAGCTGATTCTCTTCTCGCGGGAAATGCTCGAAGGTAATTTGCTCGAAATGAGGCAACAATGTCAGGACATGTTCTTTGTATGGGACGAGATTAGGATGTTTGGTATCCCATTCTCCTTTGATTTGACTGATAACCAAAGCCGAGTCCCCAAATACGATCAAAGATTTAATCCCCAAGTCTATAGCAGCCTTGACACCAAAGATGCAGGCTTCATACTCAGCCATGTTGTTTGTGCAGCTGAAGCAAAGTCGGGCCGTGAAAGGTGTGTGACAACCTTCCGGAGAAATGAGTATTGCGCCAATACCGTTTCCAAGCGCATTTGAAGCACCATCAAAGTACAGGGTCCATCGGGATCCCTTTTCAGGTCCGTCATACGGTCCGTCACCTTCAACATTGTCCAAATTCATGATGTCCTCGTCTGGGAAGTCAAATCTCATGGGTTGATAGTCTTCGATAGCCTGATGAGCCAGATGGTCAGCTAATACACTCCCTTTTATAGCTTTTTGGGTGGTGTACTGGATGTCATACTCAGTTAAGATCATTTTCCATCTAGCTATCCTTCCAGATAAAGCGGGCTTTTCGAAGATATACTTGATAGGATCCATTTTGGAAATCAACAAGGTAGTATGAGTCAGCATATACTGTCTTAGTCGGCGAGCAGCCCATACCAAAGCGCAGCAAGTTTTCTCGAGCAGTGAGTAGCGAGTCTCACAGTCGGTAAACTTTTTTCTAAGGTAATAAATAGCATGCTCTTTTCGACCAGACTCGTCATGCTGGCCCAAAACACACCCCATTGAGTTATCCAAGACGGTCAAATACATGATCAATGGTCTTCCTTCGACGGGTGGCATCAGAATAGGAGGTTCTAGCAAATACTCCTTGATTCTATCGAAAGCAACTTGGCAATCGTCGTTCCATTCGACTACCTGATCTTTCTTCAAGAGTTTGAAAATTGGCTCACAGGTAGAAGTCAGATGTGAGATGAATCTGGCAATATAGTTTAAGCGCCCCAAGAACCCTCTAACCTCCTTTTCAGTACGGGGAGCATGCATTTCTTGTATTGCTTTCACTTTTGCGCGATCGACTTCAATGCCTTTGTTGCTTACAATGAATCCCAGGAGTTTACCAAACCTAACTCCAAAAATACATTTACTTGGATTCAGCCTGAGCTTGTATTCTTTCAATCTGGCAAACAGCTTTTCTAGATGTTCAAGGTGCTCTTCCTCTGTTTGTGACCGAGCTATCATATCGTCTACGTAAACTTCAATCTCATGATGTATCATATCATGGAACAAAGCTACCATGACGCGTTGATAAGTTGCCCCTGCGTTCTTCAGCCCGAACGGCATCACCTTGTAACAGAAAGTGCCCCATTGTGTGACAAAAGTAGTTTTCTCCATATCCTCGGGGGCCATTTTGATTTGATTGTAGCCCGAGAATCCATCCATGAAGGAAAACACTTTATGTTGAGATGTATTGTCGATCAAGATATCAATGTGAGGTAGCGGGAAATCATCTTTGGGACTGGCCCTATTCAAATCCCGGTAGTCCACACACATCCTGACTTTGCCATCTTTCTTAGGTACCGGCACAATGTTAGCGACCCATTGAGGATAGGACGTAACAGCCAGAAAGCCAGCATCGAATTGCTTCATTACTTCTGCCTTGATCTTCTCAAACATGTCAGGCCTCATTCGGCGAAATTTTTGCTTGATCGGCGGGCAATCCTCTCTTGTGGGGAGACGGTGAACCACGATGTCTGTGTCTAAACCCGGCATGTCTTCATAAGACCAAGCGAAGATTTCAACATACTCATTCAACAACTGTATCAAGCGTTCCTTGACACTCGGTTTCAGATTGGCACCCACTTGCACCTCCTTCCGGTCTTCCTCGGTTCCCAAGTTAACAGTTTCCAATGGCTCTTCATGCGGTAAGATGGCCCTTTCCTCTTGTTGCAGAAGTCTAGCTAGTTCCCCGGGTACTTCACAACCTTCGTCATCTTCATACTCGGCTAGATTGACCAGATCCTCAGAGTTATTGAAAGATATAGCAGAATAGTCACCCATGGAATCCTGAGTGGATGGGTACCTGCATTGGTGAGTGTGGGTGTGTGTAAGGGATAGCCATCCTTAAACAAAAATGCAGAAGGAAAGAAAATGAACATAAGCAGCTTATCAAATGAAAAACGTCCAATGAATCATTAAACATGGCATATGGATATGAAAAATAATCAAAACCCTTACAAATGGACCTACATGCCCCGGGCAAGGCAGGAGGTGAAAAGATAGTGTACGGATTGTTTGAAAGTAAATATTACAGACCAAATAAGAAATGTTTAACAGATAAATTACTGATGAATAAAAGTGATGGGGACAAAGTCCTTAGCCTCCCAATTGCTCAATCCTCCTTTGACAGTTGGATAAATCCACTCTTCAATGTTGCTCTCCTTGTCTTCATCTTCTAGGGCGTTAATTCCGTAGGGAGAAATTTTGACTGGCGCCCTTTCAATCTTCGCACGGCGCATAGCTTTTTGGCCAGCGGCTGTGAACCCTAACCCAAACTTGTCAGTCTTATGCGGAAAGTCGGGTAACTGTCCCCATGCTGAATTCTTCCCTTCTTTTATTGCGGCCCTTGCATCTTCCAGAGATGCCATCCTGGCCATCTGCCTCGGTGTCTCAGCCGTCAACTTCGCTACTGCTATTTCAGGAAGGACTTCTTCGAAATGTTGAAACGGTGTCTCGATGAATTCTCCTTCAACCTCCACATACCGGAAAGAATTTAAGTGGCTAATCATGTACTCTTCTTCGCCATGGACAGTGATGATCTTTCCCTTGACAGGATACTTCAACATCTGATGTAAGGAGGAGGTGACTGCCCCAACATGGTGTATCCAAGGTCTACCCAGCAGGCAAGAGTATGATGGACGGATGTCCATCACATAGAAAGTGGATTTAAACACCTCGGTGCCTATCTTGATGGGAATTTCAACCTCTCCATGGACCATTCTCTTCGAACCATCGAAATCTCTGACAACAATATCACTCGGCTTCAATTCCAACCCTTCACAATCTAGCCGGTCCAAGGCCTTCTTAGGCAAAACATTCAGCGACGAACCAGTATCAACCAAGACATGTGCGAGATTAGTTCCTCGACACTCGACTGAAATGTGCAAAGCATCATTGTGATTTCTACCTTTAGGAGTTAGGTCGGCATCAGAAAAACCTAATCCATTGTCCGCAGTCAGGCTAGCCACGCAATTCTGAAATTGATCCGCAGAGGTTTCCTGGGGCACATGAGCTGCCTTCAGGAATTTTATCAGGGCTTTAGCGTGCGCTTCTGAGCAAAGTAGCAGTGCCAGCATGGAGATCTTGGAGGGGGTTTGCCCCAACTGTTCCACCATATCATAATCACTTCTTTTGATTATCCTCAAAATCTCGTCCATTTCCTTCTTGGAGGTTTCCGGGATTACCAAGGGTTGAGCCCTCGTCCTGACGGGCTCTTCTTGGATTCCCTTACCTTTGTCAGCAGCGGTAGGAGAGACAGTACTAGGAACAACAATGTCTTCAATCAGAGGAGTTCTAGCGGAGAGTTTTATTGGTGCAGGGATGACCTCGTTAGTTGATGAGGGTCCAAAGACTGCTCTTGGAGGGGCAATCTCTGGAGAAAATATTCTCCCGCTCATGGTGATTTTGCTAGTGCCCGCAATGTTGCTAATGTTGGCTTCATCATCATCTGAACTTTCTTCAATTACTTCAATTTGCTTGATACCATGGTAGTAGATGTCACCGCCATAGTTCCAAGGTATCGACTTCTCAGAAACATAGGGAACATGCCCTGGCATTGTTATCTTCAAAGGAACAGATTTCGTAGCTGGCGTAATCTTAACAGGCTTTTTGACGGCCTTGGAAAGATTGGCGTGAATGGTTATGATTGAGACATCTTCAGTATGAACTGGAACAACAGAAACTTTTTCGAACAAAATTTGTCGACTATCCATAAGGCCTTGGAAGCCTTTCTTCAGTAGCGGACAATCAAATGGCAGAGAGTAACAACAGTAGCAGTCTTCTTTACATCCCGGGAAGATCCCGGCCCTTAACAAATTCAACTTAATGGTTATCAGTGGAGTAGTCAGATCACTGACATCAGCAACATACAAATCTTCTTCAATGGCATTGACATTTCGGCCGTGCTTCGGCATGGGTGCAGATATTACATTAGGCTTCTCTAGAGCGTCAAACTCTACCTCCTTAGCCTCTATCAGGTCTTGGATTTTATGCTTGAGTGCCCAACAATCATTGGTGTCGTGGCCGACACTGTCTGAATGATAGGCGCATTTAGCATTGGCATGATAATGCGGAGAGGACGTATTCACATTCTTTGGTGCCTCCTTGATGGTGGCAAGATTCAACTTCAACAGATGGGGAAGCACTTGCGCTGGAGTCATATTAATACGGGTGAACTGCCGTTGTGGCCGTTCCACTCGTTGTTGATTTAGTCTGGACTGGTTATAGCGAGGCTGCTCACTTGGAGTATTTTGAATCATTACGGCCCCCACAGTTGGCCGACGCTCTGTCTTCCCTACTCTTCTCTGAGAATATACCATAGCTGTTTCCTTCTTAAAAGGATTCTTCTCAACACTTGCAGCATCACCCTTCTGAATCTTTCCTGACTTGATGCCAGCTTCTATTCTTTCGCCTGTTAAGATCAAATCGGTAAACCCCGCGGAAGAGTTACCAATTAGATGATTGAAAAATTGCCCAGATAGGGTCCCAAGAAACATATCAACGAGCTCACGATCGGTTAAAGGAGGCTGCACCCTGCCAGCCAAATCCCTCCATTTTTGAGCATATTCTTTGAATCCCTCACTTGTTCCTAGTGACATACCCTGAAGTTGGGTACGAGTAGGAGCAAGATCAGAATTATATTGGTATTGTTTGTAAAAAGCGGTGGCCAAATCCTCCCAATTTCTGACACTGGTTCCTTCTAGCTGATAAAACCACTCCAACTGAGCTCCCGAAAGGCTGTCTTGAAAGAAATGAATCCAAAGATTCTTATCTGCCGTATAAGGTTGAATCTTTCTCACGTAGGACCTGAGATGCATTTTGGGACAGGACAACCCATCATACCTCACAAACACTGGCACTTTGAATTTTGGGGGAATCACAATCCCGGCAACCAAACCCAAGTCTTCAAAGTCCAAGCCCGGTACTCTTTGTAATTCCATGGCGGCCAATCTGTCTTCTAACCCTTTGTATTTATCATCAGCTGGAGGGTATTGCTGGTCAGAATAATCTTCATCCTCTTCAACCTCTTCTTTTTCCGCATCAGACTCGGAAGGCACCACAGCTCCATCTCTTTTACTGGTCCCTTCATCAGAAGTAGGAGGAAATTCAAGCACTCTTCGAGCTTCTCCGTCTAATCTTCTCCCCAAAGTAGCCACCCCAATCCTCTTTTTCTTCTTTTTCACTGGGTCCTTATTCCCCAATTGAGTCTTGATATCCTCCTGACCTTTAGCCAAGGTCAACAGGAGTTGCTGGAACTGTGCATTCTGAGCTTGTAGGTCTTTGACTGTTTGCTCGAGATCCATCCTACTGAAATAAACAGAAGACAGATAAGGAAACCTGGAGTGAGACCTGCTTATGCACATGATAATTGGTATGCTTATGTATGCAATGCATTCAAGGATTTAGAACATTCAAAGTTGTTTCAGACAAAGAAGAACGCACGTCATATTAATAAGAAGAAATTTGTTAGTACATAAATGTCCCATGGGCCAAATATTACAAAATAAACTTCTTAAGGCAGAAAGACATTGCGCATCCTCTTTGGTGCGATGTAGGTGTTGAGGGCCTCTTGCTCGTGGAGTCGGAAGGTAAGCTCTAGAACCTTCTTCTCACTGGCGTAGAAGCTAGCTTCAAAAGTATTTCGTTCTTCCTTGAGCTGAATCCAACTTTTCTGCATTTCCTCCCACGATGTAGGCATGTCTGGATGTAGGATGGTGTAGGGGACCTCTCCTTCGTTGATGGGCTCTTTAATCACTGGGAGTACATGAGGATAAGGCATCATTAGACTTTGGGCTCGGGCTCGTACCCACTTGAGATAGGGCTCAAGAGGGATGAAGTTCTTGTGTCCCAGAGTCTTGCTATCAACCTTGTTGAGTTTTCCCCAAGCTCTGATGAATCTTTGGCGAAGTCCTTGCGCATCGTTGTCGAAGTCAAAAACTAGGTTAGGAATCAACATGTCATGAGGGCCATCCCTCCGTGCATATCCAAATTTCCTTAAGGCTAGGCAAGGGTTGTAGGTGATACCTCCCCTGATTCCAAGTAAAGGAACATTAGGAAATTCTCCGCAACGATCGACAATGATGACATTTTATCTGGACCGAGAACACCAATGCACATCAGAATGAGTAAGAGTCATCAATCGTTGGGACCACCTTGTACCTTGGTCATTCTTCAAAACATATTGCGGAAGGTGCGAAATAAACCACCTTGCAAGGATAGGAGTACAGCACATGAGAACACCCCTCTTTCTCATTGTTCGTGTGTAAAATGAGTGAAGGATGTCCCCAAGCAATGTTGGTATTGGATTTCTGGACAAGAAGATTTTGACGGCGTTGACATCTACCAATTGGTCAGGATTTGGGAACAAGACCAACCCATAGATAAGGAGTGCTACAATCTCTTCAAAAGCTTGTAGGTCCAATGAATTCCAACATTCTTGTGCCTTCTCAAAAAAGAATTTTGCTAAGAATCCCTTGACGCCGCTTCTGGTTTCCCAATGCCCCTTGATGTCGGATGGTTGTAGATGTAATGCTCGAGCAACATCTTCCGGCTTTGGTTCCTTTTCCGTACCGTTGAAGGGTAGTTGATTAAGGATAGGAATTCTCAGGAGTTGAGAAAACTCCTCCAAAGTGGGTACCAACTGATAATCAGGGAAAGTGAAACAGTGGTGAAGAGGGTCAAAGAACTGGAATAGCACTTTCACCATGTCTTCTTCAATGTTGGTGTTGACTAGGCTGAGCAGTCTACCATGTCTTTCACTGAAGGATGAATTTTCCGGAATTCTTGAAGTGACCTCCTTGAGTTGAGGAGAGATTCTCACAAGGTTGACTTGAATGGTATTTCTGCGAGGAACTTCCATGACCTACAAAACGAGAACAAAGATGAAGATCCAAACCCTTGAAATGGTTAGTGAATGCATATGATGCTTCATGATGTTTATGATGTATGCACAAAACATATGTACAAGCAAATCACACCAAACCCTAGTTTCAGGCTTGCATGGGGTTTCATAGGTAAGTACCCTCTTGAGTGTAGTTGGCTTAAAAACCTGTCCTATAAATAGTAATCGGGTTCTAAGGAGCTCAATATCACTGGATTGTTTTCATTGTTCATGGTTTTGGTTTAGCCACTTAACTAGCGACCAAAATATTCCAAGAAAACAACCCTCAATGAGTGTAGTATCGAGTATCTACCAACTTCGGACTGCACCAAAGCCGGTCATCTCACTACCCCTAATAAAAGGCCAAGATGGTCAATTAAGGTTCTAGGTCATTAGTGCTTAGTGACATCACTCAGCGGCCCCGTACTCTCCTTGATTGAACTCAAGGGTTACCGGTACTCACAAATATGTCGCACTAATATAGCTATTGCTTCGACCGTGTCGGTATACCCGGCACAGTTTCCACAACGTATTGCTATCTATGAATGTTTCCCAAAATCCGGGTGTAGGATTGCAAACCCAAACAATGGAGCCAAAGTATAAAGCAAACAAATCAAACAATTAGTCATGCAAGAGGGTGATCTAAGCCCTAAGGTTACTCCACTTTTAAATTTCTCCCCAGCAGAGTCGCCAGTTCTGTGATACGGTGGGAGAACTGACTATGGTTTTGCGTTTGTTTTCGCAAATGTTTCGGTTGAGCAAGAGTCGCCACCGACTTTTTATTTTATCCTAAGGAAATGTTTAAAAAGCACAACAAAAACCTTTGAGATTTTTCTTGGGTTCGGGGAGTAGATTATAGAAAGGGAAGGTATTAGCACCCTTTCTATCCATGGTTATCCATGGGCTCTTAGTTACTTTCTTAGATCAACTTGCCTTGGTTTTCAATTGTTTGAAATGGTGCTTGGCGTGTGATTTTGAAAATGTTTGAAAAGATGCCTTGTATAGGCTACCCTTGTAACAATTCTTTACTCGAATGTTTTACAAGAGGTGTTTGTCTTTTGAAAAGATGTTTCAAGGTTTTTTGAAAGTTTGTTTTGAAAGTGTTTGTGAAGTGTAGTTTTGAAATTAGGCAAGTGTTTTCTTTGTAAATTGACAAGTATTTAAGAGTTATCTACCCTAAAGTTTTCTCAAAGATTTTTGTTATGTTTTAAACCTTTTGACAATTTTGTTCCACCATTGCATTTGGTGGACAATCTTGTCTTAGGAGGTGAAAGGGACGGGCGCGGGTTATCGTTTGGACCATAATTGCAATAGTGCTAAATGTCTTTGGGCAATTTTTCTTTAACAAGGGACTTGATCATTCATTTAGGCAACACTTTGAGGGACTATGATCATTTGATTGTTTGTTTTACCCAAAGAAATCTAACATGCAACATGGCCCAATTATTTGAAGGCAACAAAGTGGAATACCCTAGGGGTGCAAGTGTGGAATGTGTTGTCCATTTTTCATGCTTTTTTGTCTTGTATTAGGTCAAACTACTTTTTGTTCGTTTTATTCGCATGCAGACCCTAACTCTAGCATAGTATATTTAGAAAGCGATAAAGTGCGAAAATTAAATTCCTACACTATTACAACACAATGATATGGGGAAGGGGGTACAAATGTTTCAAATGGGGATTATTTAGACAAGAATTTAAACCTAACTATTACATCATTTTCTTTGAATATTTACAAGACAAATAATTGTATAATTAAATGGAAATTGAAATAAATATGCAAAATGGAAAAAGAATTTTTTATGTGTATAAAAAAAAAGAATATTATGTATGTGAAATAAAAAGAGAAATAAAAAGGTATTATTTTTGGAGTATTTTCATATTTAGGGCAAAACCCTAATTTTTAATCAAAAAGGGATATTAATCAATTAATTCATATAATATTTACTATTTACATACAAAAATAAAATAAAATATAGTACATTTATAAAAATGTCTTTTTTTTTAGTGTTAAATATTAATAAAAATAAAAATATGTATATTTTTGATATTTTTACCCTAAATGTATTAATATATATATATATGTATATTTATATTATTTACAAGATATGTATTATATATATATATTAATTAATAATATTTAATATAAAAATAAAAAAAGTATTTTTTCTATAAAATATTTTCAGGAAGTAAAAATAAGATAAAATTTTATAAAATATATTTGTGCTATTTTAGTATTTTAAACAAAAAGTATATATTTATTTATTTATGTACAAACTAAAAGAAAAAATCAAATAAATACCTAATAAATTCAAAAATGATGAGAAAAAATATTTTTATATTTTTAATATGCTGAGAAAAAATAAATGAGTCAATTAAAAAAAGAAAAAGTCAAAAAACATTAAAAATAAAACAAATGGGCTCAGGGGGTGTAAAACCAAAAAGGTGGTGTGAATAAGAAAATAACTCAGGCCCAGCCCAAGAAGACATTGTCTTCAACCTTCAGACAAAACCAGTTCAAAACGCGCTCCCTTCTTCTCAAACTTCTAACTCCTGATTCCTGACTTATTAATAAAAACTCATAACATAAAAAATGTTCAGCATCAAGAGACGAATCCAACCATATGCAGAACTTGATCTAACTCTCTAAGATGAGGGAGAATTTCTTCTCCCCCAAATCCTAACCTAGATTTTCTGCCATTTTCAAACCTTAAATTCTCACAGCTCAAGCAAAAGAAATGAAAAGTAAAAACATGTACATGTTCAGTGGCATGAGTAGAACATTGTTTATTCACAAACTTAGAGCTAATGATGCCTAATAAGGGAGATAGAAGTTCACCAAAATACCTGTTCAGTTGAAGTTCTATCTGGCAATGAGGGAGCTTTCAGTGCAAGGTGATGATTGGTAAAGCTTCCTTGAGGTCCAGGGATGCTATTCCAATATTTACTTTGTCTTGAAAGCTTTTGAATCGTGCTAGAGCACTTCACCTGCAAAACAAGAAACTGAAAATGGTGGAACTGGTTAGAGGGATTACAGGTCGTGTTTCAAGTCATGGTTAGCTTGCATAGATGCTAGGGAATGTGTGTGAACTGGTTTGGGCAAGAGAGCTTGAGGGAAATGGAAGATGGCACTCAAACTGCAGGCCTGGCCCTGTTTTTGCAGTTTGATGGTGATTCTGAGATTGGGAGTGTATGAGAGATGTTAGGGTCGTGCACTAGCTTGGTTGGGATGTCTTGAGTGTGTTTCACCAGTTCACTTAAGTGTTTTCAAGCTGATATGTGAGTTGTGTTACAATATGCCAAGTTACTTACACTTTAAGCAACAAATGCCCAAGTTGTGTTCTAGGTCAGTAGAGGCCCCCTAATGAGCTGCATAATCCCTCCTTGATCAGAGTGTTTTGCCCATAATCTTGTGCCAATTAGATCTCATTTGTACTGCTTGGATTTTCAATTGGACATAAAGTTACCTTTTGCAAAACTGGAAGAAATGCTTTATCTATAAATGGATTAATCCTTTAGGCAATGCTTGAACTCATGAAACAAGGCCTTGGCACAAAGGTTTTGCATTGAATTATTGAGTGTCAAAGGGTTTTAGGACCTGTAATTTAGCACAAACTATGCTGACTTGAAAATGGCTTAAGTTATGAAACATGTTCATGATCAATTCAAAAGTGAGTTTTTGCCAAATTGTGAAATTCGATTCTCTCAAGTTATGAGGTTGTTTGATAAGTTCTTGGACATTTTGGAAAGCTTGGAATGTGTAATACAATCCATCTTTGAAATACAAATTGAAATTCCAAGTGGAAGTGTATGGAAAATGGCCTTGAAGTTGGGTAGAAAACCTTGTTAAAATAGGTTAAAATTTCACTAAGTTAAGAATGGTTTAGTGCCCTTATTCAAAACATTTTAACTTGAGATACAAGCCTCAAATGGGAAAACTTTGTGAATAAAAGTTGTAGATTATGCAACAAGCTATAACTTTCATGTTTTGACTTTTGTTTGAATCCAAATGGATATTGGTGAAAAAGTGGGGCAAAGTTGGGAAGAAATTAGGGTTTTTTATAACTTAGAAAAATTCTAAGTTATGAAAAATTCTAATTTCTAACCCTAATTTGCATTTTGTGATTTCTTGGTGAACAAGTTTCATGATTTGGAATGTTTTGATGAAAAATGAATCTTGACTCTTGATTTTGACCAAAAAGTCAAAGTTTGACTTTTCAGTGTACAGTCAAAATTGATCAATTGACTGGGGAATTCAACTGTCAATCTTGTGTACTTGGGATCTTTTGAGTTTGTTGAGCATGTCAAGATAATTCCATGGGGTCTTTGAGTCCATATGTGAGCTTGGTTTGCCATTGGCTAGGTCAAACAGTCAAAAATTGCCTTTGTGCAGTCAAAACCCTAAAAATGACCATTTTGCCCTTTTGGTGATTTGATCAAATTTCTTGTGGAATTGTGATCCAAACTTGATAAAATGGTTCATATGAGTTCATAATGTTGATGTGGGTCAATTTCCATGAGGTTTGACTGTCAATTGGCCACAGTTGACTTTTTCCCCAATACAGCTGGTTTTTAGGTCAACTGTCCAATTGACTGGGCAAAACTTGGAATCAAGGCTTGAAACTTGATGTGGATAAACTTGGGAGTCCAATATGAAGCATGAAAGTCATATTAGGCACTTTAGGTCAAAACATCTTGGTGCAAACACAAACCCTAATTTTGGGTCAACAGTGCAAGGAGAAGTCTTGAGCAGATGAAACCCTAATTGGATCTTGATCTCCAAGGGCTTTGTGATGAGAAATCATTGAGAAAGGGGAGGGCAAATTTTGGGGTACAACAAGTCTCATGGGAGAACTAACTTATTTTCTTGGACTGCAAATCTCACAGATGGAGGACTCAATCTTCTTATCTCAAAGCAAGTATGCTAAGAACATTGTAAAGAAGTTTGGTATGGAGAATGCCAGTCACAAAAGGACTCCTGCTCCTACTCATTTAAAGCTTTCCAAAGATTCAAGTGGGGTGAAGGTGGATCAAAGTCTGTACAGAAGCATGATAGGATGCTTGTTGTACTTAACAGCCAGTAGACCTGATATTGCTTTTGCAGTTGGAGTTTGTGCAAGATACCAAGCTGATCCCAAAGTCAGTCGTATCAATCAAGTGAAGAGAATTTTGAAGTATGTGAGTGGAACTTACAACTATGGGTTGCTATATTCTCATGGCTGTGAACCAACTCTGACTGGTTACTGTGATGCTGATTGGGTTGGTAGTGCTGATGATAGAAAAAGCACCTCTGGAGGATGTTTCTTCTTGGGAAATAATCTGGTTTCCTGGTTCAGCAAGAAACAGAATTGTGTGTCTCTCTCTACTGCTAAAGCTGAATACATTGCAGCTGGTAGTAGTTGTTCTCAAATGATCTGGATGAAACATATGCTTACTGAGTATAATGTCACACAAGATGTTATGACATTGTACTGTGACAATCTGAGTACAATCAATATTTCCAAGAATCCCATTCAGCATAGTAGGACCAAACATATTGACATAAGACATCACTTTATCAGAGACCTTGTAGAAGAGAAGACAATTAAATTGGAACATGTTGCCACTGAGCTACAGCTGGCTGACATTTTTACCAAGGCACTGGATGCAAATCAATTTGAAAACTTGAGGGGTAAGTTGGGTATTTGCCAACATGAGGAATTGTAGCAATTAATTTTGCTTAAAACAAGGGTTAAAGGAGTTATGCTTGTTAAGTCTGTTCTGATTGGGTTAAACTTATATTTTCCCATTTCCTTCAATTCTTTTAAGAAGTTGAACAGACACTCTTTTTCTTCCTTCTACTCTCGTCTCTGCATCAAAACCCAATCTCTCTATCAGAATTTTCTCTCCAGTTGCTATTGGTCTTCTAAAACTGTCAAAATGTCTCAAACACCATCATCATCCAATACGACTATTTCGACCTCTTCCTCTGGTCAAGATTCTAGGGCAATCTCATCCTGCCTGGATTCTGAAGTCTTGGAGATCGCTTCTCTTAGAAAAGTGGAAACTAACCCCACCAAGGTCAAAGAGCTGAGAACAAGACATGCAGGAAGGTCCCAAGCTGCTGCCTCTGGTAATCCATCTCATCCTTCTTCTTCAGTTCCCTCTGAAATTGCAAATAGGGAAGGGTCAGCCTATGTTCGTCAAGCAATAGCTAAAATTGTTACAAGAAATCTGAACGAGAACCACTTAGTTCCTGGCATTTCTGTTCCTTTATATCAAGAAAGTTCAAATGCTGAAACAAATCCAGATGTCTCTAAGGATGTTGAAACATCAGACAAAGAGAAGAATGCTGACATTGCTCACAAGAAAAGGAAGAAGCCCGAACCTTATGAGTCTGATGACAATGCTTAAAGGTTGGTGGAGTTTCTGGTTGGTGGTGTTGCTGTTTCCTGGTGGAGTTTGCAAAGTGTGTTCAGTTTTTGTCTTGTTGTGTTACTTTTCTGGATGACCGTATAATCTTTTAAGAACATATATCTTTGGCCCATATGTGGCTAAAGAGGGGGAGATATATTTTGGTAAACCTTATTAGACATTCTATTTTTCTGCAGTCATTTTTTTCTGCTGCTATCTATCTCTGATTGCTTAGGGTCTTTAGCCAAAAATCTGCCAAAGGAGGAGTTTGTAGTTGTTTAGTTATTGGCATGCATTTTTGGTAAAACCAGGTGTGTGTGTGTGTGTGTGAATGTCATGACTGATGTCATAACATTCTAGTTTATTATGTACTGATTCATTAGGTACCTTTGCAGAAAAATATTGTCATACAGGTGCTGCTGTTTATAAGTGTGTATCTGAGCATTTTGCAAAAAGATCACATTTACCTAAATCAGTAGACAGGTTCTCAGATGTCATAACAAATGTTAAGACATCCTGTTTTGAACTAACATTTATGCAGTTTGGGTAATTCTGAGTTTTTTCAGGAAAATGACTCAGTCTTTCCAGAACAGAAAATCTCGTGGACTTGGGGTTAACCTAGCTCAACCCTAACCTGGTTGATAAAGTCCTGTGACCTAGTCTCAAGGTCAAACGGAATTAACCCTAGCTTTTTGTGGAAACCCTAACTGAAGATGCAGCTGCTATATATTCAACAGAGCTGCTGTTTTGGAATAAATCCCTTTTTGACAGAAGATCATTTAGAAGTTGTATAGTTTTAACTATTGTAATACAAGCAAGTATCATTGTGATAAGTGACTTGGAATAGGTTTTAATTGTAAGGGTTGTGTACCACTCAAAGCTTTGAAGCAAGAGTGTGTTTGTGTCTCTTGACTAAAGCTTTGAAGCAAAGTCAAGTTAGGTTTGTGTATCACTCAAAGCTGTGAAGCAAGAGTGTTTGTGTTGCTTGATTAAAAAGCTGTGAAGCATAATCAAGTGTATGTTTTGAAGAGTGTCTTCATCAATTCATTAGTCAAATTGTTTTATGTATCACTGCTGTGATTGAGGGGGAGTGAGTAGGAACTCATGTTTAAGTTGTACTTAGATTGAAGTTGCATTGGGTAGGTCTTAAGTGAAGGAGATAAACTGGTTGGTTTATTCCTGAATTAATATCTCTTATAGTGGATTTCCTCCCTGGCTTGGTAGCCCCCAGAGTAGGTGTTGTTGCACACTGAACTGGGTAAACAATTGACTGTGTTCTTTACTGTTTTCTTGTATTTACTGTCTTATAGAAAGTCAGATACAGTGTCATAACATTGAACGTGACATTGAGTATCTGCAGCCAGAATTTCAGTGATAACAAGGGTTGTATCAGCTTTGTCAATTGGAGTATTAGCAGAGATGATTGTAGGAATGGGAACAACCTTTGGAGGAGTAACAACAATAGGAATGATTACGGGTCCAGAAATAACCTATGGGGGAGCAATTTCTGGAGAGAAAATCCTTCCGCTTCGGGTAATCTTGCTATTCCCTGCAATATTACTGATATCAGAGTCAACTTCCTTAGAACTTGAATCATCGGCAGCTGGCCAATTTTTCTTGATACCGTGGTAGTACACATCCCCTCCATAATTCCATGGTACGGTTTTGTCTGATGAATACAGGATTGGTCCAGGCATTGTAATTATCAAAGGAGCTACTTTTGGAACTGATGTAATTCTAACGGGTCTTTTGGTGGAGACCCTGGAAGAATTGTCGAAAACGGTCATGATGGAAACATCATTATAAGAAACAGATGGAACAGAAGTCTTTTTGAACAAAATTTCCTTGTTATCTATTAGGAAATGAACGCCTGTTTTCAACAAAGGACAGTTGGTTGTTGAGGACAAACAGAAATGACAGCTTTCATCACAGCCTGGGAATACACTAGCATTCAATAAGTTCTTTTTGATAGACAGGAGTGGGGTCATAAGTTCATCAACTGGAGTAAAAAACATATCATCCTCAATAGCGTTGGCATTATGGTCGTGTTTGGGCATAGGGGCATAAATGACATTGGGCTTTTCTGGCTCATAGAATTCAATATCTTTGGCTTCAAGCAGGTCTTATACTTTGTTCTTCAGAGCCCAATAGTTGTTAATGTCATGGCCGGGACTCTCATAATGATATGCACAGCGGACATTAGGATGATAGTGAGGAGAGGTTATGTTAGGGCTCTTTGGATATTCTTTCAAAGTCACTAGGTTGGATCTTAACATATGTGGCAATACTTGAGATATGGTCATGTTAATTCTAGTGAATTGTCTGACTGGACTTTCCATTCTTGGTTGGTTGTTTCTTTGCTGATCGGGCGCAGGTTTAGGAATCATAACAGCCCCCACCTTTGTACGACGTTCGACCCTATCTTGATTTCTTTGAGGATATACAGCAACCACTTCACTCTTTCCAATGAATGGCTTCCTTACAGCAGTAGAGGATGCATCTTTTTGAATCTTTCCATTTTTTATCCTGGCTTCTACCCTTTCTCTGGTTAATATCAATTCATAAAAATTAGTCGATGAACTCCCAATTAAGTGATTGAAGAAAGGACCAGACAAGGTGCCCAAAAACATATCTACCAACTCTCTTTCAGATAGGGAGGTTGAACTCTTCCAGCCAAATCCCTCCATTTTTGCGCATAGTCCTTGAAGCCTTCACTTGAAACCATGGCCATACTCTGGAGTTGAGTACGGGTAGGCGCAAGATCAACATTGTATTGGTATTGTTTGTAAAACGCTGAAGCAAGATCCTCCCAGTTATGAACATTTTCCCTTTCTAATTGATAAAACCAATCAAGTTGAGTTCCAGACAGACTGTCTTGGAAGAAATGTACCCATAAATCTTTATCAGCAGTATGGGGATGGATCTTCCTCACATAGGACCGGAGATGCATTTTGGGGCATGAGACACTGTCATGTTTGGCGAACACAGGTGCTTTAAATTTTGGAGGAATGACAATTCCCGATACTAGTCCCAACTCTTCAAAGTCCAATCCAAGCACTTTTTGGATTTCCATTGCACCCAACCGCTCTTCTAGATGCTTATACTTGTCGTTGGCTGGAGGCTATTGTTCTTCAGAATAGTCTTCTTCTTCCTCTTCCTCTTCTGAATCAGACTGAACAAATGTTTCCTTTCCCTTCCCATCTTGATTATCTTTCTCACTGGATGTTATCGCAAAGTCTAAGGCCTTTCTTGTATGCCCTTGTAATCTTCTTCCCATGTTTAGAATTCCGGTTATTTTCTTCGTCTTCTTTTTCTTCTCCTCAACCAGCAAGGTCTTCAACTCTTCTTGTCCTTTGGCCAGAGTTAAGAACAACTGTTGAAACTGTGCATTCTGAGCTTGGAGGTCCTTCACCGTTTGCTCGAGATCCATCTTACTGAAATAAACATTAGAGAGATGAGGAGACTTGTTGCAAGAAACCTGCTTATGTTATGATGAATGATAAATGCATATGCAATGATTTCAAGGATCTTAAGATTCAAATTTGTTTTAGACAAAAAGGAAACACACATTATATTAATAAATTGAAGCTTTGAGTACATCAATGCCTTCTCGGGAAAAACAAATACAAAAACTCTAAGATAGAAAGGTAGTACGCATCCTCTTTGGTGCGATATAGGCATTCAGAGTCTGCTCCTCATGAAGTAGTCTAGTGAGTTCCAAAACCTTCTTCTCGCTTGTGTAGAATTGGGCTTCGAAAGTATCTTGCTCCCTTTGAGTTGTATCCAATATCTTTGTAGGTCTTCAAGAGAGGTGGGCATGTCAGAATGTAGGATAGTGTATGGAACATCTCCTTCCATGACAGGCTCAATGATTACCGGGAGAATGGAAGGATAAGGCATCATCAGACTTTGAGCACGAGTTCGTACCCATTTGAGGTAAGGCACAAGAGGGATGAAATTCTTATGCCCCAATGTCTTGCTATCTACCTTGTTTAACATCCTCCATGCTCGGATAAATCTCTGGCAAAGACCTTGATCGTCATTCTCGTAGTCAAACACCTAACCTTGAATCAGCATCTCGTGTGGGCCATCCCTTCGGGCATAACCAAATTGTCTTAAGGCTAAGCAGGGGATGTAGGTGATACCTCCCCTAATGCCAAGTAAAGGGACATTAGTAAATTCTCCACAACAATCGACAATAGTAACATTCTCTATGGATCTAGAGCACCAATGAATGTATGAATGTTTGAGCGTCATCAACCTTTGTGAACACCTTGAACCTTGCTCGTTCTTTAACACAGATTGGGGAAGATGCGAAATAAACCATCTTGCCAAGAGAGGAATACAACACATAAGGACACCTCTTTTCCTCATAGTGTGAGTGTGAAAAGAGTGTAGGATGTCTCCTAGCAAAGTAGGCACTGGGTTGCGGGATATGAAGATTTTGACGGTGTTCACATCTATGAGTTGGTCAGGATTTGGAAAAAAAACAATTCCATAGATGAGGAGAGCCACAATTTCCTTAAAGGATTGCAAATCCAAGGAGTTCCAACAGTTTTGGGCTTTCTCAAACAAGAACTTATCCAGGAAACCTTTGACACCACTCCTTGTTTCCCAATAAGTTGTGACATCAGATGAGTGCAAGTGTAGAACTTGGGCAATCTCTTCTTGCTTTGGGTCTCTTTCTGTATCGTTGAAAGGTAGTTGATTGAGAATGGGAATTCTCAAGAGTCGGGAGAATTCTTCCAAAGTAGGCACAAGTTCATAGTCGGGAAATGTGAAGCAATGGTGTAAGGGGTCAAAGAACTGAAAGAGCACCTTCATCACATCCTCATCTGTGTTAGAGGTGACCAAGTTGAGTAGGAGACCATGTCTCTCGGTGAATGGAGAGTTTTCAGGAATTCTTGAAGCTAGTTCCTTAAGTTGTGGAAGCATCCTTACAAGGTTGACTTGAATAGTTTTCCTACGAATATAGTCCATGTCCTACAAAACAAGAACAAAGATGAATCCCAAAAATCCTTGAAATGGTTAATGAATGTGTATGATGTTTACGATGTTATGTACAAGTATGTATATACAAACAAAGCAAACAAGTCCTTAGGTTTAGGGTTGCATGGAATCTCATAGGTAAGTACCCTCTTGAAGTTTAGTTGGCTCAAACCTGTCCTAGTAATAGTAATCGGGTTCTAAGGATCTCAATATCGCCGGTTTGTTTCCTTGATCATTGTTTCAGCACAAGCCTCTTTAATGGCGACCGGAATATCCCAAGAAACCAAATCTCAATGAGTGTAGTATCGAGTATCTACCAACTTCGGAATACACCAAAGCCGGTCATCTCACTACATCCTAAAGGCCAAGTTGGTCAAGTAAAGGTTCTAAAAGTTAATTAGTGCTTCATGACATCACTCGGTGGCCCCGTATTCTCTTTGATTAACTCAAAGGCTACCGGTACCCACAAATATGTCGCACTAACGTAGATATTGCTTAGGCCATGTCGGTATACCCCGCACAGTTTCAACAACGTATTGCTACTTACTTATAATGTATCCCAAACCGGGTAGAGGATTCAAACCCAAACAAAGAACCATAATGTAAAGCATACAAGTTAAACAATGCAAGCAAGTAAATGTGATTTAACCCTAAGGTAACCCCACTTTTAGAATTTTCCCCAGCAGAGTCGCCAGTTCTATGATACGGCGGGAGAAATGAATTGAAGGTTTTGTGTTTGATCGCAAATGTTGCGGTTAGCAAGAGTCGTCAGCGACTTTTCTTTTATCCAAAAGGAAGGTGAAAAATCATAAGAAAGACCTTTGAAATTGTTTCTTGAGTTCGGGGGGTAGATTATGAAAAGGGAAGGTATTATCACCCTTTTCATCCATGGTTTTCCATGGGCTCTTAGTTACTTGCTAGATCACTTGCTTTTTATTTGAAATCGTGCTTGGTGTGGTTTTTTGAAAGTATTTTGTAAAGAGGCCATTGTTTAGGCAATCTTTGTAATGATTCTTGTTTGTAAGAATGTATACAAAGATGTTGATCTTTTGAAAAATGTTTTCAAATTTGTAAGATATTTGAAAGTGTAGGTGATTGTTTTGAAAATAGTAAGGATGTTTGTTTGAAATTGAGCAAGTAATTAGGAGCATTCTACCTACTCAAAAGTCTTTCTTGTTCATTTTCCTTTTCCTTTGACATTGTTATCTTACCATTGATTTGGTAAGTAACCCTATCTTTGGATGTAAACGGGACGGGCGTGGGTCATCGTATAACCATGATTATCAATGTTGCAAGGTATCTTAGCATTCTTTTTTAGGGTCTACGATAATTTGAAAGGCAACTTAGATAGCGTCATCGAGGGACTATGATCTTTTATTTGCTTGTTTTTTCTAAGATACCTTACATGTGTAATATGGCCATTTTGTATAAGGCAACCAAGCTGGATAACCCTAGGGGGTGCTTGTGTGCAAATTTATTGTTTTCATGCTTGATTTTATCTTGAATTAGGGTTTTTTAATTGATTGGTTTTAGTCTTTCCATACAAACCCTAATTACTATCATGTTATGTATAAAGTGATAAATTGCGGAATTTAAAGTTACTAAGCTATTACAACCAAATTGAATTTGTATCAATGTACAAGAATTTAAATGAATATAATGTACAAGGAGAATAAATATGTGCAAAAATGCAAATTATGAAGTAAATTGATATTTTGTTTGATTTTTGTTAGGAAAAAGGGATTTTGTCTTAATATAATTAATTTAAAGAAAAATAATTAATAAAAAGAATTTGTATAAGAAAATATTTTAAATAAAATCCTAGTTCTATTAATTAATCAAAAGAAAATAAGTTTAAGAAAAACATTTTTTAGTATTTTTATGTCTTGAAAATATTTATAGTATTATAAAGTATTGTTTGCCTTTTTTATATTAAAATAATATATTTTAATTGGTATAAAAGAAAATAAATAAAACCTATTATTTTAATTAAATTTACAAGACTAGTCCATAAAAATAAATAATATGTAGTTTAATAAAAATATTTTTTTGTGAGAAAAATAAAATAAACTAAGTTTAAGTGAAAATCTATTTTTTGTGATTTTTTCATATTAGGAAAAATATTTAAGAGAATAAAAATGAAATGAATAAAAATAAAAAAAAAGAAGAAAAAAAATAAACTTGGGCCAGGGGTGCAAGCAGGCTGCAGAGGGTTAACAAGTAAAAAAAAACCAACAACCCACAAGGCTCAGCGCCTGCAAAAAGGTAAAAAATGCAAAAAATATGGAAAAATAATCAAAAAGGGTACCACTGGGGCTCGAACTCAGGTCCCATAGGTTACAGGATCGCACTTCTACCACTGGGGTGGCTATACATCCGTTAACATAGGCAAATCAATAAATATGTAAGGCAAAATGCACCCTGATGACTTCATATTCAACCTCCAGCCAGACCAACTGTAACATGCTCATTTCTCATCAAAAATGAAAACTGTAAACATGAAACTTGTAGCAAATTTTCTCACGGATTCAGAAATGTAAAGCATTAAAACTATAGATCAAATATAACCATGAATTTTAATGGCCCTAATCTGAACCCTAAAAATCTCAAAACTTTCAGTTTCAAAATTCTCTAAGCTCAAGAAAAATTAATGGAAACTATGGACATGGTTAGCTTCAAGGCAAAGATATCTACATGTTTTGTTCACAAATAAACTATTGATGATGCCTGTATGAAGAGTTCCAAGTTGAGAAAACTTACCTAAAAACTGGAAATCGTGTTTTGAGTTTGAGCTTGCTTCAAGTGATGGTGATGATCAAGTTAGCTTTCTTGAGGTCCTAGGAAGCTAATGCAATGCTTAACTTGAAAAATGGATGGCTGAAATGGTATGGAGAAGTCAATGTGAAGAGTTGAGTTTTTGAAAATGAAGGATGGTGTTAATGGTGTTACGGTTCTAAAACAGGATGTGGGATTGATTCTATGTGATGTTTAGAAACTTTTGAAACCAAAAGGCCAAGAAACGCACGAGTAGATTATGAGTTTCAAGTTTTTGGTCAGTTTGTGTAAAAATGGATGTGTGAAGTGTGATTCTGAGTTATAGGTTCTTTCAAGGCTTTAGCATTCATTTGTTTGTGTCAAATGGTTTGTGTATGTATAAACAAAAGTGTTTGAGTGCATTAGCAGGTCAGAAGTACGAGTTTCTAGCTTTTGGCTAGGTTACATGATTTTGAAGAAAAGAGGGAAACAATTTTCAAGATGAGGTACAAGCATGGGATGGGTGATTGTAAGTGTTTGAAATATTTCTCATGAGTTATAGGACTGGTTTGATCAGAAGAGAACAAGTGCAAGGCTCAAGAACAAGTTTTGTACAAAAAGTTGCTTTATCAAAAATGCAATGTAACCTTTTTTCCAAAAATGGATAAAAAGCATGTCCATGCATTGAATGCTTGAAGTGGGACCTCTAACAGCTGTGTAGACCATTAATTATGGAGTTCTTAACAAGTTTGAGGCCTGCAAAGTAGAGTTAATGCAGCACAACTTTGAATTTTAATTTTGTTCATCACTAAAATGACTTGTAATTAAAGTGATAAAATCCTAACTTCATCTTTTCGATTCTCCCTACTCAAGAATGATCTCAAGGAGTTGTTGGACATTTTGGAAAGCTTGCAATGTGCTCTACAACCCATATTTGAATTTCTTTTGAAGATTCTCCTTCTAACTATATGAAAAAGTTCCATGAAGTTGGGTCAAAATCCTGACCAAATTAGGGCAAAATTTCACTAAGTGTTTTATTTCATGACCCTATGTTCATAAAATTATAACTTGAGATACAAGCACTTTTTGAAGAAGTTGTGTGAATCAAAATTATAGATTTCATGGAGATCTACAACTTTCATGCTAGAATTTTCTCTTGAATCACTTTGCATCATGGTGAAAAATTTGCTCAAAATTATGAAAAAATAAGAAATTTTCAACACTTAGAAAAATTTCTAAGTTTAGAAATTTTGACTTTTCAAAAAGAAATCTTGACTTTTTGATTTCTTGATGAATAAGTTTCATATTTTGACATGTTTTGATGAATTATGATCTTTGGCACTTGAATTTGACCAAAAAGTCAATGTTTGACTTTTCAGTATACAATTGACTTTTGATCAGTTGACTGAAAAATTCATCTGTCAATCCAATGGACTTGCAATGTTTTGAACCATGTAATTAGGTAAAAATGATGCAATTGGACTCTTGAGATTATTCCTTAAACCAATTGGTCATTTTTTAGGTCAAAAATCAAAAATTTCCCCTTCTCAGTCCAAACCCTAATTTTGACCATTTTGCCCTTTTGGAGATTTGATCAAATTTCTTGAGGAATTGTGGTCAAAACTTGATAAAATGATACATATGAGTTTATAGTGTTGATGTGGATAAAAAATTATGAAGTTTGATTGTAGATTGGCCATAGTTGACTTTTTCTCCAATACAACTGAGTTTTAGGTCAACTGCTTAATTGATTGAGCAAAAGTGTGATCCAAAGCTTGAAACTTGACATGAGTAATAATGTGGGTCCATAATGATCCATGAAAGTCATATGGGACATTGGAATTCCAAAAATCCTTGTGCAATCTCAAACCTTAATTTTGGTCATCAATGTTTAAGGAGGTGTCTTGAGCTGATCAAACCCTAATGCAGTCTTGAGTCTAAGGAGATGTGAGAAAATTCTTGATAAGTGAGAGGGAAAATTTTGGGGTACAACAACCAGCCTCAAAATAGTTGCGACTTCTATATCAGTCCACTTACGATTGCTTAAAATAACACTAAATTTTGTCCCGATTCGAATAAATGATCATTCGTGGCCCAAACTTATGTTTGCAAGCCCAAGTATGTTAATTTGATCTCTTTGATCAAATAACCTTGAGATTCATTGTGTGGAGGCTTTGGTTCTACCAATCCTCTAATGGATCTACAACACCTTTGGACTACGCGGATCACTTAAACATCATTGATCATTAAATCATATTCATAAGGATTCCAAATAGATGATATACTTGACAAAAAGCAAATCCAACTTGTTGTGTGAAGGCTTTGGTTCTACCAATCCTCTAATGAGTTCCAAATTAAAGTTTCAAGATGATCATCCAACTAGCCACTAATCACTAATAATTGACTTTATCCATTATTCTTTTATATGCCCCTTTTATTTTTATGCACTATTTTATTTAGCATTTACATTTCATGCCATTTTTCTATCTTTGCTCATTTGAGCATTTACTTTCTTGTCATTTTTATTTTTGCTCATTTGGGTATTACTTTTTTTTTCAAAACATCTAATAATTAACATAAACCCTAAAAATATTTAATGATACTTGGACTATTTGGTTATTGTCTGGAGCTATTGAGGTTTACCTCAAGACATTGGGTTGTTTGTTTGTTTTGTGTGCAAGTTATTGTGATTACACACTTGGTTTATAATATGGAATTCACTGGTATACAGCCGTTACTCTGCCCAATTTTTGTGAAGACTTAATACACTTGAAGTTTGGTTTTCCCAAGAGGCCTAATATCATTTGCTTGTTTGGTTTCAATCCAAAGAATGGGAATTCTATTTTGGCTCATAATGTCAAGTATTGACTTCTTGTTGGTTAGATGGTTCTTATCCCTAGCTTTTACCTTATGCTTTAGGATGGCCTCTTCTTCTCCTCCCATCTTCTTTATTTTCAAAAATCTTCTCCCCCCTTTTGAAATTTCTTCTTGTTTTAAACTTGATTTACTTTTATAATAAACTTGGACTTAGGTCCATGCATTTTCAAACATTTTCATAAATAAACTCCAATAAACTTAACAATACTTTGACATTTTTGTGAGAAGACTAAAAGTCAATCAATCTCATTTCAAACCATTTTACCACTTTGGCTTTTATCTTTAAACTTTTCTCAAAAGGTTGAACTCTTGTCAATCCTTGTAGTGATGCAAACAACTATACTTCTATAATATGTAGTAAAGAGAGATATTTTCCACTTGGGAGTTGAGTGAGGCATTGTTGATTTTAAAATCCAAGCCATATCCTCCACTTTGAGATGATGCAAATTCTCCTTTCTCATGATTGTGGGTAGTAGGTATGTTTTCCACACGGACAATGACAATGATGTTTTATATCATAAAATTGACCAACACATTTGTGTTTTAAAATTTTTAAAAGAGGAACTACGTGTACCCTGATCCCCTATTGCATGAAAACGTGGTACGTAGGCACTAAAGGTTCGCAACCGCGGAGGGTGCAAAAAAATAATAAATATATTTGTTTTCTCACCTCCACCATCTATTTTATACAACATATTTCATAGCCAAAATATACATATTTTTTAAAGAGGTTCTTGCGGAGTATCGTAGATGTTTAGAGTTCTAATACCTTCCCTTTGCATAACCAACCACGTTACCTTGAATCTTTCCCCCTCTTTTTGGGTTATTCGCTATTTTCCCATTGCTTTGGAAACAATAAAGCACGGTGGAGATTTTTATTTTGATTTGTATAAGTCTAGTCAATCCAATGGCTTAGTCTTCAACATTTCTACCGCTACAATATGGATTAGAATATAGAGAGTCTAATCCTGCCTACAGTAGCATAGTTGATGAATGCATGACTATTTTGTTTAAGACTCCACTAGTATCAGCAACTACTAGTGGATATAAAAGCAGAAGGTTGCTAACAGATACTTAAGGTTTTTTTTTGCTGCAAGTCAATCTAGAAAAGATTTCGTGATCTGGAGAAGCTAAGAGTTTTTGGAGTGTGTGAGTGACTTTACACCTAGTATTCATGACATATTGTCTATTAAAAAGGTCATGATACAGATTGTAGTTATGATAAGACAATGATCAAATGTGTCCTTGTGAAGAAGTCAGGGTTCCTGGATGTATTCTCGAGGAGTGAAAATATCTGACTCTGGTTTGACTCTACTGAGGGAGTCAAGGTTCAACATATGTTGGAAGTGATGAAGTTTCTCATCTAGGGCACAAGTCTTCATCTTTAGTTGGAGCATTAGTTACTCATAACAATGGGAGTCATGTGGATATCTGTAAATTGTTGCTGCAATGATACATGTACTGTCAAGCCAGAATACTATTCACTTTTGTAAAGGTTTTATGAGGAAATGATGTCTAAACAACATGCTGTAACATTATGAAGTTATGGATAAACATAACAAGACATGGTTGTTTCTAATTATGAGAAGCTTGGTGAAGATCAGAAGTTCACATATCTCTTAGAAGTTTAAAGGGAAGTCTGGGAGAATTTATTTTTCTCTATAGATTTCAAAAAGACCCCTTGAGGGTCTATATTATGAATAGGTGTCACAAATGTGATATTTTGATATCTTAGTATATGTCTCTAAGTCTAAGTGAAAGAAGAACACTTAGAATCCAGTAAGAACAGGTGAATAATCCAGTGAAGCATCCCTGATTAGTGGGAGAAGATATGTTGATCACTGAAATAAGAAGAAAATGTCTTACTAAGTGTCAGGACATTATACAGGACATGTTCCTGCATGGTCAACATAGGGTGGAGGGCCTATGTGTTCAAACACACGGCTATAAACAGGGGGAGAAAAATTTGTCTGACTATGTATGTGTATGTACAGGAAGTAGCTACAACATTCAAAGCCATTATGGATGGTGCACATTGATACTTAAAGTTTTCTCCTCAAATGTCGTTTCCTTTTGACCAAGATTAGTGCTACAATCTAGGATTGTTATTTTCCAAGTAAAAATCCCAATTATTTATAGAGAGTTCTCTGTTTCTCTATAACCCCATAAGCTCCTTGAGTCTATAATTCTTATGGCTTTTATTCGAGTTTGGGTAAGATGTGCTTGGTTCTGGTATTATAAAGGTCTCTTTTGCCATGTTTTTGGCTATAAAGGAAGAGAAAGGTGAATTAGCTCAGATGATGCTACTGCTTCCACGAGTGGTTATTATTAATGTTCACAGAAGTCAAAATAAAATGTCAAGTGGTTATTATTTCTGTGACATATGTTTGTGACCTGTGATCTGAGTTATGAACACATTTGTGACATGTGTTCTGAGTTATCAGGGGCAGTGGTTGATTTGGTCTTAAGGAATTATTGAGTGTTCTCTTATTCCATCATTGGTCTTCTATGTTTAGAATATCTTCCTGCATTGACGGGGAGTACAAGTTGTCTTCTGCTATCTTCTTCCCCGTGTGCATCAACCAAACTTCCGGACTTTCCTTCCTTTTATCCTGAAACTGATGTTCGTTGTTGCTGATGCAATTGAGTTCTTCAGAGTGCTGCAAAGGAGATGTCTAACAAGATGTTGAGACATCATTTTCAACTGAAGATCTATTGTTGTGTGCAGTATCTTCTGAATTGCTGTAATCTCCTAGATTGCAATTGTTTTTAGATTATTTGTTTTAGCCTAAATTTGCCAAAGAGGGAGATTGTTAGTTCTCTTGTTTTAGGATTGGTTTAATTTTTTGTAAAACAAATAATAGCAGTAATGAAGAATAGGATAATAAGAACAGGTACAACAAGAAGTCCTATTACAATGTCAGAACATGTTGTGTTGAACTTTTTCAACAACTGGAACAACATGTCAAAGAAGATGCCTTGACATAGCTCCTGCTGAGCTGGATTAACGAGATTCAGTTTGTTCTCAATGTTGGCAGAAAATTCAGGAGAATATTATGTATTCTATTTGGCACATATTTAAAGGTCCAGAAAATACAATATGAAATCAAAGAGAATGAAGACTTACTAAATAAGGAGATTATTTAGGAAAGTAAAGATTGAAAACCTTTCTTGGGGCAGAAGTTTATGCAGTTTGTTACAGCTAATTTTCTATGATTGAAGTCCCAAAACTAGTTGGGTAACAGGTTATAAATAGAAGAGTTTGTAACCAAAAAAAATGTGTGGCTCAAGATGTAGAAGTCTAGGGTTTTTTCAAGGTAAACCTCCCAGGTTGTGGGAAGGTTACCATGTTCACCTCGAAGCCTGTAGGTAAGAGGTGTATTGTTCTTGGAGAAAGCTTTGAAGAAACTACAGGATGTGTTTGGATAAAAGCTAACAAATAGTGGAGTTTGGCTTAGAGACTGAGCTAGGTTATCGTGGAAGTATGTCTTCTAAACTCTTTATCTATGTGATCAGAATCTTGGTGAAGGGACGTCTATGCAGTGACTAAGGTGTTGACTGCTAGACATCATTATGATGATTGGAAGTGGGATGGGGATATTCCATATCTAGGGAGGACCTAGGTAGAAAGGTCATTGGGTAGTGATTAAGTGCGTAGATCATCAATAGGTGTGTTAGCTGTAGGGTCTGCAAATTGATACTACTGATAGTGGACTTTATTCCTGGCTTGGTAGCCCCCAGAGTAGGTGTTGTTGTACACTCAACTGAGTAAAAAATTCTGATGTGTTCTTTATCTTTTCAATACTGTTTTATCTTGCCTGTGTATTTATGTCAGATCAGATGTCTCGACATCCTTGAAGGACATCTGAGTCTGTTGTGCCAGAATTTCAGTTTCCTTGATTTACCAAATCATTGTTAGGTGCAACTAAACCAGGTGGAACTTGTGGTGCTTGGGTCGCTTGAGTGGCTTGAGTTTTAGCTTGATTTTGATTATTACTCCAAGAGAAATTTGGGTGGTTGTGCCATCAAGGATTGTAGGTGTTACTGTAAGGATTGTTATATCTGCTATTATTGTTGCCAACATAGTTGACAGACATATGATTTGCAGAACATTCTTCGAACAAATTGGTTCCTCCATAATACACACATGCAACTGCAGATGCGTCAGTAACCACCGTCACAACATCAATCTTAGCCACTTCTGTAGTAATCATACTCTTCATCATTTGGTGAATCTGAGCCACTTGAGAAACAAGAGTTGTTGTCTTAGTGACTTCATGAACTCCAACTGTTGCCTTTTTGACTAGACATTGATATGTGTTGGCCATAATACTCTCATTAAATCTATACCCTTCTTTATACGACTTAGATAAAAGAGCTCCACCACTTGAGGCATCAAGCATGTTCTTTGAAGAAGGAATCAACCCATTGTAGAAATTATCAAGTTGGATATAGAGGGGTATGCCTTGGTGAGGACATTGTCTAAGCAACTCTTTAAATATTTACCAAGCATCAAATAAAGATTCATCATCTCCTTGCCTAAATGAAGAAATTTCATTTCTCATCTTTGCATTTGTGGAAGGAGGAAAGTACTTAGCTAAGAAGTTCTTGGCTAGATCATTCCATGTTGAAATGGAATTAGGCTCTAAGGAATTTAACCAACTCTTGGCTTTATCCCTTAGAGTGTAAGGAAACAGCCTCAACAGAAAGGCATTGTCAGTCACGCCAGGAACCTTAAAATTACTAGCAACATCTAGGAACTGTCTCAAGTGAAAATGAGGGTCTTCATTAGGAGAACCTGACTACTGGCTAGTAATTTTCAGCATCTGAAACATCATGGGCTTGAATTCAAACTCAGCTGTAATGATTTCTAGTAAGATGATACCAGTACTCATAGAATTTAGATCAAAAATTGCATAGTCTTTAATGTTACGGGCCCTATCATGGGCAATACAAATAATGTTGTTATCAACCATGACAGGGATTGGCTCCTCTTCTTCTTCTGGTTGCACTGGTGGTTCTGGGTCTCCTAAATCTGCCAAATCAACAACAATAGGATCCCATGGTATGTGTCCATTAAGTTGATATCTTCTTAGCACTCTAAGTGCTCTTTCAGGTTCAAGATATCCATTGTAAACTGGTAGTAATGACATGTGTATTCAATAGCTAAAAGACCTGTCGTGACACCAAATTACAATGAAACATTAAACACTCAAATGCTTAAAAACAAAAAGAATAGTAATGAATACAAAAAAATATAAAAAAATGTAACTAAATCACTCCCCGACAATGGCCCCAAAAACTTGTTCCAACAATATTTGAAAGAGTGTCACATGCAAGTATACATGTTGTGATTGCAGCAAGTAATACATATAAGAGTATCGTACCCACATGGAATGTTGTTACATAGATTTGATATTTGTATATAGACTATTCTTTTGATTTAAGCATGAGTAGAGAGAAATAATGTTTGGTGTTTATGATTTCAAAATTCACTTAGAACAAATAACAAAAGTAAGGTGAAAAGAAGTGGAAATGTATGTATAGTGATTGAGTTGAGCTATGTTCCATTAATATCATTAGTGTGATAATGCATTTATGACGTGTGGTGTTGTGACAGTTGAGGTCAGAGTGATCTTTTGGTGTATATCCATAATATCAAAGCATGCATAACAAGGGTAACAGAATAAATCTCTAAGTAAGATAAGCAAGTGAATATCTATATCCTACTCATTCAACTAACTTTATTAAGAAAATCACTTGTTGTTGGATCTCTCTCAATAAAAAGTTAGCGTCTACTCCTGAGTTGATCAAGAAAAGAAGTAAACTTATAACATATTAACATATAATAAAACAAATCACTTAACCATGGACCATATAGCATAAAACACTTTAATATTAACTTCACATTGCTCAGCTACAAAAGGTTTAGCTTATAATGAGTTGAGTACAAGCTACAAACATGGTCCTCAATATGAGCATCTCTTTAACATTAAATGAATAAAAGATATAAACCTAAGAAAGACTTGGAAAATGACTTGAGATGACTAGTCTTAAAGAGATGTCTCCAGTTGCACCACTACTCATCAGCTGGTACAAGATTGGATGAGGAGAGAAATTCTTTCACACTCCACTATCTACACACTTAGAATCTTTGTTTTTTCTCTTGGAACAACTGAACCCTCTTTCATTTCTCATTAAAGCTCTATTTATAGACCAAGGATTATGTTTTTGTGGCATTGGATCATGGGCCTCATACGATGAAATCACATTAAGCTCATACAAAAAGTAGCACCAACATGTAAAATCAACTGCTTAGCAAACAAGGAATCTGGTACAAAGTGGACATGGGGGGAGACAAAGTGTAGTGTGGCATATTTCCACAGTAGATGCAGGTGGTGCTCTTTCATTTACACAATATACTACTGTACTCGATTTTATCTTCTAGCAACTACACTATATGCTTTGAATTTGAATGGTTTTCTTTCTCTTTTTCAACACAACCAAATTTTCCCTCCAATGTTTTCTTCCTTCCATGTTATCCTTATCAGCCAGCTGCTTGCAACAATTATTTCCCTTTGGCCTGAGTCTTTCAAGTTCTTTCAGTTCATGCTTCATGCAGTAGACCATTGCAGTCTTGCCTCAGCTTGACTCTTCTAACCTTTACTTACAAAAACACATATTATTAATAAAAAATGGAGCACCTATCATGCTCCAAGCTAATCTAATAAAAAATCTAAAATGCAGGAAATAAAAACTATTGAGTTAATAAAAAGAATAATTAATAAAAAGTAAATACATGTATTAACTCACAAAATATGAGTTAATATAACTGAACTAGTGGATTGTGATAAGGAGGAAATGGTGAAGCACAAGCTTGTGTGTTACTTTGTGATGAATAACAATTTTATTAAAGAGAAAAATGCATTCTTTGAAAGGCAAAAAGAAGGAAATAAAAATCACTTGAAGCCTTTATTCATAAGTGCTAATGTTAATAATGATTGAATTAATAAGATTTTGATAGATGGTGTGGCTGCAGTAAACTTAATGTCTCAATTTTTGTTGAAGAAAATTGGAAAGTATGATACTAATATAAGACCACACAAAATAGTGTTATCAAACTACAAGGGAAATATGGGGCATACATTGGGAGTAACTCAAGTTAATGTGACAGTTGGGTCAATTACCAGGCTCACTGTGTTTATGGTGATAACTTAAAGAGCAAGTTACAATCTACTTCTAGGTCAGGAGTGGATCCATGGTAAAAGGGTGGTGCCTTCATAACTCTATCAAAGAGTTGAAATATGGAGGGATGGTGGAATTATGGAAAACATAGAGGCATATCATGGATATTTTATGGTGGAAGTGAATCATCTGGATAAAAGAAACTTCGACAGAAACCTAGCCAACATAACACCTTGCCCACCTGTAGGATTTGCATATAGGCCTCTAAAGGAGGAATTTTATTCTCTTACACTTCATCTCACCCATGGGTTAATATGGGATAAAGAAATATTGGGGGATGAAGGTGTGCACACAATCCAACCGACTGGCTTAGGGAGAAAATTCGATGATGATGTCTCAGTTTGATGCGTTGCAGCAAATTTCAGCTTATGTAGCCAAAAATAGATTAAAATTATCCTTAGAGGCCAAAGTTAAACATATGGTTGTCGATGCCAATGAAGTAGAGATATTTTATGTAGGGCATAGAATAAAAATTGAGCCAAAACCACCCGACAAGCCACAGTCAGTAGGCATGAAAAATGGTGGCGTAGAAGGCCAAAGGCTCGACTGCATCTATGACAATGAGCCTTTGGGTTTCGAGAAGTATCTCGTCGTATCAGCAACAAAGATACGACCCCAAGATCCCTTGGAAAAAGTAAATTTGGGCGAAGGAATCGATAGGAGGCCGATATACATCAGCGCCAACATCAACCCCAGCCTAAAAGTCGAGGTAATTAATTTACTTAGAGAATATAATGATATTTTTCTTGGGATCATATTGAAAGTCCAGGTTTAAGCACACAATTGAATGCTGCATGTAACACCTGATTTCTACCCGGTGAATATTAATAAAATAAGAGTTATAAAATTTTGACATATAAATAGGATGCTACACTTTCAACTTATAACAACGACGTTTAATTGCATTTAAAATAGATACATAAAACTTAAATCATCGGATGAACAAATAACAACAATTTTAGTCTTTAAAACAAAATAACCTTATTACTTAAGCAGCGGAATCACAATTTTCAACTCAAATAACATAACATCTTTGTCCAACTGAAAACAACTTTAGAAACAACAAAGTACTTAACCAAATCAACTTAGAATTCAACAACTGAAGTAATAACAACAATAAAGCAACAAACGTTCATCCCTCCAAGTGTTACGTATCAGATCGACGACACCGACTCGAACTAATGAAGGTAAATAACCTTCACTCTGGATTACCTGCATGTTACCAACATAGGGGTAACATTCAAACAGAAGGGGTGAGACATCAAACAATATAATATAATGTATGATGAATTATATATTTGAATCATTTCTTATAACAATCACCACTTCACAGCTTTTTTAATAACATTCAATACAACTAATTCTTCCATACAACAACTCAGGATGCAACATGCAATGCGACTTGATTTTTATACACATGCATGTGGTACCAATGGAGCAAAACTCCCAACTTAATAATTTGCCAATAAATAGAGGAATCAACAAGGCATAAGCCTTCAAATTAATATTTTGCCAATCCAGGCCAACTTAACGAGCATTAGCTCCAACTTGATATGCAATGTATGCGACACAACATGAATGTAGAAACAACAACAACAAACAACAACTCAACATAAATCAACGTTGGACTTAACCCTATAACATTAACAAAAATTCAACATAAACTAAACATAATTCAATTTTGACCACAAGCCTATAACTTATCTGCCATGAATTAGAGGCATTTCAACAACATCAATATATCCTGCAACTTGGCATTGTCAAGACTATTGACATTACAACAACATAGTAAAATTCACAAATACAATTGAAACCCATTGCAATAACACTAAATATTTATTCAAATCTACGTCTATATTCAGCTATTAGACGTTCTGCGACGGTTCCTCTAATATTAACCTGTTGCAACTATTATATAAGCTAGTACTGCTATCAACAATTTCTACTACATCTAGTGCTACTAATTAATTATCTACTGTTGTTTTATTACTAATAGCTTTCTGTCACTATTTCATAATTAACTCCTACTGTCAACTTATTCTCGCTTCATGTACTATGCTTTTATACTATTAATAGTTTTCCGATAAGGTTTCTGCAATTTACATCTTACTACTATGAATCATCTCATACTACTATGAATTATCTTTTTTATAGTCTTACTATTAATAGCTTACAACTTGGTTTTAGCCAATAAATACAGGCAACACAACAAAATTCATCCCTGCCTACAACTTCAATAATTAATAACAACCACATCACAACGACTTATATAAATCAATACTATTATCAACCAAGTCCTATTAATTCAGTTCTACTAAAATATTCTACTGTTAAGGTCATCCTGCCAAATTCTCATTAGCTCTAAAATCGAATTCAGTCATTTATTTCATTACTTTGTTATATGAACCAGTTGTATAATTTGTGTACTTAATTTTCTGCTATTAACCAACTAACAGAATAAGGTAACAAGCACAGAGGAAACAAAGCAACCAAAAGAAAACAGAAAACAGATGTTTAGGGTGTGCCCCTCGTCACCCAACTGTGCCCCTCGGCACAAAACTAAAAGGCCATGCCGCTTGTCATGGAGTTGTGCCACTCGACACACTCCTCTCTAAACCATGTCAGTCAGCATGCTCGTGTGCCCCTCGACAAAGATTGTTTCTCACATAGTTTCTTCACAGGCTTACTGATTCCAACATAAAATTCTCCAAATCTTCCTTCAATTTACAGTATTTTCACAACAACGTTATACAACATAGTATTACATCGACATAACAACATAACAACTATATCAGCAATATTATAATTTCCAACAACAGATAGTTAATTCTGCGAACAACTCAGGAACATCCACAACATGATAACAGACAATTTCATAAACAACTACAACAACATACACACAAAAATATTACACCAACCCAATTCCTACTTACTATTCATCATAATTCCCATTATAGAGTCAGAACCCCACCCTTATCTCGGATTCAAGGTTGCTCTACAATTTTCTGATCGAACCTAGCTTTGCCTCTTTTCCTTATTCCTCTTCTCTGCCACTTCCTACGTTACTTCATCATACTTTCTTAATCTTTCTAATTAACCTAATTTCTTATTATCATAACTAATCATAATAATAATATTATTATTCCTAATGGGCTTAACTTACACACCCCACCTATTACTACTTCTAACCATCAAAATAGGTCCAACTAACATTCTACTAATATTTTATAGTTTCTATTATTATTTATTAATATTATTTATCAACTTAATTTAAATGAATAATAACAACACCGCAACTTATATCGACATACACAACATACCAACAAATACTTCAAAAATAATTTAGTTAAATAATTAATTAAATTAACGGGCGTTACAACTTTCCCCCACTTAGAATATTTTCCTCATTGAAAATCTACTCGATACTACCACTCTTAACGCGAATTTCGCATCACACTCTCTGATCCCCAAGTCGCGTTTGGAAACACTTTAACCACTAGTTTCTCGACATAACAATAACTCAACACATTTTAAATCAAATATACACATGCTAATCATTCAATACATCCGCGACATAATCATTAATAACTTATCAACCACTTCAACAATATTTTGACATATCAACACTTAAAGTAGTAACACCATAACACACTTATACTTGGATATACAACATCACATTATCATCTTAACAACATTTTCAACACCAAAACACATACAAAATTTCATTACCATATATATATATATATATATATATATATATATATATATATATATATATATATATATATATATCTGTGTGTGTGTGTGTGTGTGTGTCAATTATCAACAAAATATCAACAACTTTATTCATATCGTCGTATCACCCTTATAGTGACATCAACATAGCCAACATAATCAACTTTGTCATATTATGGGGTACTATTCATCATCTACGGTAACCAACAACAACATTAATATCCTTATAAAATCAGCAAATATTTATGAGAAAACACATTACCCTATCACATCATCCCTATATCAACAATCCACCAAATAGAAAATGTAGATCAAGACATATCCTTCTCATAGGCTTCTGATATTTAGTCCTTCACTTCTAACGAGTCGTATACACATACAACTGCGCCACATCATGCTTCAGCTGCACAACTCTGATCATCCATCTTAAGTCACCGTCTTCATTAAAATTTCCATCAACTATAAGATTTACAAGTTTCAATCTAGTTTCAGACTTTCTTTAACATCCATTATAAAATCGTTGTTCACTTGATATTCTCAATCTTTCACTTTACGACGTTAGCTCGCATATAAACCCGTTACTCTGAATTATTCAATACGCCTCAACTCTTTCCTAGCCACTCCTCTATAAATTCACACAAACTGATGAGCGACTATCCTCACGATATAACATCAATCACCTTACACACCATTAAAATAGCAAGACAAGTTTATATCATCCAACACGATCTAGTCTACTATCAATAAGAGATTAAGGGTGATCAGTTCCTCAATTAGTCAATAGATAGCCGACAACCATAATAGAGTATAATCCATCATTACTAAACCATAATAGTATTCCTTTAGAACTTGTACTCAAGTAACCTAAAGCACCATAATCCAATAATTTTAAATGAGGTTTACAAATACTCCCATAATTTCCCTCTCATTCGATCTTATCGATGAGCCACCAACGCTCAACATATTAAACGATCCACATTACACTTACTTAGCCTCACACGAAGGTTAAGTATTCTCCAACTCAAGAATTACTACTATAACAGTACATTATACATCGTCTCATCCCAATTGAAATCTCAACAATGTTGTTCCACACCGTTATGGTGATAGAACCTCTCCAATTCTTCTCTTACACATGCCACTATGTTGGCATCATAAACACGACTATAATTCTTATTAAAAGCATCTTCATTTAAAAGGATATTTTCATTATAATCATTGTTAATCATCATAAGTTGAATCTCCATGTGCTTCCCTAACTTTCACATCCTTTTTAATGCTGCACATATCATTTCTCAACTTATTCGCCAACAACATATTACGCTTGACCTCGTCTTGAACAAATGCGTTAATAACCATTTATGCCCAAAAATCCTCTAGTTCCGTACCCGACTTCAGAGTCCCTCCATATGGGAATGCATCTACCATACTCAAAAACACTTTCATAGGATAGGATATATTTCTATCTCCTCACAGGTTCAAACGTAACACAAATCCGATACTCAGAACACAAGATATGAATTTCGAAAGTTATCCGAAAATCCGAACACCGATGTCATGCAGCGACATACTAATACAAACCTTACGATAACATCATAACAGAATTTCTTTATACCAGTACCAACATTTACCATTCTGGAAATCATACTCATCCCATTGCATTTCCAACTTTGACTCACAATTCAAAATATTCCAACAACTTCAACAACCTTTACAATCACTCCCAAGGATCCCATGACAAGGTCTACAAAAATCTATCACTCTATCACCGTTCAAACGTCGACTTCTTACACAAGGGCTACTCAAAACCGACAACTTCACAGTCCACCAGCAGCGTTGAAACATCGCAACTTTCTAAATTCCATCTTCTAAAAATTATCCTTGTTACTGAACAATCACCTTCAAAAACATCAGGGATTTACACTCTACTTGGATATCAACAACCGTTATATTTCTCCTCATCCTTCGAGAAGTAAACATCAACAATGTCTGATTATCCTCCCTTAAGACGCTCCAACTTGATTAACAAAAAAAATATCTCGAATCCATGTCACCTTCGGATTCGGGAAACAAGAAAACTTCAACAATACTTGTACTGTTGCCATCAACAACATATTGAACTAATATCTTACAACCGAAACATATCCGAGAAGCAAATATTCTCCCTCGCATATCTTCAAACCAACCAATGCATATAATCGATTGGAAAAACAAACAAGTACCGACTGTGTGTCACACACACGTACTAAGAAACAACACACCGATAGTAATCAACTATCACACTACTCTACAGACTCAGCAACTTGGTCGGACGGACCAACCTGCTCTGATACCACTAATGTAATACCCTATTTCTACCCGGCGAATATTAATAAAATCAGAGTTATAAAATTTCGACATATAAATAGGATGCTACACTTTCAACTTATAACAATAACATTTAATCGCATATAAAATAGATACATAACACTTAAATCATCGGATGAACAAATAACAACAATTTTAGTCTTTAAAACGAAACAACTTTATTACTTAAGCAGCGGAATCACAATTTTCAACTCAAATGACATAACATCTTTGTCCAACTGAAAACAACTTTAGAAACAACAAAGTACTTAATGAAATCAACTTAAAATTCAACAACTGGAGTAATAACAACGATAAAGCCACAAGCGTTCATCCCCCCGAGTGTTACATATCAGAGTGACGACACGACCCAAACTAATGAAGGTAATCAGCCTTCACTCTGGATTACCTGCACGTTACCAACATAGGGGTAACATTCAAACACAAGGGGTGAGATATCAAACAATATAATAGAATTCCTGATAAATTATATATTAGAATCAATTCATATAACAATCACCACTTCACAGATTTTTAACAACATTCAACACAACTAATTCTTCCATACAACAACTCAGGATGCAACATGAAATGCGACTTGATTTTTATGCACATGCATGTGGTACCAACGGAGCAAAACTCTCAACTTAATAATCTGCCAATAAATAAAGGCATCAACAAGGAATAAGCCTTCAACTTAATATTTTGCTAATCCAGGCCAACTTAACGAGTATCAACTCCAACTTGATATTAGATGTATGCGGCACAACATGAATGTAGCAACAACAACTACAAACAACAACTCAACATAAATCAACATTAGCCATAAGCATATAACATCAAACACAATTCAACCTCAAATCAACATAATTTAACTTTGTCCACAAACTTACAACTTATCTACCAAGAATTAGAGGCATTTCAACAACATCGGTTTATCCTGCAACTTCGCATCATCAATAATATTAACATTACAATAACATAGTAAAATTCACAAATACAATCGAAACCCATTACAATAACAATACATAATTATTCAGCTATACGTTTATATTCGGCCATTAGACGTTCAGCGACGGTTCCTCTAATATTAACTTGCTGCAACTATTATATAAGCTAGTACTGCTATCAACAATTTCTACTACTACTAGTGCTACAAATTAATTATCTAATGTTGTTTTATTTCTAATAGCTTTCTGTCAATATTTCACAATTAACTCCTACTGTCAACTTATTCCCGCTACATGTACTATGTGTAATACAGTGGGAGAACTGACTTGGGTGTTTTGCTTTTTATCATAAATGTTGCAGATAGTAAGAGTCACCACTGACTTTTTCTTTTATCCAATAAAGGAAAGGGTGAAAATAACAGGAAATACCTTTTCAAAAATTTTCTTAAGTTCTGGGTGTAGGTTTTGAAAATGGAAGGTGTTAGCACCCTTTTCATCTGTAGTTATCTACGGGCCCTTAATTGCTTGATCAATTTGAAAAATGTTTTGTGCTTGTGTATGTTTGCATGTATTTTGATAAAAAATGCCTAAGTGCGGCAATTTGGAATGATTCTCGTATCGTTGAGAATGTATACAAAATGTTTGTTTTGAAAATATTTGGAATGTTTGGAAAGATGTTTTAAAATGCCAATGTAAAGCAATTTTGTAATGATTCTCATATCATTGAGAATGTATATATAATGTTTGTTCTTTGAAAAGTGTTTTGAAAATAGTTCTTTTGAAAAAAGTGTGAGGTGTAAAGATGGTTTTGTGAGCAATCAATTACGAGCAATCTACCTACTCAAAAAGTATTTATTCTTTTTCTACTCCTTTATATAGTGCTTTCCTACTATTGGTTAGTAAGAACCCATATCATTGGATGTAAGGGATAGGCATGAGTCATCGTACAGTTATAGAAAGAAACTTGTAAGATACTTTAGCAATTTGTCGTAAGGGACTAAGATCGTTTATCGAAGGTAACATCGAGGGTCATCGAGGGACTGCAGTTTTTTAATCAAGGGTCTTTGCTAAAGCATCACACGCTCGAAGGACATGACCGTTTATATCCGAGGTAACAAGTTTTGGTTACCCTAGAGGTGCATGTGTGCAAAGTATGTTGGACTCAATAATTTTATCTTGAATTAGAATTGTCTAATGTTTGATTTTAAATCTCCCCATGCAAACCCTAATTACAAAAAATAATAAGGAAAGCGATAAATTACAGAATTTAAATGTCCTACGCTATTATAATGCTTTGGGAATGGGGGGGTACAATTTTGTGAATGAGGGGAAGAAAGCAATAAAGCTTAAGTATCTATTACAAACCATTGAATATGAATAATAATAAAATGCACAAAATATAAAAGATAGAGAAGAATAAAGAAATTGTTTTTGTGGTTTTTGATGGAAAAGATTTTATAATTAACCTAATTAAACTAATTAATTTGGAAAGAAGAATTAATTAATTATTTTAAACCAAAACCTAAAAATCTAAGCTAATTGAATTTTAAAGAGACAATAAACATAAGTTAAATAATTTGTTAATAAAATAATTTAAATATTAATGTCAATTTGGAAAAAAAAGTATTTTATAGTGTGAAAGATAATAAAAACCTAGTTCTAAATATATTAATTTAACAAAAAATAAAATAATTGTTTAAATTAATTGAATAAAACCTAAAACTATCTTTTATGATTTTTGTTGTTTTTATTTTTAAAGAAAATAAAATAATTGAAATAAAAAAAAGGAAATCAATTGGATCAGGGTGCTGTAAAAGTAAAATGGGGGTTAAAAAAGAAAATGAAGCGTTAGGCCCAAGGGAGCTTTTTTTTGTTTGAATCAGAAATAAAATATAAATAAAATGGGCCTGGTTGTTATGAGAAATTTGGGGGTGTTAGAAAGTAAAAACAAAATGAAAGAGCCCCAAGTCAGGGAAGCTCATCGCTTGTTTGCTATTCAGTATGGCTAGCTTTTGAGAGTGTATCATGGTCACTTGCTCTAGGGCGTTTAATCCGATTGCCTAATGATCAGATGGTGATGTAGATGAGTGTAACGTGCGCTTCCTAGACTTGCCTGCATATGATCTCATGGAAACAAATATGTGAAAATTAAAAGGGCATCTTTGGGACTCGAACCCAGGTCCCTATAGACAAATGACTTAGCGCGCACATGTTCTGCCACAGGGGTGGCTGTTTCATCCGTTCATAACACAACTTGCACTAAATTTATTATAAACTCATTCCTGATTGTACTTCATCCCATACCTTACGCCAGAACAGCAACACCATTGTTTTTGAAATTCTAAACTTGCTCATTTCTCAACCATTTTTAAAAGTCTGAACATGAAACTTGCTTTAAATTTCACCACGGATTCAACCATGTAAATAACTTAAGCTAACATTCAAAGATGAAAATAAATTTCTGTTGGTACCAAATTAAAAGCTAATTTTTTTGAAACTTCAACTTCAAAATTCACGTCACTCAGGCAAGATAAATGAAATGTAAGCGCATGGTTAGCTTCAGTGCAATGATGTCTACATTTTTTATTCAAAAAATAACCATTAATGATGCTTGTATAAGAAGTTCAAAATTGAGAAAATTTACCTCAAAACTGGAAATCGTGTTTGGGTTTTGAGGACTCCTGGAGGTGTTGTGATGAAATGGATAGCTTCACTGAACTCCTAGGAAGCTATTGCAATGGTTACTTTGGATTGAAAGTGATTGGATTCTTCTGGAGAAGTCAAGTTGCAAGTGGCTGTTTTTGGAAATGGAGGATGATGAATATGGTGTTACATTGGTCTAACAAGTGTTTGAATAGCTTCTATATGAGTTATAGAAGATTTTTGAATGATTTAGAGTGAAAACGCACGAGTGGATTATGTGTTTGAAGTTGAAGGTCAGAATATGCAACAATGGAGATTTTGAATGTTAATTCTGATTTCAGAGTGTTTGAGAGGGTTAAGAGGCTTGTCAACTCGTGTCTTAGCTTGCAAATACTTCCTTTACTTATAGAGGGAAGGTTTTAGAGGCTGAGATGGCATGGTTTACAAAGTCACGTGTTATGGTTTGGTTACTTAGATTTGAAGCAACTTTGAAATAACATTGTTCCAATGTATAGTATCAAAGGATCTGAGATGGATAGAGGCTCTAGACATTTTGATTATGGCTTTGACATTGTGTATGTTCAGAAGAAACAATTGCAAGGCTCAGGGAGAGTGGACTTTGTGATTAAAGTCACTTTTCCAACATTGAAGTATGAACTTTGTCCCAAAAATAGAATGATCACTTGGACAATGGCTAAAGCACTTAGACAATGGCTCAATCAGTTGTGTAAACATTTAATTATGGAGTTATTTGTAAGTTAGAAACCTGCAAAGAAAGATTTATGAAGCATGGCTTGCAATTTGTTCATGTGTTCTTCATGAAAATGACATATAATTCAAGAATGGATGCCTAACTTCTTCTCTTCGAATCTCGTAGCTCAAGCGTGCTAAAAATGTGTTCTTTTACGTTTTGGAAAGCTTGAAACATTTTCTACAACCTTCATGTTGAAAACTTTTGGTAAATCAACTTGGAACTTGGTGAAAAATTGCCAAGAAATTGGGATGAAAATCTGACCAGACTTGTTGAAAATTTAACTAAGTGTTTTGTTAAAATGTCATGACTTTATGGGCCTATATCTCGTAATCCAAGATTTTTTTGGACGTAAATCCTCAAGGTAAAAGTTGTAGAATTCATCAAGATCTACAACTTTCATTTTGAAAGTTTTCCTTGAATCATCTTGCATCTTAGTGAAAAATAATCATGAAGTAGTGAATTTATCAAGGTTAAAAACACTTAGAATTTTTCTAAGTATTGGAAATCTTGACTTTTTGTTGACTTTTCTTGATTTTCTTGATTCTTGATGATAAAGTTTGATATTTTTGAATGTCTTTGTGATTCTTGATCTTTGAATTTCAATGGTGATAAAAAAAGTCAAAGTTTGACTTTTTGTGTGACTGTTTACTTTTCATCAGTTGATCCAAATTTCAACTATCAATACCTTGATCTTTAGAAATAATTTGAGCCATGAAATTAGATCAAGATATTGGCTTTGAGTTCTTAAGATCATGATCCAATTCATTAGGTCATGTACTAGGTCAAAAGTCAATGATCAGTCATTCTCAGTCAAAACCCTAATTTTTTTACAATTTTGCCCCTTTGATGATTTGAGTGCTTTTCTTGAGGACTTATGATCAACCATTGATCGAATGATGAATATACCTTCAAAATTTTGATGTTGGCCAAAAATCTTGAAGTTTGATTGTATGTTGACCATAATTGACCTTTTTACCCAATACATCTGATTTTGGGTCATCTGAGCAATTGATTGAGCAAATTTGTGATGCAAGACTTAAAACTTGTTATGAGAATTATTAGAGACCTATAATGAACCATGAAAGTCACTCAGGGCATTAGAAGTCAATTTTTTTATAAAAAAAACAAAACCCTAACTATGGACTCAGTGCTTAGGAGGTGAGCTTGTCTGATCAACTCTTGAGCATCCTTGAGCATTTGAGAACCTTTGTGAGAAATGTCTTGAAGAAAAAGGATGGTAAACTTTGGGGTACAACTGATGCCCCTGTTCAATCTTCTTAAACCTGAAGAGTTAGATTGGCATATCCGCCATTCGTGACTTGAAGGTGGAACATGATTGAACACATAAGTGCCCAGAAATTTGCACTCGCTTGTGCACGAAGTAATGATGTTGGTTGATTATGCCGGGAATGGGCTTAAAGATGCCATTTGCAGAGTAAATGAAGAGTTTTCAGAGATGGGCTTGTATATGCCATCCAAAGTAATTGTTGATATAGAAATTAGACTAATTGTATGCTCGATTTTAACTGGGAGAAGTATTAGAATAAATCTTTGGTCGATTTAATTTGAGCTAGAAAATGTATACTGGAAGGATTATCAGAATAAATATTAGGTCGACTTAACCTGAGCCAGAAAATGTCTACTAGAAGAAGTATCAGAATAAATCTTTGGTCGATTTAATCTGAGCCAGAAGTTATCTACGCTTTTCTTTAACTGGGATAAGTATCAGAATAAATCTTTGGTCGATTTAATCTGAGCTAGAAAAGATCTACTGGAAAAGTATTAGAATAAATCTTTGGTGGATTTAATCTGAGCCAACATAGGTCTCTAAATCTTTAACTGGGAGAATTATCAGAATAAATCTTTGGTCGATTTAATCTGAGCCAGAAATGGTCTACTGAGAGAAGTATCAGAATAAATCTTTGGTCGATTTAATCTGAGCTAGCAGAGGTCTTTAAATCTTTAACTGGGAGAAGTATCCGAATAAATATTTGATCGATTTAATCTGAGCTAGAAAAGGTCTACTGAGAGAAGTATCAGAATAAATCTTTAGTCGATTTAATCTGAGCTAGCTGATGTTTGAAGGGAGTGTCCATCATGTAGATATTTTCCCTGTCTTGTTTCAGGGAGTGACCTATAATCGGTTTTAAGGATTTGTTAATGATATCGGTCTGTCGATTGATTCTTCTTGAAAAGGTAAAGCGTTAGCTGTATCCAATGTCATGATTTATGAAATGCATTGCGTAATGATGTTCTCAAAATAAATGAGAATGTGCTACATGAGTTTTGTATGAATATGTTATAACATATGAATGTGTTGTGAAGCGTATTTGTAAGCCCGTGTTGTATTTTGTCTGGGAAAATAAATCCTTGACTATTACTGGGGATGAAGAGTATGTGTATCTTCAATCCTTTCTAGAATGCTTCCGCTGGGGATTCTGTATTACTTGTTTGAGGAAACTCTGTTGGGGATATTGATTTCTGCTTTAGGGAGAAGAGTTTAGGAACATCGGTTGTTCATTGCTCTACTGGGGAATTTAATTCTTATATATCCTGACTGGGGATAAAAGATATGGATAATTTTCTGAATCGTTTGGGGAGGATAACGTTAACTGATATGTGGTCCAATTCCAGGTTTTACAGCAATTTTCTGGGGATAATGGTGATTTCAATTGGGAAGAGGAATTTTGTTGGTGATTCGTAGTAATTCGAGGAATAGACTTGAGATGGGGAAATTATAGTCTATTGGGGAAATAAACCCTGTTAGAATATTCTGCTGAGGAAACAAAACTCTCTTGGGGGAATTGAATTTTGCTAGAGAGAATAAATTTGCAGGGGTTTTACAGTTTTCAAACTCAACTGGGGAAGAGAATTTTCATGAAGTATATTGATTGGAACTCCGTAAGGAAATTGTGGGGAATGTATCCTTATTGGGGATGAATTTTGTGAAGATTATTCTATGGAGATAACCTCATAGAAGTAGCTCTGTGGGGATTTATGGACAGCTTGAGTGTCATTCTAGCTCCTAGTATCTTGAGTAAATGCTTATTCCTATTCTTATGCGTATATTTGTTAAAAGTTAATCATGTTCATATGCATATGTTGATTCAATTCAGTGATTGGACATTTTTGCAAACAAAACAGAAAAAACCAAGAGTTTGAACTTTTAAGGTGTATTTGTATTGATAGTTTTCCTATAAACGGCCGGTTTTGTAATAAGAGACGTAAGTCCTAGTAAGAGGACGTTGTCGTGAAATGAAAAGAGTACAAAGAGAAAACAAATATAAAGAGAAAACAATATATATATATATATATATATATATATATATATATATATATATATATATATATATATATATATATATATATATATATATATATATATATATATATATATATATATATATATATATATAGCCATGTGGAAATGATCTCATTGGGTTCCAACTCCGCTATTTCCCCTATGTCTTCGAACATCTCGTCCCTTGCTGTCGAAAGAGATTGATTGAACCATTTGAACTTTTGACCTTGGTATTAAAGCTAGTTGTAAGTGATCTAACAGGACATAGTCGTACACTTTCAGTCCCTAACTTTTTCCAGGATCACTCTTTCGGGTTTTCAGTCCACCAGGATACCCTTTTTTACCCAAGGTGTCGTTTTAGGTTTTCGACTTGCCGGGTGTACAATCTTTTGTATATATCCCTTATTTTGCTCAAACTTTTTTGGTTCTCCGGGATGCCCTTATTTTTTCCTAGGCCAGCAACCTAGTGGGTCATTTTTATGCGTAGTATTTTTTGACTGTGTCTGCATTTACAGGGTGCGAGAAGTCTTCACCGTTCATAGTTGTTAGCATCATAGCACTGCCCGAAAATACTTTCTTTACAACAAATGGCCCTTTGTAGGTGGGAGTCCATTTGCCCCTGGGATCATCTTGTGGTAGAATGATGCGCTTTATTACCAAGTCACCAACCTGATATACCCGATGCTTAATCTTCTTATTAAAAGCCTTGATCATACGTTTCTGGTACATCTGGCCGTGATAGAAAAATGAAAGCCTATTTTCATCAATTAAATTTAATTGATCCAACCTAGTCTGAATCCAATCGTCTTCGTCTAAGTCTGCATCTTTCATAATCCTCATAGAAGGAATCTGAACTTCGACAGGTAGGACAACTTCCATGCCATAGACCAAAGAAAAGGGGGTTGCCCCAGTTGATGTTTGCGCTGAAGTACGATAGCCATGAATAGAAAATGGTAACATCTCATGCCAATCTTTGTAGGTCACAACCATATTTTTCATAATCTTATTTATATTCTTGTTGACAGCTTCCACTGCGCCATTCATCTTGGGACGATACCGAGAAGAGTTGTGATGCTTGATCTTGAACTGTGTGCAAAGTTCAGTGATCATGACATTGTTGAGGTTGGTACTGTTGTCAATGATGATCCTCTCAGGGATGCCATATCGATAGATAAGGTTATGCTTTATGAGTCGAGCCACCACATTCTTGGTAACAGAGGCAAATGAAGCTCCTTCAACCCACTTTGTAAAATAGTCAATGGCGACAAGAATGAAACGAAGTCCATTAGAGGCAGTAGGCTTGATTTCTCCGATCATGTCAATGCCCCACATTCCAAATGGCCAAGGAGTAGTCATGAAATTCAAAGGAACTAGAGGTACATGAATTTTATCAGTATAGATCTGGCACTTATTGCAAGTCCTCGAGTGGTGATGACAATCGATTTCCATGGTCGACCAATAGTAACCAGCTCTCAGAATTTTCTTGGCCATAGTATGTCCACTAGAGTGAGTACTAAAGATGCCTTTGTGCATATCCTCCATAATTTTTCTCTGCTTCCTTCTCGTCCACACAACGAAGCAGAATTCGATCATGGTTGTTCTTGTACAAAATCCCATTGCCCAGGAAGAACTTAGCTGAGAACCTCCGCAAAAATTTCCTATCTTTTATAGATGCTCCTTCAGGGTATTCTTGAGCCTCGAGGTTCCTTTTCACTTCATGAAACCAGGGCTTCTCTTCTACTCCATCAATATCAATCTCGTAGCAGTGCGTCGGTTCGTCAAATATTTCGACAATAATTCTAGGAGCTTTGTTGTCCCATTTGACCTTGAACATGGATGACATGGTAGTTAAGGAATCTGCCAACTGATTATCTTCCCTTGGTATGTGTTCAAAGGTAACCTCTTTAAAGTATGGGATCAAGGTGAGCACAAGTTCTCGGTAAGGGATAAGATTTGGATGTTTTGTATCTCATTCTCCCTTGACTTGACTGATCACCAAGGTTGAATCCCCATATACACTCAAGAATTTGATTCTCAGGTCAATAGCAACTTTAATACCCAAGATGCACGCTTCATATTCAGCCATATTATTGGTGCAGTCGAAGCAAAGTCTGGCAGTAAAGGGTGTATGGCAACCTTTGGGGGAAATGATCATAGCACCAATTCCATTACCAAGTGTGTTGGGAGCCCTATATAAAACCATAATCCATTAGGATCCTGGCTCAAGTCCTCCATACGACCCAGGTTCTTCATAATTTGTAATCAACATGATGTTCTCATCTGGAAATTTGAAGTTCATGGATTGGTAGGCATTTACAGCTTGATGCGCCAAATGATCTTCCAGTACACTTCCTTTGATTTATTTTTGAATGGTGTACTGAATGTCATATTTTGTTAAGATCATCTGCCATCGGGCTATTATTTCGAAGAGAGCTGGCTTCTCGAAGATATACTTGATGGGATCCATCTTAGAAATCAATAGTGTGGTATGAGTCAACATATATTGTCTTAGTCGACGAGCATCCCATTCCAAAGCCCAACAAGTTTTCTCAAGAAGTGAATATCTTGTTTCACAGTCAGTGAAGTTTTTGCTAAGGTAGTATATTGCATGCTCTTTTCGACCATAATCGTCATACTGCCCCACCACACACCCCATTGAATTCTCTAACATGGTCAAGTACATGATCAGAGGTCTTCCTTCAACTGGTGGCATCAGGATTGGAGATTCTTGTAACTATTCCTTGATTTTATCAAAAGCTATTTGATAGTCGCCATTCCATCTGGATACTTGATGTTTCTTCAACAACTTGAAAATTGGTTCACAAGTAGCAGTCAAGTGATAGATGAATCAGGCAATGTAGTTTAATCGTCTTAGAAAACCTCTAACTTCCTTCTCAGTACGGGGAGTTTGAATTTCTTGGATAGCTTTGACTTTTACAGGGTCAACCTCAATACCTTTACCACTGACAACAAAACCTAGGAGTTTTCCAGATGTTACCACGAAGATGAATTTGTTTGGATTCAACCTTAGCTTCTATTTCTTCAGCCTTTCAAAAAACTTGTGCAGATGATCAATTTATTCTTCCTTAGTTTGTGATCTCGCTATCATGTCCTCAACATAGACCTCTATCTCATTATGAATCGTGTCATGAAATAAAGCCACCATAGCCCGTTGATAAGTTGTTCCTGCATTCTTCAGACCAAAAGGCATGACCTTATAACAGAAGGTGCCCCACTATGTGGCAAAGGTATTTTTCTCCATGTCTTCAGGCGCCATTTTAATTTGGTTGTACCCTAAGAAGCCATCCATGAAAGAAAATACCTTATGTTGAGCAGTGTTGTCAACTAGGACATCAATATGGGGTAATGGGAAGTAATCTTTGGGGCTTGCCCTATTCAGATCCATATAGTCTACACACATACAGACCTTACTATCTTTCTTCGATAATGGAACAATATTTGCAATCCATTGGGGATACGATGTCACTCCCAAGAAACCTACATTGAATTGTTTCATTACCTTAGCCTTGATTTTTTCTGACATGTCAGGACACATACGACGAACCTTTTGTTTAATCTGAGAACAACCCTCGTTCATTAGCAGACGATGAACCACGATATCAGTATCGACCCCTGGCATGTCTTTGTATGACCAAGCGAATACCTCAACATAGTAGGGCAACATCTGAACCAATCTACTCTTTACACTGTCTTCCAAGTTCGCGCTAATCTAGATCAGTACCCAAATTTAATACTTCGACCGGTTTTTCGTGCGGTTGGATAGCCTTTTCCTCTTGTATCAGGAGTCTGGCAAGTTCCCCAGGTATCTCACCATCTTCTTCAACTTCTTCTTCGGCTTGATAAATTGGATTTTCAAAGGCATAAACGACAATAGCATAATTGTTTTCAATGAGATCCGGAGTGGATGTGTGAAAGGTCACATGGCTATTTTAAAATGCAGTAAAGTAAAAGAAAGACAAGGAGTGCAAAATTTGAATTCAAAATCGTCCAATGTTTTTATTAAATGAACATATGATATATGAAATGACAACCCTTAACAAATGGACCATTGTGCCCCGGGCAAGGCAAAAGGTTTTAAAGTCATTGTTTTAAAAGAAACTACAGACAAAATTTTTAAAGTAATAAAAATAGGAAATAACAATTACTCTTGGCTGAAGGAGATTGAGATGAAGTCTTTGACCTTCCAGTTATTGATTCCACCGTCAGTAGTTAGGAATATCCAGTCATCCAAGTCACCATCACTATCAGTGTATTCCAAAGAGTTGACTTCATTGTTGCTAATACGAAGAGGTGGTCCACCAGCACGAACATGATGAACCTCTTTCTGAGCCTTTGAATTAAAACCCATACCAAATTTGTTAGATTTGTAGGGGATATCAGGAGTTTGTCCCCATATAGTGCAACCTTCATCTTCTACCACAACCCTAGCATCCTTCAGAGAGGCCATTCAAATGTTTGGTCGGGAGTTTCAATGAATTCACCATCCATTTCAACATATTTGAAAGAATTCAAATGGCTGACCATATATTCTTCCTCTCCACAGACTGTGACAATCTTCCCTTTCACTGGGTATTTCAGCTTTTGATGCAATGTAGAGGTAATCGCACCTGCCCCATTAATCCATGGGCGTTCGAGAAAGTAGGAATAGCATGGGCGGTATCCATTACATAAAATGTTGAATTGAAGACTTAAGATCCCACCTTGATCGGAAGATCAACCTCTCTGTGTACCATTCTCTTGGAACCATCAAAGACTCTTACCATAATATCTCTGGGTTTCAGCACCATCACATCACGATCCAGTCTATCCAAAGTACCTTTGGGTAAAACATTTATGGAGGACCATGTATCTACTAACACATGCATCAGGGTGGTGACTTTGCATTTAATAGAGATGTGAAAAGCATTGTTATGATTCTTCCTCTATTGAGTTAAATTTGCATCGGAAAATACCAAACCATTGTCAGCGGTTAGGCTTGCTACACAATTCTCAAATTGATCAGCGGTAGTCTCTTGTGGTACATGGGCATTCTTCAGGAATTTCAACAAAGCTTGGGCATGTGCTTCGAAGCATAATAACAAGGACAACATGGATATTTTTGAGTGTGCCTTCCCCAGTTGTTCAACTATTTTGTAGTCACTTTTACGAATGATCTTCATAATTTCTTCCATCTCTTGTCTAGAAGGGTCTTAAATTGTAACATATTTGGATTGCGCCTCCATCCAGGCAGGCTTAGTTACTTTCTTTTTACCTCTGGCGTCGACAGTAGGCCCAACAACAAGAATATGAACATGTGTTGTAGTAGTTGTTAGAGGAGAGATCTTCGGAGGGAAGACCCTTCCTGTCCTAGTGACCTTACTAGTTCTGACAATGTTTGTAATTCCAGAATCTTCATTTTCACTAATCCATGGCTCTTGCTTGGCACCATGATAATAAATTTCTGCCCCATAGTTCCAGAGCACAACTTTGTCAGAGTAATAGGGGAGTGGCCCCGGTATAATTATGATCAAGGGAGCCACTCTTTGCTCAGCAGGAATCCTTATAGATCCTCTAGAGGTGATCCTTTAGGCAAACTATTCATGGACGGAGTTTTCTCGAACCAAATTTCATGGCTATCAATCAGGTGTTGAACACCCTTCTTCAGCCACATACAACCATTAATTTGGAAGCACAATGGTAACAATTTTCAAGGAAACCCGAAAATAAACTGGCTCTCAACAGATTCTTCTTAACGGTCATCAAGGGAGTAGTCAAAATCACTGATGGTGGAGACAAAGGAGACATTATCAACAACATTAACACCTTTACCATTACTGAGCTTGGGTGCGGTAATCACATTAGGGGTCTCTGGAGGGTCAAACTCAATCACTTTGTTGTCAATCAAATATTGGATTTTGTTCTTCAACGTCCAACAATTATTGGTGTCATGCTTAGGACTATTTAAATGATAGACACATTTTACGTTCATATTATATTTAGGAGAGGAAGTATTGGGATTAGGATGAGGATCTCACAGCGTTTCCAAATCTGCCTTCAATAGATGTTGTAAAGCTTAAGACAATGGCATACTGATCCTAGTGAACTGTCTTTTCGAGGCATATGGCCTTTGCTGATTATTTTGTTATGGTGGTTGAATTAGGGTCGGGTTAGAAATCAATACTGCTCCTACCTATTGATGAAAATCATTCTTGATATGGCTCCTTTGTCCTTAAATAGCATTAGTTTCCTTCTTACCAACAAATGGTTTCTTTACATCATTAGAGGTTGCGGCCATTGAGATCATTCCACTTTTGATTCCACTTTCAACTCGCTTGCCAGTCAAAATCAATTTAGTAAACCCTGATGAAGAACTCCTAATCAGCAAATTAAAGAATGGACCAGTCAGGGTTCCCATGAACATGTCCACTAATTCTATGTCAGTCAAAGGGGTTTGCACCCTGTTGTACCCCAAAATTTTCCCTCTCATATTTCTCCAAGATTTTCCTCTTGCATAGGTGGTCACAAACCTTGGTCTGAAGACAGGGAAATTTTTCAAATGATGCTTCTAAGTTTCCTTCGACTGGCCTGTTAATGAGGCTCTTCGATGGGCATCTCCAAAGTTCCTTTCGAGTGGCATCTCCAAATGCTCTTCGATTACCATCTATATAGCGTCCTTCGATTGCCATCTACATAGCGTCTTTCGATTTCCATCTGCAAAAGGCCTTTCAATTGGCCTCATAACAAGCCTTTCGATGGGCATTGTGTTAAAGCCTTTCGATTGGCGTAGCAAAGGACTCTTCGTCTGATATTCCAATAAATACCCTTCGATTGGTACTTGGAAAAGGAACCTTCGAAGGACTCCCTCCAGGCCATTCGAAAGAGGCCATCAATAGGGCACTCTGAAAATATGTCCAGGCCAGAGTCTTGCCTTGTGGGGTCACAATGCCACAAGAGTTGATTCGACTAGAGACTTCTCTTCAACAAGGCAGGAAATCAAAGCAAAGGGTGATCCAATCGAAGGAGCTTTAGTACTGAAGCTGGAACAATTCAAAGTCAGGACCATTAAAGAGAGCAAGGTTCTAATATAAAAAGTCATGATTAGTTTAAATTGAAGTCAGGCTGGCAAGGAAGGCATTCGAAGGAATGAAGCTGGGACTTGTTCCAAAACAAGCTAGAAATACCATAATCGAAAGAGGATTTTCTCAATCAAGTAAAGAGTGAAACAGGCTGGAAAATAGAAGAAAATGCGTGGGAAAGAACACAAAGACTTGGCCATTTAGAAACAAAAGATACAAGATAAATCGAATCTTTTTTCACTCAATCTTCAAGATTCAGTTCAAATTTGTTAACCTAATTCATTCCACTATATATACATAACAAACCCTCATCAAAGAAGAATATTTTTGGCCATGTAGAACACTCAAGACTGCTCAGAATATTTGACAAAAAGTGTTGATCGAGTTTTTCTCTTGAGGGAGATTCAAGGTGTTTCAAAGACTGCAATCCCTTCCTAGGCATATTTGGGAGCTATCTGGACCACTCTCACACATCAACATATCAAGAAACGGTATATGCAGGTATCACGATTGGCTCTAGTTCATGAAATTGATTTTTTGAAATATATGCATGATCAATGATATTTAAATACATATTCATGTTTGTATGATTATTTAGAACATATCTGCATGATTAATTATATGTTTTGATGCATGTTTGATTGAATCCCATGGTTAGGGTTTTAAGGTTATTTTTAGGGTCTTTCGTTTCAGGAAAAATCAGGACAAGCGATGAGTACCATCGTGCTCACGAGACCAAACCCAATTGATCTACATATTTGATTTGAATTTATATTGCATAATTTTGATTTTTGAGATGTGCAGGTATGTAGCTACAATGCTGTCTGTAGGTAAAACCTTTAGGCTAAAACGATAGTCTCAAAAAAGAAGCTGACTGCGTGTAAAAACCTGAGTGGCCCGTTTTAATTCTTGCGTGTTTTTATTACAGCCACTGACTTTTCATCACATATAATATATTTTATTGTGTATGTTAACGATTGAACGATTGCCTAAGTGGCAGAGGGAAATATTTTGAAAGCGCGCATGTGTAGGAGGTCAGGGGTTCGATCCCTGCCTCCTACATGTTATTTTTCTTTATTTCTATGCAGATTCAATACCTCCTTTCCAAGCGCGCACATCATAGGCCCCGAGATCCTCATCCTTGGATTAATCAACGCCTTGATCCAATGCTCCAAATGAAGCTCCCCATGGTGGACACTCCTGGCACAATCACACTGGATCCCACGTTTCTATGGGCAAACTGGATTGGGCTTGGAGCAGGAATACAACATGCAGCCTCCAACTTGGGTTTACACCCCTCAGGCTTACTCTTTTTCCCTTTAAATTTTGTTTTATTTAAATTAGTTTATTTATTTTTGTTTAAATCAATTTTTTTCATAAAACCATAAAATCAAGTTCACAAAAAATAGGAATTAGTATTTTTTTCTATAAATTAATTTTTGTAAATTAATTAATTTCATCAATTTAAATTTGTTTCATTAATTAAAATTAATTAGAAAAACTAGGTCAAACTTCAAATATTTTTCATAAAAAAATCTCAAAGATATTTTCAATGGTCAAATTAGGGTTTCAAACTTATTTCAATTTTTTACTCTCGTGGTTGCCGTACGATTAATTTTTACTATTGATGTAACTGCACCCGGTTTGTACTAACTTAATTAGGGTTTTATTTCCATATTTTATATTCAGACAATTCCTCATGTATCTACACCAAAGCCTTATAATAGCTTAGGGTTTCTATTTCTTGCTTTTTTGTATTATATGCCTGTATATAAATTGCTAGCAACCTAGGCATGTATGAGTAATTAATCAATAAATCACTAAATTCAAGATAAATATATTTTAAAAATCACACTTTTTCACACTTGCACCCCTAGGGTATTACATCACTTGGTTTCCTTCGGAAAAAGAATGGTCATGTCCCTCGAGCGCAGGAATACTCTTAGCAAAGAGCCTCAGTTTAAAATCATCATAAAGATCATAGTCCCTGAACGTCCCTCAAGTTGCCTACAAGAAATGATCTTATGATGATAGTCCCTTCAAAATGATGAGGTATCCTTACATGTTGCCTTCAATGACCATTTCGTGCCTTTCGATAGTCCCTCAACATCCAACGACTAAGGTTACCTACTCAATAATAGTAGGATAACACGGTCTAAAGGATAAGAGGAAAAGAACAATATTTTTTCGAGTAGGTAGATAATTGTTAGGTACTTTCTCAAACAATCCTTTTACACAGTTTCAAACACTTTTCAAACAAAATTTTTCAAGACACTTTATCACACTCTTGAGGACTGATACAAGAGTTACCATAAAGTGAATCGTCGCACTAAGACATTTTCAAAGCTTTTTAAAACACACAAACCCAAGAAATTTAGAAAATGAACAAGTACCTAAGATGCCATGGAAAACCATGGATGGAAAGGGTGCTAACACTTTCCCTTTCCATAATCTACCCCCCTTACTCAGAAATCTCGAAAAAAGGTCTTTTTATGTTCTTTTCACCCTTTCCTTTTTTATAAAAGAAAAGTCAGTGGTGACTCTTGCTTACCGCGACATTTGCGAATACAAAATGCAAACCAGTATAAACATTCGGTTCTGCCACCGTATCACAAAACTGGCGACTCTGTTGGGGATAATAATAAAAGTGGGGTTTACCTTAAGGTCTAGATCATTTTAAAATTGTTTTCTTTGTTTGCTTTGACTGCTTTATCTTTGAGGGTTTGTTGTGGTATTCTTGTAAAGATCCTATACCCGGATCTGGGGCATACTTTTAGGTAAACAGCAATAGATCGTGGAGACCGTACGACATAGACCGATATGATTTAAGAGATGGTTGTGTTGGTGTGACATTTGATTGGTACTGGTATCTCTTGTGTTGAATCGAGGAGAATACGGGGCCGCCGCCTAGTGTCGTGAAGCACTAACGAACCTTAGAACCTTAGTTGAACAAACTTGGCCATTAAAAAGTAGTGAGATAGCCGATCTTGGTGTAAAGCTGGGAATTGGATGATACTCGATAATACACTCATTGAGATCGGACTTTCAGGATGTTTCGGTCGCAAGAAAAGATTGCTAAGCTGAAATAATACCGATGAAGAAAGGTCAGTGATATTGAGACTCCTTAGAACCTGGTTACTATTTCTAGGACAGCTTTGAGCCAACTGAACATTCAAGAGGGTACTCACCTATAAGCCCCATGCAAGCCGAAACCTAAGGCTGCTCGTGTGACTTATTTGATTTTAATTTGAACTACTTGCAGGGTTTTATTATCTAACAACATGATTTCCTTGCAGGATTTATTTACAATCATTATCCAGTAACCTGGACTTCTTTGACTCACGTGTATTCATCACGTTACACTTTTGCTTAACGCATAACATATACATCATAACATCATGCCACAACATTTCTTTAACCATTTCAAGGATCTCAAGGGTTCGTAACGCAGGTTATGATAAATCAGATGTCTAGCAAGGGGCAAGGGGATTTATTTTCCTCTACCCAATGCCGTCAAAAGATCAAAATTCAATAACTTGAGTCAGGGGATATGACCCACTTGATATGGTGAGCTTGACTCTCGTAGAAGGACTTTCAATGATCAAAGCCGCAAATTTCAACTTCTGACATTTTCTTGTTTACCATGTGAGATCCTTGAAAACATTTGCATATCATACATGTCATTGCATAACAGGTACTCTCCAGTACAGGTCTCTCATGTCCTAGCTGTTTATTTCATCAATGGCTCTTAAACAAGATAATCAAGATCTTCAAACTCAAGAGGCTCAGTGTGATACGGTGGGAGAACTGACTATGGTTTTGCGTTTGTTTTCGCAAATGTTTTGGTTGAGCAAGAGTCGCCACCGACTTTTTATTTTATCCTAAGGAAAGGTTTAAAAAGCACAGCAAAAACCTTTGAGATATTTTCTTGGGTTCGGGGAGTAGATTATAGAAAGGGAAGGTATTAGCACCCTTTCTATCCATGGTTATCCATGGGCTCTTAGGTACTTGCTTAGATCAACTTGCCTTGGTTTTCAATTGTTTGAAATGGTGCTTTGTGTGTGGTTTTGAAAATGTTTTGAAAAAGATGCCTTGTCTAGGCTACCCTTGTAACAATTCTTTACTCGAATGTTTTACAAAAGGTGTTTGTCTTTTTGAAAAGATGTTTCAAGGTTTTTTGAAAGTTTGTTTTGAAAGTGTTTGTGAAGTGCCGTTTGGAAAATAGGCAAGTGTTTCTTTGTTTTGCAAGTTGACAAGTACTTAAGAGCTATCTACCCTAAAATTCTCAAAGATTTTTGCTATGTTTTAACCCTTTTAACAATTTTGTTCCACCCATTGCATTTGGTGGACAATCTTGTGTTAGGATGTGAAAGGGACGGGCGCGGGTCATCGTTTAGACCATAATTGCAAAGGTGCTAAGTATTTTTGGGCAATTTTTCCTTGAAAGGGACTTGATCATTTTAGGCAACTTTTCAAAAGCGTCATCGAGGGACTATGATCATTTGATTGTTTGTTTTGTTTTTGCCTAAAGAGACCTAACATGCAATATGGCCCATTTATTGAAGGCAACGAGTGGAATACCCTAGGGGTGCAAGTGTGATATGTGTTGTCCATTTTCATGCTTGTTTATCTTGAAATTAGGTCAAACTATTTTGTTGTTTTTATTTGCATACAAACCCTAATTCTAACATGGTATATTTAGAAAGCAATAAAGTGCGAAATTTAAAGTTCCTAAGCTATTACAACATAATATGGGAAGGGGGGTACAAATGTTCAAATGGGGGGATTTGACAAGGAATTTAAACCTAGCTATTACATCAATTTGGAATTATTTACAAGGTAATTAATTGCACAAATTAAATAAAAATAAAATAAATATGCAAGATGCAAAAAAGGTTTTTTATATGTATGAAAAAAGTATTTTTATATGTCAAAATAAAATAAAATGAAAAGTATTAATTTTTGGATTTTTTGTATGTTTAGGGTAAAACCCTAATTTCTTAAATAAAAGGTATTATTTATTTAATGTGTACCATATTTATTTATTATATACAAAATAAAATAAAAATGAAGTATATTTATAAAAAAAAGTATTTTTTGAGGTCAAACATTAATAAAAGAAAAATGTATTTATTTTTTGTATTTTTTGTCCTAAATATTCTAATAAATATATATATATTTGTATTATTTTCTAAATATGTATTATATATATAAAATAATAATATTTAATATTTATAAAAAAAAGTATATTTTATATAAAATATTTTCAGGGGAGAAATAAAATAAAAATCAAAAATAAAATAAGTTTGCATTATTTTTGGTATTTTTAAATAAAAGTGTTTATTTATTTATCTATGTAAAAAACTATTCTAAACAAATAAATGCCTATAAATTCAAAAATGGTGTAAAAAATATTTTTTATATTTTTAATATCATTAGCAAAAATAAATAAGTCAGAATAAAAAAAGAAAAGTCAAAAAAATCATGAAAATAAACACAATGGGCCACAGAGGTGTAAAAGCAAAAATGGGGTGTGAAAAGAAATACAAAAAAACAGGCCCAGCCCACCAAGTCCTTCTTCAACCTCCAGCCAGAAATTGTTCAAAAAACGCGCGCCTGTACACTGATTCAAACATCTGGATTCCTTGACTTTTTGCACAAACTTACAACACCAAAAATGTTAAGCATTGAATCACGATTCTGAATATGTAAAGAGCTCCTCCTAACTCTCAGAAATGAGAGAGAATTTTATCATTCCCAAATCTTAACCTAACTTTTTATCAATATTCAGACCTTAAATTCTCACAGCATATGCAAAATAAATGAAAAGTAAAGGTATGTACAGTTTCAGGGGCATGAGTAGAACACTTCTTATTCACAAACCTAGAGCTAACAATGCCTACATTAAGAGTTAGAAGTTCAAGAATATACCTGTTCAGTTGAAGTTGTATCTGATGATGGAGGTACTTTCAGAGCAAGGTGATGATTGGTACAGCCTCCTTGATGTCCAGGGATGCTATTCCAAGCTTTACTTTGTCTTGAAACCTTTTGAATCGAGCTATGGAACTTCAGTTGCAAAACAAGAAAATGAAAATGGTGGTGTTGCCTGGGAGTGTTACAGGTCGTGTTTGGGGTTTGGATTAGCTTCAAGGGATGTTGTGGGATGTATTTGAGGTGGTTTTAGCAAGAGTGCATGGAAGGTTTGAACTAGGGAACTCAAACTGCAGCAGATGCTCTGTTTGGGCAGTTTGAGGGTGATTCTGGGAATGGGGAGGTATTGGAGATGTTAGGGTCGTGTTTCAGCTTAGGATGGATCTTTAGAATATGCTTGACCAGTTTGCTTAAGGCCTGGTTAGCTGATGTGAGAGTTGGTGTACAAAATGCTATGTTTCTTACACTTTAAGCAAGAGATGTCCAAGTTGGTTTTTAGACAGGTAGAGGCCCCCCTAATGTGCTGCAAACCTTGGCATTGATCAGTGTAATTAGTTCCTAAACTTGTGCCAAGGGGATTTGAACTGTACTTCTTGGATTTGCATTTTGACATAAAGCTCACTTTTTGCAAAAATGGTTAAAGTGCTTTATCTACTTTGGGATTAAACCACTATGCAATGCTTGAACACATAGAACATGGTCTTGGCACAAAGAGTTTGCATTAAATTTATGAGTGTTGGATGTTTTAGAGGCCTATAATCAAGGAAAGCATGCTGACTTGAAAAAATGCCTAAGTGTATGAACATGGAAATTGGTCATAACAAAAGTGAGTTTTTCCCATATTGCAAAATTCGATTCTCTCAAATCATGAGGTTGTTTGATGAGTTCTTGGACATTTTGGAAAGCTTGGAATGTGTACTACAATACATCTTTGAAATGGAAATTGAAATTCCAAGTGGAAGTATATGAAAAATGGTCTTGAAGTTAGGTAAAAACCTTGCCTAAAATAGGTCAAATTTTCTCTAAGTTAAGAATGGTTTGGTACCCTTGTTCCAAAAATTGTAACTTGAGATAAAAGCTTATTTTGGGAAAACTTTGTGAATAAAAATTGTAGATTATGCAATAGGCTACAACTTTCATGTTTTGACTTTTGCTTGAATCCAAATGAATCTTGGTGAGAAAGTGGGACAAAGTTAGGAAAAAATTAGGGTTTTTCATAACTTAGAAAAATTCTAAGTTATGAAAAATCTCCATTTCAAACCCTAATTTGCATTTCTTGATTTCTTGATGAACAAGTTTCATGATTTGGCATGTTTTGATGAAAAATGAATCTTGACACTTGATTTTGACCAAAAAGTCAAAGTTTGATTTTTCAGTATACAGTCAAAATTGATCAATTGACTGGGAATTTCAACTGTCAATCTTGTGCATTTGGGATCTTTTGAACTTGTTGAGCATGTCAAGACAATTCCATGGGGTCCTTGAGTCCATATGTGAGCTTGGTTTGCCATTGGCTAGGTCAAATAGTCAAAAATTGCCTTTGTGCAGTCAAAACCCTAAAAATGACCATTTTGCCCTTTTGGTGATCTGATCAAATTTCTTGTGGAATTGTGATCCAAACTTGATAAAATGGTCCATGTGAGTTCATAATGTTGATGTGGGTCAATTTTCATGAGATTTGACTGTCAATTGGCCACAGTTGACTTTTTCCCCAATACAGTTGATTTCTAGGTCAACTGTCCAATTGACTAGGCAAAATTTGGAATCAAGACTTGAAACTTGGTATGGATAAACTTGGGAGTCCAATATGAAGCATGAAAGTCATCTCAGGCCTTTTAGGTCAAAACATCTTTGTGCAAACACAAACCCTAATTTGGGTCAACAGTGCAAGGAGAAGTCTTGAGCAGATGAAACCCTAATTGGATCTTGAGCTCCAAGGGCTTTGTGATGAGAAATCATTGAGAAATGAGAGGGCAAATTTTGGGGTACAACAGTTGCCCCTGTTCAATCTTCTTGAATCCGAAGAGTTAGATTGGCAAGCTTGCTTTTCGCGACTCGAGGGTAAAAGGAGATTGGACACTAGAGTGCCCTTAAATTTGCACTCGTCAAAGCAATGGATGCGGGAATGGGCTTAGAGATGCCATTTGGAGATGGGCTTAACGATGCCATCTGGAAGGGTGACAGAAACTTGTCGGGGATGGGCTTAGAGATGCCATCTGGAATGAATATCATAAAGGTGTCCATGTTTTGAACCACATCTGAATTGGGGGTCTGAACAAGCAATAGATTGACATCCGTATCTGGAGGCATCCGTAAACTGTTTTCAGAGGTTGAGAAGAGTCTGAACAAGCGATAGATTAACATCCGTTGTTGGGAAGAATCCGTAAACTGTTTTCAGAAGTCTTGAAGTTGAATAAGCAATAGAGCAACATCCGTTTGTTGGGAAGCGTCCGTAAACTGTTTTCACAAGTTGCATCTGAACAAGTTGATAGATTAACATCCGTTGTTGGGAAGAATCCATAAACTGTTTTCATAATTTTTGAGAAGAAACTGAACAAGCGATAGGTTAATATCCGTTACTTGGAGAACCCGTAAACTGTTTTCACAAGTTGCATCTGAACAAGTTGATAGATTAACATCCGTTGTTGGGAAGAATCCATAAACTATTTTCAGAAGTTTTGAGAAGAAACTGAACAAGCGATAGGTTAACATCCGTTACTGGAGAACCCGTGAACTGTTTTCAGAAATCTTGAAGTTGAATAAGCAATAGAGCAACATCCGTTGTTGGGAAGCGTCCGTAAACTGTTTTCAAAAGCTGAGAAGAGTCTGAACAAGTGATAGGTTAACATCCATTACTGGAGAACCCGTGAACTATTTTCAGAAGTCTTGGAGTTGAATAGGAACCGGTGTAGGGTTTCCTGATGATGAGCTTGGGTAAAACCGCATCTGGATGAATCTGGAATAAGCGTCAGAATGTTGCCATGTATGGGTCATATCTGAACTATTCCTGGACAGAATCTCGGAAGATAATGATTTTTGTCTTGTCGACTGATCTTACATGAAAAGGTAAAGGGTTAGTTGTATGCGATGTCATGATGCATGATGCACTGTATGTTATATGATATGAATGTAAATGAATGCGCATGTAAGCTGGAGAGTTGTCTTGCGAAGGATAAATGAATCCTAGATGGCTGAAGATAAAAGCATCTTGACTGCTGCCGGGAAGAATAATTCCTTGGCTGTTGCTGGAGAATAAGGAGCTCGGGTTGTATACCAATCTTCTGGGGAATCCCTGTCTCGAGGAGATCTTCACTGGAGAATTTTCGAATACAATGAGGAGCTGACAACTGAAAGTCTTCAGATTTTCTTGGGGAATACCAGACCTTCAAACGTCGAGGGGCCTTAGAACCACTTGCGGGGACTTGGAATTTCCTTGGTGACTTGCAGGGTAAAAGAATTTCTGATGATTTCTACTGGGGATTTTAGAACCTGGTAGACTTAAGCTGGCGAAATAAGACTGAGAATCTCTGGTCTAGTGAGAAGCATTTCTGTGGGGAGAAGGTTCACTAGTCTGGCTCCGCTGGGGATTGATAGTTTGAAGTTTTAGCTCTGCTGGGGATACTGAAACTTAAACTCTGAGGGGGATCGAGTTCTGGGGGATTCTCTGGCTGGGGATAACAAAGATAAACTCCTCTAGGGATTGTATTGATAAGTTATGTTGGGGAACTATGATGAACTCCACTGGGGGATAGGAAGAAATTTGCCGAGTGCGATCTTCCGTGGCAATAAGCTGAGGATAACCCAGTTATAAGCCCTTGTGAGGAGTAACTTTGAATAAAGCTCGGGAGAGACGTTCGTACTTTGCAGGGGATAAGCTTCCAGAATCTACTGGGGATAAGCTTCAAGACTTGCTGGGGATATGGATTCCAAATCTCCTGGGGATTTCCTTTGAAAGGGTATCAAGATATCCAACTGCACCTTCAACCTATCAGTAATCCTCTTTCTTGATTCATCAGGAAATGATTATGTTCAAATGCATATGCCTATTTAACAAAACATTGGACGTTTCTCAAAATAAAACAAATAGTGCAAGAGAAAAGGAAAAAGGAAATGACACAAATTTCTGGGAAAAGTATTTGTATTGACTTTCTATGAGTATATTTGTACAAAGGAGACAACCATCCTAGTAAGAGGATTTCTTCGTAAATATTGAAAAATTTATACAAAATAAAGATGGCTATGTGAAATAATTCCATGGGATTCCATTCTGCTATAGCCTTCACAACTCTGAATATCTGTCCATCCAATGCTTCATTTGCCGATGACTGGATTGATCAGAAACCTGGAACTGGTTGATGAAGAGATTGTCTTTGAAGTGAACTGACGAGACATAGTCATACGCTTCAATTCCCTAATTTTTGCCTGAATCGCCCTTTCGGGTTTTCGATCCACCGGGAAACCCCTTTTTGCCCAAGCCGCCCTTTCGGGTTTTCAACTTGCCGGGTGTACAGATTTTTTTTTGTTTTTTATCCCTAATTTTTGCCTGAACCGCCCTTTCGGGTTTTCGGTTCACCGGGATGCCCATTTTTGCCCAAGCCGCCCTTTCGGGTTTTCGACTTGTCGGGTTATTTTATGCGTAGTATCTTTTGACTATGTCTGCGTTTGCAGGGTGCGGCAAATCGTCGCCGTCCATGGTGGTTAGAATCATCGCACCACCAGAAAATATGCTCTTGATCACAAATGGTCCTTCATATGTAGGAGTCCATTTGCCCCTGGGATCACTTTGCGGCAAGATAATCCGCTTGACTACGAGATCTCCGACTTGATACACCTGACGTCTGACTTTCTTATTAAAGGCCTTGATCATCCGCTTTTGATACGTCTGACCATGGCATATAGAAGCGAGTCGTTTCTCGTCGATCAAATTGAGTTGATCAAGTCGGGTCTGCATCCAATCATCTTCATTCAAACCTGTGTCCTTCATAATCCTTAGAGAAGGAATCTGAACCTCCATAGGCAGGACAGCCTCCATGCCATATACCAAGGAAAATGGGGTTGCCCCGGTTGAAGTACGTGCCGTCGTACGGTATCCATGCAGAGCAAACGGTAACATCTCATGCCAGTCTTTGTAAGTGACTGTCATTTTCTGAATGATTTTCTTAATGATTTTGTTCGCAGCTTCAGCAGCACCATTCATCTTCGGCCGATAGGGAGATGAATTGTGATGATAAATCTTCAACTGTTCGCACAAAGCGGTGATCATCGTGTTATTCAGATTTGTACCGTTGTCCGTGATGATCCTGTCTGGAACACCATACCGGCATATGAGATTTTGCTTGATGAAGCGGGCAACCACATTTTTAGTAACAGAGGCGAAGGAAGCCGCTTCGACCCATTTGGTGAAATAGGCAATGGCAACTAGGATGAAGCGATGTCCGTTGGAAGCCGTGGGCTTGATCTCTCCAATCATATCAATGCCCCACATTGCAAATGGCCAAGGAGCAGTCAGAATGTTGAGCGGAACCGGAGGGATATGAACTTTGTCGGTGTAGACCTGACATTTGTGGCAAGTACGGGAATGTTGATGGCAGTCAGCTTCCATGGTAGACCAATAATAGCCTGCCCTTAGGATCTTCTTAGCCATTGTATGCCCGCTCAAGTGAGTGCCAAATGTGTCGCTGTGTATCTCAGTCATGATCAACTCTGCTTCAGCTTTGTCTATGCATCGGAGTAATACACAATCATGGCTTACTTTGTAAAGGATGTCGTTGCTCAGGAAGAATTTAGCCGCGAATTTCCTTAAGAACTTCTTGTCATTTACAGAAGCTCCTTCGGGATAATCTCTAGTCTCGAGATACCTTTTGATCTCATGGAACCAGGGTTGTTCCACTACTTCTTCGGTATTAATCTCGTGACAATGTGCAGGTTCATCCATTCGCTCGATGGTGATTTGGGGAGCCTCGTTATCCCAGTTGAGTTTAAACATGGAGGACATTGTAGCTAGAGCGTCTGCTAGCTGATTCTCTTCTCGCGGGAAATGCTCGAAGGTAATTTGCTCGAAATGAGGCAACAATGTCAAGACATGTTCTTTGTATGGGATAAGATTAGGATGCTTGGTATCCCACTCTCCTTTGATTTGACTGATAACCAAAGCCGAATCCCCAAATACGATCAAAGATATGATCCCCAAGTCTATAGCAGCCTTGAGACCAAAGATGCAAGCTTCATACTCAGCCATGTTGTTTGTGCAGCTGAAGCAAAGTCGGGCCGTGAAAGGCGTGTGACAACCTTCTAGAGAAATGAGTACCGCACCGATACCGTTTCCAAGTGCATTTGAAGCACCATCAAAGTACAGGGTCCATCGGGATCCCTTTTCAGGTCCGTCATACGGTCCGTTACCTTCAATGTTGTCCAAATTCATGATGTCCTCGTCTGGAAAGTCAAATCTCATGGGTTGATAATCTTCGATAGCTTGATGAGCCAGATGGTCAGCTAGTACACTCCCTTTTATAGCTTTTTGGGTGGTGTACTGGATGTCATACTCAGTTAGGATCATTTTCCATCTAGCTATTCTTCCAGATAAAGAGGGCTTTTCGAAGATATACTTGATAGGATCCATTTTGGAAATCAACAAGGTAGTATGAGTTAACATATACTGCCTTAGTCGGCGAGCAACCCATACCAAAGCGCAACAAGTTTTCTCGAGCAGTGAGTAGCGAGTCCCACAGTCGGTAAACTTTTTGCTAAGGTAATAAATAGCATGCTCTTTTCGACCAGACTCGTCATGCTGACCCAAAACACACCCCATTGAGTTATCCAAGACAGTAAGATACATAATCAATGGTCTTCCTTCGACGGGTGGCATCAGAATAGGAGGTTCTAGAAAATACTCCTTGATCTTATCAAAAGCATCTTGGCAATCGTCGTTCCATTCGACTACCTGATCTTTCTTCAAGAGTTTGAAAATGGGCTCACAGGTAGAAGTCAGATGAGAGATGAATCTGGCAATATAGTTCAAGCGCCCCAAGAACCCTCTAACCTACTTTTCAGTACGGGGAGCAGGCATCTCTTGTATTGCTTTCACTTTTGCTGGATCGACTTCAATGCCTTTGTTGCTTACAATGAATCCTAGAAGTTTACCAGACCTAACTCCAAAAGTGCACTTACTTGGATTCAGCCTGAGTTTGTATTCTTTCAACCTGGCAAACAGCTTTTCTAGATGTTCAAGGTGCTCCTCCTCTGTTTCTGACCGAGCTATCATATCGTCTACGTAAAATTCAATCTCATGATGTATCATATCATGAAACAAAGCTACCATGGCGCGTTGATAAGTTGCCCCTGCGTTCTTCAGCCCGAACGGCATCACCTTGTAACAGAAAGTGCCCCATTGTGTGACAAAAGTTGTTTTCTCCATATCCTCGGGGGCCATTTTGATTTGATTGTAGCCCGAGAATCCATCCATGAAGGAAAACACTTTGTGCTGAGCTGTATTGTCGATCAAAATGTCAATGTGTGGAAGTGGGAAATCATCTTTGGGGCTGGCCCTATTCAAATCCCGGTAGTCCACACACATCCTGACTTTGCCATCTTTCTTAGGTACTGGTACGATGTTAGCGACCCATTGAGGATAGGACGTAACAGCCAGAAAGCCAGCGTCGAATTGCTTCATCACTTCTGCTTTGATTTTTTCAGACATGTCAGGCCTCATTCGGCGGACTTTTTGCTTGATCGGTGGACAATCCTCTCTTGTGGGGAGACGGTGAACCACAATGTCTGTGTCTAAACTCGGCATATCTTCATAAGACCAAGCGAAGATTTCAACATACTCATTCAACAACTGTATCAGGTGTTCCTTGACATTTGGTTCCAGATTGGCACCCACTTGCACCTCCTTTCGGTCTTCCTCGGTTCCCAAGTTGACAGTCTCTAACAACTCTTCATGAGGTAAGATGGCCCTTTCCTCTTGCTGTAAAAGTCTGGCTAGTTCCCCTGGTACTTCACAACCTTCGTCATCTTCATACTCGGCTTGATTGACCAGATCTTCAGAGTTATTGAAGGATATAGCAGAATCGTCACCCATGGAATCCGGAGCGGATGGGTACCTGCATTTGTGAGCGTGGGTGTGTGTAAGGGATAGCCATCCTTAAACAAAAAATGAAAAAGGAAAGAAAATGAACACAAGTAGTTTATCAAATGAGAAACATCCAATGAATCATTAAACATGGCATATGGATATGAAAAATAATAAAACCCTTACAAATGGACCTACATGCCCCAGGCAAGGCATGAGGTGAAAGATAGTGTACGGATTGTTTGAAAATAAATATTACAGACCAATAGGAAAATGTTTGACAGATAAATTACTGATGAATAAAAGTGATGGGGACAAAGTCTTTTGCCTCCCAGTTGCACAATCCTCCTTTGACAGTTGGGTAAATCCACTCTTCGATGCTGCTCTCTTTATCTTCATCTTCCAAAGCGTTGATTCCGTAGGGAGAAATTTTGACTGGCGCTCTTTCAATCTTCGAACGACGCATAGTTTCCTGGCCCGCGGTAGTGAACCCTAATCCAAATTTGTCTGTTTTATGCGGAATATCAGGCAACTTCCCCCATGCTGAATTCTTCCCCTCCTTTATTGCAGCCCTTGCGTCCTCCAGAGATGCCATCCTGGCCATCTGCCTCGGTGTCTCAGCTGCCAACTTTGCTACTGTTATCTCAGGAAGGACTTCTTCGAAATGCTGGAAAGGTGTCTCAATGAACTCACCTTCTACCTCCACGTACCAGAAGGAGTTCAAGTGGCTGATCATGTACTCCTCTTCACCATGGACGGTAATGATCTTCCCCTTGACAGGATACTTCAACATCTGATGTAAGGAGGAGGTGACTGCCCCAGCATGGTGTATCCAAGGCCTACCCAACAAGCAAGAGTATGACGGACGAATGTCCATCACATAGAAAGTAGATTTAAACACCTCAGTGCCTATCTTGATGGGAATTTCAACCTCCCCATGGACCATTCTCTTCGAACCATCGAAAGCTCTGACAACAATATCACTCGGTTTCAACTCCAACCCTTCACAATCTAGTCGGTCCAAGGCCTTCTTAGGCAGTACATTCAGCGACGAACTAGTGTCGATCAAGACATGTGCGAGAGTAGTTCCTCGGCACTCGACTGAAATGTGCAAAGCATCATTGTGGTTTCTACCTTTAGGAGTTAGGTCGGCATCAGAGAAACCTAATCCATTGTCCGCAGTAAGGCTAGCCACGCAATTTTGAAATTGATCTGCAGAGGTTTCCTGGGGCACATGGGCTGCCTTCAGGAATTTTATCAGAGCTTTAGCGTGCTCTTCCGAGCAAAGTAATAGTGCCAGCATGGAGATCTTTGAGGGGGTTTTCCCCAGTTGTTCTACCACATCATAATCACTCCTTTTGATTATCTTCAAGATCTCATCCATTTCCTTCTTGGAGGTTTCCGGGATGACCAAGGGTTGAGCCCTCGTCCTGACGAGCTCATCTTGGATTCCCTTACCTTTATCAGCAGCGGTAGGAGGGACAATATTAGGAACAACAAAATCTTCAATCAATGGGGTTCTAGCAGAGAGTTTGATTGGTGCAGGGATGACCTTGTCGGCAGATGAGGGTCCAAAGATTGCTCTTGGAGGGGCAATCTCTGGAGAAAATATTCTCCCGCTCCGGGTGATTTTGCTCGTGCCTGCAATGTTTCCAATGCTGGCTTCTTCATCATCCGAACTTTCTTCAGTTATTTCGATTTGTTTAATACCATGGTAGTAGACGTCACCGCCATAGTTCCATGGTATTGACTTCTCAGAAACATAGGGGACAGGCCCTGGCATTGTTATCTTCAAAGGAACAGATTTCGTAGCTGGTGTAATCTTAACAGGCTTTCTGACGGCCTTGGAAAGATTAGCGTGAATGGTTATGATTGAGACATCTTCAGTATGGGTTGGAACAGCAGAAACTTTTTCAAACAAAATTTGTCGACTATCCATTAGGCCTTGGATGCCTTTCTTCAGTAACAGACAATCAAACGGCAGAGAGTAACAACAATAGCAGTCTTCTTTACATCCCGGGAAGATCCTGGCCCTTAACAGATTCAACTTGATGGTTAACAATGGAGTTATCAGATCATTGACATCAGCAACATACAAATCTTCTTCAATGGCATTGACATTTCGGCCGTGCTTCGGCATGGGAGCAGATATCACATTAGGCTTCTCCGGAGCGTCAAACTCCACCTCCTTCGCCTCTATCAGGTCTTGGATTTTATGCTTGAGTGCCCAACAATTATTGGTGTCGTGCCCGACACTGTCAAAATGGTAGGCGCATTTAGCATTAGGATGATAATGCGGAGAGGACGTATTCACATTTTTTGGTACCTCCTTGATAGTGGCGAGATTCAACTTCAACAGATGGGGAAGTACTTGCGCTGGCGTCATATTAATGCGGGTGAACTGCCGTTGTGGCCGTTCCACCCGTTGCTGATTTGGTCTGGACTGGTTATAGCGAGGCTGCTCACTTGAAGGGTTTTGAATCATTACAGCCCCCACGGTCGGCCGGCGCTCAGTCTTCCCTGCTCTTCTCTGAGAATAAACTACAGTCGTTTCCTTCTTAAAAGGCTTCTTCTCAACACTTGTAGCAACACCCTTCTGAATCTTTCCTGACTTGATGCCAGCTTCTATTCTTTCTCCTGTTAAGATCAAATCGGTAAACCCCGCGGAAGAGTTACCAATCAGATGATTGAAAAATGGCCCAGATAGGGTACCTAGAAACATATCAACAAGTTCACGGTCGGTTAAAGGAGGCTGCACCCTGCCAGCCAAATCCCTCCATTTTTGTGCATATTCTTTGAATCCTTCGCCTGTTCCCAATGACATACCCTGAAGTTGGGTATGCGTAGGAGCAAGGTCAGAATTGTACTGATATTGTTTGTAAAAATCGGTGGCCAAGTCTTCCCAATTTCGGACGCTGGTTCCCTCTAGCTGATAAAACCACTCCAATTGAGCCCCAGAAAGGCTGTCTTGAAAGAAGTGGATCCAAAGGTTTTTATCTTCCGTATAGGGTTGGATCTTTCTCACGTAGGACCTGAGATGCATTTTTGGACAGGACAACCCATCATACCTCACAAAAACTGGCACTTTGAACTTTGGGGGAATCACAATCCCGGCAACCAAACCCAAGTCTTCAAAATCCAAACCCGGTACTCTCTGTAGCTCCATGGCGGCCAACCTGTCTTCTAAACCTTTGTATTTATCATCAGCTGGAGGGTATTGTTGATCAGAGTAGTCTTCAACCTCTTCAACCTCCTCTTCTTCCATATCGGACTCGGAAGGTACCGCAGCCCCACCTCCTTTACTGGTCCCTTCATCAGAAGTAGGAGGAAATTTAAGCACTCTCAGAGCTTCTCCGTCAAATCTTCTCCCTATAGTAGCCACCCCGAGTCTCTTTTTCTTCTTTTTCACTGGGTATTTATTCCCCAGCAAGGTCTTGAGATCCTCCTGACCCTTAGCCAAGGTCGTCAGGAGTTGCTGGAACTGTGCATTTTGAGCTTGCAGGTCTTTGACTGTTTGCTCGAGATCCATCCTACTGAAATAAACAGCAGACAGATAAGGAAACCTGGCGTGAGACCTGCTTATGCACATGATGAATGGTATGCTTATGTATGCAATGCATTCAAGGATTTAGGATATTCAAACTTGTTGCAGACAAAAAAGAACGCACGTCATATTAATAAGAAGAAATTTGTTAGTACATAAATGCCCCATGGGCCAAATATTACAAAAATAACTTCTCAAGGTAAAAAGACATTGTGCATCCTCTTTGGTGCGATGTAGGTGTTGAGGGCCTCTTGCTCATGGAGTCGGCGGGTAAGCTCTAGAACCTTCTACTCGCTAGCGTAGAAGCTGGCTTCAAAAGTGTTCCGTTCCTCCTTGAGCTGAATCCAACTTTTCTGCATTTCCTCCCACGATGTAGGCATGTCAGGATGTAGGATGGTGTAGGGAACCTCTCCTTCCTTGACGGGCTCTTTAATCACAGGGAGAACATGAGGATAAGGCATCATTAGACTCTGGGCTCGGGCTCGTACCCACTTGAGATAAGGCTCAAGAGGGATGGAGTTCTTGTGTCCCAGTGTCTTGCTATCAACCTTGTTGGGCCTCCCCCAAGCTCTGATGAATCTTTGGCGAAGTCCTTGCGCATCGTTGTCGAAGTCAAAAACTAGGTCAAGAATCAACATGTCGTGAGGGCCATCTCTTCGTGCATATCCAAATTGCCTCAAAGCTAGGCAACGGTTGTAGGTGATACCTCCTCTAATTCCAAGTAAAGGAACATTAGGAAACTCTCCACAATGATCGACGATGATGACATTTTCTCTGGACCGAGAACACCAATGTACATCAGAGTGAGTAAGAGTCATCAACCGTTGGGACCACCTTGAACCTTGGTCATTCTTCAAGACAGATTGTGGAAGGTGCGAAATAAACCACCTTGCAAGGAGAGGAGTACAACACATGAGAACACCCCTCTTTCTCATTGTTCGTGTGTAAAATGAGTGAAGGATGTCCCCAAGCAATGTTGGTATTGGATTTCTGGACGAGAAGATTTTGACGGCGTTGACATCCACCAATTGGTCAGAATTTGGGAACAAGACCAACCCATAGATAAGGAGTGCCACAATCTCTTCAAAGGCTTGTAGGTCCAATGAATTCCAACACTCTTGTGCCTTCTCAAACAAGAATTTTGCTAAGAATCCTTTGACGCTGCTTCTGGTTTCCCAATGCCCCTTGATGTCAGAAGGCTGTAGATGTAATTCTCGAGCAACATCTTCCGGCTTTGGCTCCTTTTCCGTACCGTTGAAGGGTAGTTGATTAAGGATAGGTATTCTTAGGAGTTGAGAAAACTCCTCCAAAGTGGGCACCAACTGGTAATCGGGGAAAGTGAAACAGTGGTGAAGAGGGTCAAAGAACTGGAATAGCACTTTCATCATGTATTCTTCAATGTTGGTGTTTGTTATACCCCAAAATTTGCCCTCCCATATTCTTCAAGAGATTGCCAAGCCAAGTCACAAAAGTCCCCAAGGGTTGCACAATGCAAAGGTCTCCTATACAGTCAAAACTAGGGTTTTGAGTCTGATCAAGAAAATGAAGTTTTCAAAGGCTCAATCAAGTCTCATATGCTTACAAACATGGTCAAGCATCCTCATATCAAATTTCAAGGCATTCAGCTCAAGATTGCACAGTCAAAACCCTAAATTGCACTACAGTCAACTGTAGGGGCAAAATGGTCATTTGGCAGTCAAAAGTTCAAATTTTTGGTCAATATATAATTTTGAAGCCACAAACATCATTTGATCAGTGCTTGATCATGATTCTCAAAATTTGGCTCAGAAATCATCAAAGATGCAAAAGTTGCTATATTTGGACAGCTGAAAAAGTCAACTGAAATTGACCAAAGCATAACTTTCACATGGCTTATCAGAAAAATTCCATCCAAAGCTCATTTTGAAGAGAAAGACATTTCCTACAACTCATCTTCATACTTCAAGTCCAAGAAATGCTCTCATAAAAAGTTATCAATTTCAACATTATAGGTCATTTTCAAAAGTCAACAAAAAGGGACTTTAAGTCAAAGGCCATAACTTGAGATTGGAAAATCAAAATGACATGGGACCAAAGGCATTGGTTAGAGGACTCAAAGACCTTTCCAAAATGTCCAAGAACATGTGAAAAGCTTAAAAATTGAGCAAGTTATGCCTTGTAGAAGTTGGGAAATATTTGTGAAATGGCAAAAGTCAACTATCCTTGAAACTCCAATTTTTGACAAAAGGGCCCCATTTTTTCCACTTGATTCATCCTTGTCATGCCACACACGTGTCCCATGATTAATTTTAAGACCAAATATTGATTTTTTTATTTTATTTAATTTTTGATAATTTAATTCATTTTAAATCTTTGAAAATTTAAATAAAATTCAAAAACCAATGGAATAGTGTCATGTGAATTTGGACAACTTCCATGTATCATGGGCCAACTCAAAAACTCAGGCTAGGGTTAAGTTTCACACTAGGTCTAGGTCTTGGCTAAAAAGAAGGAAACTTGGTTAATGGTAAAAACCCTAGGACTTGTTCTTTCCTAAGCATGAATTAAGGTCAGTTAGCAAACCACTTCTCTTCCATTATAATCACTAAGTCAAACCCTAAGCCTAACACATCATAAGCTGCGCCCAAACAAGCCATTGCAATTTGAAAATTTTGGATAAAAACACAAAACTGAAATCAAAGTGGGGGGAGGTTTTAAGCCTTAATTTTTTTTCTAATAGCATCCTGGACCATTTCTGAACACATCCCACTTCCTAACATCAATCAAAACGCCAAGAAGCGGTAGCTACAACTCAGACTGTGTCCCAAATTTTTTGAAATCGTATTCTCAATTCTAAGCATGATCATTGCATTTTAATTGTATATTCATGTTCCTTACAAAGTTTCTGAGCTAACCATTGGGTTTAATTGCATTTTCATAAGCCATACGCGAATCTACCATGTTTGGTTTTTAGGGTTTCCAGCTTTTTGAATTAGGGCTTTTGAAACGGAGTAAAATCAAGCCTCAAGATCACTACCATTGCAATCAGCGTGCTCCAATGAACAAGAAACATTGCTCGCGATGAATTTATGTCCAACAGGATCCTATTCGCTATTTTCTGACATGCCTTCTATAGCAACGGGTTAAAACCGTTGCTTATTGCTTTTATGTTTCAGAAAATAAAAAAGAGGATGAGGAAGAAGACTAGGTGGCAAGACGTGGTTCGCTGATTCAAACTTTGGCGCGCCCTCCACTAATGCATTTGCTTTTTCCTTTTATTGTTTGTTTGTTATAATATATTAAACATGACTCAAGTGGTTCAGTGGTGCACGTGATAGTTTGCAACATGAATGACCTGGGTTCGATCCCAGGTCTTCTTCCTTTCCAATATTATTTTTCCTTTATTAATCATATGCAGGCACACCTTCGTGGATCACCATATGTCCCCTCATCCAAGTGTACACATGCCTAATGGACACAGATCAAGGGCTGAGGTTGAAGGTCCACTATAAGCTCAGGTCAACGCGCTGGTACACAAACTGGAGAAGTCAACAAATCTCAGGCTTAATGGGCCAATGTTCTTGGGCCAACACCTCCACAATGGGACAGAACACCCCCCTGGTTCTATCTTCTTTTCTAATTTTCTTTATGCTCTATTATTTTTAATCATTTACTTGTGTATTTTATTTTCTGATTTAATTAATTTTTACCAAAAAACATAAAAACATTAAAATTCAGAAAAGACAAAAAAATTTAATAATTATTTTATTATAGTTATTTTTCATAAATAAATGCTTGTAATTATTTAATTTAATTGGGTTATAACCTTAATTCTTTTTTAATAAAAAAAATCCAAAAATATGTAGAATTAGGTTTAATGAATTCTTTTTATCCTTTCTTATTTTTTCCCTTTTTTACAATAATAATATTTAATTCATTTATTTTCATAATTAAATTGTATATAAATTAACTTAGGTTTAATTTAGGTTATATTTTAATTCTTTCATAATAAATAAAAAAATATTAGAATTAGGGTTTGCTTTTTTATTTTATTTTAATTAATTCTCTTTTTTCTTTTAAATCTTAAAAAAATACAAAAATACCAAAACATTTAATTTTTAATTTTTATTCTTCATTAATTTTAACTTATTGCAAAAGGGTCCAACGCCCGTCGCTTTAATTATTTTGTTTCGCGCATTTATTTTATAATCGTTTAAATAATTTTGTATATGCCCCAAAGCCTTGTAATAATTTTTACTTTATTTCTCGCACTTTTACTTTCAGTCAAATCGGGTTCGGTTTATTTTGGCGATGTGGACCCGCGCCATTTGTAATAGCCTTAGATTTATTTTTTCTCGCAAATATATAACTGTTAATAAATATGCATGAAAGAATGTATGGACTTAAAAATAAAATCAAGCGTAGATCACAACAAACATGACAAGACAAAATAATTGAAACATGACACACGGACTGCACACACCACCCCTAGGGTACGCCTCACTGTTGCCTTTCGAAAGGTGATCGTCGAGTAGAGGACGTCTTAGTAAGTCCTCATGATCCGGGAACCCGGCATGAGGGTAGCTTCTAAGGTGTCTTCCTATTGCTCCGGTGATCACCATGTCCCTAAAACTCGAATTGACCCGAACACCTCCAACGGTGGTGCTACCTACCTCTCAATGGTGGGATGGCACTACTTCAAAGGACATTTACACAGACGAATTCCTTAGGGTAGGTAGGTTCTCAAGGATACTTGCTCTAATTTCAAACAAATCAAAATACTTTTCACACCAACACACTTTCAAAAACTTTCAAAACAAACTTTTCAAACACTCTGACGTACGAGTTGAACTGAAACTTTTCAAAGAATATTTTTGAAACCCACATTGAAAAGCAAGCAAACATTTTGAAAACACATTGAGCAAGTATCTAAGAGCCCATGGATAACCATGGATAGAAAGGGTGCTAACACCTTCCCTTTCTATAACCTACCTCCCGAACCGAGAGCAATCTCTTTAAAGGAATTTTTCTGTGCTTTTGTCCTTTCCATTTGGAGAAAATAAAAGACGGTGGCGACTCTTGCTTCCGCGACATTTCGCGAACCAGCTTTAAAACAGTCAGTTCCAGATCCACCGATCACAGAACTGGCGACTCTGCTGGGGACAAACTTAAAGTGGGGTGTACCTTAGGGCTAGGTCATAACTATGTTTTCAATTGTCTTCTTTGCTTGCTTTATTATTGTGGGTTGCTTGGGAGTTCTATAGATCCTAACCCGGATCTGGGGGAATACCTTCTTAGAAAGTAGCAACAAGGCTGTGAGGGAACTGTGCGGGGTATACCGACACGGTTGAAACAGTCTGCTACATTGATGTGGCACTTTGGTGTGTACCGGTAACCCTTGAGTTCAGTCAAGGAGAGTACGGGGCCTCCGCGTGGTGTCGTGAAGCATCAACAGACCTTAGGAACCTTAATTAAACTATCTTGGCCTCTTTAGGGTAGTGAGATAACTGACTTTGGTGCAGTCCGAGGTTGGTTGATACTCGATACTACACTCAGTTGAGGGTTGCTTTCCTGGAATATTTCGGTCGCCAGTTCAGTGGCTAAATCGAAACGATGAACAATGAAAGCAATCCCGTGATATTGGGAACCTTAGAACCCGGTTACTTTGATTAGGACAGGTTGAACCCACTAACTTCAAAAGGGTACTACCCAGACCCCATGCTGGCCTTAAACCTTAAGGGCCTGTCTTGTGTGCCTTGTGTGCCTTACATGTTTGTCTTTGTAAATATCTGTGGTGTGTTTAATCATAGCATCATGACATCATCCAGCATCATATGCATTAACTAACCATTTCAGGGGTTCGAATTTTCATCTTTGTTCTTGTTTTTGTAGGACATGGAAACTGTTCGTAGAAAGACAATTCAAATCAGTCTTGTAAGGATCCCTCCTCAGCTTAAGGAGCTTATATCCAGGATTCCCGAGAACTCTTCATTCAGTGAAAGGCATGGAAGTCTCATCAGCTTGGTCAATACCAACATTGAGGAAGATATGATGAAGGTCCTGTTCCAATTCTTTGACCCTCTGCATCACTGTTTCACCTTCTTGGACTATCAGTTGGTACCTACATTGGAGGAGTTCTCTCGACTCCTGAAGATCCCTATCCTTGATCAGCTACCCTTCAACGGTACAGAAAAGGAACCTAAGCTTGAAGAGATTGCTAAAGCCTTGCACTTACGGTCATCTGACCTCAAGGGACATTGGGAAGTCAGAAGTGGTATTAAAGGGTTCTTAGCCAGGTTTCTGTTTGAAAAGGCCTATGAATGTTTGAATTCCCTTGACTTGCAAGCTTTTGAAGAGGTTGTGGCCCTCCTTGTTTATGGTTTGGTGTTGTTCCCTAACCCAGATCAGCTCATTGATATCAGTGCTGTCCAGATCTTTATGTCCAGGAATCCTATACCTACGTTGTTGGGGGACCTCCTTCACTCATGTTACACTCGAACCATGAGAAAAAGAGGTGTCCTTATGTGTTGCACTCCTCTCCTAGGAAAGTGGTTTATTTCGCACCTTCCACAATCAGTCCTGAAGAACGAGCGGGGTTTGAGATGGTCACAACGGTTGATGACTCTTACACATGCAGATATACATTGGTGCCCTAGGTCCAGAGAAGATGTCACTATCATTGATCGTTGCGGGGAGTATCCTAATGTTCCTTTACTTGGAATCAGAGGGGGTATTACTTATAGTCCATGCCTGGCTTGGAGACAATTTGGTTATGCTCGGAGGGATGGTCCTCATGACATGTTGATTCCTGACATAGTTTTTGACTTCGACAACGATACTCAAGGACTTCGCCAGAGATTTATCAGAGCTTGGAGGATGCCTAGTAGGATAGACAGCAAGACACTGGGGCACAGGAACTCCATCCCTTTGGAGCCTTACCTCAAGTGGGTACGAGCCCGCTCTCAGAAATTAGTAATGCCTTATCCTCACATGCTTCCAGTAATCAAAGAGCCTGCCTTGGAAGGAGAGGTGTCTCATGTTATTCAGCACCCTGATATGCCCACATCCTGGGAAGAGATGCAGAAGAGCTGGATCCAGCTTAAGGAAGAGCGGAATTCTCTTGAGACTAGTTTGCATGCCAGTGAAAAGAAGGTCCTGGAGCTCACCCGCCTGTTGCATGAGGAAAGGAATCTCAACACTTACATAGCTCCAAAGAAGATGCGCAACATATTTTGGGATTGATTTGATCTTTTTGTACTTTTGCCCATGAGGCTTTGATGTATTAAACAATGATTTTCTTAATAATAACGTGTGTTCCTTTTGGTCTATAACAAATTTGAATTTTCGAACTCTTGAATGCATCGCATAAACACATATCATTCATCATGTGCATCATAGGTACTCTTCTTTTCAGGTTGTTTACTGTTCTTCGCTGTTTATTTCAGCATCATGAATCCTGAATCATCAACCGAGGCATCTATCAAGGCTCTTCAGGCGCAAAACGTCCAATTTCAGGCGCAGAACGCCCAATTTCAGGAACTGATCAAGGGCTTGGCTCAGGGTCAACAAGAGTTGAAGACCATGCTTCTGAAGAAGACTAAGAAGAAGAGGAGGACTGTGCTATTTAACACTGGGCGCAGACTCGGGAACACTTTGGTTGAAGCTGAAAGGACTCCTCCATCTGTGACGGAAGGTAGTCACCAAGAAAGGGAGGTCACTACTCCTGTGGGCTCTGATACTGAAACAGACTTCAACGACGAACAGTACCCTCCTGCTGAAGACCGGTACAAACAGCTGGAAGACAGATTAAAGGCTATGGAAGTTCAGCGGGTGCCTGGATTGGATTTCGGAGACTTGGGGTTATCTACTGGGGTGGTGATCCCCCACAAGTTCAAAACACCTGCCTTCGTGAAGTATGATGGGGCTTCCTGTCCCAAGATGCACCTCCGTTCTTATGTAAGGAAGATCCAGCCTTACACAGCAGACAAGAACCTTTGGATCCACTTCTTCCAGGAGAGTCTTTCAGGGACTCACCTCGACTGGTTCTATCAGCTGGATGGAATCAGCATTCGTAACTGGGAGGATCTGGCCACTGCTTTTTACAAGCAGTATCAGTATAATGCCGACCTCGCTCCTACGCGTACCCAGCTCCAGGGTATGTCGCTAGGGTCGGGTGAAGGTTTTAAGGAGTACGCTCAGAAATGGAGAGACCTGGCTGGCAGGGTGCAGCCGCCATTGACGGATCGGGAGCTGGTAGATATGTTCTTGGGGACCCTATCTGGTCCATTTTTCAATCATCTCATTGGTAATTCCTCTGCTGGGTTTACCGATCTGATCCTGACTGGTGAAAGGATCGAGGCTGGTATAAAATCGGGGAAGATACAGAAAGTTGCCTCCTCCAGTACTGAGAAGAAACCCTTCAAAAAGGAGGCTAGTGCTGTATATAGCTCCCGGAGAACAGAGCGACCTGAACACCGCCAATCTGTCAGTGCGGTAATGATTGCCAAACCTGCTGCCGCTCCTCGGCCAACTAATCCTCAGAAGTTTGAAAGACCCCGGAGAGAGTATACCCGGTTAAGCATGACCTTATCACAGATCCTGCCACAGTTGCTATCCACCAATTTAGTGACTGTCAGGGAGGCTCCAAAGTTTCCCAATACTGCGTCCCCCAAGTTTAATCCAAATGCCCGCTGTGCTTACCATTCAGATAGCCCGGGGCACTCTACTGATGACTGTTGGGCACTAAAGAACAAGCTGCAGGACCTTATTGACGCCAAGGAGGTACAGTTTGAGGCATCTGACAAGCCTAATGTGGTGGCGGCTCCCCTACCTGCTCATGGAGTGAATGCTATTGGAGACGAAGACGAAGTGGATGATGCTGAGTTTGATAGCTGGATCTACCCGGCAACCGACAGTGGGCCTAACAATTGGAGTGCAAAAGACAATCTCTCTGTTTCTATTGTTCCCTAGTAATGAATTTCTTTGTTTTTGATTTGTAATGAACAATAATTTGAAACTATATGGCCCGGTGTCTTACCCGGGGCACTGTGGTTTTTATTTATGAGGGCTTTTGTTTGTCACTATCATATATCATGAATAAAAGCATTGGACGTTTTTCACATTTCAAATTTTGCGCTCCTTTTCTTTCCTTTCTTTACATATTGCAAAACAGCTGTATTTACACACACACTCACTCATACAGGTTTCAATCCACTCTGGATCTCACTGGTAACGACTCTGCTACTGCCAGTTATGACTTCGAAAATCCGATCAACTTAGCCGAAGACGAAGGTGAAGATGATTGCGAAGTGCCTGGTGAACTTGCAAGACTGTTACAACAGGAAGAGAGGGCAATTCAACCCCATGAAGAGCCAGTGGAAATAATAAACTTGGGTACTGAGGAAGACAAGAAAGAGGTGAAGATTGGTGCCAACCTGGAACTCAGCGTGAAGCAACGGTTGACTCAGATGCTGCATGACTATAAAGAATTCTTTGCCTGGTCCTACGACGATATGCCCGGATTGGATACCGACATTGTGGTCCATCACTTACCAACTAAAGAAGATTGCCCTCCGGTTAAGCAAAAGGTCCGCCGTATGCGTCCAGAGATGTCTGAGAAGATTAAAGCCGAGGTTATGAAGCAGTTTGATGCCGGGTTTCTTGCAGTAACTTCTTACCCTCTGTGGGTTGCTAATGTGGTGCCGGTACCTAAGAAGGACGGCAAGGTCAGGATGTGTGTTGATTACAGGGATCTGAACAGGGCCAGCCCCAAGGATGACTTCCCTCTACCCCACATTGATGTCCTTGTTGATAATACAGCTCAGCATAAAGTGTTCTCTTTCATGGATGGTTTTTCAGGCTACAATCAGATCAAGATGGCACCGGAAGACATGGAAAAGACTACATTTGTTACTCAGTGGGGCACCTTCTGCTATAAAGTCATGCCTTTTGGACTAAAGAATGCTGGGGCAACCTACCAACGTGCCAGGTTGCTTTATTTCATGACATGATCCATCATGAGATAGAAGTGTATGTTGACGACATGATCGCTAGGTCCCAGACTGAGGAAGAACACCTTGATCATCTGCAGAAACTGTTTGACCGTTTGAAACTGTACAAACTAAGGTTGAACCCGAACAAGTGCACCTTCGGGGTAAGATCTGGAAAGTTGCTAGGCTTTGTGGTAAGCGACAAGGGAATTCAAGTAGACCCTGCTAAGGTCAAAGCCATTCAAGAGATGCCAGTTCCTAAGACAGAGAAGGAAGTCAGAGGCTTTCTAGGACGTCTGAATTACATTGCTCGGTTTATCTCACACTTAACTGCTACCTGTGAACCAATCTTCAAGCTGCTGAAGAAAGATCAGGTAGTACGTTGGAATGATGAATGTCAGGCTGCTTTTGACAGAATCAAAGAATATCTCCAAGAACCACCCATCCTTATGCCACCGGTTGAAGGGAGACCTTTGATACTTTACCTGACAGTGCTTGATAATGCAATGGGGTGTGTGCTGGGGCAGCATGACGAGTCTGGCCGAAAAGAGCATGCCATTTATTACCTTAGCAAAAAGTTTACCGACTGTGAGACCCAATACTCACTGCTTGAGAAAACTTGCTGCGCTTTGGTATGGGCTGCTCGCCGGCTGAGACAGTACATGCTGACTCACACTACCTTGTTGATCTCAAAAATGGATCCTATAAAGTATATATTTGAAAAGCCTGCTCTGTCCGGGAGAATTGCAAGATGGCAGATGATCTTGACGGAATACGACATTCAGTACACGACCCAAAAAGCCATCAAGGGAAGTGTATTGGCAGACCACCTAGCACATCAAGCTGTGGATGACTACCAATCAATGAACTTCGAGTTTCCAGATGAAAACATTATGATAGTAACTGACTGTGAAATACCTGGACCGGATGAAGGACCTGAACCAGGATCCCGATGGTCTATGCACTTTGACGGAGCCTCCAATGCTTTGGGAAATGGTATCGGCGCCATAATCGTATCTCCACAAGGTACTCATACTCCACTCACCGCCCGGCTGTGTTTCAACTGTACCAACAACATGGCGGAGTATGAAGCGTGTATTATGGGTCTTCAAGCTGCGATCGACCTGAGGATCAAATTTCTGAGTGTCTTCGGAGATTCCGCTCTCGTGATCAATCAGATCAAAGGAGAGTGGGATACGAAACATCCAAACTTGATTCCTTACAGAGAATGCGTGTTGGCCCTGATCCCCCACTTCACAGAGATAACATTTGAGCACTTTCCAAGAGAAGAGAATCAGTTAGCGGACGCGTTAGCTACAATGTCCTCAATGTTCAAGGTTAAATGGGATAATGAAGCTCCCCGAATCATCATCTGGAAACTGGACGAGCCGGCATACTGTTGTGATCTCGAAACTGAATTAGTGACTGAGAAGCCTTGGTACCACGAAGTGAAGAGATATCTGGAAGTTCAGGAATACCCTGAAGGTGCTTCTGTCAATGATAAGAAATTCCTGAGGAGGTTTGCAGCCAAGTTCTTTCTTAGCAACGGCATCTTGTACAAGCGAAACCAGGATTCAACCCTACTGCGTTGTGTAGATAAGACTGAAGCAGAAAGAATCATGGAAGAGCTACATGAAGGGACCTTTGGTACACACTCCAGTGGACATACCATGGCAAAGAAGATCCTACGGGCAGGGTATTACTAGTCTACAATGGAAGCTGACTGTTACCAACATTCCAGGACATGCCACAAATGCCAGATTTATGCAGATAAAGTGCATGTTCCTCCGGTTCCCCTGAATGTTCTGACTGCGCCTTGGCCATTTGCAATGTGGGGCATAGACATGATCGGCGAGATTAAACCTACGGCATCCAATGGACATCGCTTCATCCTAGTGGCAATTGATTATTTTACGAAGTGGGTTGAGGCAGCATCCTATGCTACGGTAACTAAGACCGTTGTGGCACGGTTCATTCGGCACAATCTGATCTGTCGGTACGGTGTCCCTGAGCGGATTATTACAGATAACGGTACCAATCTGAACAATAAGATGATCGTTGAGCTCTGCGAACAGTTCAAGATACAGCACCACAATTCCTCTCCTTACAGACCGAAGATGAATGGGGCTGTAGAAGCAGCTAATAAAAACATCAAGAAGATCGTGCAGAAGATGACAGTAACGTATAAAGATTGGCACGAGATGTTACCGTTCGCTCTGCATGGGTATCGTACTTCAGCTAGGACGTCAACCGGGGCAACTCCTTTCTCTCTGGTTTATGGCATGGAGGCAGTCTTGCCGATCGAAGTACAAATTCCTTCTCTCCGGATAATGAAGGATGCAAATCTGAATGAAGATGATTGGATCCAGACACGACTTGATCAGCTCAACCTTATTGACAAAAAGAGACTTGCTGCTATCTGTCATGGTCAGACGTATCAGAAGCGAATGATCAGGGCATTTAACAAAAAGGTCAGACCACAGGAATATCAAGTCGGGGATCTGGTGATCAAGCGAATCATCCTTCCTCAGAGTGATCCAAGGGGCAAATGGACCCCTACGTACGAAGGGCCATTTGTGGTTAAGCATGTGTTCTCAGGAGGAGCAATGATATTAACCAACATGGATGGTGACGACCTTCCTCATCCCGCCAATGCAGACATAGTTAAAAAATACTACGCATGAAAAGATGACCCGCTAGGCTGACATGCCTAGGCAAAAATTAGGGCTTCCCGTCGAACCAAAATGAAGGGATGAAAATGAAAAATCTGTACACCCGGCAAGTCGAAAACCTGAAAAGGCGGCTTGGGCAAAAATGGGTATCCCGGTGGACTGAAAACCCGAAAGGGCAGTCCAGGCAAAAATTAGGGATAAAAGCGTAATACTATGTCTCATTGGATCACTTTGCATCCAGAATCCGGTATCTACATCAAGTTCAGACGGCATCGATCAGTCAGCTTCACCTTCAACCAAGGTCATCAAGTGATGAGACGCTCAGAGTTATAAAGGCGATAGCAGAGTTGAAACCCAGTGGATCATTCATATTTCACACAGCTGTTTATTTTCTTTTGTACAAAACTTGTATAAACTCTCTTATTCGGCGACGTTCCGCTTATTAGGACGTCAGCCTCTTGTACACAAAACGCCTATTCACAGGCTATTCAAAATCAATACAAATATACTTTTCAGTTAAACGTGCCAACCATTATTCTTTTTTGTTTTGTTTTGTGAAGAACGTCCAAGGTTCAATTTGCGATATATGCATTGACAATAATTTGCTAGCTCATAAATATTTGCATACGAAACAAAGAATTAATTGCAGGTGACACTAGAAACAGGGGCAATAAAGAGTTGTCTGAGCGGTCTAATTGTTCTATCCTCCAAGGTACCAAAGTAGGTTCAGCTAAAGAACCTAACCAGGCATCTTAAATTCCCCAGAGAGTGAGACGGCAAGTCAGTGCATTATTCCTCAAACGAAGTTAACAAGTCTCAAGGAAATTGGGTATCCTCCAGTAGATCCCAATATTCCCCCAGCAGCATATATTCTTAACAAGCATCCCCGGCAGTCTTGGTCTAAAGATTGTTCCCCGGCGGCATACATCAACATTCAAAGGAATCACTTCCCCAGCATAGCTTAAGTTTCCCCAGGAGAGTCCCATCCAAGTTCCCCAGGAAAGATGGAATTCATCTCCCCAAGCAGTAAGCTTATCCCCAGTAAATTCTGGAAGCTTATCCTTCACAGGACACGAACGCGTCGTTTGGCTTGATTTAAAGGGTTATTTCCTCAACAGGATATAACTGGGTTATCCTCAGCCAAAAGCCACGGAAAGGTCGTCGTCAACGTAGTTCTTTCCTGTCCCCAGCGAAGTCCATCAATACTTCCAACATAACAACGGTATCCTCAGCAAGTTATCAACAACGCAGCAAGGCATCCCTCTTCCCACAGAGTATTGCTTCCCAGCATGGTCGCTAGAGTATCTTTTCTCCCCGCAGAATCTTTCATTCGCCAAGTTTATTCCGCAACGGAGTCATCTTCTCCTACCGGTATCCTTGCAGTTATCATCCCCAGCGGAGGCAAATCTATTCTTCGACACCAGCTCGGGATACGACTTCCCGGCACCCGTCAAGGATTTACTTTCCTAGACGAAAACATACATAAAACATCACATACATCATTATAGCATGCATAACGCACTGCATCATACAAATCTCATTTATGTTGAGAACATCATTGCTTGATCCATATCATGCGTTGCATATGACTGACTTTTACCTTTCAGGAAAGATCCAGTTAAGTTCTAAGCTACATTTCAAGACCTAGACCGGTTCAGTTAAATCGTCCCAAGATTTTCCTGATGCTCATCCAGTCGAAGGCCTTCTCTGGTTCAGTTAAATCGTCCCAAGATTTTCTTGATGCTTATCCAGTTGAAGACATTTCAAGACCTAGACCGGTTCAGTTAAATCGTCCCAAGATTTTCCTGATGCTCATCCAGTCGAAGGCCTTCTCTGGTTCAGTTAAATCGTCCCAAGATTTTCTTGATGCTTATCCAGTTGAAGACATTTCAAGACCTAGACCGGTTCAGTTAAATCGTCCCAAGATTTTCCTGATTCTTATCCAGTAAAAGGCCTTCTCTGGTTCAGTTAAATCGTCCCAAGATTTTCTTGATGCTTATCCAGTTGAAGACATTTCAAGACCTAGACCGGTTCAGTTAAATCGTCCCAAGATTTTCCTGATTCTTATCCAGTCAAAGGCCTTCTCTGGTTCAGTCAGATCGACCCTAAGATCTCCCTGATGCTTATCCAGTTGAAGACATTTCAAGACCTAGACCGGTTCAGTTAAATCGTCCCAAGATTTTCCTGATGCTTATCCAGTCCAAGGCCTTCTCTGGTTCAGTCAGATCGACCCTAAGATCTCCCTGATGCTTATCCAGTTGAAGACATTTCAAGACCTAGACCGGTTCAGTTAAATCGTCCCAAGATTTTCCTGATGCTTATCCAGTCCAAGGCCTTCTCTGGTTCAGTCAGATCGACCCTAAGATCTCCCTGATGCTTATCCAGTTGAAGACACTTCAAGACCTAGACCGGTTCAGTAAATCGACCCTGAGATTTTCCTGATGCTTATCCAGTCCAAGGCCTTCTCTGGTTCAGTCGGATCGACTCTAAGATCTCCCTGATTCTTATCCCAGTAGAAGACACCCCAGATCTTTTTCTCAACAAGCGTTGTTGAAGTTAAAGTCACCCAAGATGTTTCTCAACAAGCGTTGTTGAAGTTAAAGTCGCCCAAGGTTCTCTTACCATTCATGCTAAGGTAGTAATCATCCCTGGTTCTTTCGTCGCTGTTTGAAGCTCCAGACTCAGCTCCTGTAACCAGTCAGGACCCATCTATACTAGGCATCTAAATATCAGCTCCTGTAACGTGTCAGGTACTCATTTTCTGTTTTGCAGGTATGCAGGTTCTCGCCAAGGAATCTCTTACGCAATCAAACATCCAGATGGCATCTATAAGCCCATTCCCCCATCATTGCTAACATGTGAGCGCAAATTTCCGGGCACTCTAGTGTCCAATCATCTTTTACCCTCGGATTACGAAAGGCACGTCAGCCAATCTGCATCCTCAGGTCTAAGAAGATTGAACAGGGGCAACTATTATACCCCAAAATTTTCCCTCCCATATTCTTCAAGAGATTGCCAAGCCAAGTCACAAAAGTCCCCAAGGGTTGCACAATGCAAAGGTCTCCTATACAGTCAAAACTAGGGTTTTGAGTCTGATCAAGAAAAGGAAGTTTTCAAAGGCTCAATCAAGTCTCATATGCTTACAAACATGGTCAAGCATCCTCATATCAAATTTCAAGGCATTCAGCTCAAGATTGCACAGTCAAAACCCTAAATTGCACTACAGTCAACTGTAGGGGCAAAATGGTCATTTGGCAGTCAAAAGTTCAAATTTTTGGTCAATATATCATTTTGAAGCCACAAACATCATTTGATCAGTGCTTGATCATGATTCTCAAAATTTGGCTCAGAAATCATCAAAGATGCAAAAGTTGCTATATTTGGACAGCTGAAAAAGTCAACTGAAATTGACCAAAGCATAACTTTCACATGGATTATCAGAAAAATTCCATCCAAAGCTCATTTTGAAGAGAAAGACATTTCCTACAACTCATCTTCATACTTCAAGTCCAAGAAATGCTCTCATAAAAAGTTATCAATTTCAACATTATAGGTCATTTTCAAAAGTCAACAAAAAGGGACTTTAAGTCAAAGGCCATAACTTGAGATTGGAAAATCAAAATGACATGGGACCAAAGGCATTGGTTAGAGGACTCAAAGACCTTTCCAAAATGTCCAAGAACATGTGAAAAGCTTAAAAATTGAGCAAGTTATGCCTTGTAGAAGTTGGGAAATTTTTGTGAAATGGCAAAAGTCAACTATCCTTGAAACTCCAATTTTTGACAAAAGGGCCCCATTTTTTCCACTTGATTCATCCTTGTCATGCCACACACGTGTCCCATGATTAATTTTAAGACCAAATATTGATTTTTTTATTTTATTTAATTTTTGATAATTTAATTCATTTTAAATCTTTGAAAATTTAAATAAAATTCAAAAACCAATGGAATAGTGTCATGTGAATTTGGACAACTTCCATGTATCATGGGCCAACTCAAAAACTCAGGCTAGGGTTAAGTTTCACACTAGGTCTAGGTCTTGGCTAAAAAGAAGGAAACTTGGTTAATGGTAAAAACCCTAGGACTTGTTCTTTCCTAAGCATGAATTAAGGTCAGTTAGCAAACCACTTCTCTTCCATTATAATCACTAAGTCAAACCCTAAGCCTAACACATCATAAGCTGCGCCCAAACAAGCCATTGCAATTTGAAAATTTTGGATAAAAACACAAAACTGAAATCAAAGTGGGGGGAGGTTTTAAGCCTTAATTTTTTTTCTAATAGCATCCTGGACCATTTCTGAACACATCCCACTTCCTAACATCAATCAAAACGCCAAGAAGCGGTAGCTACAACTCAGACTGTGTCCCAAATTTTTTGAAATCGTATTCTCAATTCTAAGCATGATCATTGCATTTTAATTGTATATTCATGTTCCTTACAAAGTTTCTGAGCTAACCATTGGGTTTAATTGCATTTTCATAAGCCATACGCGAATCTACCATGTTTGGTTTTTAGGGTTTCCAGCTTTTTGAATTAGGGCTTTTGAAACGGAGTAAAATCAAGCCTCAAGATCACTACCATTGCAATCAGCGTGCTCCAATGAACAAGAAACATTGCTCGCGATGAATTTATGTCCAACAGGATCCTATTCGCTATTTTCTGACATGCCTTCTATAGCAACGGGTTAAAACCGTTGCTTATTGCTTTTATGTTTCAGAAAATAAAAAAGAGGATGAGGAAGAAGACTAGGTGGCAAGACGTGGTTCGCTGATTCAAACTTTGGCGCGCCCTCCACTAATGCATTTGCTTTTTCCTTTTATTGTTTGTTTGTTATAATATATTAAACATGACTCAAGTGGTTCAGTGGTGCACGTGATAGTTTGCAACATGAATGACCTGGGTTCGATCCCAGGTCTTCTTCCTTTCCAATATTATTTTTCCTTTATTAATCATATGCAGGCACACCTTCGTGGATCACCATATGTCCCCTCATCCAAGTGTACACATGCCTAATGGACACAGATCAAGGGCTGAGGTTGAAGGTCCACTATAAGCTCAGGTCAACGCGCTGGTACACAAACTGGAGAAGTCAACAAATCTCAGGCTTAATGGGCCAATGTTCTTGGGCCAACACCTCCACAATGGGACAGAACACCCCCTGGTTCTATCTTCTTTTCTAATTTTCTTTATGCTCTATTATTTTTAATCATTTACTTGTGTATTTTATTTTCTGATTTAATTAATTTTTACCAAAAAACATAAAAACATTAAAATTCAGAAAAGACAAAAAAATTTAATAATTATTTTATTATAGTTATTTTTCATAAATAAATGCTTGTAATTATTTAATTTAATTGGGTTATAACCTTAATTCTTTTTTAATAAAAAAAATCCAAAAATATGTAGAATTAGGTTTAATGAATTCTTTTTATCCTTTCTTATTTTTTCCCTTTTTTACAATAATAATATTTAATTCATTTATTTTCATAATTAAATTGTATATAAATTAACTTAGGTTTAATTTAGGTTATATTTTAATTCTTTCATAATAAATAAAAAAATATTAGAATTAGGGTTTGCTTTTTTATTTTATTTTAATTAATTCTCTTTTTTCTTTTAAATCTTAAAAAATACAAAAATACCAAAACATTTAATTTTTAATTTTTATTCTTCATTAATTTTAACTTATTGCAAAAGGGTCCAACGCCCGTCGCTTTAATTATTTTGTTTCGCGCATTTATTTTATAATCGTTTAAATAATTTTGTATATGCCCCAAAGCCTTGTAATAATTTTTACTTTATTTCTCGCACTTTTACTTTCAGTCAAATCGGGTTCGGTTTATTTTGGCGATGTGGACCCGCGCCATTTGTAATAGCCTTAGATTTATTTTTTCTCGCAAATATATAACTGTTAATAAATATGCATGAAAGAATGTATGGACTTAAAAATAAAATCAAGCGTAGATCACAACAAACATGACAAGACAAAATAATTGAAACATGACACACGGACTGCACACACCACCCCTAGGGTACGCCTCACTGTTGCCTTTCGAAAGGTGATCGTCGAGTAGAGGACGTCTTAGTAAGTCCTCATGATCCGGGAACCCGGCATGAGGGTAGCTTCTAAGGTGTCTTCCTATTGCTCCGGTGATCACCATGTCCCTAAAACTCGAATTGACCCGAACACCTCCAACGGTGGTGCTACCTACCTCTCAATGGTGGGATGGCACTACTTCAAAGGACATTTACACAGACGAATTCCTTAGGGTAGGTAGGTTCTCAAGGATACTTGCTCTAATTTCAAACAAATCAAAATACTTTTCACACCAACACACTTTCAAAAACTTTCAAAACAAACTTTTCAAACACTCTGACGTACGAGTTGAACTGAAACTTTTCAAAGAATATTTTTGAAACCCACATTGAAAAGCAAGCAAACATTTTGAAAACACATTGAGCAAGTATCTAAGAGCCCATGGATAACCATGGATAGAAAGGGTGCTAACACCTTCCCTTTCTATAACCTACCTCCCGAACCGAGAGCAATCTCTTTAAAGGAATTTTTCTGTGCTTTTGTCCTTTCCATTTGGAGAAAATAAAAGACGGTGGCGACTCTTGCTTCCGCGACATTTCGCGAACCAGCTTTAAAACAGTCAGTTCCAGATCCACCGATCACAGTGTTGACTAAGCTAAGCAGTCTACCATGTCTTTCACTGAAGGATGAGCTTTCCGGAATTCTTGAGGTGAGCTCCTTGAGTTGAGGAGAGATTCTCACAAGGTTGACTTGAATGGTTTTTCTGCGAGGAATTTCCATGACCTACAAAACAAGAACAAAGATGAAGATCCAAGCCCTTGAAATGGTTAGTGAATGCATATGATGCTTTATGATGTTTATGATGTATGCACAAAACATATGTACAAGCAATTCACACCAAACCCTAGTTTCAGGCTTGCATGGGGTTTCATAGGTAAGTACCCTCTTGAGTGTAGTTGGCTTAAAAACCTGTCCTATAAATAGTAACCGGGTTCTAAGGAGCTCAATATCATTGGATTATTTTCATTGTTCATTGTTTTGGTTTATCCACTTAACTAGCGACCAAAATATTTCAAGAAAATAACCCTCACTGAGTGTAGTATCGAGTATCTACCAACTTCGGACTGCACCAAAGCCGGTCATCTCACTACCCCTAATAAAAGGCCAAGATGGTCAAGTAAAGTTCTAGGTCATTAGTGCTTAGTGACATCACTCAGCGGCCCCGTACTCTCCTTGATTGAACTCAAGGGTTACCGGTACTCACAAATATGTCACACTAATATAGCTATTGCTTCTACCGTGTCAGTATACCCTGCACAGTTTCCACAACGTATTGCTATCTATGAATGTTTCCCAAAATCCGGGTGTAGGATTGCAAACCCAAACAAGAGAGCCAAGATATAAAGCAATCAAATCAAACAATTAGTCATGCAAGAAGGTGATCTAAGCCCTAAGGTTACTCCACTTTTAAATTTATCCCCAGCAGAGTCGCCAGTTCTGTGATACGGTGGGAGAACTGACTATGGTTTTGCGTTTGTTTTCGCAAATGTTTCAGTTGAGCAAGAGTCGCCACTGACTTTTTATTTTATCCTAAGGAAAGGTTTAAAAAGCACAACAAAAACCTTTGAGATATTTTCTTGGGTTCGGGGAGTAGATTATAGAAAGGGAAGGTATTAGCACCCTTTCTATCCATGGTTATCCATGGGCTCTTAGGTACTTGCTTAGATCAACTTGCCTTGGTTTTCAATTGTTTGAAATGGTGCTTTTTGTGTGGTTTTGAAAATGTTTTGAAAAAGATGCCTTGTCTAGGCTACCCTTGTAACAATTCTTTACTCGAATGTTTTACAAAAGGTGTTTGTCTTTTTGAAAAGATGTTTCAAGGTTTTTTGAAAGTTTGTTTTGAAAGTGTTTGTGAAGTGCGGTTTGGAAAATAGGCAAGTGTTTCTTTGTTTTGCAAGTTGACAAGTACTTCAGAGCTATCTACCCTAAAGTTCTCAAAGATTTTTGCTATGTTTTAACCCTTTTAACAATTTTGTTCCACCATTGCATTTGGTGGACAATCTTATGTTAGGATGTGAAAGGGACGGGCGCGGGTCATCGTTTAGACCATAATTGCAAAGGTGCTAAGTATTTTTGGGCAATTTTTCCTTGAAAGGGACTTGATCATTTTAGGCAACTTTTCGAAAGCGTCATCGAGGGACTATGATCATTTGATTGTTTGTTTTGTTTTTTCCCAAAGAGACCTAACATGCAATATGGTCCATTTATTGAAGGCAACAAGTGGAATACCCTAGGGGTGCAAGTGTGATATGTGTTGTCCATTTTCATGCTTGTTTATCTTGAAATTAGGTCAAACTATTTGGTTGTTTTTATTTGCATACAAACCCTAATTCTAACATGGTATATTTAGAAAGCAATAAAGTGCGAAATTTAAAGTTCCTAAGCTATTACAACATAATATGGGAAGGGGGGTACAAATGTTCAAATGGGGGGATTTGACAAGGAATTTAAACCTAGCTATTACATCAATTTGGAATTATTTACAAGGTAATTAATTGCACAAATTAAATAAAAATAAAATAAATATGCAAGATGCAAAAAAGGTTTTTTATATGTATGAAAAAAGTATTTTTATATGTCAAAATAAAATAAAATGAAAAGTATTAATTTTTGGATTTTTTGTATGTTTAGGGTAAAACCCTAATTTCTTAAATAAAAGGTATTATTTATTTAATGTGTACCATATTTATTTATTATATACAAAATAAAATAAAAATGAAGTATATTTATAAAAAAAGTATTTTTTGAGGTCAAACATTAATAAAAGAAAAATGTATTTATTTTTTGTATTTTTTGTCCTAAATATTCTAATAAATATATATATATTTGTATTATTTTCTAAATATGTATTATATATATAAAATAATAATATTTAATATTTATAAAAAAAATTATATTTTATATAAAATATTTTCAGGGGAGAAATAAAATAAAAATCAGAAATAAAATAAGTTTGCATTATTTTTGGTATTTTTAAATAAAAGTGTTTATTTATTTATCTATGTAAAAAACTATTCTAAACAAATAAATGCCTATAAATTCAAAAATGGTGTAAAAAATATTTTTTATATTTTTAATATCATTAGCAAAAATAAATAAGTCAGAATAAAAAAAGAAAAGTCAAAAAAATCATGAAAATAAACACAATGGGCCACAGAGGTGTAAAAGCAAAAATGGGGTTTGAAAAGAAATACAAAAAAACAGGCCCAGCCCACCAAGTCCTTCTTCAACCTCCAGCCAGAAATTGTTCAAAAAATGCGCGCCTGTACACTGATTCAAACATCTGGATTCCTTGACTTTTTGCACAAACTTACAACACCAAAAATGTTAAGCATTGAATCACGATTCTGAATATGTAAAGAGCTCCTCCTAACTCTCAGAAATGAGAGAGAATTTTATCATTCCCAAATCTTAACCTAACTTTTTATCAATATTCAGACCTTAAATTCTCACAGCATATGCAAAATAAATGAAAAGTAAAGGTATGTACAGTTTCAGGGGCATGAGTAGAACACTTCTTATTCACAAACCTAGAGCTAACAATGCCTACATTAAGAGTTAGAAGTTCAAGAATATACCTGTTCAGTTGAAGTTGTATCTGATGATGGAGGTACTTTCAGAGCAATGTGATGATTGGTACAACTTCCTTGATGTCCAGGGATGCTATTCCAAGCTTTACTTTGTCTTGAAACCTTTTGAATCGAGCTATGGAACTTCAGCTGCAAAACAAGAAAATTGAAATGGTGGTGTTGCCTGGGAGTGTTACAGGTCGTGTTTGGGGTTTGGATTAGCTTCAAGGGATGTTGTGGGATGTATTTGAGGTGGTTTTAGCAAGAGTGCACGGAAGGTTTGAACTAGGAAACTCAAACTGCAGCAGATGCTCTGTTTGGGCAGTTTGAGGGTGATTCTGGGAATGGGGAGGTATTGGAGATGTTAGGGTCGTGTTTCAGCTTAGGATGGATCTTTAGAATATGCTTGACCAGTTTACTTAAGGCCTGGTTAGCTGATATGAGAGTTGGTGTACAAAATGCTATGTTTCTTACACTTTAAGCAAGAGATGTCCAAGTTGGTTTTTAGACAGGTAGAGGCCCCCCTAATGTGCTGCAAACCTTGGCATTGATCAGTGTAATTAGTTCCTAAACTTTTGCCAAGGGGATTTGAACTGTACTTCTTGGATTTGCATTTTGACATAAAGCTGACTTTTTGCAAAAATGGTTAAAGTGCTTTATCTACTTTGGGATTAAACCACTATGCAATGCTTGAACACATAGAACATGGTCTTGGCACAAAGAGTTTGCATTAAATTTAAGAGTTTTGGATGGTTTAGAGGCCTGTAATCAAGGAAAGCATGCTGACTTGAAAAAATGCCTAAGTGTATGAACATGGAAATTGGTCATAACAAAAGTGAGTTTTTCCCATATTGCAAAATTCGATTCTCTCAAATCATGAGGTTGTTTGATGAGTTCTTGGACATTTTGGAAAGCTTGGAATGTGTACTACAATCCATCTTTGAAATGAAAATTGAAATTCCAAGTGGAAGTATATGAAAAATGGTCTTGAAGTTAGGTAAAAACCTTGCCTAAAATAGGTCAAATTTTCTCGAAGTTAAGAATGGTTTGGTACCCTTGTTCCAAAAATTGTAACTTGAGATACAAGCTTCTTTTGGGAAAACTTTGTGAATAAAAGTTGTATATTATGCAATAGGCTACAACTTTCATGTTTTGACTTTTGCTTGAATCCAAATGAATCTTGGTGAGAAAGTAGGACAAAGTTAGGAAAAAATTAGGGTTTTTCATAACTTAGAAAAATTCTAAGTTATGAAAAATCTCCATTTCAAACCCTAATTTGCATTTCTTGATTTCTTGATGAACAAGTTTCATGATTTGGCATGTTTTGATGAAAAATGAATCTTGACACTTGATTTTGACCAAAAAGTCAAAGTTTGACTTTTCAGTATACAGTCAAAATTGATCAATTGACTGGGAATTTCAATTGTCAATCTTGTGCATTTGGGATCTTTTGAACTTGTTGAGCATGTCAAGACAATTCCATGGGGTCCTTGAGTCCATATGTGAGCTTGGTTTGCCATTGGCTAGGTCAAATAGTCAAAAATTGCCTTTGTGCAGTCAAAACCCTAAAAATGACCATTTTGCCCTTTTGGTGATCTGATTAAATTTCTTGTGGAATTGTGATCCAAACATGATCAAATGGTCCATGTGAGTTCATAATGTTGATGTGGGTCAATTTTCATGAGATTTGACTGTCAATTGGCCACAGTTGACTTTTTCCCCAATACAGTTGATTTCTAGGTCAACTGTCCAATTGACTAGGCAAAATTTGGAATCAATTCTTGAAACTTGGTATGGATAAACTTGGGAGTCCAATATGAAGCATGAAAGTCATCTCAGGCCTTTTAGGTCAAAACATCTTTGTGCAAACACAAACCCTAATTTGGGTCAACAGTGCAAGGAGAAGTCTTGAGCAGATGAAACCCTAACTGGATCTTGAGCTCCAAGGGTTTTGTGATGAGAAATCATTGAGAAATGAGAGGGAAAATTTTGGGGTACAACACTCAGTTCACGGGATTGTTCTTAAACCTATCCAAAGGGTAGGAGGAGTTGAAAGCACTTCTCGCTGGGAACCTAGCCAAGAAAAAACATGAAGACAATAAGGATGACCAGTTGGAACAACTGCAAGCTGAAATGGAAAGGATGAGAATCCATGTGAGTAGTCAGATGGCCCTTACCCAAAGGTTGTCTCGGAGGAAAGAAGAGTTAAGACTCCTTATCAGAAAACTTCCTCAAGACGGATTCAACCGTGTGAAACAAACGGTCGAGGTTGGGGATCAAGTCATTAATCAACCCCTGATGAGACAAGAAGTTGGCTTGGTGGAGAATGTACCTATCCAAATTGCTTCTACATCACGAGCCCAATCACAACCTCGCCAACAACAATAGGTTAATCGGCATAAGCGGGATTCATTTACTAGGCAATATACCAAACTCAACATACCAATGTCGCAAGTCTTGCAACACATGTTGAAGTTGAATCTGGTTACATTGAAGGATCCTCCTCGGAATCCTAATACTTCCGCTCCTACTTACAATCCTGATGCAAGGTGTGCATATCACTCCAACAGTCCGGGGAATGATACTGATGATTGTTGGATGTTGAAATACAAAAGTTAAAACCTGATCGATGAAGGAGTACTGGAGTTTACACAAGAGGGTGAAGATGAGTTCTTCTGCCATCCCTCCAAGGCACGCCATCTGAAGTAACAAGATCAGACGAAGAAGCTTTTGTTTATCAGAATTTTCAACTTATAACTTTCTTTTGATTGTTTGAACATTTATTCATGTCAAACTTTGTTACTTTATCAATGCATTTCATCTGTCTGTTTTGAATCAATTCATTCGTATTCACTATATTTAAACTGCTTTCCTTTTTGTGATATTCAACTCTCGATCAAAAGCTCTGAGCCTTTAGAGGGAGGATGACAAAAATGATAACACAATCTCTACCATATGCTTTTGAACAGACCCCGCTAACGATGTACAGACATTGTTTCAAATCCTAAATAGTGGAGTTATAAGGAAGATAATCCCTAGTCAACCCCTTTGAGCCAAAGAAGTAGGAGTTTTTCTTTTTACACAAATTAAAACCCTTTAATCGTAACCTGGGGCAGGGTAGTTTTCTCAGTTAATTCAGGTGCACATTTAGTCACAATCTTCCACTTCATACACAATCAATGGCGTCGAAGACGTCCTTCCAAATCAGAAGATGGTGATGGTTATGCATAATCATTAAAACCTGCAGTCATTATCTCTCAAAATAAAAGCCCATTAAGTCAAAACCTATGAAGGAGACTTAACAAAAAAACTAGGGCATCCCGCTGGATGTAATCACAAAAGAAACAGTTCAGGCAAAAGAAGAGATAATAATAAGAAAGGAGGTCCTACAAATCCTCAACAAAAAAAATTACAAAATGACTTCCTCTTTCAAATAAACTTTCAGTATCCGAACCATCACTGGAACATCAAGGACAAGATTCTAGATTCGATTGGGATTCAAAATGCACGATTAATTGAGCATAGGACTGAAGAACATCACGAAGAACGGGTGGGTAGAAATAAAATTTGAGCCTTTATCCTTTGTTTCTTAAACCGTTAACCAGGCCACATTATAACCCTTAAAAGTCCTAGCTGAAGCATGGGTTAGTTCGAAAGCATACTGTTACAAAAGGTATCCTGACTCCTGTAGGGTTCATTATAAATCCTGAGTTGATATCACACTTTTACAAAATTTGTTTGTTACTAAAAATGGAATTTTCAAACTTCAAGACATACATAAACTTTGCATTCTTAAAATACCATTGTTTGTATATGACTATTTGTTCAACACTAGAGAAATTCGCATGACGAATATCTAGTGAACAAAAACCTTCTCAATGAAAAGGATCACCTCAAGTGGAAAGACACTTCCAACCAAGGGGCATGGCGTGATCATTATCCATCATCTGGGACAATCAAGTCAAGATTCAAGGAATCTCTCAAAAATGGAAAATAGCCAGGGGCCGATCTCCATATGAATCACTTGGGGCATTGGACAAGAATTCCAGCAACGAATCCTGTACAATCAAACAAACATCTTCTAGCAGTGTGGCAACACTTACCACTATGGACAATGACAATTCTCCGTACCCGGTGAACTTGGACATAGTCGGGAAATACCATGCATGGACAAAGACCCGTTAGGTTGACTGGCCTAGGCAAAAATAAGGGCATCCCGACGAACCAAAAGGGTTCGGGCAAAAATTAGGGATAAAAACAAAAAAACTTGTACACCCGGTAAGTCGAAAACTTGAAAAGGCGGCTTGGGAAAAAAGGGTATCCCGATGGACTGAAAATCTGAAAAGACATTCCAGGCAAAAGTTAGGGATTAAAGCGTACGACTATGTCTCGTCATCTCGTCACTTGTCTAATCATTAGAAGTTTTATTACCCTGATCTGCATTCACCAAGGACTCTAAGAGTTGGGATAATAGTCAAACCATCTACAAAATCCCCGATTGATATTTTCTACAACATGCATCGAGACAGGGGCATTCTATTACAAGGTCACCGCCATATTCTCAGCTTACAACCTATTGATGTCAGTTGCTCTCATACCCTTGGCAGAGCAAAAATCTCCAAATTACTGCTCCAACGAAAATTCCCCAATGAAGTCGCCAAGCTTCTCGAGATTCCCCAAGCGGATTACATAGTTTCCCTTCCCCAACGGAAACATTATGAATAAAGCAGATTATCCTCTAGAAACGATTCAGGTATAATCCATAGACGAATGTCATCCTGACACTTACTCCAGATTCTCATCTAGAAACGGTTCAGGTACGATCCAAAAATGGATGTCATCCTGACACTTACTCTAGATTCTCATCTAGAAAGGATTCAGATACGATCCAAAAATGAATGTCATCCCGACACTTACTCCATATTCTCTCCTAGAAACAGTGAAGATATGATCCATAGATGGATGTCATTCTGACACTCATTTAACACGTGTTTTAAATACAGTTCAGATACGATCCAAAGACGGATGTCATTCTGAAACTCATTCAACACATGTTTCAAATACGGTTCAGATACGACCCAGAGACGGATGTCATTCTGACACTTATTTCAACACATAGATCCATCCATAAAATCTTTGCAGGTACTTTCTTCAGTAGGTACAGGGGCAGAGGCGGTTGAAACAAGGTCACCACTACATGCGACCCCATGGCATCCATGTTCCCCATAGAGTAGAAATGACCAAAGTTTTGATCTCTCCTTCCCCAAGCAGGAACTACTTCCTCCAGCAAATTACCTTGAGAGAGCTGAAACCTGTATTCCCCAGCCGAGTTTTATAATTTCAAACAATTTATAAAACCTCCTACCGGGTAGAGTTTATTTCTCTAACCGCAGAAGTTTAGGGCCCAACAGAGTTTATTTCTCCGAATCGGCAAAATCTTCATGCAAAGCACCTCCTCTCTCAAACAGAGTTATTCCCCTGCAGAGTCATTCTCAGGAAGAATCTCTCCCGGGAAGAATATTCACAAGCAGAAAGGAGTAAATCCACAACATAGTCATCTCCATTCACCATCCTCAGCGGAAACAAAGAGTTCAGCTTCCTAATACTTTTCAGCAGCAGTCCGGGATTTATTTTCCCTGACTAAGAAATACCGCAATAACATCCCATATTCATACATCATGGCATTCACATACATATTGCATACAACACAATCTCATTTATTTTGAGAATGTCATCACAATGCATTTCATATATCATGACATTACATCCGACTAACTCTTTACCTTTCAGGGAAAAGATTAAATCAACAAGCTACGTCTAACCAAGGATTATTCCAGGATTTTCCTCAGAAGGATGTCCTCACAAGATTTTCTCTGGATCATCGAGATCGACACTAAGATCTCTTTGATTAATATTCTAGTTGAATATACTCTAAGTATTTCGTCTGGGCCAGTTGTACCGCTACTAAGATTCTCCTGATTACTATGCAAGTCAAAGTTAACCCAAGATTTTCCCTGGGTCAGACAGGTCGACACTAAGATCTCTCTGATTACTATGCCAGTGGAAGATGTTCCCAGACTTTCGTCTGGGTCAGTTGAATCACTACTAAGATTCTCTTGATTACTATGCCAGTCAAAGTTAACCTAAGATTTTCTCTAGATCAGCCAGATCGACACTAAGATCTCTCTGATTACTATTCCAGTTGAAGATACTCCAAGACTTCCGTCTGGATCAGTTGAGCCACTATTAAGATTCTCCTGATTACTATGCCAGTCGAAGTTAACCTAAGATTTTCCCTAGGTCAGACATGTCGACACTAAGATCTCTCTGATTACTATGCCAGTGGAAGATGTTCCAAGACTTTCTTCTTGGACAGTTGAATCGCTACTAGGATTCTCCTGATTAATATGCCACTCAAAGTTAACCCAAGATTTTCCCTGGGTCAGACAGGTCGAAACTAAGATCCCTCTGATTATTATTCTAGTGGAAGATGTTCCAAGACTTTCATCTAGGACAGTTGAATCGCTACTAGGATTCTCCTTATTACTATGCCAGTCAAAGTTAACCCAAGATTTTCCCTGGGTCAGACAGGTCGACACTAAGATCCCTCTGATTACTATGCTAGTAGAAGATATTCCAAGACTTTCGTCTGGGTCAGTTGAATCGCTACTAAGACTCTCCTGATTACTATGCCAGTCAAAGTTAACCCGAGACCTTTCTCCGGGTTAGTCAAATCAGTACTAAGATTTCTATCCTAGTTTAAAACAGTCCAAGACTTTTCTCTGGTCAAGTCAAATTGACACTAAGATGTCTATTCCAGTTAAAGAAGCTATGAAGCTCGGAAACTTACCGGATAATAGTCAATCAACAATTCAAGACATTGTGAAGTCTGGATCCTGACCAGATAACAGTTTAATCTCATCCCCCTGTAAGTCGCTGTGAAACCTGGAGCACGACCAGATGACAGTCAACCTTATTATCCTCAGTAGGCCACTGTAAAGCCTGGATTCGAACTAGATAGCAGTTCACTCCCATATCTTCAATCAAGTGATGACTCGCCAGTAGATTAACGGACAACTGAAGCTCCTAAAACTCTATGTTTCAAAACAGATACCAACATTCCTCAGTGGAGTCCTCTCTAATAGCAAGAGCAGGAATTACCACAAAGGGATATTTCGTGAAATCATCATTGTTCTGGATGGCATCTTTAAGCCTGTCCCCGAAGACTCTCTATCAAATTCTGATGGCATCTTTAAGCTCATCTCTGGTGATCTTCCGCCATCTTTTCCAAATGGCATCTATAAGCCCATTCCCAATAATATCTACACAATCAAGTATCATTTCAGACGAGTGCAAATTTCTGGGCACTCTAGTGTTCAATCATCTTCCACCTTCAGATCACGAAAGGTAGACCAGCCAATCTACATCCTCAGGTTTAAGAAGATTGAACAGGGGCAGCTGTTGTACCCCAAAATTTTCCCTCTCATATTTCTCCAAGATTTTCCTCTTGAATAGGTGGTCACAAACCTTGGCCTGAAGACAAGGAAATTTTTCAAATGATGTTTCTAAGTTTCCTTCAATTGGCCTGTTTCTAAGTTTCCTTCGATTGGCCTGTTAATGGGGCTCTTCGATTGGCATCTCCAAAGTTCCTTTCGAGTGGCATCTCCAAATGCTCTTCAATTACCATCTATATAGTGTCCTTCGATTGCCATCGACATAGCGTCCTTCGATTGACATCTGCAAAAGGCCTTTCCATTGGCCTCATAACAAGCCTTTCGATGGGCATTGTGTCAAAGCCTTTCGATTGGCGTAGCAAAGGACTCTTCATTTGATATTCCAATAAATACCCTTCAATTGGTACTTGGACAAGGACCCTTCGAAGGAATCCCTCCAGGCCATTCGAAGGAGGCCATCAAGAGGGCACTCTGAAAATATATCCAGGCCAGAGTCTTGCCTTGTTGGGTCAGAATTCCATAAGAGCTGATTCAACTAGAGACTTCTCTTCAACAAGGTAGGAAATCGAATCAAAGGGTGATCCAATCGAAGGAGCTTTAGTACTGAAGCTGGCATAACTCAAAGTCAGGACCATCAAAGAGAGCAAGGTTTTAATAAGGGAAGTCATGATTAGTTCGAATTGAAGTAAGGCTGGAAAGGAAGGCATTCGAAGGAATGAAGCTGGGACTTGTTCCAAAACAAGCCAGAAATCCCATAATTGAAAGTGGATTTTCTCAATCAAGTAAAGAGTGAAACAGGCTGGAAAATAGAAGAAAACACGTGGGAAAGAACGAAAAGACTTGGCCATTTTAGAAACAAAAGATGCAAGATAAATCAAATCTTTTTTCACTCAATATTCAAGATTCAGTTCAAATTTGTTAACCTAATTCATTCCACTATATATACATAACAAACCCTGATCAAAGAAGAAGATTTTTGGCCGTGCAGAACACTCAAGAATGCTCATAATTTTTGACAAAAAGTGGTGATCGAGTTTTTCTCTAGAGGGAGATTCAAGGAGTTTCAAAGACTGAAATCCCTTCCTAGGCGTATTTGGGAGCTATCTGGACCACTCTCGCGCATCAACACATCAAGAAACGATATATATAGGTAATACAATTGGCTCTAGTTCATGAAATTGATTTTTTGAAACATATGCATGATCAATGATTTTTAAATACATATTCATGTTTATATGATTATTTAGAACATATCGGCATGATTAATTATATGTTTTGATGCATATTTGATTGAATGCCATGGTTAGGGTTTTAAGGTTATTTTTAAGGTCTTTCGTTTCAGGCAAAATCAGGACAAATGATGAGTACCATCGTGCTCACGAGACTAAACATAACTGATCTGCATATTTGATTTGAATTTATATTAAGTAATTATGATTTTTAAGATGTGCAGGTTTGTAGCTACAATGCTATCTCTAGGTAAAACCTTTAGGCTAAAATGACAGTCTTAACGAAGAATATGACTGTGTGTCAAAACCTGAGTGACCCGTTTGAATACTTGCGCGTTTTTATTACAGCCACTGACTTTTCATCACATATAATATATGTTGTTTGTGTATGTTAACTATTGAACGATTGGCTCAGTGGCAGAGGGAAAGATTTTCAAAGCGTGCATGTGTAGGAGGTCAGGGGTTCAATCCATGCCTCCTACATGTTATTTTTCTTAATATTTCTATGCAGATTCAATACCTCCTTTCCAAGAGAGCACATCATAGGCCCCCAGATCCTCATCCTTGGATTAACCAACGCCTGGATCCAATGCTCCTAACAAAGCTCCCCATGGTGGACACTCCTGGCACAGTCACACTAGATCCCACGTTGCTATGGGCCAACTGGATTGGGTTTTGAGCAGCAATACAGCATGCACCCTCCAACTTGGGTTTACACCCCTCAGGCTTACTCTTTTTCCCTTTTAATTTTGTTTTATTTAAATTAGTTTATTTATTTTTGTTTAAATAAATTTTTTCATAAAACTATAAAATCAACATCACAAAAAAAAAGGATTTAGTATTTTTTTCAATAAATTAATTTTTATAAATTAATTAATTTCATCAACTTTAATTTGTTTCATTAATTAAAATTAATTAGAAAAACTAGGTCAAACTTCAAATCTTTTTCACAAATAAAATCTCAAAGATATTTTCAATGATCAAATTAGGGTTTCAAACTTATTTAAATTTTTTACTCTCGCGTGTTATTATTTTTGTCGTATGATTAATTTTTACTATTGATGTAATTGTGCCCGATTTGTAATAGCTTAATTAGTGTTTTATTTTCAGTCAATTCCTCATGTATCTACACCAAAGCCTTGTAATAGCTTAGGGCCTCTATTTCTTGCTTTTATGTATTATATGCCTGTATATAAATTGCTAGCAACCTAGGCATGTATGAGTAAATAATCAATAGATCACTAAATTCAAGATAAATATATTTGAAAAAGAACACTTTTGTACACTTGCACCCCTAGGGTATTACCTCACTTGGTTGCCTTCGGAAAAACAATGGTCATCTCCCTCGAGCATAGGAATACTCTTAGCAAAGACCCTCAGTTTAAAATCATCATAAAGATCATAGTCCCTGAACATCCCTCGAGTTTCCTACGATAAATGATCTTATGATGATAGTCCCTTCGAAATGCTAAGGTATCCTTACATGTTTCCTTCAATGACCATTTTATCCATTGCGATAGTCCCTCAACATCCAACGACTAGGGTTACCTACTCACTAATAGTAGGATAACACGGTCTAAAGGATAGGAGGAAAAAAACAATTTTTTTTAGAGTAGGTAGATAACTGTTAGGTACTTTCTCAAACAATCCTTTTACACACATTCAAACACTTTTCAAACAAAAGTTTTCAAAACACTTTATCACACTCTTAAGGACTGATACAAGAGTTACCCTAAAGTGAATCGTCGCACTAAGGAATTTTTCAAAGCTTTTCAAAACACACAATCCCAAGCTATTTAGAAAATGAGCAAGTACCTAAGAGCCCATGGAAAACCATGGATGGAAAGGGTGCTAACACCTTCCCTTTCCATAATCTACCTGCCTTACTCAGAAATCTAGAAAAAAGGTCTTTTCTATTCTTTTAACCCTTTCCTTTTGGATAAAAGAAAAGTCGATAGTGACTCTTGATTACCGCAACATTTGCGAATACAAAATGAAAACCAATATAAGTAGTCGGTTCTACCACCGTATCACACACCCTTCCAGCCAGGTCCCTCCATTTTTGGGCATACTCCTTAAAACTTTAATTCGAGCCCATAGTCATACTTTGTAATTGTACACAAGTTGGTGTAAGATTAGAATTGTATTTGTATTATTTGTAGAAGGAAGTAGCCACATCCTCTCATGTGTGGATATTAGTCCCTTCTAAATGATAGAATCATTCCAACTGCGTTCCAGATAAGATTTCTTGGAAGAAATACACCCATAACTTCCTATCGGCCGTGTGCGGTTGAATATTTCGGACATATGATCTTAAATGGAGTTTTGGACAAGAGACTCCATCATATTTGGCGAAGACAGGGACCTTGAAGTTGGGGGGAATGACCACCCCAGGGACCAAACCTAAGTCTCAAAATTCCAAACCAAGAACTATTTAGATCTCCACAACCTTAAGTAGGTCTTCTAGCTATTAGTATTTGTCATCCGCCGGTGGGTACTACTCTTTGGAGTAGTCTTCATCCTTAGAAATCTGGTTATTTCCACCCCCAGCTCTAGTGCTTCTAACATCCTCATCTTGATTTTTGTCTTCTTCGGAGGAGACATCTTCTGCTTGAGCCTGTCGGGCAGGACCTTTGAACCTCCTTCCCATGTTGATAACAATAAGTTTCTTGGTTTTCTTCTTTGTGATGAGAAGCGCCATCATCTGCTGTTGTCCTTTGGCTAAGTTTAGGAGAGACTCTTGGAACTGTGTGTGTTGAGTTTGCAGATCTTTAACGGTATGCTCAAAAGCCATCTTATAATGAAATAAACAGTAAATATATGAGGAAACCTGTATCGGAGGACCTGCTTATGACATGATGCATGATATGTGGATGCAATGTTTTCAAGGACCTCAGAAGATTTAAATTTGCTAGCCAAAAAGGAAACAAAAACAACAATTGCATTAATAAGTTCAAGAGTTACAATTGCCTCTTGAGCATACAATAAAGAGACAACAAAATAAAAACTCCTAAAACCTTGGACTCGGGTTTCCCACGAATGCTTCCTCTTTGTGTCGATGTATGCATTCAGGGTTTGCTCCTCATGAAGTTGCTTTGTGAGCTCTAACACTTTCTTCTCGCTTACATAGAATCGAGCTTCAAAGGTGTTTCGTTCACTCTTGAGTTGAATCTAAGATCTTTGCAATTCTTCGAGGTCAGTAGGCATGTCAGGATGGAGAATGGTATAAGGAATATCCCTTTCGGCAACAGGCTCCACAACTATTGGTAGGATAGCTTGATATGACATCATGAGGTTTTAAGCACGAGCTCGCACCCATTTGAGATAAGTATCCAAAGAGATAAATTTATTATGTCCTAGGGTATCTCTATCAACTTTGTTTTCCATTCCCCAAGCTCGTACAAACCTTTGACAATAACCTTGAACATCATTCTCGTAGTCGAATACAATACCCTGGATAAACGCGTTATGAGGACCATCTCTTCGAGCATAACCAAATTGCCGTAGAGCCAGAGAAGGGTTATAAGTAATACCTACCCTAATTCCAACGAGTGGAACATTAGGGAATTCCCCATAGTGGTTAATGATAGTGACATCTTCTAGAGATCGGGAACACAAATAAATATCTGAATGAGAGAGTGACATTATCCTTTGAGACCACGTCATACCTTGTTCATTCTTTAATGCCGATCGGGTAAGGTGCGAAATAATTGACCTAGATAGAAACGATATGCAACACATAAGATCCCCTCTCCTCCTCGTACTGCGAGTGTGAAGAGAATGTAGAATGTCTCTAATAAAAGTAGGCACAGGGTTACGAGAAAGGAAAATTTTGACAGCATTCACATCAATGAGTTGGTCTGGATTAGGGAACAATACTAACCCATAGATTAGAAGAGCCAAGACTTATCCAAAATCTTGCAAATCCATAACCTCCCAAAATAGTCGAGCCTTCTCTAATAGAAATTTAGCTAGAAAACCCTTGACTTCGCTCCTTGTTTCCCAATTATCCACAATGTTAGACCACTTCAAATGTAAGGCTAATGCAATTTCTTCAGGTTGTGGATCTTTTTCTTAATCGGTGAAGGGTATTTGATCAAGAATAGGTACTCCCAACAGTTGAGAGAATTATTCCATTATGGGCATCAATTGATAATCGGGAAAGTTAAAACAATAATGTACAAGATCAAAGAACTGAAAGAGCACACACATCATGTCATCTTCAAAGCTTGAGGTAACCAGATTGAGAAGTCGACCATATCTTTTGGTGAATGAAGAATTTTCAGGAAACCTTGATGCTAACTCTTTGAGTTGAGGAGGAACACTTACAAAGCTGATTCAGATGGTATTTCTGCGAGCAGAAGCCATATCCTACAAAATAGAACAAAGATAAATCCCTAGGTCCTTGAAATGGTTAGTGAAAATGCCATGGCATGATGTCATGATGTTTATGATGTCATGAATAATTAATCACAAAAAAGCACACACACAACACCATAGGTTTAAGCTTGCATGGGGTTTATAGGTAATTACCCTCTTGAAGTTTAGTTGGCTTAACCTGTCCTAAAAATGTAGTCAGGTTCTAAGGAATCTCAATATCATTAATCTTTATTCATCGGGCATTGTTTCAAAACAAGCATCAAACTGCGACTGAAATATCCCGAAAGTTCGATCTCAATGAGTGTAGTATCGAGTATCAACAAACATCATCCTGCACCAAAGCCATCTATCTCACTAATTTCTAATGGCCAAGTTGTTCAACTAAGGTTCTATAGTCAGTTAGTGCTTTATGACACCACACAACGGCCCCGTATTCTCCTTGATCCAACACAAGGGACACTGGTACCAACAAATGTGTCACACTTACCTAAAATGCCCCAAATTCGGGCATAGGATTTATACAAAAAATAAACCCCAACATAGACCCAAAATGTATAGCAAACAATGCAAACAAGTAAAGCAGTAAAGGTGATCCAGCTCTTTAAAGTAACCCCACTTTTAGTAATTAAATCCCCAACAGAGTCACCAGTTCTGTAATATGGTGGGAGAACTGACTTGGGTGTTTTGTGTTTTATCGTGAATATTGCGGATAGCAAGAGTCGCGATCGACCTTTTCTTTTATCCAATAAAGGAAAGGGTGAAAAGAACAAGAAAGACCTTTTGAGAATTTTTCTTAAGTTTGGGGGGTAGGTTATGAAAAGGAAAGGTGTTAGCACCCTTTTCATCTGTATTTATCTACGGGCTCTTAATTTCTTGATCACTTTAAAAAATGCTTTGCGCTTGTGTGTGTTCGCAAATATTTTTTTAAAAAATGCCTAAGTGCGGCAATCTTGCAATGATTCTCGTATCCTTGAGAATGTGTACAAAATGTTTGTTTTGAAAATATTTGGAGTGTTTGGAAATATGTTTGAAAATGCCAATGTAAGGTAATTTTGTAATAATTTTCGTATCGCTTAGAATGTATACAGAATGTTTTTTCTTTGAAAAGTGTTTTGAAAATAGTTGTTTTAAAAGTGTGAGGTGTAAAGATGGTTTTGTGAGGAAGAAATTACGATAAATATACCTACTCAAAAAGTATTTATTCTTTTCCTTCTCCTTTAAATAGTTCTGCCTACTATTGGTTAGTAAGAAGCCATATCATTGGATGTGAGGGACAGGCGTAAGTCATTGTACAGTCATAGAAGGTAGCTTGTAAAATACTTTAGCAATTTGTCGTAAGGCACTAAGATCGTTTATCAAAGTCAACATCAAAGGGTCATCGAGAGACTATGATCTTTTAATCGAGGTTCTTTTCTAATGCATCCCACGCTCAAGGGACGTGACCGTTTATATCCGAGGTAACAAGTGTGGGTTACCCTAGAGTTGCATGTGTGCAAAGTGTGTTGGATTCAATTATTTTATCTTGAATTAGAATTATCTAATGTTTTCTTTTAAATCTCTTCATGCAAACCTTAATTACTAACAATAATAAGGAAAGTGATAAATTGCGGAATTTAAATGCCCTACGTTATTACAATGCTTTGGGAATATGGGGTACAATTTTGTGAATGAGGGAAAGAAAGCAATAAAGCCTAATTATCTATTACAAAGCATTGAATATGAATAATAATAAAATGCACAAAATGTAAAAGATAGAGAAGAATAAAGAATTTTTTTTATGGTTTTTGATGGAAACGGTTTTATAATTAACCTAATTAAACTAATTAATTTGGAAACAAGAATTAATTAATTGTTTTAAACCAAAACCTAAAAATCTAAGCTAATTGAATTTTAAAGAGAAAATAAAACCTAAGTTAAATAATTTGTAAATAAAATAATTTGAATATTAATGTCAATTTGGAAAAAAAAGAAGGTATTTTATAGTGTGAAAAATAATAAATACCTAGTTCTAAATATTTTAATTTAACAAAAAATAAAATAAGTGTTTAAATTAATTGAGTAAAACCTAAAAGTATCTTTTACGATTTTTGTTGTTTTGATTTTGAAAGAAAAGAAAATAATTAAAATTAAAAAAAAAAGGAAATTAATTGGATTAGGGTGCTGTAAAAGTAAAATGGGGGTTAAAAAAGAAAATGAAGCGTTGGGCCCAAAGGAGCTTTTTTTGTTTGAATCATAAATGAATAAAAAAATTGGGCCTGGTTGTTATGAGAAATTTGGGGGTGTTAGAAAGTAAGCACAAAAAGAAAGAGGCCCAAGTCAGGGAGGCTCAACGCTTGTTTTCTATTCAGTATAGCCAGCTTTTGAGAGTGTATCATGGTCACTTGCTCTGGGGCGTTTTATCTGATTTCCTAATGATCAGATGGTGATGGAGATTAGTGTAGCATGTGCTTCCTGGACTTGCCTGCATACGATCTCATGGAAACAAATACGTGAAAATTAAAAGGGTATTGCTGGGGCTCGAACCCAGGTCCTTATACACAAATGACTTAGCACACGCATGTTCTGCCACTTGGGTGGTTGTTTCATCCTTTCATAACACAACTTGCACTAAATTTATTATAAACTCATTCCTGATTGTAATTTATCCCCTACCTCACGCCAGAACAACAACACCATTGTTTTTTAAATTCTTAACTTGCTCATTTGTCAACCATATTTAAAAGTGTGAAGATGAACTTGCTCCAAATTTCACCATGAATTCAACAATGTAAATAACTTAAGCTAACATTCAAAGATGAACATAAATTTCTCTTAGTACCAAATTAAAATCTAATTTTTCTAAAACTTCAACTTCAAAATTCATATCACTCAGGCAAGATAAGTGAAATGTAAGCGCATGGTTAGCTTCAGTGCAATGATGTCTACATTTTTTATTTACAAAGTAACCATTAATGATTCTTGTATAAGAAGTTCAAAATTGAGAAAATTTACCTGAAAACTGGAAATCGTGTTTGGAGTTTGAGCACTTATATAGGTGTTTGGATGATCTGGATAGCTTCACTGAACTCCTAGGAAGCTATTGCAACGCTTACTTTGGATTGAGAGTGACTTGATTCTTCTGGAGAAGTCAAGTTGCAGGTGTCTGTTTTTGGAAATGGAGGATGATGAATATGGTGTTACATTGGTGTAACAAGTGTTTGGATAACTTCTATATGAGTTATAGAAGCTTTGTGAATGATTTAAAGTAAAACACACAAGTGGATTATGTGTTTGAAGTTCAAGGTCAGAATGTGCGACAATGGAGGTTTTGAATGCTAATTCTGATTTCAGAGTGTTTGAGAGGGTTAGGAGGCTTGTCAACTCGTATCTTAGCTTACAAATAATTCCATTATTTATATAGGGAATGTTTTAGAGGGTGAGATGGCTTGGTTTACAATGTCACGTGTTATGGTTTGGTTACTTAGATTTGAAGCAACTTTGAAATAACATTGTTCCAATGCATAGTACCAAAGGATCTGAGATTGCTAGGGGCTCTAGACATGTTGCTTATGGATTTAGCCTTGTGTATGTTCAGAAGAAACAATTGCAAGGCTCAAGGAGAGTGGAATTTATGATTAAACCAAAATGGAAGTATGAACTTTGTTCGAAAAAATAGAATGATCACTTGGACAATGGCTCAAGCACTTGGATAATGGCTCAATAAGTTGTGTAAACATTTAATTATGGAGTGATTTGCAAGTTAGAATCCTGAAAAGCAAGATTTATGCATCATGGCTTGAGATTTGATCATGTGTTCTTCATGAAAATGACCTATAATTCAAGAATGGATGCCCAACTTCTTCTCTTTGAACCTATTAGCTCAAGCATTCTAAAAAATGTGTTCTTGGACATTTTAGAAAGATTGAAACATTGTCTACAACCTTCATGTTGACCAATTTGGCTAAATCAACTTGGAACTTGTTGAAAAATTGCCCATAAGTTGGGACAAAAATATGGCCAGACTTGTTGAAAATTTCACTAAGTGTTTTGTTAAAATGTCATGACTTTATGGCCCTATATCTCATAATCCAAGCATTTTTTGGACATCAATCCTCAAGGACCAATTTGTATAATTCATCAAGATCTAAAACTTTCATGTTGAAAGTTTTCCTTGAATCATCTTGCATCTTAGTGAAAAATAATCATGAAGTAGTGAATTTATCAAGGTTAAAAACACTTAGAATTTTTCTAAGTATTGGAAATCTTGACTTTTTGTTGACTTTTCTTGATTTTCTTGATTATTGATGATAAATTTTGATATTTTTGAATGTCTTGATGATTCTTGATCTTTGAAATTCAATGTTGATCAAAAAGTCAAAGTTTGACTTTTTGTGTGATTGTTGACTTTTCATCAGTTGATCCAAATTTCAACTATAAATCCCTTGATCTTTAGAAATGATTTGAGCCGTGAAATTAGATCAAGATGTTGTGTTTTAGTCCTTAACATCATGCTCCAATTCATTAGGTCATGTACTAGGTCAAAAGTCAATGATCAGTCATTCTCAGTCAAAACCCTAATTTTGATAATTTTGCCCCTTTGATGATTTGAGTGCTTTTCTTGAGAAATTATGATCAACCTTTGATAAAATGATGAATATAACTTCAAAATGTTGATGTTGGACAAAAATTTTGAATTTTGACTATATGTTGACCACAGTTTACCTTTTTACCCAATACAACTGATTTTCAGTCATATGAGCAATTGACTGAGCAAATTTGTGATGCAAGACTTGAAACTTGGTATGAGCATTATTGGAGACCTATAATGAACCATGAAAGTCATTTGGGGAATCATAAGTCCAACTTTATTTGATAAAACCAAAACCCTAATTGTGGACTCAGTGTTTAGGATGCGAGCTTGTCTGATCAACTCTTGAGCATCCTTGAGCATTTGAGAACCTTTATGAGAAATGTCTTGAAGAAAAGGGAGGGAAAATTTGGGGCACAACACTATGCTTTTATACTGTTAATAGTTTTCCGATAAGGTTCCTGCAATTACATATTACTACTATGAATCATCTCCTCCTACTACTATGAATTATATCTGATATTGTCTTACTGTTAATAGCTTACAACTTGGTTTTAGCCAATTAATACACGAAACACAACAAAATTCATCCTTGCCTACAACTTCAACAGTTAATAATAACCACATCACAACGACTTATATAAATCAATACTATTATCGACCAAGTCCTATTAATTCACTTCTACTAAAATATTATATTGTTAAGGTCATCCTGCCAAATACTCACTAGCTCTATAATCCAATCCAATCATCTATTTCATTACTTTGCTATATGAGCTAGTTCTATAATTTGTGTACTTAATTTTCTAATATTAAGCAATTAACAGAATAAGGTAACAAACACACAGGAAACAAAGCAACCAAAATAAAATAGAAAACAGATGTTTAGGGTGTGCCCCTCGTCATCCAATTGTGCCCCTCAGCACAAAACTAAAAGGCCATGCCGCTCCTCATGGAGTTGTGCCGCTCGGAACACTGCTCTGCAAACCATGTCGATCGGCATGCTCGTGTGCCCCTTGGCACAAAGTATTTCTCATGCAATTTCTTCACAGGATTACTGAGTCCAACATAGAATTCTTTAAATCTTCCTTTGATTTACAGTATTTTCAACACAACATGAAACAATGCAGTATTACATCGTCATAGCAACATAACAACTATATCAAGAATATTATAATTTCCAGAAATAGATAGTTAATTTTGCAAACAACTCAGGAACATCCACAACATGATAACAACATGATAACGGACAATTTCAGAAACAACAAAAATAACATACGCATAACAATGTTATACCAACCCAATTCCTACATACTATTCATCACAATTCCCATTATAGAGTCAGAACTCCACCCTTACCTCAAATTGAAGGTCGCTTTACAATTTTTCTATCGAACCTAGCTTTGCCTCTTTTCCTTATTCCTCTTCTCTTCCACTTGCTATGTTACTGCATCAGACTTTCTTAATCTTTCTAATTAACCTAATTTCTTATTATTATAACTAATCCTAATAATAATATTATTATTCCTAATGGGCTCAACTTACACACCGCGCCTATTACTAGTTCTAACCATCAAAATAGGTCCAATTAACATTCTACTAATATTCTATACTTCCTAATATTATTTATTAATATTATTAATCAACTTAATTTAACTGAATAATAATAAGACTGCAAATTATACCGACATACACAACATATCAACAAATACTTCGAAAATAATTTAATTAAATAATTAATTAAATTAACGAGAGTTACACTACAACCACAAAATACGAGTACCTCATGTTTGTCGTTGAAATGTTGGTCAACTTAATAACGGGTTCCGATTATCTTAGCATGCTCGATGGTTGCTTTGGCTATAACTAAATATTTATTGCAGATGAGGATGTGCCGATAACAACATTTCATTTCCCGGGAGCCTTAGGCACTTATGAATGGGTGGTGATGCCATTTTGTTTGAAAAATGTTGGTGCAAGTTACCAAACAATAATGAATTTGATTTTTCATGAATATATCAAAACTTTTATGAAAATATACATTGATGATATAGTTATAAAGTATATATTGGGACGTGGTCATTTAGACCATCTTTGACAATCGTTCGAAAGAATGAGGAAGTACGGACTGAAAATCAACCCTCTTAAGTGTGACTTTTTTATGCATGCTGGAGATTTCCTTGGTTTTGTTGTTCATAAAAAGGGAATTGAGATAAAATAAAATCCATTATAGAAACTAATCCCTCTTCGACCAAGAAAGAACTCCAATCATTGTTGGGGAAGATCAATTTTCTAATAAGGTTTATATCGAACCTTACTGGAAAGACTCAAGCATTCTATCTACTGTTCCATTTAAAGAAAGAAGATTTACAATGGCAACAAGAGCATAAAAAGGCTTTTGACAACATATAACAGTAATCATTGCACCTTTCGATATTGGCTCCTCCTGCTAAAAATAATTGCATGAGATTTTATATTTCTACTTTAGACTTTACCCTAGGAAGTATGTTAGTACAAGAGGACAATAATGGCACTGAAAGACCCATTTATCACCTCAGTCGAGTCTTGAATAATGCATAAACTAGGTATAACCTGATAGAAAAGTTATGTCTTTGCTTGTACTTATCTTATATGAAACTTAAGCATTATATGAAACCTGTTAATGTTTGCGTTTCTTCATATTTTGACATTATTAAGCATATGTTATCCAAGCCAATTTTATATAGTATAATTGGAAAATGGACTATTTCCCTAACTGAATACTATAACGGTAGAAATGTTGAGACTAAGCCATTGGATTGACTTGACTCGCACATATCAAATAAAAATCGCCACCGCACTTTATTGGTTCCAGAGGAATGGGAAAAGAGCGAATAACCCAAAAAAGAGGGAGAGAGAATCTAGGTACGGGGGTTGGTTATGCAAAGGGAAGGTATTATCACCTTAAACATCTATGGTACTCTGCAGGAACCTCTTTGAAAATTTGTGTATTTTTGCTATAAGCGTTGTATAGAAAAATAGATGGTGAAGATGAGAAGAGAAGTATTTTTTTACAATTTTTGCACCCGCCTTAGTTGCAAATCTTTAGTGCCTATGTACCACCTTCTGTGAAATATAGGATCAGGGTACTCATAGTTCACCTTTAAAAATTTTAAAACACATGTGTGTTGGTTAATTTTAAGGAATGAGACATTATCGTCATATTCGAGTGGAAAACATACTTACTACCCACAATTATGAGTAAGGAGAATTTGCGTCATCTCAAAGTGGAGGATATATCTTTGATTTTTAAATCAACAAAGCCTCGCTCAACACCCAAGTGGAAAATATCGAATTTTTTTTATTAATAACCAAGTATTAAAAAAATATTTCGCAAATAACCGGGTTTCGGAAAAAATTACGCAAATAACCATGTTTGAGATGGCTCCACAAAGGAGGAGCCATCTCATTTGGCGCATCCTCCTAATTTTTTAAGGGAGGCGCCATCTCATTTGGCGCCTAAGGGCAAATGGCAAGCCCTAAGCCAAATGAGATGGCGCCTATGTGTAAAGCTAGGGCAAAAAAAAATTTTTTTTTTTCCTTTCCTGCGCGTTGCGTATTAGACAGAGATAACCAAAATTGAATTTTTATTTGAAAAAAAATAATTACATTCTACTGTTTTACATTTAAATAACAGTAAAAAAATAGATACAAAAAATACTGAAAAAAAAAAGATACATCAATGATCCCCAGGAACCCGGTAATGACCCCCTGTCCCGCATCCCCGTCCTCGCCTTTCTCTTGCTGGGTGCCGTCTCGTTTCCTGTTGCGGCAAGGTCGATGGCCCAGCGAAGTCAATGCGATCCGAATCCATAAAATCCGTAAGATCTCCATATCTCGAAGATCCGCTCTGGTACAGTCGGTTACCCATGCCCTCGAAGTTTGGTCGTGTTGGCGGTGGGTGGGGTTCCATGGTTGGTCGGTAGCATTGGTCGTCTGAGTATGGGGGGTAGAAAGGAAATGGATCTTGGGGTGTTTGGTACTGTGGATGTTGGGTTGTTTGGTGATATGGTGGTTGATGGTAGGTTTGGTCGGGTTGGTCGTAATCTTCTGACATTCCCATATCAGGGCTTAGGCTGGATGTTGAGGGCCCCATATTGGGATATGTGGAAGACTGAAATTGTGTATGGGGTATGTGGGTTTGCTGGTATTGGGGTTGGTATTGTGGTTGGGTTTGAGGCATATCTGGGTATTGGTAGTTTGGCGGTGACTGTGGTTGGTAGTACGACATTTGGTTGTAGTTGTGTTGTGGTGGGGATTGTGGTTGTGTGTTTGTTGGTCTGTTTCTTCTTGGGGGTGGGTTTGAGGTTGAAGGATTTTGGGTTTGTTGGTGGGGAATCGAGGGTTGTGCCCATTGTGTGCGTGGGTCAACCAAGTACCTCGGATGAGACACGTGCATATCTGGGTTACTAACCGACCTGTACCACGACATATATTGATCGGTGTGTCGCATGTTACCTTGAGTAAGGAAAACAGGGGATTGCAAGATGAAGCGGTGACGCCTTTGCCACATTTTACACCATTCTGGAGCAAAGTCTTTCCAGTTGGTTAGATTCCACTGGGCGTCGACCCTTTTTAGATGCCAGGGGGACAAATCTGTTGGGTCACTCGGTATCTCTTGGATCATTCCGAACTGCATCTTCACGCGGTCGCTGTGGTGCATCTCCACAATGTTGAACCGAATGAGTGCAGTCTTTGCAGTCCAAGTTGCTGCATCCTCTGGATTTGGAGAATGGTCCAGACCCAAATATGGTCTCCAGACGAACTGCGATAAAATTTAAATCAGGTAAGCGCAAAAGTAATGTATAAATAAATAAAATGAACAAAAGTTAAAAGCTACGACTTACGTCATCTGGGCCTAGGTGATCCAACAGATTCCGGTAGAGTGCGACATTGAATCTGGGATTCTTGCCGTAATCCATACCCCTCACGCAGTACCTATAGGAAATGAGAAACATGTTATTTTTAGCATATATTTTGGAAAGAGAAGAATAGTTATAAATGCTATAACTTAATGACTTACTTTGTTGCGTAAGGGAAACCAAAAGTGTTGTTGTTGATGGGGTTTAAGGACTCCATCCTCCACCAACCCCAGGCTTGTAGTAAAAATGCGCACCCATAAAATGTACATTTTTCCTTGACTGCGTTTTTGCACAAGGAACTGTACAGGTGGGCTAATACTGCAGAACCCCAACTAAATTTTCTAGTTTTATCAAAATTGGTTAGTAAATGTAAGTACATGAAATTTACACTATTTCCCGTACTTTCGGGAAATAAAAAAGTACCAAAAAGTATCATAATATACGTTCGGGCTTTTACTACTCGGTCATTTTCTGAGGAATTTTCATTTAATTCCATACTTGCATAATGCCGTTTCAGGTCAGTGAGTAGTATTCCCTGCCCTCTTGCTCCACCACCTTCTACCATGTCCCTACCCAACAGTTCTTCACACTGTGAGTTGGGTTGTTGAACCGACCCGTTCACCGCTTTACCGTCAATAGGGAGGCCCAGTAGCATGTAGACATCTTCGAGAGTGATGGTACATTCACCTATTGGTAGGTGAAATGTATGGGTCTCCGGTCTCCACCTCTCCAACATTGCAAGGATGAATTTGGAGTCAATGGTGCAGTTGGAGATCTTTATCACGTGTCCAAAACCTGCATATTCTAGATAAGGGACGATAAAAGGGTCGGGGGCCAGGTATTTGTGCAAACGGATTCTGAATCTTTGTGTATCCTGAGATCATAATTAAACAAGAGTAAGATTAATTAAGATGAACAACACGTTTTTTAAAGTATGAAAAATGTATAACCAAAGAAGAGACTTACAAATGCAGCAATGTTTTCCCTTGTGCCTCTGTGAGTATCTCCCATTGTTAGAAGGGCCATTCTTCAGAACGCTTGAGTGAATGAAAGACTTAGGAAGAAATAAGGAGTATGAGAGACTTAAGAAATATTTCGTAGCAGAGAGTGAGAGAGTGAGAGTTGTGTGGGTGTGAGATATGTTTCATAAGGTATGTATTTATAGGCAACTAATTCTGATGTAGTGGTTGCATGCCTGCGAGGTGTCACATTTGCATGCTTAGGGAGTTACACATATGCATGCATGCATTTACAAATAATGTAAGGTGTCACTCTTGCAGGCTAGGTGGCAGCCTAAGCCCATGCATGTAATACGATTGGACAGTAAGGGAGGCGCCATCTCACTTGGCGAAATAGTACAAAAATGAATGTTGTCGCCACCCCATTTGGCGAATAAGAGGTGTCACGTTTTACAGCATTGTCTCAGGCTAGGTGGCAGCCTTTGGGATGCCTTTCTCTGTTGCATGCAAGGCCATTGGAGCTGACGGGTGGCAGGCTTAGACAAAACATTTATGTGTGTATTATAGGGCCAGGCTAGGTGGCAGCATAAGCCCATGCATGTAATACGATTGGACAGTAAGGGAGGCGCCATCTCACTTGGCGAAATAGTACAAAAATGAATGTTGTCGCCACCCCATTTGGCGAATAAGAGGTGTCACGTTTTACAGCATTGTCTCAGGCTACGTGACAGCCTTTGGGATTCCTTTCTCTGTTGCATGCAAGGCCATTGGAGCTGACGGGTGGCAGGCTTAGACAAAACATTTATGTGTGTATTATAGGGCCAGGCTAGGTGGCAGCATAAGCCCATGCATGTAATACGATTGGACAGTAAGGGAGGCGCCATCTCACTTGGCGAAATAGTACAAAAATGAATGTTGTCGCCACCCCATTTGGCGAATAAGAGGTGTCACGTTTTACAGCATTGTCTCAGGCTACGTGACAGCCTTTGGGATTCCTTTCTCTGTTGCATGCAAGGCCATTGGAGTAGACGGGTGGCAGGCTTAGACAAAACTTTTATGTGTGAAGAATAGGGCCAGGCTAGGTGGCAGCATAAGCCCATGCATGTAATATTATTGGACAGTAAGGGAGGCGCCATCTCACTTGGCGAAATAGTACAAAAATGAATGTTGTCGCCACCCCATTTGGCGAATAAGAGGTGTCACGTTTTACAGCATTGTCTCAGGCTACGTGACAGCCTTTGGGATTCCTTTCTCTGTTGCATGCAAGGCCATTGGAGTAGACGGGTGGCAGGCTTAGACAAAACTTTTATGTGTGAAGAATAGGGCCAGGCTAGGTGGCAGCATAAGCCCATGCATGTAATATTATTGGCAGCCTTGGGGGGTTGCATCACTTACTTAATTGAAATATTTTGCCTTAGGTTGAACATAACATTCATTCACATAAACTGTAAAGTTTTCCAACCTTCGAATCAGTCATCTAACCTTCAAACATTCCAGCATTCATACCTTCATATAATCAATAAACCCAAAACATTCCCACCTTCATACCCAAAACAATTCTACACAATGGCCTCTTCACCACAATTTGTTGTCAAGGCACATTTCAACGGTGAGACATACATGTGTCCCACAGTTGGGTTTTTGTTTAGAAACACCGACAATGTCCGATTTCTCTTAAACGGGAAAGCAAATTTCTCCTACTTTAAGAAAAGATTGGAGGCCAAACTTGAACGAGGCCCTACATCCCAGATATTTTATCAGAGTCCAGTCTTTTTTGGAAACAACCAAGTCATATTTTATAAGGTTGCAATTCAAGATGACGAGGATTTCCAGAACATGATTTCCAGCCATGTCTATTCTGGAAACGACTCTATTGAGTTGTACGTTCTGTTTCAAGAGCCTCCGGTGACACAGGAGGTAGAGCCTCCGGTGTTACAGGAGGTTGATCCTTTGGAGAATGAGCAAGCCGAGGTGGATGCAGTTGATGATGAAGAAGAAGATAACGAGTTAGAGTTCGATGAAATGGTGAACGACGATTCTGACGATGATGGCATCCCAAGTATTCCTACCGACAAAATATACACACCACCTACGCACATGACAAACTTCAACATGGGCGGAGATGAACCTTCTACGGACTTGTTTTTCCAACCGTATATGCAATCAGATGAAAATTTAAAAGAGAAGGACAAGTTTCGTAATAGAGAGGAATGCATAAGGGCCATCAAAAAATTTCACATGCTCAACTCGGTTGATTATAAGGTGGATCGTGTAAACCCGGAAAGGTACAAGATCAAGTGTGTCCACCCTGACTGCATGTTCAAGCTGACCGCTTCATACAGACTAAGGGGTGACTGCTGGGTCATAGGTTCCATGACAACCCATACTTGTGTAAGTTCCACTCAATCACAAGACCACCGAAAACTCAACCATGATCTAATCTGTCAAGAAATCCTACCCCTGGTGAGCAACGACCCTTCTTTGAAGGTGAAAACAATCATCTCCCACATCACCACAGTTTTTAATTACACTCCGTCTTACCGTAAGGCGTGGTTAGCAAAGACTAAGGCGATTGAAAGGGTGTATGGAAACTGGGAGGAGTCATACCGAGAACTTCCCCGCTACCTCAATGCACTAAAGACATATTCTCCAGGTAGTGTTTATGTTCTGGAAACATTGCCCGCTTACGCCCAAGATGGTAGTGTTCTACATGGCAACGGAATATTCAGTCGCGTCTTTTGGGCATTTCAACCATGCATCGAAGGGTTTGCATCATGTAAACCAATTCTACAGATAGACGGGACTTGGTTGTATGGCAAGTACAAAGGCACTCTTTTGATGGCAGTTGCACAAGATGGCAACAATAACATTTTCCCCGTTGCGTTTGCCCTTGTCGAGGGGGAGACCGGTGGTGCTTGGAGCTTTTTCCTGAAAAATCTTCGTACACACGTGGCCCCTCAACCGGATCTATGTTTGATCTCGGACAGACATGCCTCTATTGAAAGTGCCTATAATAATCCGGCAAATGGTTGGCATGACCCTCCCTCTACGCATGTCTATTGCATCAGGCATATCGTCCAGAATTTCTCGAGGGAGGTCAAGGACAAAATATTGCGGAAAGCGGTGATGAATGCGGGATACGCACTGACACAGCCCACATTCAAATATTACCGCAACGAGATCCGTTTGTCTAACCCAGAAGCCGGTACGTGGATCGACAACATACCGGTCGAAAAGTGGACTAGGTCATACGACAATGGCCAAAGATGGGGGCATATGACAACAAATCTCATTGAATCAATGAATGGGGTATTCAAGGGCATACGAAACCTCCCCATCACTGCCTTGGTGAAATCCACGTATTTTAGGATGGCTGCGTTATTTGCCAAAAGAGGTGAAATGTGGTATTCGGTCTTGCAATCAGGACAACTGTGGAGTGAAAGCTGTATGAAATACATTAAGGCTGAAAGTGCAAAAGCCAACACTCACATGGTTACACGGTTTGACCGCCATAGCCACAACTTCATTGTGAAAGAGACAATTGACCACAATGAAGGCCTGGCAAGACAGGAATACAGGGTCATTTTACCTTCTCAATGGTGCGATTGTGGCAGGTTTCAAGCTTTTCGTATGCCTTGCTCTCATGTCATTGCCGCTTGTGCGCATACCCATCAAGACGCGCTTCAACTGCTATCAAACGTTTATAAATCTGAGACGTTGCTAACTGTTTACAACAACAACTTTCCTTTGGTGGCAAAACCGGACTATTGGCCTGAATACAGCGGTGATATAGTTTGGCACAATGACCAAATGCGAAGGAACAAGAAGGGTCGTCCCAAAAGCAGGCGCATAACAACAGAAATGGACGATCTTGACAGGTTGGAAAGAAAGTGTGGTTTATGCCGTCAGGTCGGACACAATCGCAAAAACTGTCCGAATCGGGCGTCTGGCTCGACCACATAAATTTTGTAATACAATAAATCTTTTCAATAGTTGTGTTGTAAACATTATGGGTTTTCCGTTAATAAAACTGTTCACACAATTTAAGAAATTCAATATAGGAAATTACATTAGGGTTTTCGCGTACAACAATGATTAACGATAATCAATCTAGGAAATTAAATTAGGGTTTTCGCGTACAACAATGATTAACGATAATCAATCTAGGAAATTACAACTGTTAACACAATTTCATCTGACCCATGCATCATCAGCATTACATCACTGTCTGTTTTGACTTCCTCCAACCACACATTAGGTCTTCCTATCGCATGCGAGGTTGTTGTTCGTTTTCGCTGGATCCTTCGAATTTTTTCCCCCTCGGCGATGTCTCCATCTAGCCACCGCATCAACTCCCGCTTCAGACGCTCCATGGAGTGAATGTGCCAGAATTTCATTTTCATCGCGGGTTTCGTGGCGGAGAATATAACGTAACCATCTCTGCTAAAAATCATAGGCGACGTCATTACGTAAATAAGGGAGTACAAAATAAAAATACAGTGCGAGAAAGTGTGAGAAATTTCAAAGAAACGGACGAATTATTTATAAAACGGCAAAAAACCCTAGTTTTGCCCTAGGCGCCAAGTGAGATGGCGCCTCCTCTCCTTTTTAAGGAGCATGCGCCATCTCACTTGGCTAAAAGCCAATGGAGGCGCCAAGTGAGATGGCGCCTAGGGCAAAACCCTAGGTGCATGCGCCAAATGACTTGGCTCCTCCTTTGTGGAGCCATCTCAAACATGGTTATTTGCGTAATTTTTTCCGAAACCCGGTTATTTGCGAAATATTTTTTTAATACTTGGTTATTAATAAAAAAAATTCGAAAATATCTCACTTCACTATATATCGTAGAAGTAAAGTAGCTCGCATCACTACAAGGATTGACAAGAATCTAATCTTTTGAGATAATTTTAAAGTAAAAAAGGCAAAGTGGAAAAATGGTTTAAATGATATTGATTTACTTTTAGTCTTTCACAAAAAATGTCAAAGTATGATTAAGTTAGAAAATATTTTAGAAAATGCATGGACCTAAGTCCAAGTTTATTGTGAAAGCGGTTCAAGTTAGAAAACAAGAAGAGTTTTGAAAAGGAGGGAGAAGTTTTTTGAAATTAAATAAGATGGGAGGAGATAAAGGGACTATCCTAAAGCATAAGGTAAAATCTAGGGAAAAGAACCATCTAACCAACCAGAAGCTAACACTTGACACAAATAGTCAATGTAGAATTCCCATCCTTTGGATTTAAACCGAGCAAGCAAAGATACTAAAACTCTAAAGAATACCAAGCTTCATGTGCATTAGGTCTTCACAAAAATTGGGCAGAGTAACAGTTGTATACATAGAATTCCTAATCACAGACAAAACAAATAATCAGAATAACCTGCACACAATAAAAATCAACCCAATGTCTTGGGGTAAACCCCAAGAACTCCATACAAAATAACAAACAAAGCCACAAGGTCTTAAGGGTATCAAAGGCTTCTAATCCTAAGTCCGAGAAATCCAGAACGCCATTAGGCCAGGGATAGTAACCAAATAGTCCATGTAATCTTAAGACTTTTTTATTGTTCAAGTTGGATATTAAGTATCTTCAAAAAGAAAATGAAAAGCTCAAGTGAGCAAAAATCAAAATGGAATAAAATAAATTCTCAAGTGAGCAAAGATAAAAAATGACATGAAATGTAAATGCCAAAATAAATGATACATAAAAGTAAAGGCATAAAGTAAAAGCATAAAGTAAAAGTCAATTGTTAGTGAGTTAGAAATTAGAGGTTAGTTGAATGACAATCTTGAAACATGCATTTGAAAAATCATTAGAAGATTGATAAAATCAAAGCTTCTCAACAACAAGTTTCATTTGCTTTTTGTCAAGTATATCATTCATTTCAAGTTCTCGAGGCGACAACATACGATCAACAATGTTTAAATGATTCTCTTAAACCAAAGTTTATGATGGTTCATTAGAGGATTGATAAGACCAAAGCCTCCTAACAATGAACCTCAAGGTTATTGGATGAAAGGTTTAAAATTAAACATACTTGGGCTTGCAAACATAGGTTTGGGCCACAAATGATCTTTTCTCGAATCGGGACAAAATTTAGTGCTATGTCAAGCAATCGTAAGTGTACTTATATAGAAGTTGCACCTATTTTGAGGCTGTAAAATAGCAATCTATGTACCATATGTTTAGAAAAATGATATGTAGATTATTCTCCAACAATATGTAGCACAGGTAAGAAAGGGATAAGATGAAGAGGGAGGGGATGTATTAGATGAAATTAGGGTTTCAAATATCATCAACATCGTTCATTCATTTTGGTGGATTTGGTTTTTTAACCCATTAACACCCAAGATCCAATGAGGTTGAGGAACTTGTCCCAAAATAAAACCAAAATCAGGACCAAAAAAAATAATAAAATAATATTTAATAAAATAATATTTAAATTGTTAATAAAAGGAAAATAATTGGTAAAATACACAAAGTATATTAATTCATAAAATAAAACTAAAAAAAAAAAGTCAAAAGTCAAACAAAAATCGATAAGTTTTGACAATTTTTTTAAAATCAGAAACTAATTTTTAAATATAAAGAAATAAGCAAAATAAACAACAAATTATGAAAAAAATAGAAAAATCAGAAATAAAAATGAGATGAGGTCACCAATATTTGTCAAGAGGTCATTGGATCCTTCCATGATTTTTCCAGAATTTAAAAAGACCAGAAAGTATTTTTTAAAATAAGGCAAACAATACAAAAATTATGAAAAATATCAAACATCAAAATAAAAATGTGAAAAAATATTCACAAAGTCAGAAATACTCAAAGTACTTTTGTATATTTTTTTCATAATTTTTGGATAAAAAATAAGAGTTATGAACTTTTCTAATTAAAAAAAATTTTAAACAAATTTTGTAAAAATAAAATAAATCTGAAATAATATGGGGCGTTGGATCTGATTCATTAAAACACGCTGGCACATCTAATGGCTCAAGAGTGATGATGTATGGTGATCCACAGTCAACAAGCGCGCATTGAAGTCACGATAGTCAAACTAATCACAACATTTCAATTGTCCTGCTCTCATTGGTTGAAGAAGCCACATATGTCATCTTCAACCTCCATCTACCCTGCAACTAGGGAGAGATCATGATTCTTAAATCTGTAAATTTAGACGCTTATAGTGGTATCATTAGATGTGTCTCTTCAAGACGATCACAACCATACCCTGGCGCCAAATTTATATAAAACACAACTTACTCGATTTGGAAAAAAATCAGAGATGTTTTGAAAATTTTGAAATCGAAAACAGAATCATCAAATGCATTGATTCATAAAAATTGAGTTAATAGCAAGCCTTAGTGAACATCATAAACCATTCCATTAATTTGAGTTAGAAGATTTGGTGCCTTAAACTACCTGAACGATGTCAGAGGAATTTTCTTTGAAATTGGACGTGGCTAGCACGATTTTGGAAGACTTATGACTTGGTTCTTCTTCTGTTAGCTTCAGTGAAGTTCAAGGATGAAGAATCAGAAAAATAATTGGATTTAAAAGTGGAGAAAACATGAATTCGAAAACTAAAAAATGTGAGTTATGGAGAGAGTTTGGCAGGGTGATTTTGGTTGTACAAGCTTGAGAAAATGAGAGGAGTGAGGTCATCTATTTGTAGGGATGTGAATGGTGCAAAGAATTGAGAGGAAAATTGAAGTTTGGAGGGAAATTGGATGGAGCCCAAAAGTAAAACCTTTGTGACTCCATGTGCATCAAAACTCAGCCAATTCATGCATTTTAATCCTTAATTCAACTTTGGGAACTTTTTTAAACATGTTTTAATCAAAAACGTGTGCTAACTTGGTGTTTAGAAGCTGGATTATGGATTTCAAAATCTGACTTGGAGGAAAAATGCAGGTCAAACTACCTGACTTTAAACTCATGGTGTGCACGATTTAGGAAGCCTTAGGAGATGATTCTTGATACATTGGAAAGATAATGTAACACTCTTTATAATGTGCCAAGAAATAATTCATTTGGATGCTTGAGATAGAAGTTATGCTTGGTCAAAATCAGGAAAAATACGCTGACTTTTATACTTAGAAAAATTCTAAGTTTTTTCTTCAAAAATGACCTATAATTTTTTTACTCCAAACATGGTCTTCCTTCAAAATTGAGCTTTGATCATTGATGCTAGCTTGAAGTATACTCCCTAAAGAGTATTGGACAACTTATATCACTCAAAAATTCATGAGATGACCTATAATATTTTTAGCTTAAAAAGCATCTTTCAATCATTTATAAGCTTATCATCAAAAAAAGAGTTAAGGTTAACATCCTTAAGATCACTATGAAGAAAGAATGAGCTCAAGATGATAAAAATTGACCAAGTTATGATCTTTTGAAGTCACTCAAAAGAATTTGATGGTTTATCTAGAGGACTTGTAGTCTTTCTCAATCATTAGTGATCTTCCATATAAAATTTGCTTGAAACTCTTTAAGTAATTTGGTAATAACCCTTTACAGAGAAACATATCTTTGTAATCAATCAAAAATGTCCAAATATGAACAATATATAGTCCTTAGAAGTTCAAAACCCTATCTCTTAAAGCATCAAAATGACTTGGAACCCCTTTCAACTTTTGACAATCTTTCTTGCACAATTGCTTTTGCTATGTGAAGAGAAGTTGTTTTGGATGATAATAAGAACCCATAGCAACAATAATCACTTCCAAATTTTGAAAAATCTAGAAAATTAGGTACTTTTAATCAAGGAATCAAGAACTTGTCAAATTAGGTCAAACTTCTTGAATCAATCTTGCATCTCTTGACTTTCCTTAGAAAAGTAGAGCATCATAAGACATAATAGGCTTTGAAATCATGTTGTCTTGAAACACACAGAAATATGAAGCTTAAATATCAATGAAGCTTTTTTGAAGAAGGCATGGAAATAAACTCATGAACCTATGAGTCAACCTGATGAAACGTGTTGTGTCGTCACCTATAATGTCAACATTCATAGATCAAATATACATTATATTTATTAGTTAAAAGTCAATCAAAACAAGATATACATGTATGCACATACAAATCAGGGTGCTTGGTGATCCCACATGTGCAAACCTAAAGATAGGAAGAAGAACAAAACCCTAGTGTGTGATCTTGATATGATTGGGTTGAGATTGAAATGATGAGAGATCTTAGGGGAAAAAATTGGGGTATAACAGCTGCCCTTATTTAAGTGTCTTCTATCCGGAGATACAAAGGTTAAACTCTTCGTCTCGACAAGATTGAAGATACTTAAATATAAAACAAGCACTATTTTTAGCCCTAAGATGCCATGAAATGCTTATGATCATGCATGCAGACAAACAAATCCAAAGGTGACATAGGACACCACTGGGGATGCGGGAAATAAAAATAAAGGATCAAAAGAAAATTCGACCAGGAAAATAAATTACTGGTAAACAGAAGACTTGACTCCACAAGGGTAAATCCCAAGGAGGAGATAAAGCATCTTTAACTCAAACATTGAGAAAAACATAATGGATGACAAAGATCGACAGATAACTGCGAACTACCCACTCACAGAGAAGTTAGAAATAAAGTAATGTTAACTCACAGGGAATAGACATGGTAAGATGCTACCGGTGAATACTAATATTAGGGTAAGTATTAAATGATTGGCACCAGTACTTATAATTGGAAACAAAAGAACTTCTTTAGAGCGAAGTGAATCTCAACAACGAACTATCTCGCATAATGACGAGACTACCATTTATTGGAGTAACAAATCTCAACAACAAACTATCTCCCATAATAACGAGACTATCATTCATCAGAGTAACAAGTCTCAACAATGAACTATCTCCCATAATGACGAGACTACCATTCATCAGAGTAACAAATCTCAACAACGAACTATCTCCCATAATGACGAGACTACCATTCATCAGAGTAACAAATCTCAACAATGAACTATCTCCCATAATGACGAGACTACCATTCATCGGAGTAATAAATCTCAACAAAAAACTATCTCCCATGATGATGAGACTACCATTCGTCGGAGTAACAAATATCAACAACGAACTATCTCCCATAATAACAAGACTACCATTCATTGAAGTAACAAATCTCAAAAATGAACTATCTCCCATAATGACGAGACTACCATTCATCGGAGTAACAAATATCAACAAAGAACTATCTCCTATAATGAAGAGACTACCATTCATCGGAGTACAAATATCAACAACAAACTATCTCCCATAATGACGAGAATACCACCCATCGGAGTAAAAAGTATCCATAACGAACTATCTCCCATAATGACGAGACTACCATTCATCAGAGTAAACAAATCTCTCCTGGGATTGACAGACTTATTGGGGAAGAACATGTTGCTCAAATAAAGATACTACCATTTGATGTCATGAGAAGGAATTGCAATAATGTTGCTGGGAAATGAATCTTGGCTTCTCTAGGGAAATGCCAATATATTCCTGCTAAGGAGATAAAGTCTTCTCGTGTAAAATATATGCACATTCTTAATACAGGGCTCAAAGCCTACATATATCAAAATAACAATGTTGTTGGGGACCATAAATCCAAGCCAGGGACAAACCGAAATGAAACAGTCAACCAAGACAACACCTAATGAGGATTAAACTCAAAAGGGGACCATGTTCCATCCAGATAATGAGCTAAATAGGAAGGCTAAAACAAAATACTTCCACGACGGATACCTCAATGCTGAAATTGAAAGGATATACACTTTCTGGTTAGGGTTGACGATCTAATGAAGAGAGGGTAACATAACTCTGCAAATAGGGTAATATCCCAACAAAAATATTAATCAATTCAAATGATCAATGACTTTTTATTCAGCTATGCATGATGTATGTATGAATGTTATCATGTATATGCTGACAAAACAAACATACAACACTATGAATAACCAGACAAAACTAACTTGGGTAAAGTCAACACTAAGATAAATCACATCCAGGATGAAGATTCCATGAGAGAGTAAGCACCAACTCAGGAAACAAATTTCCATTTCACGGCTTAACTCTACTGGGAAGAAACATGGTTTGAAAAAAATAATCAAAATACAATCTGATATTACTAAACCAAGGCAGTTGCAGGGATATGAAATCCTCCTCCAGATTTCACCGGGGAATATCATGCATACTTCAACTGGGGAACACAATGCCTCATCGTCTAGTCTTCAACTGGAGATTCCAATACTAACCTCACTAGGGAAGGTGAAAAGTAAATCTCGAGACTTCAATTAGGGATCTTGTGCTAACTTCATTGGGAAGGAAAGCGTCATGTCATCGAGGAGAGCTCAAGTACATTATTCAAAATTAAGGATGATAGTTTGTGTAAACTTTTCTGGGGAGAAATTATGAAAATTCATGGGGATATTCATCTTAAAGGTAAACATCATCCTCGATCCATCTGGAGATCTAAAGAAGTTATCATCACAAGAAGAGGTCAAAATTATGGGGATTTTAAATCAAACTCAAAACTTTCCGAGAGAAAACCCAAACAGTTGACAGCTGTCTCAAACCTTTTTAGAAAAGAATACTGCCCTTGCCAGGCTGTCTAGGAAACAAACAACAACAATAATGTCATTACTACCAAGATAAATGATTTGCAAATGATTCTAACTCAACACGCACAGAGGGAAAATTTTTTTGTCAAATGAGCAAAGACCTCACTAGGGAACTTGTGATAGAGGTTTCAAACCAGGAAAACCCAAAACCAAATAATCAACTTGAAGAAGATCTGAACTAAGACTTAATTGGGAAAAGATGAGATCACAAACCCAACACCCCCATATATAAATTGGTATGAAATCCAAATATCCAGACCACAAATGGATCATTCACATATCAGAAAGAGTAATCTCGAGATACGTCTTGAGGAATCCTTTCAGAACTCCGGAGTTAGTCCATCCTTAGAATCACTACTTTTGTTCCACTTGAATCACAAAATCTGAAGCAAAAGGTGATTTGAAAAGTTATTTTCAAAAACATGTTTTTATTAATAAGTCTTTTTGTTTTGAAAATTACTATCAATAATAATTGAAATTTTTGTAAACAGAATAAAATAAGAACCACAAAGAATTAGATAAAGGCTCAAACATTATTAATAGAATGGTAGTCCGCAAATGGAGTGACTCCATGAATGATTATAAGGTTTGGAAAATGGTAAGTATATGAAAAAGATACATTGAAATACAATGACCACTATTCTCCCTAACAATTTTGAACTCCTTAACATAGGCTTTAGTTGAAGTGTGATGAGAATCTTAGAAGATTGTTGCTTCAATGATCAAGTCTTGTTTGGCGCAGTTACTTGCCAATAAATCCCTAACTTTTTCCTAGGTTTCCCTGGGGAGTTTTCAACCTACCGGGAAGGTTTATTCTGTTTATGTCTCTAACTCTTTCCTAGATAGCCCTTACGAATTTTCAGCCTACCGAGATGCTCTTTTTTGCCTAAGCCGCCCTTTCGAGTTTTCATGAATGTGTCAACATTCATGGGACGTGGGAACTCCTCTCCATCCATAGTTTCAAGAATCAATTCACCTCCAGAGAAGGCATTCTTAACAACATACGGGCCTTCATAATTGGGAGTCCACTTTCCCCAAGAATCAGTGTTAAAAGACATGATCTTCCTAAGCATGAGGTCTCCTTCTCATAATAGATGAGGCTTGACCTTCTTATCAAAAGCTTTCTTCATTCTCTTCTGATATAATTGGCCATGGCATAGGGCTGTCATTACCTTCTCTTTAATTAAATTCAAATGGTAAAACTTTTTTTGGACCCATTTGGCCTCTGACAATTTGGTTTCCATTATTACACGCAAAGAGGGAATCTCAACCTCGATGGGGAGTACCGCTTCAATACCATATACAAGAGAAAACAAGGTGGCACATGTCAAAGTGAGGACGTATGTACGATACCCATGCAAAGTAAAAGGGATAAAATCATGCCAATCCTTATAGGTAACAACCATCTTCTGGATTATCTTTTTAATATTTTTATTAGCAGCTTCAACAGCCCCATTCATCTTAGGTCTTTAAGGAGACGAGTTGTGATGGATAATTTTGAATTCTTCACAAAGTTCTGTCATCATCTTGTTGTTTAGATTTGAGCTGTTGTCGGTGATAATCCTGCTTGGCACACCGTATCAACATATAAGATTATTCTTGGTAAAGTGCACTACCACCTGCTTGGTGATGTTAGCATAATAAGCGGCTTCTACCCATTTGGTGAAGTAGTCAAATGCCACCAAGATGAAATGATGTCCATTTGATGCCTTGGGTTCAATCATTCTAATCATATCAATACCCCATATCAGTGAATAAATAACATTGAGAACCGTTGGAGGCACATGAATCTTGTCAGCATAAATCTGACACTTATGGAACTTCTTTGCAAATTTATAACAGTCAGATTCCATTGTCAGCCAATAGTAACCTTCCCTAAACATCTTTTTTTCCATTGAATATCCATTGGCATTGGTACCAAAGGAACCTTCATAGATCTCATGCATCAACATGTCTGCCTCGTGTCTATCCACGCATCTGAGCAAGACCATGTCGTGATTTCTTTTGTATATCACATCTTCATTGAGGAAAAAGCTACCTGCCATCCTTCTCAATGTCTTTCTATCTTTATTCGATGAACCAACATGTATTCTTGAGTATGGAGGAAGCGCTTGATATCATAATATCAAGGTTTTTCATTTGACGTACCCTCCGTAGAAAACACATGAGCGGGTCTATTAAGACGTCGAACAGTGATATGAGGTACATCATTCCAAGTATTCAATTGATACATGGAAGCCAATGAGGCTAAGGCATCTGTCATCTTATTCTCATCTCCGGGAATGTGATGGAATTGAACTTTATTAAAGAAATGTAATAATCTTCTAGCATAATATTTGTAGGGAATCAAACCAACATGACGAGTATCCCATTCTCCTTTAATCTGATTTATTACCAAAGCTGAATCGCCATATACATCTAGAATTTTGATTCTGAGATCTATAGCCTCTTTAAGACCTATGATACAAGGTCAACATTGTAGTAAAAGGGATATGTGATCCATGGGGAGTGATAATCACGACACTAATTCCCTTCCCATAAGCATTTCCAACTCCATCAAACACCCTACCCCATCGGGATTCAAGATCAAGACCTTCCTCAAGCAAAGGTTCATCATAATCTTTTACTTTCAAATACATTACATCCTCATCCGGGAAATCATATTTAACAGACTGATAACCATCAATTGGTTGGTGAGCAAGATAATCTTCCAACACACTGCTTTTTATAGCTTTCTGAGTATGGTATTCAATATCATATTCAGAATATAGCATCTGCCAACGGGAAATTCTTCCAATAAGAGCAGGCTTTTCAAAAATATACTTAATTGGATCCATTTTGGAAATCAACCAAGTAGTATGATTCAACATATATTGCCGCAATCATTTTGCCGCCCAAGCCAAAGCACAACATGTTTTTACCAGCATAGAATACCGTGACCCACAGTCAGTAAACTTCATAATAAGATAATAAATGGCACATTCTTTTCTTCTCGTTTCATCTTTTTGTCCCAAAATACAACCCATAGAATTATCTAACACAATTAGATACATAATCAATGGTCTTCCTTCAATAGGAGGGATAAAGATAGGAGGTTGAAACAGATACTCTTTAATGCTTTCAAATGACCATTGGCAATCGTCCGTCCACACACAACCTTTATCCTTTTTTAACAGCTTGAAGATCAGTTCACGTGTCGCAGTCATATGTGGAAAAAATATGGAAATGTAATTCAAACATCCAAGGAAGCCTCTAACTTGCTTTTCATTTCTTGGTGCAGGCATTTATTGAATTGCCTTAACTTTATCAGGATCAACTTCAATTCCTTTTTGGATGTAAATGAAACCTAGCAGTTTTCCTGAACGAACACCAAAAGTAAACTTATTTGGATTCAAGCAGAGACGATACTTTCTCAAATGCTGAAACAATTTCAACAAATCTTCTATATACCCTTCCTTAGTCTGAGATTTGATAATCATATCATCAGCATATACCTAGATTTCCTTATGCATCATATCATGGAATAGGGTTGTCATAGACCTCAGGTACATTGCTCCAACGTTCTTCAACCTGAAGGGCATCACTCTGTAAAAGAATGTTCCCCAGGGCATGATAAACGTTGTTTTTTCCATGTTCTCAAGAGCCATTCTAATTTGATTGTATCTAGAAAATCCGTCCATGAACGAAAACAGTTTGAATTTTGTTGTACTATCAACAAACATATTGATATGCAGCAATGGAAAGTCATCTTTTGGACTAGATTTGTTTAAATCCTTATAATCAACGCACATGCAGACTTTTCTGTCTTTTTTGGTACTGGAATAATATTGGAAATCCGCTGAGGGTACATTGATGCCACAAGAAAACTGGCATCAATCTGCTTTAAAACCTCTTCTTTAATCTTCACTTCCATGTCAGGATGAGTTTTTTGCAACTTTTGTTTAATTGCCAGACATTCTGGATTTAGCGGCAAATAATGCTCTACAATATTTGTATCTAAACTAGGCATATCTTGACAAGACTAGGCAAAGATATCCATATATTCCTTCAACAATTCAATCAACCTACTCTTCACATCAGGATGAAGTAGTGCCCCAATCTTCCTCTAAACCCAAGTTAATTGTCTCCAACGGCTCTTTATATGGATGAATGGAATTTTCCTCGTGCTTAAGAAACCGTGAAACCTCTTTTGGGATTTCTTCATATTCTTCTTCCTCAGATACATACACATGATATTCAATGTTGGGAAAAGGTGCAGGGTCATTGCATTCAACTGGTTTTTTAATTAATCTGAACATGTGATTTATGATTGATTTTAGAAACTGACACATTTAACAAGTGATAATGCATATATCATTTATTTTGAAAGGGTTTTTTTTATTACCATTTTCCAAGAAAAAGCAGAAAAATAAAGACATAATTTTGGGATCAAAAACAACTTTTATTAATGATTTTAAAAATCAAAACAACAGATATGCCCATACAACATCATTACTTCCACCTTGGGTAGAGTGAAAGATTTTTGAAAAGACAAAAAAATTACTTTGAAATGTGATTGCAAGAAGGAACATCAACAGTGATCCATTTTTGGACTCTGACTTCGTGTGTCATGAAGTTCAGCATCCCTTGCTCTGATTCATCTTCAAGAATAGCATTAATCTTTGGAGTAGTCAGATGAAGATACCCAGCACTGTGAAAGATGTCTTGATACTTACTTAAAGTAGACTTCAGTTTCACAACTTCCTTCTTCATGGAGAAACCCGAGTCGGTCCCATTCCCGTTCACATGAGGATTAATAACTTTCCCACACACCTTGCTAGGGCCTTTCTGAACTACATGATGTGCATCCTTAAACGAGGCAATAAAATCTTCATTCTTCCTTATATTGTTAATAGATAAATCTTGGAATTGAGTTCCAACAACAACTTCATCAACTTCCACAATGCTGAAGGAGGACAAATGAGATATTAATAGAGCTTTCTCACCATTCATAATGACCACCTTTCCTTCATGAACAAATTTTAGTTTCTGGTGCAAGGTTGAAGTAACAGCCCCTGCTTCATGGATCCATGGTCGTCCCAATAAACAGCTATAGGCGGGGACAATATCCTTAAACTGGAAAGTAATCTGGAATAAGTGCGATCCTATGTGAATAGGCAAATCTTCCTCTTCGGTGACAGACTTCCCTCCAACCATCAAATGCTTTCACTATGATTCCACTTGGGCGCATGAGAGCCCCCTGGTACTTAAGCTTCATGAGTGTACTTCTTGGTATAACATTCAAAGCAGACCCATAATCAATCATCACATTGGAAAAAGATTTGTTCTTATAATTCATGTAAATATGGAGAGCCAAGTTATGGTTTCTTCCTTCATTAGGCAACTCATCATCACAAAAGCTCAAATCATTACAAGATGTAATATTCCCCACAACACTGCTGAACTGAGCCAGAGACATGTCACTCTCAACAAAAGCTTGATCCAAAACTCTCATCAGAGATTCCCGATGAGCAGAAGAGTTCATTAGCAAGGCTAGAATGGAAATTTTGGACGGAGTTTGCAACAATTGATCCACAATCTTGTAATCACTCATCTTGAAGATTTTCAACAGAACATCAACATCCCTTTCCTAAGTGGCGCCACTAGATTATCCCACCATTTTCTTAGGTCCAGCAATTCTCAAACGTCTTCTTTCCAGAATCATCATCTCCTTGAAAAGTAGGGGCAAAGACTCGACCACTGCGAGTTACCCGACCGACTTCAGCAATATTCTCAACATGGGGCAAAGGTTAAATAGGAATTTTTACACCATCTTCCAGGATAGTTACATTGTATTTACAAGGCACAACTTTATCTGATTTATATGGAATAGAACCAGGTAGACAAATAACTACAGGAGCAACAACAAGCTTATTGTGGTATTCAATCTCTACAGGAGTGGGAACACCAAAACACGGCACAATGACATTCACCCCTACTTCAGAATATTTAGCCATCGCAGAATCATTATCAGAGAACATGTCTTCTTTAGAAGGAAAGAATTCATCAGCTGAAACATATTCATCGTTGGACATGGCCTTAACAGAGAAATCTTCAATCATATTAACTCCATTTTAATCATCTCTATTTCCCTTGACTTTAATAGTACTATTATTTAAAAATAAATGAACACATCTTCTTACCACGAAACACCCCCATGAATCCCTACAGCAGGCTCGACAAGAACCATAATGATGTACCTCCTGACTTTCCATGTGACAAAATATAGCATGCAACTACACCAGATCATCATTCATATAGTTCACATACAAAATTCAGAATTCTTTGGTGAATCCATAAACCATATTTACATCCTCTTCATACTCATCCCTTGGCCTAATTATATGGATAAAACCTTCACCCATCATCTCTTGAAGATCAACTCTCACCTTATCATATCCATGGATATCTACATTGCAAATACTACAACCTGTATGGTCATGTGTATAATAGCTGATTTAATAGAGATCACCATGCATCTTCACTAAATCTCCTCTCACCAAGTTAATATAAAAAATCCGGAAGTCCCCAGGACAAGCATCAATCATATTCATGTTGCTTCCACCTCCATGCTTGTGTAATGGATTATCTTTTACGTTAGGTCCAACATATTTGAAAGATAAAAGACCAGATCTCACCATCTTCTATACTTCAGACTTTGTTGTACCCCAAAATTTTCCCTCACATTCTTCAAGTTATATCCTCATTCTCCTAGGGTTTTCATTTGCTCAAGGATACTCAAGAATTGATCAGACAAATTCTCCTCCTAAGCAATTGACCTACAACTAGGGTTTTGTATTTTTCAAGGAAGATTGGGTTTTTAATGCCTTAAGTGGATTTAATAGTTTCTTATATGTCTCCAAGAATGCTCATACCATGTTTCATGCCTTACATCACAAGTTTGCTCAGTCAATGGCTCAGATGACTGAAAATCAATTGTATTGGGTAAAAAGTCAATTGTGGCCAACATACAGTCAAACTTCAAGATTTTTGGTCAACATCAACATTTTGAAGTCATATTCGTCATTTGATCAAGGGTTGATTATGATTCATCAAGAAAACTCCCAAGTCATCAAAAGTCAAAAGTTGCCAAATTAGGGTTTTCTTAAGAAGAAGTCAACTTCCCTTTGGCCAAGCACAACTTTCAAATGCTTCATCATATTTTCCTCAACCAAATATCATTTTAAATGAAATTAAATTCTCTACAACTTTGTCTCTCTAAGATCAAGTCCAAAAAATGCTTCATTTGAGAGATATGAGCCAATACATTATAGGTTATTTCAAAAGTCAACAAAAAGACACTTTTTGTCAAGGCATTACATCATGATAAATTCTTCAAATGCAAAAATGATAAAAATATATATTGTAGAGGACATCTTGAGATTTCCAAAAAGTCCAGGATCACCTTTAAATGATGAAAATTGAGAGAGTTATGACTAGTGCAAGTTGGGAAATTTTGAGCAAATGCATGAAGTTCAAATTGAGCAAACTTGAATCTTTTACTAATGGGCCTAACATTTGAGGTTCAATCATGTTTTTGAAATGTTTAGGGACCTCTAAATCCATTCATTCATTTTTGTGATTTTTATTTATTTTGATTTTGATTTTATTCATTTAAAATTCAAAATAAATCAAATAAAATGTCAACTAAATGGATTTAGGAGCATGGCTTTTGTTTTGGACCAGATTTGAAGCCCAAAGAGCTAATGTAAAGCTAGCAATATCGTGTGAGACATGATGATATAATTTGGCCTAAAAAATAAACTTTTCATGCAAGATTGAAAGCAAATCTTTTCACCATAATGCACAAAGATTTATCCCACATTTGTTAACCTAATACATTCCTCTACATGTATTCAACACATTCAGATCTAAAAGACACGCATGCAAGCCTCCTCAAGAAACCCTAAAAACTCACAAATTTTCCTAAACTAGGGCACAATCAAACCCTCCTCTCCAGCAAGCTTCGATCGATTTTAAGCACTCCATCAGCTTCTTGAGACCTCCAGTAGTCACTCCCAATCATCCTTGAAGGTCGTAGCAGCCCAGATCGTCACAGCCAAGCGTCATCGATTGATTGAATTTACTTGAATACAAACTCATATTTCATGTATTATTAGTCGATTTTATACATACATTCCTGTTTATAATGATTTGTGGATTTGTTTAGACTCATTGTTTGCAAGTTTTAATGCATGATTAGAGATATGCCATCGTTAGGGCACCGAGCTTGTGAATCTTCGAAACCCTAACTACAGGCCGTTTCAATCGAAACTAACATCACCATTAAATTCATGAGGCCTCAATTAGTTGACATGGTTACCCTTCTTTCTCACTTTGCCTTGACTTTGTAGGTTTACAAAATACCTTCGCCGAAGAAGACGAAGTTGACCACCGAAGGTGGTAGTTTTACTCTTGCACATTTATTATGTATTATTTGATTGTTGTGTAATTGACGCGAAACAAATGGTGTCTTACTGGCCAGGCAGCACGCGTTAGAGCATTCATATGCAAGGGCACGGGTTCATTCCCTTCCTGTTGCATTTTTCACATTGTTTTTCTGATTCTTGTAGATCAAATGTAGCGCATCCTACACCTCAAAAATGCACCATCAGCTTCGCAGCAATCAGATCTGATCTAACGCTTCCGGATTCGCACACTCACGATGCACTCCCTATGGATGAATGCATCAGATCCTTTGGGCTTGCATTTTGGGCCTAACGGATTTCGTCCAGCACCCTCCTTGTTTGCTATAATCAAGCCCAGTCTGTTTTTTTAAATATTTTTCTTATACTTTTCTTTTTTTATTATTTTATTTATTTATTATAATTATTTAATTAAACTAAAATATTAGTTTAGTTTCACTAATTAGGTTTAGTTTTAATCACCTTTTTTAATTAATTAATTAAATTAATTAATTTTCTTGATTAAATTTAATTAGATTCTTAGGTTTTTTTTATTAAATTAATTGATTTCTTAATTAATTATTTTTTAGGATTTTATAATAAATTCATCATAAATCATTTTTTTCATAAAAATACCAAAAAATCTTTTCTTTTCTATTTTTCATATTTTTAGATCGACTGTGCGAACGTAGTTTTTATTTCTCGCATTTCTTTTCATTATTATGTAAGTGTGTATTGGTTGTAATATCTTAGGAATTTTTTACTTCCGCTTTCTATTATGTAACTGCCCCGAAGTGATGTAATAGGTTTAGGTTTACTTTCTGTCTTTACTTTCCGCACGTTACTGCTTTTCATTATTTTTATGCTATTATTGCTTAGTAATTAGGTTTACATTGAAAGACTAAAACTAATTGATAGTTAACCCTAATTGCAAGATAAAATAATTGAAAACAAATCCCTCGCACACTCACACCTCTAGGGTAACCTCCGTTGTTGCCTTTGGAAAAACAATCATGTCCCTCGAACGTGGGTACGCTTTAGCAAAGTCCCTCGATATAAAGATCATAGTCCCTCAATGACCCTTCAACGTTGCCCTTTGCTAAATGATCTAGTCCCTTAATAAAGAATTTCTAAAGCATCCTTACGAGTTTCCTTCGATGATTGTACATTGACCCACGCATGTCCCTTCACATCCAACAATAGGGCTTCCTACTAACTAATGCTAGGATAACACTATCTAAAGGAGGAGGAAAATACAAGAACGACCTTGAGTGGGTAGAACGCTATTAATCGCTAACTCACAAAACTTTTAAAAACAAAAACATTTCACACAGACACTTTTGAAATATTTTCAAAACACTTTGTACGCATTCTCGAGGACAGATACGAGAATCATTACAAAGTTTCGCCTTACAATTGGCAACTTTTCAAAATATTTTTCAAACACAAAACATAAAAGCATTTTTTCAAAGAAAGTGAGCTAAGCGATTAAGAGCCCATAGATAACTACAGATGAAAAGGGTGCTAACACCTTCTCTTTTCATAACCTACCCCTCAAACTCAAAATCTTAAAAGTTCTTTCCTATTATTTTCACCCTTTCCTTATTGGATAAAAGAAAAGTCGGTGGTGAATCTTGCTATCTGCAACATTTGCAATAAAATGCAAAAATAAGTCAGTTCTCCCACCGTATTACAAACTTCAAAGGATAACAGTTTTTGATGTTATGCCCTAGAGCTCCTTGATGAAAATAACAGGTATGATCCGCCTTATAATACCATGGTAAAGGTGAAGGTATAGCAGGGGGAGGCCTAGTCTGTACCAATTTCTTTTGAATCAAGGCCGGAAACAACTCTGCATAACTCATCGGAATATAATCAAAAGCTTCTCTCTTCTGAACTTTCCCTTGATTTTCCTGAGGAGGTGGTCTTTGATAGGCAACAATAGTCCGAGTTGTATTTATAACTGGAGTCACAGAAGCAACTTGTTGTTGGTACTAATGACGTCTTCTTGGTAGTCTAAACTTTCTTTCTTCAATGACAACATTTTTTTCACTCTCTTTCTTCCTAGAAAACCCATATGATGATTTCTTCGTTCCTTCATCTTTTATCAAGCGTCCTTCCCTAACAGCTTCTACTAGACGAACACCCATGCTTACCATCTTAGTGAAATCACTTGTTTCACTACCAACCATCCTTTCATAGTAAAATGATCCAAGGGTTTTGAGAAAGACCTTGGTCATTTCTTGTTCTCCCATTGGAGGTACCACTTGGGCGGAAATCTTGCGCCAACGCTGCGCATATTCTTCAAATGACTCTTTATCCTTTTGAGCCATCGCCCTCAGGTAGTCACAGGCAGGTGCCATAAACATATTGTATTTGTACTTCTTGATAAAATCTTCGCCCAAATTATTAAAGGTACAAATACTGCTATTGTCCAAACCCATATACCATTTCAATGCAACACCAGTTGAGCTATCCTAGAAGAAATGAATACGCAACGCTGATCATCAATATGAGTGGACATCTTTCTAATATACATCACTAGGTGGTCACGAGGACAAGAGTTGCCCTTGTATCTCTCAAACTATGGCACCTTAAACTTCACTAGTACTTTTACGTTAGGAACTAAACAGAGTTCACCGATGTTCTCCCTGAATAGCTCTTTCTCTTGAAGAGCCTTCATTTCCCTCTGCATCTTATTGAATTGGTCCTGAAAGTCATCCAGTCGGTCATAGAAACCCACACTTTCAATTGGTGGAGGAATAGGACGATAAACTTCATCATTAATAAACGACACAACATTCATTGAGCGAGGCGTAAAATAATGAATCACATTTCTAGCAGCAAGAGCAACATGCACCACAAGAGGCGCAATAACAACAATTGCTTGAGTAAATGGAGCAACTTGAGAATCAGGATTGAAACCTTCTGGCATGAAATTTTCAGAAATTTCCCACGGGTAACCTTGAGGCATACAGTTTTGAGCAGCGGTAACTGGAGTAACAAAAATGGGAACCGACGGTACTTCGGAAACAACCGTTGTTTGTTGTGGCTAAGCAATATGAGGAGACAAAAGAGTAAGCGGTGGCTGATTCTGAGCAGCCATCAATGATTCCATTAAAGCGGTCAGATTATTCTTACCAACATTTAAAACAGTAACTTCTTCATGCAGCTCGCGATTCTCTTGTTCAATATTCTCCATTTTCTTCCTGGAATTAGCCCGAGTATTTTATTAATGAGACAACTTGCTTGATTGAACGATGTAAGAGAAACACACTAAGACACCTAAGTATGAATAGAAATGCAAAGAATATGTGCAAAATGATGTATGATATGTGGTGCATATGATTTATTCATCATTCTTATCATAATTTCAAGGAACTCAAGGAATTATAAACAATTGCAAATATTAAAGTACTAATACATTTTGAGATACTGATAATTTTATTATAATAACTTTAGAATAGATTACATATTTTAGTATAAGTTTCAATAATCCTAAGCACAAGAGGATAAAGATGAAATCTAAAATCCTTAGGAACCAAAACTGATGAAAATCTCTCCACGCACCGACGGTTTCCCATAAGTCTTGCAATATGAGCCTTCAATAGCTTGTTCTCTTTTGCCTACTTGTCGGCGACTTCTTTCCAACCACCGGAGTCACAAAGTGAGCCACTAGGTCTTGGATGAGCTTTAGAGGAAAATAAATCCTCCACAGATCGAACTTCAAGAATCTCGATCAAGTCATCCTTCTCTTTTAATTCTATTTGGTAGGATGTCTCTAAAGTCTGACACTTGTTTTTCCATGCTTCATTCTCTTTTTGCATCCTAACCAGGGCAAGCTGAAGTTCTTCCACATCATCTAAAAGGGGAGGAGTAGTTATCATAAACATATCAGGTTTAGGATCTTCATGATAATATGGCATCTTCAATTGAATTTCCCTCATTTGTACCCAATGGAGATGAGGTTCCAAAGAAACAACTCGTCTTGGTCCCAAATCTTTTCTACTTTTCTTATGAATATGTTGCCAAGCCTTTGCAATATCTTCCTTAGATTCCTTATTATCTTATCCTTCTTTGAGAAAGAAACCACTCAGATGAATACTATTTGGTTTGTCTCTCATCGGATATCCAAGTTGACAACGCGCAAGAACGAGATTGTAGTTAATTCCTCCCTTTGTACCAAGAAGGGGTACATTGGAGAAACTACCATAGCTATCAATAATCTCCACGTCATAATAAGCCTGATGATACCAAACAATGTCAGAATGAGTGAGAGCCATAATCTTTGGTGCCCAACGAGTCTTGAGAGTAAATGGTAAGTATGTGAAAATATACAAGCCTATGCTACAGGAAGTCCAAATTTCAACAGAAAAAAATTCATACAGAAGAAATTCCAAATTGGTGTTCGAAATAGGAGCCATGATTGGATTGTTTTTGAATTTCGCACATATCGAAGTGACATTTGAAAAAGTAGTCATGATGACCATGATGTCAGTATAGTGTTGGTTGAGGTATTAGAGTATTCAAAAATGCTAATTTCTTTTGTTGGTCAAAGGTGACATTGTTTTTTTTGGGTGGGGGGGGGGGGGAATTTGTTAGCTGGGATTTTTGATATTTTCTCAAATCTTAGGATATCAAAAGGAAGTTTGAAGAAACACTTAGAAGAAGTTGATGATTCTATTGGTGTTTTCGATGGATATGTGGAGATTTTTTGACATGTTGGTTATAGAGTAAAGTTTCGGAATCCTTATGTACGCAATAGTATTTGAGACTTATAGATTTTCAAAGAAACATGAAGACCATTTCAATAGAGGCAGTTGGAATGTGAAGTGTGGCTAAATAACTACCTTTTGGCTTTATCAACATCTGAAGGACGTGTGGAAGCAAGTTTGAAGGCGAAGTGCATGCAAACAAAGACTTGTCATTCAGTGGAAAGAATACTGTTTTTTATAGTTATTTAGGATTTAGTGTACAAAGGAATTTTAATGTTAGAATTCAGTGTGTTAAATTTACTATAAAAACTCATTATACTCAAAGTATTTGAGCAAAGAGAGAAACAAGTTTGATCGAGTGCAATGTCTGTATGTAAACACCATTTGCATTTTACGCAAAATCTTTTACATTAAAATTACTTTTCTGCATTTACTTTCAGTTCTTTCAACTTCAACCACCGTCGAATCCTTTTTACATTTCCAACACCTTTACTTTATTTCTTTTATTTGACTTTCAAGATTTTTCCTACATCGATATCCTTGTCTCTTTACACAAAAATCATACAAAATCCAGAAAACTTTATGCACATGTGGCCTAGAATCATGTAGTCGATTCTGCAAGTAACCTTTTAGAAGACTAGTACTTGTTTACTAAATTTCACGGTAAATAATATCCTGATGTTGATTTGTGAGAACCAACACAACCAACAAAGTTCAAATTTGAATAGCCGGTCATATCAAGATTGTGGTTTTTCTAAATAATCTTTTATTCCTTGAAGGTATCTTAATAGTTTATTTGCATTTTTCTAGTTGTTCATATTTGGATTATTCTGCTATCTTCCTAAGATTCCAATACCAAATACAATGTTGGGCATTTGGCATACATGAGCAAATATAAGATTCCTAAAGAAAAATTATATGGAATTTTCTTCGTTTATTCCCACTCAAAATAATTTTAAGACATTGGTTCAAATTGAACTTGTCACTCTTTCCGTGGGAACAACATTTGGTGAAAACCCTTGTGTGTAAGCTTCTACACAAGGGTTCTATTTATAGAACTACTTGTATGGGATGCAAGCTAAAAAACCTCACTTAAGTGCACCATACCTTATGGTGTATTATATTTAACTTAAGTGCATGATACCTTATTGTATTTTGTATTTCGCTTAAGTGCATTGTACCTTACGATGTTCTCCAATTCACTTAAGTGCACTGTAACTTATAGTGTTCCTTATTTCACTTATTTATTCTATCTCTCATTAATTTCTACCTATGTGTGTGACCTTTTAGGGTTTCATGACAATGATAATGATATTAAACCGCATATTTAATATAATAAACAGTTAGTGATATCTAGAAACACACCACTCCTACCCAGGTCGTGAAAATGTCATATGATATGACAAAAAAATTCTATGATAATGCTTATGTGTATAATTACCCTTCTCCCCTATTATGTATATAAAACACAAGGCATAGACTGTATCACCCTTATCTAGTACAATATTGGACCCTTAGACAGTTATCTTTTTACACGGGATGCGCAAATTCCATCTAGGTCAATCATGTTCCTCAACATGATTTGTGGAGTACCCATCAAATGTCTTTATGGTCATCTACTTATTGGAAATATTTGACCAGCAATAAAGTAATCGAATCCATATCTAGGGTCCATAGTTGTTTCAAGTCGAAGGATGGTATACACTATGAGTGCACCTTCCTATTAGAGATGTTTTGTATGATGTCAAAACTAAGGATTTTTTAGCATTTATGTATATTGGATGGTATCATCTTGGTCTAAATGTGTATCTTAGTATTAGAGAACTTAGATATGGTTTGAAAAAGGTTGCATGCATTAAACAAGGTTTTATGTAAAAAACAGGTTCGTATGTCGACACATACATGTTGTGCGTCGACACTTGTAATGCATTTTTGAAGGATGTAGCCTCTATAATTCATGAGTTGGAACATACAAAATTCCAGGTCAACACATAGAAGAAAAACTATTCTATTAATCGACACATACGAGTTTTGTGTCGACACATGTAACTCATTTTTTAAGCTTATAGCCTTTGTAATACATGTGTCGACACTTTGACCTATATAGGCTGGCTCATGCTTTGAATGTGTCAACACATGACCTATATAAGTTGACCCATGCATTAAAAATACAAAAAAAAAATCATTTTCGTTAAACCTTTTACATTCATTTTTGCTTCTAACTTGCACACATATATATACCTCATACATGCATCATGAAAAAGTTGATGAAACTATAAACATACAAATAATTGCTCTCCATATTCATATCTCATGTTCTATGCACACACACAAACAAATTACACATTATAATTCTTTATTTGGGTTCAATCTAGAATCAGAGTTGATAACATCCAATTTAGGTTTATGTGTCGGTAAATTGGGTTGAGAATTTTTGGGGGTGTTCATTTGAGGGTTTTAACAATATTTTGCAATTCAGATTCGATCGGGTGAAAGCATTGAAGAACAGGGGTTCTTGAAAAGGAGTAGCGTGAGACGTTGAATCGGTTGGAAGCCTTGGGTGAAAATAATTGGCAATTTAGATTCAGCAGAGTAAAAGCTTTAAAGAACAGAGATTCTTGCAAATGAGTAGCATGGGACGGTGGATCAAATTGGTATTTTTGGGTGACTTGATCAAGCTCAGATTAAGCAAAAAAAAAGTGTTAGGAAAAACATCAAACTAAGGGTTTGTAGGGTTGGATTGCTACAATTCTCTTGTAAACAATTTTTTGCAAAGGAAGATTGAATATCTCAATTTCGAATAAAATTGGGGGTAGATATAGCTATAGCAAGGACAATTGGTGAAATTCCTTAAAATATACTTTTTTCCTCTCTTTCTTTCTGTCTCTTTCTCTCTCTCTATCTATCTATCTCTTTACTTCTCTACTTTATGTTTAATCGCAAATTGTTAAGTTCATTGATTATGCATTGATACGTATAGAAAAATCCTTTGTTATTAAACTTGAAATTGCTTTGTTGATTAGATTACTATTCTTAGAATTGTAATTTATATTCATATAAATAAATTCAAAAGGAATATCAGAGTTGCACACTAAGTGTTTGATAATTTATTTCTTTGTGTTTGTTACCTTATAATTCATTAGAAACAAGTTGCTATTGTGTATAAATTCAAATGTGTTTCTTGTGAAAATATATTTTCTCAATTTTCTATCATTATGCTTTCATATATCATTAGTTTAACGCATATCTGAGCTCTTCGATAATGGTTCGGATTAGACAATAGTTGATCTAGGTTGTTTTTGCTTGCCAAACTTTTTAAAACTATTTTTTCAACAAGTTTTTTAACTTGGGATCTATTCACCCCCCGCCCTCTAAGCTGACATTTTCTAAAAAGTGGTATCATGAGATTTGATTCATTTTACGCTTCAAAAACGCTTATTAGGATATGACTTCTAAACCTAAAGGGGCGTACAATAGAGCACCAATGTTCAGTGATGAAAACTATAGTTATTGGAAAGCTTGTATGTGTATCTGTATTAACTCATATGATAAGGGAGTGTAGAACGTCATTATCAATGATCCTAATGAAATTACAGTGAATAATACTAATGGTGTTGTCACACCTGAACCGAAAGCACAATGGGATGATAATGATAAAAATTTGTGGGCTTGTGATTGGAAAGCACAAAATGTTCTCATATTCTCTCTTGGTGTTGATGAATATTATTGTGTTTCCCATTGTGAGATTGAAAAGGTATGTGGAACGTATTACAAGTTGCCCATGAAGGAACTAATTAAGTCAAACAAGCTAGAGTAAATACATTGAAACAAGAGTTTGAAATATTTTGCATAAAGCATCGTGAAACCATTGCAGACAGGCAAAAGTGGTTCACTCATCACATAAACCGTTTGAATTCACTTAGGAAACCGATTTCCAATGAAATTGCTTCTAATAAAGTTTTTAGTTGTCTTAATACTGAATGGCAATATAAGGTCACCACTATTAAGGAAGCTAATAATCTTATGGCACTAGACTCGCTACATTGTTTAGTAAGCTTGAAAAATATGAGCAAGAACTCACTTGCTTAGAGAAACATGAGAAAAATCTTGAGAAGAATCTAAAGAAGGAGAAATGCAAAGAAAAAGAGATAGAAAAGAAGTTAATTTCTCTAAAGGATTCTAGTTTAAGGTCCTCAACAAATGAGACAGGTGATAATGAAACAAGTGACGACGAGAATTTTGTTAACCCACATTTTGTGAGTTAATAAATGCCTTTAATTTCTATTAATTAGTATGTTTATTATTTTAATAGTTGTAATTTCTTTCCTTTTAGTAGTTTTTATTTTTTTAGCTTTGATTATAATAGGTGCTCTGTTTTTATTATTAATGTTTGTTTTTGTAAGTAAAAGGTTAGCAGAGTCGAGCCGGGGCATGACTGTAATGATCTTTTGCATGGAGCACAAGCTAAAGAACTTAGAAGGACGAAGACAAAAATGGAAATAATTGTTGCAAGAAGCTAGATGATAATAATAGTGTGGAAGGAAGATAAATTTAAGGGAACACTTTGTTGTGCTGAAAAAGAAGAAGAAGTAATCCAAGTTCAAAGCTCAAAGGTGTGGGCACTAAAAGAAAAAAATGGGTACAATAGTACACTACGCTAAGGACAGTGTGCCTCCTTCACCTATTGTGGTAGTCTTCCATAATACACTTTGTCTCCCACCATGGTATCCTTGTGCCAAGTTCCTTGTTGGTTAAGCACTTGAGGTTTAGCATTGGCACTACTTTTTGGTATGGGCTTGATGTGATTTCCTCATAGTAGGCCCATGATCTAATGCAACACAAACCCTAATCCTTGGTCTATAAATAGAGATGCATTGATAAATGAAGGGATTTCAGTTGTTCTAAGAGAAAAACACCAAGAGTTTGAGAGCATGGATAGTAGAGTGTGCAAGAGTATCTTTCCTCATCAATCCTATACTTGTTGATGAGCAGTGGAAGGACTAAATATATCTCTTGAATATTATCTATCTCAAGTCATTCTCCATGTCTCTCTTAGGTTTATATATTTTATTCATTTAGTGTTTAAGAGATGTTCCTATTGAGAATCACGTTTGTAGCTTGTATTTAGCTCACTATGAGCTAAACCTTTTATATTAGAGCAATGTGAAGTTAATATTAAAGTGTTTTAATGTTAAATTATGGGTGTTTAAGTGATTTTTTTTATTATATGTTAATTTGTTACAAGTTTATTTCTTTGATTGATCAACTTAGGAGTATATTACAACTTGTTATTGTGAGAGATCTAACAACAAGTGATTTTCTTAATAAAAATAGTTGAATGAGAAGGATAGAGATACTCACTTTCTTAGCTTACTTATAGATAAAAAGCTAGAACTATTTAGGATTTTAGAATACTAAAATACGCATATTAGGGTTATAAGTAAGGCTTAGAGATTTGTTCCCTTGTCGTTGTTATGCATGCTTTAATTTTATAGAGACACACCACAAGATCACTCTGACCTCACCTGTCACGACACCACACGTCATAAAAATGTGAATACACTAATGATATTAATGGAACATAGCTCAAATGAATCACTCTTAATATATTTCCACTACTTTTGGCATCTGTTTTAAGTGAACTTGAACTCATATACACCTATCATTATTTCTCTCTACTCATGCTTAAATCAAAAGAATAGTTTCCATACAAAAATCAAATCTAAGTGTTGTACCCAAAACTTTTCCCTCTTTAGTCTCAATACATTTTCCACAAAAGATCTCAAATGCTCAAGGATTCTCAAGTGTTTGATCAGACAAGCTCACCTCCTAAGCACTGAGCCTCCAAATTAGGGTTTTGAATTTGTCAAGAACAATTGGAATTTTGATTCCTCAAATTACTTTAATGGTTCATTATAGGTCTCTAAGATTGCTCATACCAAGTTTCAAGTATTTCACTACAAATTTCTCAATCAATTGCTCAGGTGACTGAAAATCAATTGATTTGGGTAAAAAGTCAACTGTTGGTCAAAATACAGTCAAACTTCATGATTTTTGGCCAACATTAACATTTTAAAGTGATATTTATCAATTGACCAAGGGTTGATCACAATGCCTCAAGAAAAGCACACAAATCTTAAAAGGGACAAAATGGTCAAAATTAGGGTCTTGATTGAGAATGACTGATCATTGAATTTTGACCTAGTACATGACTCAGTGACTTAGAGCATAATATGAAGGACTCAAACACAAAATATTGACCTAACTTCATGGCTCAAATCATTTCTCAAGATCACTGAATTGATATTTTAAATTTGATCAACTAATGAAAAGTCAACTGATACACAAAAAGTCAAACTTTGACTTTTTGGTCAACATCAAATTTCAAAGATCAAAATTCAACAAGACATTCAAAAATATCAAACTTGATCATCAAGAATCAAGAAAGTCAAAAATTCAATTAAAAAGTCAACATTTCCAAGACTTAGAAAAATTCTAAGTGTTTTAACCTAGATAATGTCAATACTTCATAACAAATTTTCACCAAAATGCAAGATGATTCAAGAAAAACTTTCAACATGAAAGTTGTAGATCTTGATTAGCTCTAAGACTTTGTATTATAGGGTAGATGTCCAAAAAATGCTTAGATTTTAAGATATAAGCCCATGAAGTCATGACATTTTTCATAAAACACTTAGTGAAAATTTTGGCAAGTTAGGTAGATTTTTTGTCCCAACTTCTTAGAAATTTTTCACCTAGCTACAATTTGATTTAGCAAAAGTGGTCAACATGAATGTTGTATACAATTTTTAAATCTTTCCTAAATGTCCAAAAACTTGAAGAGATCCTTTTTGAGCTAGGAGAATCGAAGAGAAGAAGTTGGGCATTCGTTCTTGAATTATAAGTCATTTTCATGAAGAACACTTGAACAAATCTCAAGCAATGCTGCATAAATATTGCTTTGAAGGTTTCAAGCTTTATAATCACTCAATAATTATATGTTTACACAATTGTTGGAGCCATTATCCAAGTGTTTGAAGCTTTGTCCAAGTTGATTTTCCATTTTTGGCACAAAGTCACCACTTCCATTTGGAAAAGTGACTTTAATCACATTGTCAATTCTTCTTGAGCTCATACATTATTGCTTCTGACTCCAAAACATTGAAAATTATGAAGTAACATATCTATAACCTGTTAACCACCCTACAAGCTCTTGTACTTCACATAGAAACCATGAATTTCAACTTTGCTTCAAAAACAAGTTTCAATACCAAAACATGTGATCTTTGTTTTCTGATCACTTCAAGCCCTCAAACCTTTCACTATAAATAGAGGCATTATTTTTCAAGTAAGACACGAATTCAGAAGCCTTGAAACTCCCTCAAACTCCCTAAAATCAAACTTTGCATACAAACTCCATTTTTTTTTTGCCATTTTTGACTTTAAACCTCAAACACTCAACCCACTCGTGCGTTTTTATTTTGAATCCATCACAAAGCTTCTATAACTCAACTAGAACCTATCCAAACACCTGCAACACATCGTTAACATCATCTTCCTCATCTTCCATAACCAAAAATAGTAACTTGCACATTGACTTCTCCATAACAATACAACCACTCTCAATCTAAAGTAAGCATTACATTAGCTTCCTAGAGGTCCAGTGAATCTACTCAGATTATCACAATACTTCCATGAGTGCTGAAACTCAAAATACGATTTCCATTTTCAAGGTAAGTTTTTTGAACTTTCAAATCCTTATACAAGCATCATTTGCCTTTGATTTTAAAAGATAAAATGTAGACATCATGGCCCTGAAGCTAACCATGCCTTTAGATTTCATTTATATTGCGTGAGTAATGTGAATTTTGAGTTTGAAATTTTTGAAAAAAATAGTTTTTATTTGGTACCAAGCAAAATTCGTGTTTATCTTTGAGTGGTAGCTTAAGTTCTTTACATAATTGAAATCGTGATGAAATTTCTAACAAGTTTGATATTTACACTTTTGAAAATGGTTGATAAATGAGTAATTTACAAATTTCAAAAATGTAACAATGGCTTTTGGCACGAGGAAGAAGAAGATGACATATTCAAAACTAAGTTTATTTTAAATGTAGTGCAAGTTATCTTAATATCGGATATACAAGTCACCCCAGTGGAAGAGTGTGTTCGTATAAGGCATTGATATTTAGGGACCTGGGTTTGAGCCCCAGCGTCGCCTTTTGTTATTTTCTCATATTATTGTGTCCTTTTTTTTGTTTGTTTCAGCGCTCCTGGGCCTCCTACCTTGGGCCTATAGAATTTTTTTATATTATTTTTCACCCCTCTGATTGCTCATCACAGAGCAGGCCCATAAGTTTTTTTATTATTGATTTGTTTTCTAATTTCAAACAAATTTATTGTTGCGCCTAACATTTTTGCTATTTCCAAACGCACCTGATTACTTTTCAAAAACCCCCAACCCAATAGAATATTTCTATTTTGTTTTGGTTTTACTTTTTATTTATTTATTTTCTTTAATAAAAAATACAAAAATGTGTTTTTATCAAATAATTAGACTACATTTTTCTAACTTTATTTTATCTATACATTATTTATTTTTATAAATAAAAAATCCCAAAGACATTTTCTTAACTAATTAATTTCTTTTAGAATTGAATTTAAATTGGACTTAGGTTTATTTAATTTTATTTCTTGAATTAACTTAGACTTTAGGTTTTGTTAAATAAATTAATTAACTTCTCTTGTAAATTAATTAGTTAATTAGGTTAATTAAAACCTTTTCCATCAAAAAACTACAAAAAACAAATTATTTTCGCTTTACATTAATCTCGTGCATTTTATTAATTCGAATTATTATACAAGTACTGGGTTTGTAATAGTAATTAGGGCTTTATTGCTTTATATTCCCCATTTGTAAATTTGTATCCCCCATCCCTAAAAATATTGTAATAGTGTAGGACATTTAAATTCCATAGTTTATCAATTTCTATATTATTGCTAGTAATTAGGGTTTGTATGGAAAAACTTAAAATCAATACTTGACAACCTAAATACAAGATAAATACATGAAAACAACACACTTTGCACACTTACACCTCTAGGATAACCCACACTTGTTTCTTCGAATAAAACAGTCATGCCCCTCGAACATAGCATGTTTTAGCAAAGACTCTCGATTAAAAGATTGTAGTCCCTCGATGACCCTTCAATGTTACCTTCGGTAAACAATTTTAGTCCCTTACGACAATTTCTAGAACATCTTACAAGTTACCTTCAATGACTGTACGACGACCCACGCCTGTCCCTCACATCCAATGATAAGGATCTCTATCAATCAATGAAAGATAAGCATTATCTAAAGGAGGATGAAAAGAACAAAGAATTTTTCAGTATGTAGATTGCTCATAATTGCTTGCTCACAAACAAAAACCACTTACACCTCACACTTTCAAAAACACTTTTGAAACAAACATTTTGTATATATTCTCAACGATACGATAATCATTACAAAATGGCCTTACATTGGCATTTTCAAACATCTTTCCAAACACTTCCTTTTAACAAATATTTTCAAAACCAACACTTTCTATACATTCTCAACGATACGAGAATCATTTCAAAGTTTGTCAAACTTAGGGATTTTCAAAATATTTTCAAACTTACACAAACACAAAGCATTTTAAAGTGATCAAGCAATTAAGAGCCTGTAGATAACCACGGACGAAAAGGGTGCTAACACCTTACCTTTTAATAACTTACCCTCTGAACTCAAGAAAATTCTCAAAAGGTCTTTCCTGTTCTTTTTACCCTTTCCTTTATTAGATAAAATAAAATTCAGTGGCGACTCTTGTTATCCATAACATTTGCGATAAAATGCAAAACACCCAAGTCAGTTCTCCCACCGTATCACAGAACTGACAACTTTGTTCGGGAAACTAAAAGTGGGGTTACCTTGAGAGCTAGATCACCTTTATTTATTTATTTGTTTGTCTTGTCTGCTTTACATTTATGGTAATTCTTAGGTTTTACTTGTAAAGATCCTATACCCGAATTTGGGGCATTTCAGGTAAGTAGCAATAGATCGTAGAGACTATGCGGCGTAATACCGACATGGTTAAAGTGATGGCTATGTTAGTGTGACACATTTGTTGATACTGGTGCCCCTTGAGTCCATTCAAGAAGAATACAGGGCCGTTGTGCGGTGTCATGAAGCACGAACAAACCTTAGAACCTTAGTTGAACAACTTGGCCATTAGAAATTAGGGAGATAGCTTGCTTTGGTGTAAGACTAAAGTTGGTTGATACTCGATGCTACACTCATTGAGATCAGAATATTGGGAGATTTTGGCCACAGTTTGGATGCTTGAGCTAAAACAATGCCCAATGAAGAAAGATTAGTGATATTGAGATTCCTTAGAACCCGATTACTTTCTTTAGTACAGGTTGAACCAACTAAACTTCAAGAGGGTACTTACCTATAAACCCCATGCAAGCCTAAACCTAAGGCCTTGTGTGCTTTGTTTATGTATGATTATTTGTTCATAAACATCATGGCATCATGCCATAGCATTTTCACTAACCATTTCAAGGACCTATGGATTTATCTTTGTTCTGTTTTGTAGGATATGACTTCTACTCATAGAAATACCATCTGAATCAACTTCGTAAGGGGGCCTCCTCAACTCAAAGGGTTAGCGTAAAGGGTTCCTAAAAATTCCCTGTTCACCAAAAGATATGGTCGACTTCTCAATCTGGTTACCTCAAGCTTTGAAGAAGACATGATGAGGGTGCTCTTTCAGTTCTTTGACCCTGTACATCATTGTTTCACCTTTCTCAACTATCAACTAGTGCCCACAATGGAAGAATTCTCTCAACTATTGGGGGTACCAGTCCTTGATCAAATATCATTCACCGGTTTAGAGGAAACTCTAAGGCCTGAAGTTATTGTAAGTGTTTGTTGGCAGCAATTTTGGTAAAACACTGGCTTGATAATGTTTTTCTAAACATCTTGACATTTAAAGCAAAGTGGTTTTGAATGATGTCAAAGAAGATGAGTTGACATCTGCTTCTTGATATGATCGTGACTTCGTATTTGTTTCCTGTTTTTATGCGTCCCATTATTCAAGATTTGTGACTCATAGTTTGCGAAAAATATGGAGGAATATTTTTCTATTTGCATTAACCTTATGGATTATATCTTGGCATATTTTCATGGAAATATTCATGGGATTGGAATATTTTTTTTCCAGCCCAAGCCCACTGTTGCGCCTTTATAAGGACTTGTATCCTTATTCATCAAGCTGCAACTTTTGAAGAAGAATATATTCTTTCTGTTTTAGAAGTCTAAGTATTTTTAATTGTAATACACTCTAAGTATTGGTTTATTACTTGAGTTGTAATTTGAGTTGTTAATTGTTCCTCATTCATAAGCTTTTAAGTATTGAATGATTGAAGTCTTTAAAACTTAATAATTATGTTTTTCTTCACTGTTAGTGATTGAAGGGATTTGAGGAGGGCCTAACACCTAGGTGTGTCTTAGATCGAAGTATAGCACGGGTAGTGATTAGACCATAAACTGGTTATTTACTGAAGATCTATGAATTAATACTATTTAGTGGACTTGTCCCTGGCTTGGTATCCCCCAGGGTAGGTGTTGTTGTACACCGAACTGGGTTAACAATCCCTTATGTTTTTATTGCTTTTGATATTGTTGCATTATCCTGAGATATTTGTGTCGTGACATCTTCTTTGACATCACATATCTGATACCAGAATTTCAACTAGTATCAGAGTAGGCATCCTACCCTATATCTGGGTGAGATATAGGGAAAATACTTTATGGTACTATGGACAAGGAAGGAGGATTTGTGAGCAGACCACCCATACTGGATAGAATCAACTATGACTATTGGAAACCACGTATCGTGGCCTTTCTAAAGTCTTTAGACAACAGGGCATGGAAAGCTGTCTTCAAAGGATGGAAACACCATGCCAAATTGGGAGAAAATGGAGAACCCACTTCTGTCTTAAAGCCAGAAGAAGATTGGTCTAAAGAAGAGGATGAAATTGCTCTTGGAAATTCTAAAGCCTTGAATTCTATATTCAATGGAATTGACAAGAACATTTTTAGATTAGTAAACACATGTGAAGTAGATAAGGATTCCTGGGGGATTCTTGAATCTACCCATGAAGGCACATCCAAAGTGAAGATGTCAAGACTTCAGTTGCTCACCACCAGATTTGAAAATCTAAGAATGAAGGATGATAGAAGTATTAATGACTTCCATATGAACATTCTTGAGATTTCTAATGTTGTCAGTGCTTTAGGAGAAAAAAATTCCAGAAGACAAATTGGAGAGAAAGATGCTTAGGTCTCTTCCCAAGAGATTTGATATGAAAGTGACTTCCATAGAAGAAGAACAAGACATTGACAAGATGAAAGTGGACGAACTTGTTGGATCACTTCAGAAATTTTAATTAAGCATCAATGAAAGATCTGAAAAGAAGAACAAAATCACAACTTTTGTTACCAATACTGAAGATGAAGAGGAGGATTATGATCTAGATACAGATGAAGGAATATCTAAGTCCTTAGTTATGCTTGGAAGACATTTTAACAAAGTGATAAAAAGGATGGATAGGAACGCAAGATCAAATGTCAAGAACATCTCATCTGATATCCTTAAGTCAAATGAGTTTGGAAGAAAAAGGGCTGAAGAAAAAACCACTCAAGGGAAGGGAATATAGTGTCATGGATGTGAAGGTTTTGGTAACATTAGAGCTGAATGTCCTACATATTTTAAGAAATAGAAGAAGAATCTATCTGTTACTTGGTCCGAAGAGGATTCTGAAGAGGAATCTGCAAAGTATGTTAAAGCATTGATAGGAAAATATGTGTCTGATGAAGATTCTAGTGATGGTGAACTAACCTTTGATGAGCTAGCTTCCTCGTACAAAGAACTGTGTCTCAGAAGTGCAAAAATTTTCCTAGAAGGGGAGAAACAAAAAGCACTCATAATCCAGCTGAAGGAAGAAAGGAAAGAGCATATGAAAACTATTTCTAATTTGGAAAGTGAAGTGACTTCTTTGAATTCTAATCTTGATAAAATGGTCAAATCTCTCAAGATGCTGAATAATGGGTCTGACACATTAGATGAAATTCTTCAAGTGGGAAGAGTGAAAGGAGACAAAAGTGTTATAGGGTTTATGTTAAAAAGGAACCTGTTTCAAAAGAACCTTCATCAAATTCCACTCATGCCAAGTCTAAACCAAATATGTCGAACCAAATGTCTAAACATCATGGCAAGAAAAGACATCATGACAAACATCAAGGTAAGAAAAAACATCAGGGTAAGAAAACATTTACTCACATCAGAGAGAAATCCCAGCCCTGGAGGTGTCATCACTGTAGAAGGTTTGGTCACATAAGACCTTTTTGTTTCAAGTTGTATGGGTATCCTAAAACTACTCCTCTTCCCAAGACTGTTCATATCTCTCAAAATAGCAAAAAGAAGAAACAGTGGGTTCTCAAGTATAATGTTGCTAGTTTCATAGCCCATACATCTCTCAGAGTATCAATCAAAGATGACTGGTACTTTGACAGTGGTTGTTCTAGACACATGACAGGTGTCAAGAATCTATTGGTAGATATCAAATCTCATTCTACCAATTATTTGACCTTTGGTTATGGAGCAAAAGGTGAAATCAAAGGAGTTGGAAAGCTAGAATGTTCAGGAGTTCCAAAACTTGACAATGTGTTACTTGTTAAAGGGTTAACAGCTAACCTAATAAGTATAAGCCAACTATGTGATCAAGGATTCAAAGTTAACTTCACTAAGGCAGAATGTCTCGTTTGGAATAAGAAGAATAAAGTTATTATGAAAGGAATCAGATCTAAAGACAACTGCTATTTATGGGTCCCCCAAGATTTGAGCCTCTCCTCAACATGTACTTTAGCCAAAGAAAATGAAGTTAAACTGTGGAATCAAAAACTGGGACACTTACATCTGAAAGGAATGAAAAGAATCATATCTATTGAAGTCGTGAGAGGGACTCCTGAGCTCAAAATAGAAGATCCAACATCCAAAGATGTCACATCAGAAGATCCAAAATCTTACTACATCAAAAGTTTTGGAACTTGTTCACATGGACTTCATGGGACCTATGCAGGTTGAAAGTCATGGTGGAAAGAAGTATGACTACGTTGTTGTAGATTACTTCTCCAGGTACACATGGATATGTTTTATCAGAGAAAAATCAGAGACTTTTGAAGTGTTTAAAGATCTCTGTCAATAACTTCAAAGGGAAAAAGATAGTCATGTCATCAGAATCAAAAGTGATCATGGAAAGGAATTTGAGAATAATAAATTTTCTGATTTTTGCTCTTCTGAAGGAATCAGTCATGAATTTTTCTCTCCTATTAATCCTCAGTAAAATGGGATAGTGGAACAAAAAAACAGAACCCTTCAAGAATCTGCCAGAGCTATGATTCATGCTAAGAAATTACCCTACCACTTTTGGGATGAAGCTATGAATATTGCATGTTATATCTATAACCGAGTCACTTTAAGGAAAGGCACCTCAGCCACATTTTATGAAATATGGAAGGGAAGAATACCTACTGTCAAATACTTTGATGTTTTTGGAAGTAAATGTTACATCTTAGCTGATCATGAACAAAGGAGGAAGATGGATCCCAAGAGTGATGAAGGAATATTTCTGGGTTACTCTACAAATAGAAGAGTTTATAGAGTCTTTAACTCCAAAACCAAGGTTATGATGGAATCCATAAATGTTATTATTGATGATAGAGGATGGAATGATGAAGAAGATGTCTTAGAAGATGTTAGAACATCTTTGTCTGATATTCCAACAGAATCCAATGACAGAAGTATTGATTCTAATCCACCTTAAGAAAATACTGAGCCCAATCATCTCAATAAAGGGCCTTCAATTAGAACTCAGAGAGATCATCCTAAGAAGCTTATCATAGGATATCTCATTAAAAGAGTTACTACTAGATCAAGAGAAGGAATATCAAACTCTTGCTTTGTTTCAAAAATTGAGCCTAAGAATGTCAAAGAGGCCTTAAATGATGAGTTCTGGATTAATGCTATGCAAGAAGAGCTAGAACAATTTAGTAGAAATGAAGTTTGAGATCTGGTTCCAAGGCCTGAAGGGACAAATGTGATTGGCACTAAATGGGTGTACATGAATAAATCTGATGAAAAAGGGGTGGTCACTAGAAATAAGGCAAGGTTAGTTGCACAAGGAAATCTCAAATTGAAGGAGTTGACTTTGATGAAACCTTTACCCTTGTGGCCAGACTTGAATCAATCAGACTATTCTTGAGAGTTGCTTGCATTCTAAAATTTAAATTGTTTCAAATGGATATAAAGAGTGCCTTCTTAAACGGCTATCTGAATGAGGAAGTCTATGTAGAACAACCTAATGGATTTGTTGATCCATGTTTTCCTAAACATGTGTACAAACTGAAGAAATCTTGGTATGGATTAAAGCAGACTCCAAGAGCTTGGTATGAGAGATTGACAAAATTTCTTTGTGAGAATGGATATAGGAAAGGCGGCATAGATAAAACTCTTTTTGTCAAGGATTAAGAAGGGAAGATCATGATTGCACAGATTTATGTTGATGATATTGTGTTTGGTGGGATGTCAAATGAAATGGTTCAACATTTTGTCAAGCAAATGTTGTCAGAATTTGATATGAGCCTTGTTGGTGAATTAACCTACTTTCTTATTCTGCAAGTTAAAAAAAACTGGAAGATTCCATATTCTTATCTCAGAGAAAGTATGCGAAGAATATAGTAAAGAAATTTGGGATGGGAAATGCCAGTCACAAAAGAACACCTGCTCCTACACATCTGAAGTTGTCTAAGGATGAAAAAGGAGTAAGTGTGGATCAAAGTCTTTACAAAATTATGATAGACAGTCCTCTATACCTCATAGCTAGTAGACCTGACATTTCCTTTGTTGTACGGGTGTGTGCTAGATATCAAGTTGATCCTAAAGTTAGACATGCCAACCATGTGAAGAGAATTCTTAAATATGTGAATGGGACAAGTGACTATGGTATGCTATATTCTCATGGACCTAGCTCTTCCTTAATTGGTTATTGTGATGCTGGTTGGGCAGGAAGTATGATGATAGAAAAAGTACATCAGGAGGATGTTTCTTTTTGAGAAATAATCTCATATATTGGTTCAGTAAGAAGCAAAATTGTGTGTCTTTGTCCACTGCTGAGGCTGAGTATATTGCAACAGGAAGCAGTTGTTCTCAGTTGGTTTGGATGAAACAAATGTTAATAGAATATAATATCAAACAAGATGTGATGATATTATTCTGTGACAATCTAAGTGCCATAAATATATATAAAAATCCTATTCAACATAGCAGTACCAAACATATTGGTATTCGCCATCACTTCATAAGATAGCTTGTGGAAGAAAATATTGTTGCCTTAGAACATGTAGCTATTGAATTACAACTGGCTGACATTTTCACTAAGGCTTTGGATGCAAACCAGCTTGAGAACTTAAGAGAAAAACTAGGGATCTACATATATGAGGGTTTGTAGCAATTAAGGGCGTATGGGAACATCATTAAAGTGATATTATATTATTTATGTTTCCAACAAATCAAATTTCGAAAGAAATCATTTCAAGACTGTCTCAATGTTTTTCCCCACACGCTATGAAATCACTTCCTTCTATTTTCACAAACTCTTCATTTTCCTTTACAGAAAAAGAACCCTTGTCAGTCTTTATCTCTTTGCTAAAAAATCTTCAAAGATGTCTCAACATCATGCATCGTCTCCCTCAAAATCTGTCAACCATCCCGAGGAGCTCTCCCTTGACAAAATACTTAACGTTACTCCTCTAACAGCAATTCCAAATCTTGAGAAGAAGGTCAAGAAAACCCAGATCGTCACCTGCAAAGAAATCCAAAGACGAGTTTGACACTTCTAAAGATAATGCTTCTACTACTACTGATGATAAGACAGAAGAAGACATTATTCATGTTGATATAAGTATTAGAAGGTTGGTATATAGGATGTTAAATGAAGGTTTTATTGTGCCTAGAATTTCAACTCCTTTTTCCCGAATGCCTATTCCGGCTGATAAAGGAAATGATCCTAAAAATGCTGTTGAATCATCCACCTTCAAGAAAGATGTTGCTAAAAGAAAATTGGAAAGATTTCTACTTCTGCTCTAGAAGAAGTGGAAGTTAATGTTGAATAAGATGTTGAGAAGGACTCTCATACTAAGGAAGATGTTGCTGGCTCCAAAGATGTAGAGAATGTGGTTAATGTTGATGAGTTGTCTGACAATAAGCTCATTTATAATGTTGGGCCTGGAATTGCTAAAATGCTCAAGACTAGAAAAATAAAAAATGTGGATGTCACACCCCCTACCAAGAGCATCAAGAAGAAGACTATGCATGGTCCCCTAAATCCCTGGAGTTAAATGGTTCCCTCCTTTGACAAAAGAAAAGCTAGACATGATAGCTCCACAGATGATGATGATGATGTTGTCCAGAACATCTCACCTATGAAGAGATCCATAAGTAAGAAGAAAAATGCATTAGTAGAAGAAGCTGACTCTGATTAGGATGTCGAGGAAGATGTCCACGACATCTCTCCTATGAAGAAATCTGCAAGCAAGAAGCTTTCGGTTAGGGTGCCTGATGCTCCTCTTGACAACATTTCCTTCCATTCCGTTGGAAATGCTGAAAAGTGGAAATATGTATTTCAAAGAAGAATTATCCTTGGAAGAGAGTTAGGAGTTGGTGCACTGGAGTATAAAGAGATTATGGAGTTGATTTCTTCCGCTAGATTAATAAAGACTGTCACCAGGTTTGTAAAATGTTATGAGACTCTTGTTAATGAATTTATTATTAATATTCTTATTGACTGTGCTGATCATAAAATTAAGGAGTATAGGAAGGTGTTTGTTAGAGGTAGGTGTGTAAAATTTTCCCTTGATGTCATCAATATATTTTTGGATAGGTCTGAATGTGAGCTGGAAGTAATTGATAATCATGTGTGCAAAGCCATCACTGCAAACCAAGTGAGTGAGTGGCCCATGGAGAATAAGCTTCCTGTTAGCAAGCTAAGTTTAAAATATGCTATCTTGCATATAATTGGAGCTGCTAATTGGGTTCCTACCAATCATACCTCAACCATTACAATTGGCTTAGGAAAGTTTATGTATGTTGTTGGATATAAGAAACTGTTTGATTATGGTGCTTACATTTTTTATCAGACTATTAATCATGTAGGAACATGTGCTATAAATATGCCTATTTCCTTTCCATCAAGTGTTTTTGGAATTATTCTTAATCAACATCCTGGAATTCTGAGTGGTAATGATGTAGTTTTCAAGAGGGAGTATGCTCTGACCCTTCAATTCAAGTTGTTTTCAGGAAAACATGTCCCAGTCATTATTTTGACATCTGCATCTTCTGAAAACAAGACCTCAACCAAGGATAACATGATTACTGGATTAAGGGAAGCCTGCAAAGAACTTGATGATGTGATCAGAGTTAGCTCAGCAAGAAAGCTAATTTTTGAAAAGATGATCAAGGATTTGTAGAAGGACAACAATTTTAATGATAGAGTGAGCACTAAAGGAGGAGATTCTGATGATGAAGGAATTTATGACTCTACCAAGTCTACTGGTCCCGAAGACAGTTATACTATTTGATGTTTATTTATTTTGACCCCTTTGATCCTTTTTGGCACTTGTATGTCCTTGACTCTTGGATTCTATGGTCTATACTTATTTGGATTTTTCTATTAATGCTATTCTCTTGAATGCATGTTTTATTTGGCATATTATGTCTAAAAAGGGGGAGAGAAATTGACTGACCTCTGACTGATTGACCACTGACTAAAGGGGAGCTTAATGTTTGAGGGGGAGCCTCATGTCTCTGAAGATGTTCTAACATCTTCCTCTGCTAATAGCTAACTTAGTTACTTTTGTTAACTGCTAACTGAATTTTGTTTTTGCTTGTAATGTTGCTCTGATAATGTGCTCAAATAATGTTTTAGCCAAAATTTGCCAAAGGGGGAGTTTCTAAGCGTTTGTTGGCAGCAATTTTGGTAAAACACTGACTTGATAATGTTTTGCTAAATGTCTTGCAATTTGAAGCAAACTGGTTTTGAATGATGTTAAAGCAGATGTCTTGACATCTGTCTCCTGATCTGATCCTGACTTCATTTCTATTTCTTGTTTTAATGCGCGCCATTATTCAGGATTTGTGACTCATAGTTTGCCAAAAATATGGAGGAATATTTTTCTGTTTGCATTATCCTTATGGATTATATCTTGGCCAATTTTCATGGAAATATTCAAGGGATTGGAATATTTGTTTTTCAGCCCAAACCCACTGTTGCGCCTTTATAAGGACTTGCATCCTTATTCATCATGCTGCAACTTTTGAAGAAGAATATATTCTTTCTATTTTAGAAGTCTACGTCTTTTTAATTGTAATACATTCTAAGTATTGGTTTAATACTTGAGTTGTAATTTGAGTTGTTAATTGTGCATCATTAATATGATTTTAAGTATTGAATGATTGAAGTCTTTAAAACTTAATAATTATGTTGTTCTTCATTGTTAGTGATTGAAGGAATTTTAGGAGGGCCTCATACCTAGGTGTGTCTTAGGTATAAGTACAACACAGGTAGTGGTTAAGTGATTAGATCGTAAACTTGTTGTTTACTGAAGGTCTATAAATTGATACTATTTAGTGGACTTGTCCCTGGCTTGGTAGCCCCCATAGTAAGTGTTGTTTTACACCAAACTGGTTTAACAATTCCTTGTGTTTTTACTGCTTTTAATATTGTTGCTTTATCCTCAGATATTTATGTCGTGACATCTCCTTCGACATCACATATCTAATACCAGAATTTCAGTTATTGCCAAGGCTTTACAACTGAAGAGTTCTGACATTATAGCCAATTGGGAGACAAGAAGTGGGGTAAAATGTTTTTTGGCTAAATTCCTGATGGAGAAGGCTAAACTATTTTCGAATGCTATGGATTTACAAGCTTTTGAGGAGATCTTGGCTCTTATGATATATAGGTTGGTGCTTTTTCCTAACCATGACCAACTCATAGATGTGAATGCTGTCAAAATTTTCCTTACTCGTAATCTCGTGCCTACTTTGCTTGGAGACATTATACATTGTCTTCACACTAGCATCGTGAGGAAGAGAGGGGCTCTTATATGTTGCATTTTGTTGCTGTCTAGGTGGTTTATTTCCGCACTTTCCCCGATCAGTATTAAAGAATAAGCACGACTTTCTCATGTAGATATCCATTGGTGCTCTCGTTCTCAAGAAAATATTACTATCATTTACCATTGTGGAGAGTTCCCTAATGTTTACTATTGGGCATTAGGGGAGGTATTACTTATAACCCTTCTCTAGCTCTACGATAATTTGGCTATGCTAGAAGAGATGGCCCCCATGACGCACTTATCCAGGGTATTGTATTCGACTATTAAAACGATGTCCAAGGTTACCGTCAAAGGTTTGTTCGAGCTTGGGGAATGGTAAACAAGGTTGATAGCAAGACTTTGTGGCATAAGAACTCTATTCCTTTGGAGCCTTATCTCAAATGGGTGCGAGCTCGCGCTCAAAATATCATGATTCCATATCCTGCTATCCTACCAATAGTTGTAGAGCCTGTTGCTGAGGGAGATATTCCTTATACAATTCTTCATCCAGACATGCCTACCAACCTTGAAGAATTGCAAAGATAGTGGATTCAACTCAAGGGGGAACGAGACACCTTTGAAGCTCGATTCTACGCAAACAAGAAGAAAGTGTTGGAGCTCACAAGACAACTTCATGAGGAGTGAAGCCTGAATGCATACATTTCACCAAAGAAGAAGCGCTCGTGGGAGACTTAAGTCTTTTGTTTTAGGAGTCTTTTCTGTTATCTCTTTGAGACCTTTTTCTTTTATCATTGTAAGCCCAAATGGAAGTTGTAATCTTTGAACTCATTAATACAATTGTTGTGTTTGTTTTCTTTTTGGCTAGCAAATTTAAATCTCTTAAGGTCCTTGAAAACATTGCATCCACATAGCATGCATCATATCATAAGCAGGTTTTCTGATACATGTTTTCTCATCGTTTTACAGTTTATTTCAGTATAAGATGGCTTTAGAGAAAATCGTTAAAGACCTGCAAACTCAACACGCACAGTTCCAAGAGACTCTCCTCAACCTAGCCAAAGGTCAGCAAGAAATGATGGCACTCCTTGTCACCAAGAAGAAGACCAAGAAACGGGCTATTATTCTTAACATGGGAAGAAGGTTTAAGGGGCCCATCCGACTAGCTCAAATAGAAGAGGCTTCTTCTTAGGAAGAAGACAATCAAGAAGAGGAAGTTAGAAGAACTAGAGCTTGGGGTGGAAATAACCAAGTTACTGAGGACAAAGACTATTCTGAAGAGCAGTATCCACCAGTGGATGAGAAATACAAACAACTGGAAGACCGACTTAAGGTTGTAGAGATCCAAACAGTGCCTGGTTTGGACTTTGGATATTTAGGTCTGGTCCCTGGGGTGGTAATTCCCCACAAGTTCAAGATCCATGTGTTCGCCAAATATATAAGGGTTCTCTTGTTTGAAGAAGCATCTGAGGTCTTATGTCCGCAAGATTCAACCATACACCTCCTGTAGCAAGTTATGGGTTCATTTCATCCAAGAGAGTTTATTTGGGACACAATTGGAATTGTTCTATCAACAAGAGGGGACTAATATCCACACATGGGAGGATTTGGCTGCTTCCTTCTACCGACAATACTAATACAATGTTGATCTTGCACCAACTCGCGTGCAATTACAAAATATGACTATGTGCTCGACCAAAGGCTTTAAGGAGCATGCTAGAAAATGGAGTGTCCTGGATGGAAGGGTGCAACCCCCTTTGACTGGCAGAGAATTAGTCAACATGTTCATGGGAACCTTGACTTGTCCATTCTTTAATTTGTAGATTGGTAGTTCTTCGTCAGGGATTACTGAGTTGATTATGACTGGGGAATGAGTTGAAAGTGGAATAAAAAGCAGAAAGATCCCCATGGCCTCAACCTCTAATGATGTAAAGAAACCATTAATTAGAAAGAAAGAGACTAATGTTGTTTATGGACAAAGGAGCCGTGTCAAGAATGATCATTATCAGTCAGTAGGAGCTGTATTGATTTAAAACCCGACCCCAGTTCAACGACCACAACAACCAAACAATCAACAAAGGCCTTATTCCCTGAGGAGACAATTCACTAGAATCAACATGCCACTATTTCAAGCTTTACAACATCTGTTGAAGGAAGATTTGGTAACACTGAGGAATCCTCCTATAAACCCCAATACTTCATCTCAAAAATACAACCCAAATGAAAAATGTGCTTATCATTCCAATAGCCCTAGGCATGATACCAATGATTGTTGGGCTTTAAAGAGTAAGATCCAAGATTTGATTTATAACAAGGTGATTGAGTATGACCTTCCACAAACCCCTAATGTCATTATTGCTCCCATGCACGGTCATGGTAAAGGTGTCAATGCCATTGACGATGTCTCCTTTGTCTCCTCCATTGATGATTTGACTACTCCATTATTTACCGTTAAGAAGAATATGCTGAGAGCCCGTTTATTTCTTGGCTGCCTTGAAAGTTGTTACCGTTGTGCTTCCCAAACTAATGGATGTATGTGGCGGAAGAAAGGTATCCAAAACCTGATTGATAGCCATAAAAATAAGTTTGAGAAAACTCCATCCATAAATATTTTACCTGAAAGTATACCTCAAGATGTTTCCATAATCACCATTTCAAATGCTCCTATTAGGATCACCTCTAAAGGCCCTATAAGGATTCCTGCTGAGCCAAGAGTGGCTCCCTTGATCATCACTATACCGGGGCCAGTCCCTTATATCTCTGACAAAGTTGTTCCCTGGAACTATGGAGCAGAAGTTTATTATCATGGTGTCAATCAAGAGTCGTGGATTAATGAAAATGAAGAGCCTGAAATTATAAACATTGATGGAACTAGTAAGGTCACTGGAACCAGAAGGATCTTCTCTCTGGAGATCTCTCCCCTAACAATTACTACAACCTCTATTTGCATTCTTGCTGCTATACCAACTGTTGATAATCAAAGTAAAGAGAAAATTACTGAGCCTTCCCTGACGGAGGCACCCCCAAAAGAGAATACCATTGAAGACCCATCTAGACAAGAGATGGAAGAGATTCTGAAGATCATCTGGAAAAGTTATTACAAAATAGTGGAACAACTGGGGAAGACACCCTCAAAGATATCCATGATGTCCTTATTGTTATGCTCTGATGTGCATGCCGAAGCTCTGTTGAAATTTCTGAAGAATTCCCATGTACCTCAAGAGACCACTTCTGATCAATTTGGGAATTGTGTGGCAAGCCTAACAACTGATAACGGTTTTGGATTTTCTGATGCAGATTTAACTCCAGCGGGGAAAAATCATAATAAAGATCTGCACATTTCTATTGAATGCAATGACACCACTCTGGCGCATGTGTTAGTAGATATTGGGTCCTCCCTTAATGTTTTACCCAATGGTGCTTTGGACAGATTGGACTGTGAAGGGCTGGTGCCGAAACCCAGCGATATTGTGGGAAGAACCTTCGATGGTTCGAAAAGAATGGTCCATTGAGAGGTTGACCTACCTATCAAAGTGGGATCTCAAGTTTTTAATTCAACATTTTTTGTAATGGATATTCGATCTTCCTATTCTTGCTTGCTCAGACGCCCATGTATTCATGGGGCAGGTGTGGTTACCTCTACATTACATAAAATGTTGAAATACTCAGTGAAAGGGAAGGTTGTCACAATCCGTGGAGAGAAAGAATATATGGTCAATCCTTTGAATTCTTTCAAATACGTTTAAATGGATGGAGAATTCATTGAAAGCCCCTGTCAAGCATTTGAAGTGGTTCGTCCAACGATTGTTGTTGCTAAAGATATGTCTGCCACCCCAAAGACTGCCAAAGACACACCAAGAATGGCCTCTCTGAAGGATGCTAAGGCTGTTGTAAAAGATGGAGGCTGCACTATATGGGGACAACTTCCTGACATCCCATACAAATTTGACAAATTTGGGTTGGGTTTTACTTCAAAGGCTCAAAAAGAGGTTTGACGTGCTCATGCTGGTGGACCCTCTCCGTATTAGCAAAAATGAGGTCAATGCTCTAGAGGACACTGATAGTGATGGTGAGTTGGACGACTGGATATTCCCAACTATTAATGGCGGACTCAATAAATGGAAGCCCAAAGACTTCATCTCAATCTCCTTCAACCAAGAGTAATTGTTATTTCCTGATTTTATTGCTTTAAGAAATTTGTCTATATAATTTCCTTCAAAACAATGACTTTAAACCATGTGCCTTTCCCGAGGCACAATGGTCCATTTGTTAAAGGTTTGTCATTTCATATATCATATGTTCATTTAATGAAAACATTGGACGATTTCACATTCAAATCTTGCGCTCCCTGTCTTTCTTTTACTTTACTGCATTTTCAAATAGCCATGTGACCTTACATGCACACACACATTTGCAAATCCACATCAAATTCGGATCTCATTGACAACAACTCTGATATTTCCATCTTTGACTTCAAGAATCCAATCTATCAAGTCGAAGACGAAGGTGAAGAATATTGTGAGATACCTGGAGAACTCGCCAGACTCCTTATACAAGAGGAAAAAACTATCCAACCGCACAAAGAACCAGTCGAAGTGATAAACTTGGGAACCGAGGCAGATATGAAAGAAGTGAAGATCAGCGCCAACTTGGAAGACAATGTCGAGAGAAGATTGGTTCAAATGTTGCATGACTATTTTGAGGTATTCACTTGGTCATATGAAGACATGCCAGGGCTCAATAATGATATTATGGTTCATCGACTGCCAATGAACAAAGGTTTTTCTCCAATCAAATAAAAGGTTCATCGCATGTGCCCTGATGTGTTTGAGAAGATCAAGGCTGAGGTAATGAAATAGTTCAATGCAAGTTTCTTGGCAGTAACATCATATCCCCATTGGGTTACAAATTTTGTTCCAGTTGCAAAGAAATACATCAAGGTTCGTATGTGTGTAGACTATGGAGATCTGAATAGAGCAAGCCACAAAGATGACTTCCCACTACCGCATATTGATGTCTTAGTTGACAACACTACTCAAAACAAAGTGTTTTCCTTCATGGATGGCTTCTTGGGTTATAACCAAATCAAAATGGCACCCAAAGACATGGAGAAGACAACGTTTGTCACATAGTGGGGCACCTTCTGTTTTAAGGTCATTCCTTTTGGGTTGAAGAATGCAGGCGCAACTTATCAACGGGCTATGGTGGCTTTATTTCATGATATGATCCATCATGAAATAGAAGTCTATGTGGATGACATAATAGCAAGATCCCAAATTGAGGAAGATCACCTTGATCATCTGCACAAGCTATTTGAGAGATTGAAGAAATATAAGCTGAGGTTAAATCCCAACAAATGCATCTTCAGGGTAAGGTCTGGAAAGCTCCTAGGCTTCTTCGTTAGTGGCAAATGAATTAAGGTTGATCCCGCCAAAGTCAAAGTTATCCAAGAAATTCCATCTCCTTGTACTGAGAAGGAGATCAGAGGTTTTCTAGGACGACTAAACTACATTTCTCGATTCATCTCTCACTCGACTGCTACTTGTGAGCCACTCTTCAAGCTGCTGAAGAAAGATCAAGTGGTAAGATGGAATGACGACTGCCAAATAGTTTTTGACAAGATTAAGGAATACTTGCAAGAATCACCAATTCTGATGCCATCAGTTGAAGGAAGACCTCTAATCATGTACTTAACTGTGTTAGAGAATTCAATGGGGTGGGTTCTAGGGCAGCATGACGAGTTTGGTCGAAAAGAGCATGCAATATACTACCTTAGAAAAAAGTTTACCGACTGTGAAATAAGATATTCATTGCTCGAGAAAACATGTCACTCTTTGGCATGGGCTGCTCGTCGACTAAGACAATATATGTTGACTCATACCACTTTACTGATCTCTAAGATAGATCCTATCAAGTATATCTTTGAGAAGCCAGCTCTCTCCAAAAGGATAGCCCGATGGCAAATGATCTTTACTGAGTATGATATCTAGTACACTACACAAAAAGAAATAAAAGGAAGTGTGCTGGAAGATCATTTGGCACATCAAGCTGTGGATGATTACCAATCTATGAACTTTGAATTCCCGGACGAGAATATCATGTTGATTACGAATTGTGAAAAGCCTGGACCGTATGAAAGACCCGAGCAAGGATCCCAATGGACTATGGTTTTTGATGGAGCTTCCAACGCACTGGGTAACAGAATTGGGGCCGTGATCATTTCTCCCAAAGGTTTCCATACTCCTTTCACTGCCAGACTCTACTTTGACTCTACCAACGACATGGCCGAGTATAAAGCGTGTATCTTGGGTCTTAAGGATGCTATTGACCTAATAATCAAATCTTAAGTTTATATGGAGACTCAGCTTTGGTCATCCGTCAAGTTAAAGGAGAGTGGGATACAAAACATCCAAACCTTATCCCTTACAAAGAGCTTGTGCTAACCTTGATCCCATACTTTGAAGAGGTTACCTTTGAGCATATTGCGAGGGAAGAGAATAAGTTGGCAGATGCTTTGGATACCATGTCTTCTATGTTCAAGGTCATATGGGACAACGAAGCTCCCCAAATTATTGTCGAAAGATTTGACGAACCAGCGCACTACTATGAGATTTATACTGAAGGTGTAGAGGAGAAGCCTTGGTTTCATGAGGTGAAAAGATATCTAGAAGCTCAAGAGTATCCTGAAGGGGCGTCAGTCAATGACAAGAAATTCCTACATAGGTTCTCAGCTAAGTTCTTCCTGAGAAATGGGATCTTATACAAGCGCAACCATGATTCCATTCTGCTCCGCTGTATGGACAAGAAGGAAGCTGAGAAGATCATGAAGGATATGCATGAAGGTATCTTTAGAACTCACTTTAGTGGAGATACTATGGCCAAGAAGATTCTGAGAGCTGGTTACTATTGGTCGACCATGGAAACTGATTGTCATCACTACTCGAGGACTTGTCATAAGTGCCAAATTTATGCTGATAAGGTTCACATGCCTCCAATACCTTTGAATGTAATGACTTCCCCTTTGCCATTTGCAATGTGGGAAATCGATATGATTGGAGAGATCAAGCCTATTGCCTCTAATTGACACCATTTCATTTTTGTCGCCATTGACTACTTTACCAAGTGGGTTGAAGCAGCTTCATTTGGCTCAGTTTCCAAGAACATCGTGGCCCGATTCATCAAGCACAACCTCATCTTCTGTTATTGTATCCCTGAGAGGATCATCACTAACAATGGTACCAATCTCTCCAATGCAATGATCACTGAACTCTGCACACAGTTCAAGATCAAGCAACACAACTCTTCTCCATACAGACCTAAGATGAATGCGCAGTGGAAGCTGCTAACAAGAATATAAAGAAGATTGTGCAAAAGATGGTGGTGACCTATAAAGACTGGCATGAGATGCTACCATTCGCTCTTAATGGCTATCGTACACTGGCGCGAACATCAATTGGGGCAACCCCTTTCTCTTTGGTTTATGGCATGGAAGTTGTCATGCATGTCGAAGTTTAGATTCCTTCTCTAAGGATTATGAAAGAATAAAACCTAGACGAAGAAGAATGGATTCAGACTAGGTTGGATCAGTTGAATTTGATTGACGAGAAGAGGCTGGTTATTATCTGTCATGGTCAGATGTACCAGAAGCGCATGATCAAAGCTTTCAACAAAAAGATCAAATGTCGGGTATATCAGGCTGGTGATCTGGTAATAAAGAGCATCATTCTGCCACAAGGAGATCCCAGGGGAAAATGGACTCCCACTTATGAAGGTTCATTTGTTGTTAAAAAAGTATTCTCGGGCAGTGGTATGATGTTAACCACTATGGATGGCAAAGATTTCCTCCACCCTGTGAATGCGGACATAGTCAAAAAATACTACGCATAAGAATGACCCGCTAGGTTGACATGCCTAGGAAAAAATAAGGGCATCCTAGGGAACCAAAAGGGTTCGGGAAAAAATAAGGGATATATACAAAAGATCATACACTCGGCAAGTCGAAAACCAGAAATGGTGGCTTGGGCAAGAAAGGATATCCTAGTGGACTAAAAACCTGAAAGGTCGGTCCAGATAAAAATTAAGGATTAAAGCATACGGCTATGTCCTGTTGGATCACTATAACCCGGTTTATTACCAAGGGTCAAAAGTTCAAAAGGTTCAATCAACTTATTTCAATGGCAAAGGACAAGATGTTCGAACACATAGGGGAAATAACAGAGTTGGAGCCCAATGAGATTATTTTTCACATGGCTATATATATATATATATATATATATATATATATATATATATATATATATATATATATATATATATATATATATATATATATATATATATATATATATATATATATATATATATATATATATATATATATATATATATATATATATTTGTTTTCACTTTGTACTCTTTCATTTCACAACAACTTCCTCTTACAAGGATTTCCGTCAATCTGTACAAACTCGCCTGTTTATAGGAAAATTATCAATACAAGTATACTTTAAAGTCCATACTTTTTTTTGTTTGCAAAGACTATCAATGACTAAAATTGAATGAACATATGCATATGAACATGATTAACTATTAATAAATATATAGATAAGAAAATTCTAGGAGTTGGGGTGACACTCAGGTTGTCTATAAATCCCCATAAAACCACCTTTATAAGATTATCCCCACAAAATAGTCCTCACAAATAAGGGTACATTCCCCACAATCTCCCCGGCATATCACTCCAACAAATAAAGGAGTATAACCTTCTCCCCATTAAATCTCCCAACGGAGTCTCAATCAGTACAATTTACAGAAATTCTCTTCCCCGGCTGAGTTTGTTCCTCCAAAACCAAAGAAAGAAACCTTGTAGAGCCCTCCTCTCTAGAAAAATAAATTTCCCCAAGAGATATGTTTCCTCAGCAGAGCACTTCTCTATCAAACAAGGGTTTATTTCCTCAACAGGGTTTATTTCCCCAACAACCTACATATTCCCTAACTTGAGTACTACAAATCACTAACAAAATTCTTCTCCCTAGTAAATTCATCACGATCCCCAGAAAGTTGCTATGAAGCCTAGAATCCGACCAGATACTAGTTAACTTTATCTTCCCCAGACAAGTCTCTTTTTTCCCCAGTCAAGGTTAATAAGAAATAAACTCCACAACAGAGCAACATATGACCAATGTTCCTAAACTCTACTGCCCATACAAAGATCAATACATCCCCTGAAGAGTTTCCTCAAACAAGCAAGCAGGAATCCCCAACGGAAGTATTCTATAAAAGATTTAAAAATTTAAGTTAAAGATTTAAAAACATCGGCTGGCTCAAATTAAATCAACCAAATATTTGTTCAGATATTTCCCTCAGTAGACCTTTTTATGACTCAGATTAAATCGACCAAAGATTTATTCTAATACTTCTTCAGATACAGTCGAGTGAAGACTCATTCTGACATATCTATCAACAATTATCTCTGGATGGAATCTATAAGCCCATCTCTGACAACTTTCTGTCACCTCTCCAAATGGCATCTTTAAGCCCATTCTCGATAATAAAAGCGAGTGCAAATTTCTGGGCACTTAAGTGTTCAATGATCTTCAACCTTCAAGTCACGAATGGTAGACAATCCAATCTAACTCTTCAGGTTTAAGAAGATTTAACAGGGGCAGCTGTTGTACCCTAAAATTTTTCCTCTTTATTCTCAAGACATTTTACATAAAATATCTCAAATGCTCAAGGATTCTCAAGGGTTTGATCAGACATGCTCACCTCCTAAGCATTGAGCCTCCAAATTAGGGTTTTGATTTTCTCAAGAAAAATTTGACTTTTGATGTCTCAAATTACTTTCATGGTTCATTATAGGTCTCTAAGATTGCTCATACCATGTTTCAAATCTTTCACTACAAATTTGCTCAATCAATTGCTTCGATGACTGAAAAATCAACTATATTGGGTAAAAAGTCAATTGTTGGACAAAATAAAGTCAAACTTCATGATTTTTGGCCAACATTAACATTTTGGAGTGATATTTATCAATTTACCAAGGGTTGGTCACAATGCCTCAAGAAAAGAACTCAAATCATAAAAGGGGCAAAATGGTAAAAATTAGGGTTTTTACTAAGAATGATTGATCATTGATTTTTGACCTAGTATATGACTCAGTGACTTGGAGCATAATCTTAAAGACTCAAACACAACATATTGAACTGGCTTCATGTCTTAAATCATTTCTCAAGATCAATGAATTGATAGTTGAAATTTGATCAACTGATGAAAAGTCGATTGATACATAAAAAGTCAAACTTTTACTTTTTGGTCAACATCAAATTTCAAAGATCAAAATTCATCAAGACATTCAAAAATATCAAACATGATCATCAAGAATAAAGAAAGTTAAAAAAGTCAATAAACAAGTCAACATTTCCAAGACATAGAAAAATTCTAAATGTTTTAACATTGATAATTTCAATACTTCGTGACAATTTTTCACCATAATGCAAGATGATTCAAGGAAAACATTCAACATGAAAGTTGTAGATATTCATGAAATCTAAAACTTTGTATTAGGGTTGATGTCCAAAAAATGCTTAGATTTGAAGATATAAGCCCATGAAGTCATGACATTTTTCATAAAACACTTGGTGAAAATTTTGGCAAGTTAGGTAGAATTTTTGTCCCAACTTCTTGGCAATTTTTCACCTACCTCCAATTTGATTTAGCCAAAGTAGTCAACATGAAGGTTGTAGACAATATTTCAAGCTTCCCAAAATGTCACAAAAATTTAAGAGATCATTTTTGAGCAAGGAGAATCGAAGAGAAGAATGGGCATCCATTCTTGAATTATAGGCCATTTTCATGAAGAACACTTGAACAAATCTCAAGTCATGCTGCATAAATCTTGCTTTGCAGGTTTCAAACTTGATAACCACTCAATAATTAAATGTTTACACAACTTTTGGAGCCATTATCCAAGTGTTTGAAGCTTTGTCCAAGTTGATATTCCATTTTTGGCACAAAGTCACCACTTCCATTTTGGAAAAGTGACTTTAATCACAATGTCAACTCTTCTTGAGCCCATACATTGTTGCTTCTAACTCCAAAACATTGCAAAGTAAAATGCAACATATCTAAAACCTGTTAATCACCCTACAAGCTCTTGTACTTCATATTGAAACCATGAATTTCAACTTTGCTTCAAAAACAAGTTTCAATAGCAAAACATGTGATCTTTGTTTTCTGATCACTTCAAGCCCTCAAACCTTTCCCTATAAATAGAGGCATTATTTTTCAAGCCAGACACAAATTCAGAAGCCTTGAAACTCCCTCAAACTCCCTGAAATCAGATTTTGCACACAAACTCCATTTTTGTGCCAATTCTAACCTTAAACCTCAAACACTCAATCCACTTGTGCAATTTCATTTTGAATCCATCACAAAGCACCTATAACTCAACTAGAACCTATCCAAACACCTGCAACACAATTGTAACATCGTCTTCCTCATCTTCCATAACCAAAAATATTAACTTGCACGTTGACTTCTCCAGAACAATACAACCACTCTCAATCCAAAGTAAGCATTGCATTAGCTTCCTAGAGGTCCAGTAAAGCTATTCACATCATCACAACACTTCCAGGAGTGCTCAAACTTAAAATATGATTTCTATTTTCAAGGTAAGTTTTATGAACTTTCAAATCCTTATACAAGCATCATTTACCTTTGATTTTAAAAGATAAAATGTAGACATCATGGCCCTGAAGATAACCATGCCTTTAGATTTCATTTATATTGCCTGAGTAATTTGAATTTTGAGTTTGAAATTTCTGAAAAAATTAGGTTTTATTTGGTACCGAGCAAAATTCGTGTTCATCTTTGAGTGGTAGCTTAAGTTCTTTACATATTTGAAATCGTGATGAAATTTTTAACAAGTTTGATGTTTACACTTTTGAAAATGGTTGAGAAATGAGAAGGTTACAAATTAAAAAAATATAACAATGGCTTCTGGAGCGAGGAAGAAGAAGATGACATATTCAGAACTGAGTTGATTTTAAATTTAATGCAAGTTGTCTTAATACTGGATGTACAAGTTACCTCAGTGGTAGAGCGCGCGCGTAAAAGGCATTGATATTTAGGGACCTAGGTTCGAGCCCCATCGTCCCCTTTTGTTATTTCTCATATTATTTTGTCCTTTTTTTTGTTTATTTCAATGCGCCTGGGCCTTCAACCTCGGGCCTCTTGCATTTTTTTAATTATTTCTCACCCCTCTAATTGCTCATCACAGCACAGGCCCATAAGTTTTTTTTATTATTTGTTTTGTTTTCTGATTTCAAACAAAATTATTGTTGGGCCAAACATTTTTGCTATTTCCAAACACAACTGATTACTTTTCAAACACCATCACCCCAATACAATATTTCTATTTTCTTTTTGTTTTACTTTTTATTTATTTATTTTCTTTAATCAAAAATACAAAAATATGTTTTTATTAAATAATTAGACTAAATTTTTCTAATTTTATTTTATCTATACTTTATTTATTTTTATAAATAAAAATTCTCAAAAACATTTTCTTAACTAATTAATTTTTTTTAAATTAAATTTAAATTAGACTTAGGTTTATTTAATTTTCTTTCTTGAATTAACTTAGACTTTAGGTTTTGTTAAATAAATTAATTAACTTCTCTTGTAGATTAATTAGTTAATTAGGTTAATTAAAACCTTTTCTGTCAAAAAACCAAAAAAAAACAAATACTTTTCTATTTATATTATTCTCGCGCATTTTATTATTTCACATTTTTATTCATGTACATGGTTTTTAATAGTAATTAGGGCTTTATTGCTTTATATTCCCCATTTGTAAATTTGTATCCCCCATCCCTAAAAGTATTGTAATAGCATATGACATTTAAATTCCGCAATTTATCGCTTTCCATATTATTGCTAGTAATTAGGGTTTGTATGGCAAGACTTAAAATCAATACTAGACAACCTAAATACAAGACAAATACATAAAAACAACACACTTTGCACACTTACATCTCTAGGGTAACCCATACTTGTTACTTCGGATAAAATAGTCATGCCCCTCGAATGTAGGATGTTTTAGCAAAGATCCTCGATTAAAAGATTATAGTCCACCGATGACCATTCAATGTTGCCTTCGATAAATAATCTTAGTCCCTTACGATAATTTCTAGAACATATTACAAGTTTCCTTCAATGACTGTACGACAACCCTTTCCTGTCCCTCCCATCCAATGATAAGGCTCTATCAATCAATGGAAGATAAGCATTACATAAAGGAGGAGGAAAAGAATAAAGACTTTTTGATCAGGTAGATTGCTCATAATTGCTTTCTCACAAACAAAAACCACTTACACCTCACACTTTCAAAAACATTTCAAATAAACATTTTGTATACAGTCTCAATGATACGAGAATCATTACAAAATGGCCTTACATTGGCATTTTCAAACATCTTTCCAAACACTTCCTTTCATCTAATATTTTCAAAACTAACACTTTGTATACATTCTCAACGATACGAGAATCATTGCAAAGTTTGCCAAACTTAGGAGTTTTTAAAATATTTTCAAACTGACACAAACACAAAGCATTTTAAAGTGATCAAGCAATTAAGAGCCCGTAGGTAACCACGGATGAAAAGGGTGCTAACACCTTCCATTTTCATAACCTACACCCCGATCTCAATAAAATTCTCAAAAGGACTTTCCTGTTCTTTTCACCCTTTCCTTTATTGGATAAAATAAAAGTCGGTGGCGACTCTTGCTATCTGCAACATTTGCAATAAAATACAAAACACCCAATTCAGTTCTCCCACCATATCACACTAAGTAACAACACTCCATGTGGGTACGATACTCTTATACTTATTACTTGCTGCAATCACAACATGTATACTTGCATGTGACATTGAAAAGGACAACAAGTTTTTGGCACTGTTGTCGGGGAGTGAATTAGTTACATTTCTGATTTTTTGTATTCACTACTATTGTTTTTGTTTTAAAGCATTTAAGCCTTTAATGTTTCCCTATAAGCTGGTGTCATGACAGGTCTTTTACCTCTTGCTTGCACAGGTCGTTACGCCTAGTTTACAATGGGTGTCCTGAACCTTAAAGAGCACTCAGAGCACTTAGAAGATATAAACTTATTGGACACATACCAAGAGATACTATTGTTGTTGACCTGGAGGATTTAGGAGACCCAGAACTACCAGTGCAATTATAAGGAGAAGAGGATCTAATCCATGTCATGGCTGATAACGTCATTATCGATCTTGCCAATGGTATGGCCCGTAACATCAGAGACTATGCAATTTTTTATGCAAATGCTCTAAGTACCGGTATCATTTTTCCAAAAATGACTGCAACTCAATTTGAATTCAAGCCTATTATGTTTCAGATCATGCAAACCACTGGCCAATACTCAGGATCTCCTAATGAAGACCCTCATTTGCACTTGAGGCAACTCCTTGATGTTGCTAGTAATTTCAAGATCCCTGGCGTGACTGATGATGCCTTTGGGTTGAGACTTTTTCATTACTCTATAAGGGATAGATCCAAGAGTTGGTTTTAAATTACTTGGAGCCTAATTCCATTTCCACATGGAATGATCTAGGTGAAAAGTTCTTAGCCAAGTACTTTCCTCCTTCCTAGAATGAAAACTTGAGAAATAAAATTACTTCATTTAGGCAAGGAGATGAAAATCTTTATTTGATGCTTGGTAAAGATTCAAAGAGTTCTTAGACAATTCCCTTACCATGGCATACCTATTTGTATTCAACTTGAAACTTTCTACAATGGGTTAATTCCTTCTTCAAGGAACCTGCTTGATGCCTCAAGTGGAGGTGCTCTTTTGTCTAAGTCATATGAATAAAGTTATAGATTGATTGAGAGTATTACATCCAACACTTATCAAAATCCAGTCACAAGAGAATTTGTTAATTCTACATAATAGAATCCATCTATAGTTAATGAAGTCACTGAGATAACAACTCTTGCTGCTCAGGTGGCTCAAATACACCAAATTGTGAAAAATATGATGACTCCAAAAGTGGCTAAGCCTCATCCAGTGAAGGTGGTTACTCCCGTGTCTGCAGTTGCCTATGTGTATTATGGAGGAGCTCATTTGTTTGAATAATTCCATGTAAATTGTGTGTCAGTCAACTATGTTGGCAATAATTACAACATAAATAACAACCCCTACAAAAACACATACAACCCAGGATGGCGCAACACAAATATCACCTGGTTTTACTGCACCTAACTATGATGTGTCAAATTAAGACAACAACCAGCTGGAAAATATTTTTAAGTCCTTCATTCAAGAGGCCAAAAATAAGCTTCAAGCGCAACGAGTGAGCATAAAAAACCTAGAAAACCAAGTACGGAAAATTGCCACTGCATTGAGTTCAAGGAATGTGGGAACACTCCAAAGCTCTATTGAAACTCCAGCCACATCTTTTGGAGTGAAGAATGTTGAGACATGTCAAGCTATCAAGCTTAGAAGTGGTTTATACCCCAATTTTTCCCCTAAGATCCCTCACCACTTCATATCATCACAATGCTTTAAGATCAGACATAGGCGTGGATTATCTCTTCTACTCTCTCATATTATTGAGTTTGCTCTTGAGGGATAACCAAGCACCTTAAATTATGTATCTTTTATATGTATTTTATGTTTATTAACCTCTAACCAAAATCCAAAAAATGTATGTTTCCTCTCTATGCTTTGTATATTGTAGGTATTGAGCCAAGTAGATCTCTCTCACCTCCTAGGCTAGGGTCTTGAAGAATTATCCTTATTCAATTAGATGTTTAGTGGATTTTAAAGGCTTAAACTTCAAGGCTATGGTTATGGCATCAAAGTTCTATGGTTTGAGGACTCTCTTAATTTCATTTGGTCAAGATTTCCTCAAAGTTGGTGGTTGACTTCATCAAGAAACTTCATAGGTTCATGTGTTTATTTCCATGACTTCTTCAACAAGTTTCATCAAACATTGAGCTTCATCATCAAGTGTTCTTCAAGACAACATATTTTCAAGGTTTCTTGAGCTTCATTGTGCCCTAATTTTCAAGAAAAGATCAAAGGATTCAAAATTGATTCAAGATGGTTGACCTAATATGGAAAGTCCTTGATTCTATGGTCACAAGGGAATAACTCCCTCAACTTTGGTCATATTGAGTTGATTATTTTTATATGGACTCTTCTCATCATTATCAACAACTTCTCTTTGAATGAAAAGATCCAAATTTGAAAGGAAAATCATCAAAGGTTTTAGAATGTGACAAGTCACTTTTGCAAGGTTTGAGTAAGGGTCTGTTGACTTCTTAACACAATAAATTTCTCATTTTTTGATATTTTAATGAGAATACAAAGCCATGGTTCCCTTCAAAGAGTCACCTTCAACTTCTCTTCAAGGATCTAAGGACAATTTTGAGTGTAAAATCATTTAAGTTTGAAAAAGATTACAAGTCCTTTGAGAAAGCCATTGAAGTCCTTGTTTCGACTACTCAAGATCATAACTTGGTAAATTTGTATCTCCTTTAGCTCATTATATTTTTAACAATAAAATTAAGGATGTCTACTGCAATTTTGATTCAAAGATCAAGATCTAAAAATGTGTGGAAAGTTATGGAATTCAATGAAACTTTATAGGTCATTTGCGAATTTCTCAAAAACAATTTATCATCTTCCAAGAACCATAACTCCCTAATTGTTTATGATTTTTGAGTGATTCCAATTCCACAATTCCATTTGAAAAGTCTACTTCATTTCACCTTCTGCGATCAAGATAAAATTTTGAGTGGAAGGCTTTGTAAGGTTACAAAACATTATAGGTCATTTTGGAAGCCTATACTTAGAAATATTTCTAAGTATAAAAATTAGTGTGTTTTTCACAAATTCAAATGGACACAACTCCTAGTTCAAGTAATCAAATTGTAACATTTTTTTCCCATTATAAAGATTGTGATGAAGACTATCCATTGAAAAAGGAATCATGCCATAAATCTTCCTACATCTTGAGTTAGGCATATTTGAATAAGGCATCATGGATTGACATCTTTGTTGGAGAATCAGATTTTTGAACTTGTTAACTCACAAATTAAGCAAGCTTTGCACATGATTCTTTCACTAATCACATCTAATGAGATTACAGAAAATGTTTAGTGCCTAAAATGCAAGGTTTGATTGTGTTTTGACCATGTGCGGATCACACTTTACACACACAATTGGGTTCACTTGTTTGGTACAATTCCTTCTCATCACTACTCAATTCCATTATAAATAAGGAAGCTCCCCCACTTATTTTTGCAAGCTTTAACAACCAAAATCACTCTACCAAACTCTCTCTAAAGAGATCATTCTACTTCAGATTAATTTCACACTTAGAACTTCTTCCCACCCAATATCTTTGACCAATAAGTTTCTCTAATCTTCCCTGAAAATGTTCCAACCATTTGCAACCATCGAGGCAACCTGAATCGTCCTCACCAAATCAAGCTCCAGAGGTCTTCAAGTGAATTTCAACAGGTCAATTCTCTCACTTTTTGAGAAATTTCTTTGCATATACTTATAGTCCTTTCATCTCTGAAGCTCATGCTTCTTCTAATTTTCATTTTCATGGTGAATTGAGCTTGTAATCTGGATTTGAAATTGCACGATCTTTTTTTTTTCAAGTGTCTCACTCACCTTTGAGTGTTAATTCAAGTGAATTATATGGTTGTAATGGCGATGAATAGACGAATACGATGATATAGGTCTGAGCCATTTTCATTGCCTTCGATTTCCACTATTTTTCTTCAAGTTTGGAGAGCGAGAGGTTGAAGATGATCACATGGATCATCCAACCAATGACATTGCTCCATTTGTTTTATTTTCACTAGCTGATTTAAAAATGATTCTATGCTTTATTTCATTAAAGTCCATGGTGTGCGCCTGCTGATAGCCTTTGGATCTGCTTACTTGGCATAGGTTGACTCCATCCAACGCACCACATATTTTTGGCTTTTATTTTATATTTTGAATTTTTGTTTTAATTGTTTTTTAAAATTTAAAAATAAAAATAAAATTCATTTCAAATACAAAAATTATGAAAAAAAAATCACAAAAATATTTTATAACATACTCTTTGTGATTTTGATATTTTCATAATTTTATTTTATCATTTTATGTTTTTTATAGTTTTTCTCATTATTTGAGTTATTTTTAATTGTTTAAAAATATTTCTAGGTCCTTAAAAAATTATAAATATTTTTTTGGAATACTACAATAACATTTTGACAAGTCATGGTGACCTCGTTTGATTTTTATTTTTAATTTTTCTATTTTTTAGATTTTTGGTTTATTACACTTGATTTTGTATTTTTTTTAAATAGTTTCTGATCTTTAAAAATTTTCAACACTTTTTGACTCATGGTGTTTTGATACACTTTTCCTATTTCATCAATAAACTCCAATTAATTAACCATTTTAAAAATGTTTTATATTTTTTTTACTTGATTTCTATTTTTCTTTTGTTTAGTTCTGACTTGGTAATGTGTGGACATATTTTGGGACAAAATTTTCATCAACATCAATGGAACATGGGTGTTGATAGGTCAAAAGACCAAATCCACCAAAATGGTTGATTGATTTTGGTGAAGTTAAACCTAATTTTGTTGCCTTTGTGATATTCCCCTTCCATCTTCGTCTTACCCCTTTCTTGATTCCTTTAAAGGATCATTAGTGGCCCAAACTTTATGCTTGAAATTGTCCAAGTATGATTAATTATTGAACCATAGTTCAAGACCTTTGAAGCTTGTTGTTAGGAGGCTTTGATTTTATCAATCCTCTAATAAGTTTTCATTAACTTTGGTCTAAGTTTAATCTTCAATCATCATTGATTATTTATTATGGAATCCATCTCTTCTTTATTTCCTTTCTTTATTTTTGTTTTTACTTGTGCTACATGTTTTAGGAGCTTGGTTTTTACCATTTCTCTAACGTGTATGGTGCATACATTTCTATTGATCAGCCTCAAAATAGGTGTGACTTCTACGTAAGTCCACTTACGATTGCTTAACATAGCGCAAAATTTGTCCCGATTCGGAAAATGATCATTTGTGACCCAAACTTTATGTTTGTAAGCCCAAGTATGGTTGATTGGTTAGCTTAGGCCCATTACCCTTTGAGACTTTTTTTAAGAGGATTTGATTTTATCAATCTTCTAATAAGTTCTCATTACTTTTGGTCCAAGACTACCATTCAATCATCATTGATCATATTGTGGACATTGACAATTAACTTCTAACTTTTTACATATTAACAATTTACTGTACTTTATGCATTTATTTTACGCATTTTATTTTATGCCTTTACTTTTATGAACTTTTATCTTTAGCATTTACATCTCATGTTATTTTCCTTTTGCGCATTTGAGCATTTATGTTTTACGTCATTTTATCTTTGCTCAGTTGAGCTTTTATTTTCTTTTAAAGACACCTAATAACTAACTTGAGTATTAAAAGACTTAAGACTTTTCTTGGACTATTGGTTACTATCCATGGCATTTTAGAGTTGTGTATCTCTTGGACTCGGGATTTAAAGCCTTGATACTTGGAGACCTTGGTACCTTATTGTTATTCTGTATGAAGTCCTTGGGGTTTACTCCAAACCATTAGGTTGAATTTTATCTGTGTACATGTTATTATGGATTCCATGCTTTGTCTGAAGTCCTTGGGGTTTACTCCAAGGTATTATGATTGGGAATTCTTCTGTATACAACTGTTACACTGGCCAATTTTTGTCAATGAAGACTTTACTTGGTTCTTATTTCATCTAGGGCTTCATTCTATCTTGGTATTATGTATTCTTGGCTTTTAATTCAAAGGATGAGAATTCTACATTGACTTCTTTATGTTAAGTGTTGGATTCTCGTTGGTTATACATTTCCTTACCTTAGCATTTACTTTGTGTACATAGGATAGTCCCTTCACCTCCTCTCATCTTCTTAAATTTCAAAATAATCTCCCTTCTTTTCAAAACTCTTCTTGTTTTCAAACTTGAACCACTTTCATAATGAACATGGACTTAGGTCCTTGCATTTTCAAAAAAAATATATTAATTAAACCTTTAATCAATTTAATCATAATTTGACATCTTTTTTAGAAGATAAAAAGTCATTAACCTCATTCAAACCATTTTGCCATTTTGGCTTTTTACTTTAAAAATTTTCCTCAAAAGATTAGACTCTTGTTGATTTTTGTAGTGATGCAAGTTACTATACTTCTACAATATATAGTGAAGTGAATCATTTTCCACTTGGATATTGAGTGATGCCTTGTTGATTTTGAATCCATGTTATGTCATCCATTTCGAGATGATGCAACTGCTCCTTTTTCATAATTATGGGTAGTAAGTATGTTTTCCACTTGGATATAACAAGATGTCTCTTCTTCTTAAAATTAACCAACACAAAACCTTTCAAAATTTTTGAGAAGAACTACGAGTGTCCTGATCCTCTATTTCACAAAGGGGGTACGTAGGCACAAAAAGTTTGCAGCCGCAGCGGGTTCAAATATTGTAAAAACCACTTCTTTTCTCATCTCCACCATCTATTTTGTACATATTTCTTTATATCCAAAATACACAGATTTTCAAAGAGGTTCCTATAGAGTACCTTAGTTGTTTAGGGTGGTAATACGTTCCATTTGCATAAACAACCCCTTACCTTAATCTATATTTTACTTTGGGTTTATTCGCTATTTTTCCATTCCTTTGGATAAAATAAAACTGCGGTGGAGAATTTCACTGATTTTATGAGTTCAATCAATCTAATAGCTTAGTCTCAATATTTCTACCGCTACAAGTGGGAAAGAATGTGAAATATTTTCTCCTAGGAACATTGAGACAAGTGGTGTCCTTCCTGAATAGGACAATGTTAAAGAAAAATAAGAATCCAATGAGGAGCCATCCTCAGTTAGAAAACATGAAGAAAATGTTGAGCGACATGCTTACAACATGGCTTCCAACTCAAGAAAACAGCTGAAAGTCATGACTAAGCTCGATATAGAGCACAAGTTTGTTCAAGAAAGACATCCACCTCATTTTCCCCAAAGGATTAGGAAAGCTAAAGAAGAACAAAAGTTTGATAAATTCATGGAAATTCTGAAGCAGCTTAACATCAACATACCATTGGTTGAAGCCATTCAACAAATGCCAAATTACTCTAAGTTCATGAAGGATATTCTCACTAAGAGGAAAAGAGTAGGAGAATTTGCAATTGTTGCACTCACTTAAGAGTGTAGCCAATTAGTCCAAGGCAAGATCCCTCCAAAGTTGAAAGATCATGGAAGTTTTACCACCCCCTTTACCATTAGAGACACCTTTTGTGGTAGAGCTCTTTGTGATTTAGGGGATAGCATAAATATTATGCCCTTGTCTATCTTCAAGAAGCTAGGGATAGGAGCTGTCAGGCCTACAACCATCACTCTATAGTTGGAAGATAAGAGTATTTGCTACCCTCAAGGGAAGATAGAATATGTGTTAGTAAGGGTTGAAAAAAATTTCTTCTCTGTTGACTTCATTATCATGTACTTTGATGTTGATGAAGATACTCTCATTATGTTGGGAAGACCTTTTCTTGCTACAGGAAGAACTTTGATTCATGGAGAAAGAGGAGAACTCGTCATGAGAGTCAATGGACAACAAGTTGTGTTCAATATCCTTAATGCTTTACAATACCATGGGAAGGATATATCTAAATGTTCAATGATCTCTAGTTGGGAAGGAATGATTCACAAGAGTCTCCTCAAACTAAAAAATGTGTTGGAGCAAGAGTTGGGAAAGTTGAAGAAAGAAGAAACCAAACATAAGGGAATCATGTGTGAACCCTTAAGAAAAATATGCGTGGAAGAAGAAGAATTGGAGTTGTCCATTGTTGCGCTAAAGCACAACTCACCTTAAGTGGAAGGCCGCACTGATTTCGAAATCAAGCAACTACCTGCTCATTTATAATATCCTTACTTGGAGGCAGGGCAGAAATTGCATGTAATTATTGCAACAGATTTGGTTGAAGAGCAGAAGAGCCAATTGTCGGAAATTCTGGAGAAACACAAAAGAGATATTGCTTGGAAAATTTCCGACGTTAAGGGAATCATCCCTAGAGTTTTCATGCATAGAATTTTGTTCGAGGAGAATGTCAACAATAGCATTGAAAGTCAAAGAAGACTAAACCCCATCATGAAATAAGTGGTCAATAAGGAAATTATCAAGTGGTTAGATGTTGGGATTATCTATCCAATTTCTGACAGTGTATGGGTGAGTCTAATCTAATGTGTGCCTAAAAAGGGAGGCATGATTGTAGTCAGCAATGCAAAAGATGAGATAATCCCAACAAGAACTGTTACTGGTTGGAAAATTTGCATGGATTATAGGAAGCTGAAAAAGGCCACCAGGAAGGATAACTTCCCTTACCCTTTATTGATCAAATGTTGGATAGATTGGCTGGAAAGAAGTATTATTATTTCTTAGATGGATATTCGGGATAAAACCAAATAGCCATTGCACCTGAAGATCAAGATAGGACCACCTTCACTTGTTCTTATGGTACCTTTTCTTTTAGAAGGATGCCCTTTGGACTGTGCCATGCTTCGGCCCCTTTCCAAATATGCATGATGGCTATATTTTTGATATTATTGAGGATTATGTGGAAGTCTTCATGGATGATTTCTCTATTTTTAGGGAGTCATTTAAGAAGTTCTTGGACAACGTGGATCTGGTATTAACAAGGTGTGAAGAGAATAGTCTAGTGCTGAATTGGGAGAAGTGTCATTTCATGGTGAAGGAAGGGATCTTGGACACAAAATCTCAAAAACGGGCTTAGAATAGATCAAACCAAGATATAAGTAATTGAAAAGCTTCCCCTTCCAGTGAACTTCAAAGGAATTAGAAGTTTTTTTTGGCATGCTGGTTTTTAAAAAAGATTCATCAAGGATTTTTCAAAGATCACCAAGCCACTTTGTCAATTGTTGCAGCATGTTGTGCCTTATATCTTCAGTCAAGAGTGTTTAAATGCCTTCAACTTATTGAAGAAAGCTTTGGTTTCTGCACCAATTGTGAAAGACCATGACTGGAGACAACCATTTGAATTAATGTTTGATGCTAGTGGCTTTGCCATTGGGGTTGTTCTTGGTCAAAGACACAACAAGGTGTTTCACACTATTTACTATGCTAGTAGGACTCTAATTGAAGCACAAATCAACTACACCACAACTGAAAAAGAGTTTCTAGTTGTTGTCTTTGCTTATGACAAGTTCAAAACCTATTTGGTAGGAACAAAGGTCATAGTATACACTGATCATGCTGCCACCAAGTACCTACTCGCTAACAAAGATGGCAAGCCTCGACTCATAAGATGGGTTATTTTTCTACAAGAGTTTGACCTAGAGATTAGAGTAAAAAAGGGAGTTAAGAAGTTGGTTGCTAACCATTTTTCAATACTACCAAAGGAATTCAGGAGAATTTCACTGATGAAAAGTTATTGCTGATAACTGCAGGCGTGACTCCTTGGTACACTGACATTGTCAACTACCTGGTCAGTAGATTTGTTCCATATGAGTTCAATTTTCAATAATGGGAAAATTTCTTCCACATGGCCAGAGGTTACTTTTGGGATGGACCTTTCCTATACCAAAAATGTGTTAATCAATTTCTAAGATGTGTGGATCAACCAGAGGCACAACAAATCTTGTCTTCCTATCATGAAGCTCCTTTTAGAGGACATTTTGGAGGAACTAGAACTGCTGCCAAAGTTTTACAATCAGGTTATTTCTAGCCCTCTATTTTTAAAGATGCTCATGAAATGGTTAGGAAATGTGACAGGTGCCAAAGAGTGGGGAATATCTCCATGAGGCAAGAAATGCCTCTTACCAACATTTAGAAATTGAAATTTTTTATGTATGGGTTATCGACTTCATAGGGCCATTTCCTTAATCTTTTGGCAACTTGTACATAGTGGTAGTCGTGGACTACATTTATAAATGGATAGAGTCAATAGCAACCCCAACTAATGATGTTAAGTTGGTGACCAAATATTTGGTGAAAAATATTTTATCTAGACATGGCAGCTTTAGAGTAATCTTTAGTGATGGAGGAACCCATTTTTGCAATAAAATCATTGAAAAATTGATGGAAAAGTATGGTGTGGAACACAAGGTTTCTACAGCCTACCACCCACAAATAAGTGGGCAAGCTGGAGTTTCTAATAGAGAAATAAATAGGATTTTGGAAAATGTTGATAACCCCTCTAAAAAAGGCTGGTCTAAGAATTTGGATGATGCTTTGTGGGTATATAAAACAACATTTAAGACCCTCTTAGGCATGTCTCCTTAAATACTAGTATGTGGTAAGGCATGGAACTTGCCAATTGAGTTAGAGCACAAGGCTTTTTAGGCAGCCAAAACACTTAATTTTGATTTGTCTAAGGTTGGCCCAACTAGAATGCTTCAACTTAATGAGCTAGAGGAACATAGGTTGTTGTCTTATGAAAATGTTGAATTGTATAAGAAAAATACCAAGAGGTTGCATGACAGCAAATTTCAGAAAATAGAATTACTTGAAGGTCAACTTGTTCTTTTGTTCAAATCTAGATTAAAGCTTTTCCCTGGAAAACTTAAGTCTAGATAGTCTGGCCCCTTCAAATTAATTAAGATTTATCCTCATGTGGCCGTGGCCTTGTTGAACGAAAGATCAGGTGGGACTTTAAGGTGAATGGACCAAAAGTGAAAACCTACCATGATAACTCCTTAAACAACATTAGGGTTACCATATTTTCTTGATTCTATTTGAACTTTTCTATAGCCAGGCTATAAGACTATAAAATAGCTCTATTGGGAGGCATCCCAATTTAACTTTTTCTTTTTAGTTTAATTATTATTAGATTATGTGATTAACGTAATAAAGTTCTGAAGAGTCAGTGGTGAGTCCTGTCGCGACTTACAAACTTGAAAGGGTTAAGAACAAGAAGGGAAAAGAATTGATGATGTAAGACCAAGAACTGTTTTCTACACCTGGCCTTGAGATTTTGATGACAACTTCACATGTTATCTTAGAGAATAATTGTACACACTAATGGTTTCTTCTAGTAAGTAGCTGCTGCTATAATGTTCTAACTCTGGTAAAAGGCGTGTGATCTCATCAGGTTCGTAACATACACTCTGGAACAAAACTTGTGGTTATATGTTTCGCTAAAGTCAAGGTTCAGAACTAATCTTCTGCAACGTGTCCTAGGAATGTTAGTACAAGAAGTTCTGATCGTGGCTTTGTGGTTTAGCTTTGGAGGCCTTCAAAAGCTTTTACTTCTATGTGTTACAAGCTCTCAAGATTATGAAGAACAAGGTTATGTTGAACAAGTTCTAATAATCTGAAGAAAGGAAGTTCTTACAACTAAGTGCTGAAGACTGTAAAGACAAGGTTCTATGTGACAAGTTCTGAAGACTCCAAGAATTAGATTATAAGGCTCATAAGAAATATTCTTCTACAACAAGCTTTAACGCTCAACATTCAAATATCTGAAGCCTATGTAGATCGAGAAGAAAAGTCCAAAATGGTTAAAGTGTGATAGTGTACAAAAGGTACATAAAGTGACACATACCTCTACTCTTCTAGAGTGGCGCAAGGACATTTATTTTGTACTTGACACTGACTACTATCATTATAATCATTGAGAACAAACAACTAGGTTTCCAATTTACCTTTCTACCCTTTCAACGAATCTCTCTTACAAACTATAAAAGGAAGACATAGAAGCTAAAGAAAAGTAAAAAACTCCATTACGACGACAAATTTATTGGTTCAAATCAAGCTCAAAAAAACTACACCAAAGTATTGTGCAAACTCTATAGAGAAATAATATGTGTATTGTTTTATAAATAAGCAAGGACTTGTTGCTCATATCTTGTAGTAGAACACTTAGATGTTCTTCATTGTACTGAAAATTTGTGTAATCTGCTTACAAGAAGCAAATTTGTAATACACTGAAAGTACTCAATTGTTGTTGAATGTTACGTTGAGAGGTTAAGCGAAGGTATTAGCTCAAGAAGACCTCTATCTCGGCTTAAGCAAATTTACAGTAACGACCGATGAACTTATTGGGGGTGCCAATAAGGTTGATCAGACTTATTGTGGGTTGTTCTCTAATCAGTTTGATTTTAGTGGATTAAGTCCTTGTTGAAGTAGAAGTCATCCTTGTGAGGATGGACTGGAGTAGCTTAGTTAACAGAGAACTCGGATAAAAATAATTGTGTTAATTTATTGTTTGATGTTCTAAGCCTACTTAGTTTGTCACCAACAAAAAGATTTTATTTGGTGAAACCCAATTCAAACCCCCCCTTTCTTGTGTTGCTCACACCTTCAATTGGCATCAGAGCTATGGTTCTGGTATTGATAGTTATCAAACATTTAACCATGTCGGATAAATATCTAGATGATTTTTTTCATTGGAAAGACACAATGGTTGAACCTACTCCAGCTGTTGTTGCATTAGATTCAAATGATAAATGTTATAACGTTAAACCTCCCATTTTGATGGAGAAAAGTTTGAATACTAGAAAGATAGACTAGAAATTTTATTTCTAGGTCATGATATTGATCTTTGGGATATGGTAGGAGAGTTATAACTAATCAACAAAAGACAGTTTATACGAATCATTATAAAGCAAGAACCATCTTGCTGAATGCGATTTCTTTTACCGAGTATATGAAGATCCCAAATATAGACTCTGCTAAGTCTATATCTGATTCTCTCAAAATAACTCATGAAGGAAATTATCAACTCAAGGAAAGCAAGGTGTTGGCCTTGATTCAAAAATATGAAGCTTTCAAAATGGAGGATGATGAAAGAATTAAAGTCATGTTTTCAAGATTTCAAACCTTAGTTTCAGGTCTGAAAGTTCTGAACAAAGGCTATTCAATGGCAGATCACGTGAAGAAGATTATCTTAAGCTTTCCATCCAAATATAGGCTTATGGTAACTGCACTTAAGCTTTCAAAGGATAATAACAACACTTCTATAGAGGAACTGATAAGTTCTCTAAGAATTCATGAGATTGATCTAGAACAAGATGAACCACAAAAGAAGATACAATTTATTACGCTCAAATTTGTTAGAAAATATGAGAAGTCCAAAGCTCTTCAAGCAAAAGAGATTGAGGATTCAGAAGGAGATTTTGATAATGAAGAAGATGAGTTGTCTATGCTAACAGGAGGGTTAACTGTCTCAGGAAGAAAAGTCAAAACAACAGCTTCACAAGCTCAAGAAGGACTGGAGGTCACTTTGAATCAACCTCAGGTTAAAGAAAGTCTAGTGGCATTGAAGGCACTTGCTATGAGTGGAATGCCCTAAGCTTCTGAAGAACATCATAAAGAGAAGAAATTGTAAAGGCAAAAAACAACTGGAAACAAAGGACAACTCAGACTCAAGTGGAATATTCTTATGTAGTATTGATGGCTGATACTGGAACATTCAATATAAAAATCTATTTAGAGGATAAAGTCGATTCAGTGGAAGAAATATATGTACGCAAAGAGACATATTTAGTTGCACAACTAAAACATCAATATTGGTACATGGACTCTGGCTGCTCACGACACATGAAAGGAAAGAGGAAAATGCTCATAAGTTTAGATCTTAAGCATGGAGGCGTCGTAGGCTTCGGAGGAGATCAAAAAGGAAGAATCATAGGCTCAGGTACATTAGGTAATGGTTTTCTTCCCTCTATTACTAATTTTTTACTTGTTGAAGGATTAAAATATAATCTCTTATTTATAATTCAATTAAGTGACAATGGGTATGATATAGTCTTTAATCAAGATTCTTGTAAAACTGTTAGTCAAAAAGATTGTTATGTGCTTTTCAATGGAAAGAGAAGAAACAACATGTATAAGATCATACATTCTGACCTTAAAGAAAAAAATATAAAATTTCTCACTCTATTAATGAACAACAATGGATGTGGCACAAATGTTTAGTTCATGTTAGCTTGAGAAGAATTTCTCAGCCGAACAAGCTTGACCATGTCAGAAAGGAAAGTTTTCAAAAGCCTTTTTCAAAGCAAAAATATTGTTTTCACCTCCAGACCATTGGAACTTCTTCATATTGATTTGTTTGGGCCAATAAAAACTACATCAATCAATGGAAATAAGTATGCATGACTATAGCAAATGGACATGGGTAATGTTTCTCAAACACAAGGATGAGTCACACTCTATTTTCAATACATTTTCTACTCAAGTACAAAATGAGATGAATTTCAAAATTGTCAAGGTTAGAAGTGATCATGGTGGAGAGTTTGAAAATAAATACTTTGAAAAGTTATTTGATTAAAATTGCATTTCCCATGATTTCTCCTATCCAAGAACTCCATAGAAAAATGGAGTTGTTGAAAGGAAGAATAGGACTTTGCAAGAAATGGCTAGGACCATGATCAATGAACCAACATGAAAAAGTACTTTTGGGCTGAAGTTGTAAACACACCATGTTATATTCAGAACAAATTCTCCTTTAAACCTATTCTTAGAATAACCCCCTATGAATTATTTAAGAACAAGAAACACAACATTTCTTATTTTCATTTGTTTGGATGTTATTGTTTTATTATGAACACTAAAGAGAGTCTAAACAAGTTTGATTCAAAAGCTCAGAGATGTATCATGTTAGGATACTCTAAATAATCAAAAGGCTACAAGGTATAACATTGAAACACTCATTGTTGAGGAATCAATTCATGTTAGATTTGATGATAATCCTTACTTTGAAAATTCAAAGCTAGTTGATAAGCTTGTAGATATGGAAATCACGTACTCAGAGCCTGAAGGAACTGCTGCTGAAGTCCAAGAAATAAAAGAGCCGGCAAACGATCAACCAGAAGTCTCTAATGTGAAGACTCCTCCAAGAAGACTGAGACAAAGTCTATCACATTCTGAGGAACATATTCCAGGAGATAAGATAGAACCTGTTCGAACCAAATCCCAATTCAAACCTCTTGAAGAAAGTCTTCTAAGTCTGATTTTGATGATAAAACATGTCTCTATTGATGAAGCTCTTCTTGATCAATCCTGGATTTAAGCCATGCAAAAAGACATCGGGAAATTCTTAATCAATGTTTTTTTGGGATCTAGTACCATGACCCAAAGGAACTCGTGTGATTAGAACCAAATGGGTTTTTCAGAACAAGCTAAATGAAAAAGGTGAAGTGGTAAGAAATAAGGCTTGACTGGTTGAACAAGGATATAGTCAACAAGAAGTAATAGACTATACAAAAATCTTTGCACCAGTCGCCAGGTTAGAATATATTTGTCTTTTAATTTCCTTTTCTATTAATCACATCATCATCTTATATCAGATGGATGTTAAAAGAGAATTTTTGAATGGTTACATAAATGAGGAAGTTTATTTGCATCAACCTCCTAGTTTTGAAGACAATAAAAATCCCAATTTTGTTTTCAAACTCAAGAAATCCATGTGTGGTCTAAAACAAGTTCCAAGGGTTTGGTATGAGAGACTCAACACTTTTCTTTTAGAAAGTGACTTCAATAAAGGGAAGGTTGACACTACTATGTTCTGTAAAACTTTCGAAAATGATATCATGTTAGTACAAGTATATGTTGATGATATTATATTTGATCTTCTAATTCTAGTTTGTGCAATAAGTTTTCCAAGTCTATGCAGGATGAGTTTGAAATGAGCTTAATGGGAGAACTCATGTTCTTTATGGGAATCCAAATCAATCAAGGAACGAATCAAACCTTCATTCACCAGAGAAAATATGTCAAAGAACTTCTGGAGAAATTTGACTTATCTGAATGCAAGACAACAAAGACTCTTATGCATCCTACTTTTGTTCTAAATAAGGATGAGGTAAGTAGAAAAGTTGATCTGAAGTTATATATAAATGATAGGTTCTTTACTTTATCTGACTGCTTCTTGGCATGATATGTTATTTAGTGTATGTCTATATGCTAGATTTCAATCAGATCCTAGAGAATTTCAATTAATTTTTGTCAAGTGAATCTTTATATACCTGAAAAAACACTGCTAACCTTGGTTTGTGTTATAGTAAATAAGAAAAATACAAGTTAGTAGGGTATTGTGATGTTGACTATGTCGATGAAAAACCTTATATCATGGTCTAGCAAGCCGAGTAAATCTTTGCAGTAAATTGCAGCACTCAAATTCTCTGGATGAAGATTCAGTTAGCAGATTATAATTTACATGAAAATAATATTCCTATCTTCTGTGATAATACTTCTGCCATTTTTTTATTTAATAATGCTATCCTACATTTTAGGGATAAACATATTGAAATTAAACATCATTTCATCAGAGACTATGTCCCGAAGGGTTTCCTTTTTTTAAAATTTGTAGACCCTGAACATCAGTGGGCTAACATCTTTACAAAACCCCTTGATGAAGGTAGACTTATTTTCATTCTAAGAAATCTAAACATGGTTTCATGTCCAGAATGAAAAAGGTCTTGCCTCAAACTGATGAAGCACGAAATGTAAAATATGCTTCTAAGATCTACTGTGAAGGATTCCGAAACATGTGACTTTTGATCAAGTGACTTCTTCATGAATCAGTTGTACTCATGAATCATTTATTCCTCGAATAGATAATTTCTGTGAATAATGAAGAACCTACTTCAACAAACAAGTTACTAAAAAGTAAAAGGATTCTTGTTCGGATAAAATATTGTTGTCGCTCCAAATCACCTTGCATTTTTTGTGATATGTTAAAGGGAGATGATATTCTTGGGAGTATACAAAAATATTCATGCTTTACCCTATGCCAGTAATTGTCTGTTATTTTCCATGTGAGATATGCTTTTTAGCCTATGTCATTCTTCAGGTAAGTCATATCTTCCATGTGTCATTTCTTTCTGCCCCGCACCCATTTCATTGTCTCATCCTCATCTGTTAATCCAAAAACCATCTTCCATCTTTTCTCTATCATGCCTTTAAAAATCCTTGTCTGCCATCATCAAAGATTCATTTCTCTATCTTTTTATCACCTTTTTATTTTTTACAAAGGGGGAGAAAGTAAAATTATTTTGATAATGTTTACTCTAAGAGCATGAAACTCAAACATATATAATGTAGTTGCTACTAATAGTTTGTTTGATGTTTTCTATTCAGAAACTCTAAACAAGTTCACTGAGTTTATTCTAAGACAGTTTAAAGATGAAGATCCTAAAGCTAAGGTTGAACACCTTATGGATAAAACCAACTCTGGTTTTATAAAAAAGAATTTGTACACTTTATGAATATATGAATATTCAAATAGATGTACCAAACATAATTCATAAGTTATAAACTTACTGAACGTAAGGTAATATTGCTTGATATCATACTGTTCATAAGTTGTTAACTTTCTGAAAGTATAAAATTCAAACTCAAAGCTCAAAAGTTGTGCTCTTCTAAAAGGAAGTTAAGTCAACATTCGGATGCATGCTCTCAGACAAAGATGCCACTTAGAATATGTGCTCTGATATGTATGCTTCAGCAACGTACGCTCTATTCATAAGTTGTGAATTGTCTGAATATCTGATATAGTGAAGAATATCAGATCAAGTGCTGATGATTGAGAATCATAGTGTTTTGGTTGTAATATCAGAATCATAGTCCAGAAGCGCCGATACATAATGCGTGGCATTATTCAATCAGGCTCAAGCCAAGTTTTGATTCTTCATCAAGTGCTGATAAAAATTGGTTATGATATGAAGATTAGGTGTTCTAGTCAGACTCTGATGAGTTGTTGTATGGAAGTATTACTTCTCTAATCTTATGTTCTTATACTCAAAATTTATTTTGTGAGTCTTGGGATCAGTGTGAGAATCTGAACAAGCTTAAATGATATTTTGGGTTTAACATATTTAGGGGGAGCTGTGAGCTTAACTCTTAATGTGTTGGTTATGGTGATTACCATGTATAAAATGTTCTATCAAAATACATGGTTTTGTCATTGTCAAAAAGGGGGTGATTGTAAGAACAAGAAGTGTTTCCTACATCTAGCTTTGAGATTTTGATGATAACTTCACATGTTATCTTAGAGAAAAATTTTATACACTAATGGTTTCATCTAGTGTGTAGCTGCTTCTATAATGTTCTGACTCTGGTACAAGGCATGTGACGTCATTAGGTTTTGAACATACACTCTAGAAGAAAACATGTGGTTACATGTTTCGGTAAAGTCAAGGTTTTGAAATGATCTTTTGCAACATGTGCTAGGAGCGTTAATACAAGAAGTTGTGATCGTGACTTTGTGGTTTAGCTTTGGAGGCCTTTTAAAGCTTTACTTCTGTGTGTTGCAAGATTTGAAGATTATGAAGAACAAGGTTCTTCTGAACAAGTTCTAATGATATAAAGAAAAGGAATTCCTTAAAACCAAGTGGTGAAGACTCTAAAGACAAGGTTCTATGTGACAAGTTCTGAAGACTCTAAGACTTATGTTCTAAGGCTCATAAGAAAGATTCTTCTACAACAAGCTTCAACGCTCAACATTCAAATATTTAAAGCCTCTATAGATCAAGAAGAAAATTTAAAAATGGTTAACATGTGATAGTGTACAAAATGTACATAAATTGATTATAACCTCTACTCTTCTAGAGTGGTGCAAGGACAGTTCTTTTGTACTTGACAGTGACTACTCTCATTATAACCGTTGAGAAAAAAATAGCTAGATTTCCAATTTACCTATCTACCCTTTCAACGGATCTCTTTTACAAGCTATAAAAGGAGGACTTGGAAGCTGAAGAAAAGTAACAAACTACATTACAATGACAAATCTATCGATTGAAATCAAGCTCAATAAAACTACACCAAAGCATTGTGAAAACTCTGTAGAGAAATCAGCCGTGTATAGTTTTGTAAATAAGCAAGGATTTGTTTCTCGTATCTTGCAGTAGAACACTTAAGTGTTCTTCATTATACTGAAAAGTCTGTGTAATATGCTTACAAGAAGAAAATTTGCAATACATTGAAAGTACTCAATTATTGTTGAATGTTACCTTGACAAAGTGAGTGAAGGTCTTAGCTCAAGAAGGCTCCTGTTGCAGCTTGAGTGGATTTATAGTAATGATCGACGGGCTTATTAAGGGTACCAATAAGGTTTATCAAACTTATTGTGGGCAGTTCTATAATCAGTTTGGTTATAATGGATTAAGTCTTTGTTGAAGGAGAAATCATCCTTATGAGGGTGGACTGGAGTACCTTAGTTAATAGTTAACTAGGATAAAAATCATTGTGTTCATTTACTATTTGATGTTCTAAGTGTACTTAGTTTGTCACCAACGAAAAGATTTTATTTAGTGAAACCCAATTCAAACCACTATTTCTTGTGTTTCTCAAACCTTTAGCTGAGACTCAAACGACTTAACCCATTATGAGAGAGGAAAATTCTTGAGGCACGTGAGAATAGCAAGTAGAGTCTTGGAGAGAGAACCTCATGCGCTGGTGGGTAGACTATATCTCTTCCGCGTGATTCCAAAAGGGGACAAGTGCATTTATTAGTTGTTACATGATTTTGTATGGAATCATTGCCAAAGGAACTCTCACCATGCCCTGAACTGATTACCCCTCCCTTTCATTGGTCAGTTCAAAATCGACCAAAGACTAAATCGACCAGTGATTTATTCTGATACTTCTTCCAGTTGACCTTTTTCTGGCTCAGATTAAATCAACCAAAGATTTATTCTGATACTTCTTCCAGATAAAATAAGCATAAATATATGTTGGCTCAGATTAAATTGACCAATGATTTATTTTGATACATCTTCCAGTAGATCTTTTTCTGTCCCAGTTTAAATCGACCAATGATTTATTCTGATACTTCCTATAGTTAAAAGACAATAGAGACCTCTTCTAGCTCAGATTAAATCGACCAATGATATATTCTAATACTTCTTCGAGTTGAAGACGGTCGTAGACATTTTTTGGCTCAGATAAATTAACCAAAGATTTATTCTGATATTTCTTCCAGATAAAATAAGCATAAATATCTGCTAGCTCAGATTAAATCGACCAATGATTTATTTTGATACATCTTCCAGTAGATCTTTTTCTGGGTCAGTCTAAATCGACCATTGATTTGTTCTGATACTTCATCCAGTTAAAAGACAACATAGACCTCTTCTGGCTTAGATTAAATCGACCAATGATTTATTCTGATACTTCTTCCAGTTGAAGAAGGTCGTAGACATTTTCTGGCTCAGATAAATTAACCAAAGATTTATTCTGATATTTCTTCTAGATAATATAAGCATAAATATCTTCTAGCTCCGAGTAAATCAACCAATTCTTTATTTTGATACTTCTTCCAGTAGATCATCTTCTGGCTCAGATTAAATCGACCAGGGATTTATTCTGATACTTCTTCCAGTTGACCTTTTTCTGGCTCAGATTAAATCGACCAATGGGTTATTCTGATACTTCTTCAGATAATAATAGGCATAAGTATCTGCTGGCTCAGATTAAATCAAACAATGATCTATTCTGATACTTCTCCAGTCAAAGACGAATATGCACATTTTCTGGCTCACATTAAAAAACCCTAGGTTTATTCTGGTACTTCTTCCAATTTGCAATCAACGTTTACTTTGGATGGCATATATAAGCCCATATACTAAGACTCTCGGTAATCTCTCCAAATGGCATCTTTTAAGCCCATTCAAGCATACTATCAGTTGACAACGTGACTCCGTGAACTGGCGAGCGCAAATTTCTGGGTACTTTAGTGTTTAATCATCTTCCACCTTCAGATCACGAAAAAGGAAGACAAGCCAATCTAAAATCCTTAGGTTTAAGTAGATTGAACAGGGGCAGCTGTTGAATCCCAAAATTTTCCTTCTCATTTTATTCAAAACATACTCCTAGAGGTCCTCAAGTGCTCAAGGTTAACCAAGAATTGACCAGACAAATTCTCCTCCTAAGCAATGGACTTTCAACTAGGGTTTCAATTTTCACAAAAATATTTGGGTTTCGAAGGCCTCAAGTCATTTCCATAGTTCCCAATATTTCCTTAAGAATGTTCATTCCAAGTTTCATGTATTGCATTACAACTTTGCTCAGTCAAATGGCTCAAATGTCTGAAAATCAACTCTATTAGGCAAAAGTCAATTATGGCCAATATAAAAACAAACTTCAATATTTTTGGTCAACATAAACATTTTGAAGTGATATTCATCATTTTATCATGATTCCTCAAGGAATGCTCTTAAATCATCAAGAATCAAAAATTGGTAAATTAGGGTTTTTATAGGAAAAGTCAACTGAACTTTGACCAAGCATAACTTTCACATGATTCATCCATTTTGCCCCAACAAAGGCCTGTTTTAAATAGAATTCAATTCCTTACAACTTTTCTTTTAAAATCAAGTTCAAGAAATGAATAATTTGGAAGATATGAGCTCATACATTACAGGTCATTTTTCAAAAAGTCAACAAAAGACACCTTTTCTCAAGACAATTTAATTCAAGAAAAAGTCTTCAAATGCAAAATTGATCAAACGATAGATTGAAGAGTACATCTCGGCTTTCCAAAAAGTCAAATATCATCTTCAAAGGATGAAAATTGAGCAAGTTATGGCTTTCACAAGTTGGGGAATTTTGAGAAATTTCAAGAAATACACATTGAGCAAATTTATGTTTTTAGGTTAATGGGCCTAATTTTTGGGACTTAAACATGTTCATGACATGTATAAGGACCTCTAAACCTATCCATGCAATATTTTGATTTTCATGTTTACTTATTTGAGTTTTTATTCATTTAAATAGGAATTAAATCAAAATATAATGAAAACTAATGGGCTAGTACATATGGGCTTGGCCTTTGATCAGATCTGTGGCCCATAAACATGATGGCCAGCTAGCAAAACTGTGTAAATGCATACATATAAAGATATCTTCAAATTATGGAAAATTATCAAAGATTTTCGGAACAAAATCAACCTTGATTACATGAGATTCTTGCCACAATTCTTAACCTAATTTTACCCTCATATATACACCACAAGCCAGAACACAAAGAGACACACGCATCTGCCTAAAAAACCCTAATAAAATTTCCAAAGTTGTAAAAAAGGTGCAAATTGTTTTCATTAAAATCTAGCTTCCCTCGATCCAATTTAAGGACTCCATCACGTTCGTGAAGAGACCACGAGTTTATCCCTTCCTTTTCAAGGCTCGTAGCATCTCAAATCATCGTATCCAAGTATCACTATTTGGTAAGTTTTGTTAGAATCAAAACCTCATATTCATGCTTTGTTGATACATTTAATGGTTTGATTTCTGTTCAGGGAAACCATTAGTACAGATTTGACGTATCGTATGTGAGTTTTGACGTTTAAAATGCAAGATGCCATTGTTAGGGCATCCATGGCCGTTAAGATTCGTTCTCCTTGCTACAATGAATTTCAGACCAAAATAACCCTGCCATCAGATTCGCAAGAGTCCAATTAGTCTAGTAGGATCTTTCGTTTGTTTTTTTTCATTAAATTGTTCAGGACTTGATTTTCGAGGCCTTCGGAGAAGATAACCGGAGATTTGACTCCTACCTGGCCTAAACGTTTGACTCCAGTGGTCTGGCGTGCCCTCACGCGATTGGTTCATTAAAATACCAAGGGCCCATTGAAGCGCACATGTATGACAACTCAGCAACTTAACTTATTTTACATTATATTATTATTGCTTGGGATATACTCCCGGATGTAAGGTCGTCCCAACGGTTGAGTGTGTATGTGTTAAGGCATAGTGTGTATGCAAGGGCAGGGGTTCGATCTCTGCCTCTTGCATATTATTTTTCTAATTATTCTTTGCATATCCAATGTTCCAAGGTTTAACGTACATACAATGTACCATATGACCATCACCATCAGATCTCAGGAGTCTAGATCCAAAGGCCTCATGCACGCACTCCACGCAGCACCTCCGAGAGGCTCTCCTCACCAGATCCAGCATAGCTTCCGGGCTCTCCCTGATTTGGGCCTAAGGATTATCAATTCACACCCCCCATTTCTTCATGACATCAGGCCTTTTTTAATTTTTTTTTGTTTTAATTATTTCTTTTAATCATTTTTTTAATTATAACCATAAAATCAGAAAAAACACAAAAACTTAGATTTAGGTTTTTTTTATTTATTAAATTTAATTTTCATAAATTAATTTATTTAATTACTTTGACTTATTTCCTTAATTTAAAATCAATTAGAAATAGGATTTAATTAATTTCAATTCTTTTTCATAATATAAAATACAAAAAAAAATTATTAGAATTAATTTCTTTTTTTAGGTTTATTTTTAATTACCTTTTTTTTATTTAATTAATTAATTTTAATTTAAACATTTCTTTTAAAATAAACAAAAAAAAAGAATTTTCTTATTTACTTAGAACTTTTTTTAGGGTTTTTAAACATTATTTTTAATTTGCGCGTGTTTAGTACTTTCGCATTATTACCTTTTTTAATATTGTATCTGCCCATGGATTGTAATAAACTGATTAGGGTTTCTTTACTGCTTTGATCCCCTTTTGGACTTGTAATTTTCCCCCTCCTCGAAGCCATGTAATAGTTAGGTTTTAATTTCCAAACATTAATTTCCCGCACTGATATTGAGCTGTTAGATGTGTGCCTAATAGGATTGCACGATAAGAATTAAAAATAAAACGTTAGCAAACCTCTGATTTAAAGATCACAAAAATGACCCTCTCTATGTTGCCTCGGTATGATCTTAAGACTTTAGGGTGGTTACTAAGGTATCTCACCAAGTTTCCTTTGTGACTGTACGATGACCCTCGATTTCCCCTCAAACATCCAATGATAGGGCTACCTACTCACTAATAGTAGGATAGCATTGTCTAAAGGAAAAGAGGAAAAGAACAAACCTTTTCGAGTAGGTAGATAGTTCTTAGATGCTTTCTCAAATAAAACAATTTTCCACACATACACTCTTTTCTAAAAAATATTTTTAAAGACACTTTGTATACGTTCTCCATGACACGAGAAAAATTACAAATTTCGCCGTACTAAGGCGTCTTTTCAAAATACTTTTTCAAACACACAAACACAAGGCATTTTCAAATGAGCTAGAAACTAAGAGCCTGTAGATAACTACGGATGGAAAGGGTGCTAACACCTTCCCTTTCCATAATCTACCCCCTTACTCGAAAATAATCTCGAAAGGTCTTTTTATGTTCTTTTTACCCTTTCCTTTGTTGGATAAAAGAAAATTCGGTGGCAACTCTTGCTTACCACAACATTTGCGAATAAAAAATGCAAAACCAGTATAACAGTCGGTTCTGCAACCGTATTACAGAACTTGCGACTCTGCTGAGGACTTATAAAAAGTTGGGTTACCTTAGAGTTTGATTATTTTAATTTGCTTTCTTTGTTTGCTTTGTCTACTTTATTTTTAAAGGGTTTGCTGGGGTTATTGTTAAAGATCCTATAACCAGATCTGGGGCACATTTTTAGGTATGTAGAAATAAATCATGGAGGTTGTACGGCGTAGATCGATACGGACGAAGTGATGGCTACGTTAGCGTGATATTTGGCTTGTACTAATGTTCCTTGAGTCAGTCAAGGATAACATTAGGCTTCCTCATAGTGTCATTAAGCGCTAACTGACCTTTAGAACCTTTAATTGACTCATACTATCCATTAAAAAGTAGTGAGATAGACGACTTTGGTTCCGACAAAATATTGGTTGATACTCGATGCTACACTCATTGAGATTAGACTTTCGGGATATTTTGGCCGCAATATTTCGATGCTTGAGCTAAAACAATGCCTGAGAGAAAGGTCAATGATATAAGATCCCTTAGAACATGCTTACTATTACTAGGACAGGTTAAGCCAATTTAAACTTCAAGAGGGTACTTACCTTTAAAACCTCGTGCAAGCCTTTAAACCAAATGTCTTTGTGTGACTTGTTTGTGTTTGCTATATTTTTTTAAGCATAATCATAACATCATAACATATTATACGCACTAACCATTTCAAGGACCTGTGGATTTATCTCTTCTTTGTTTTGTAGGTTATGGCTTCCGCTCGCAGAAAAACCATCCAGATCAACTTCGTAGAAATTCCTTCCAAGCTTAGGGATTTGGTCTTAAAAGTTCCTGAAAGCTCACCATTCAACAAAAGATATGGTCACTTACTAAGTTTGGTTAATACCGGTTTTGAAGAAGGTTTGGTGAGCATCATATTCCAGTTCTTCGATCCTAAGCACCATTGCTTCACATTTCCAGATTATCAGTTGGTGCCCACGCTGGAAGAATTCTCTAAGCTACTTGGTTTGCCTATATTGGAGCGGGTACCTTTCACTGGTTTAGAACAAAATCCAACTGCTGAAGATGTTGCCATAGCCTTGCACTTGAAGCCATCTGACATTGAATCCAAGTGGGAAAGAAGAAGTGGAGTTAAAGGTCTTCTTGCAAAGTTTCTTATGGAGAAAGCTCAAGTATTCCTAGACGCCGTGAGTTACCATGCTTTTAAATATATCTTGGATCTCTTGATCTATGGGTTGGTTTTGTTCCCTAATTCAGACCAACTTATAGACGTAAATGCCATCAAAATTTTCCTTACTCATTATCCAGTACCTACATTGCCCGGGGATATTCAACATTCACTCCACACTCGTACTATGAAGAAACGACAAACTCTTATGTGTTGTATGCCTCTTCTCTATAGGTGGTTTATTTCGCACCTTCCTCGATCCGTAATAGATAATGAGTTAGGCTTAAGGTGGAGTCAAAGGTTAATGTCTCTTTCTCGCTTTCAAGAAGACATCTCTTTTATTGACTGCTGCAGAGAATTTCCTAATGTGCCACTCCTTGGCATTAGAGGAGGCATCATCTACAACCCTTCTATAGACCTACGCCAGTTTGGTTACACACGGAGAGATGATCCTCCTAATATCCTCATCCAAGGTATTGCGTTCGACTATTCAAATGAACTGCAAGGTTATCGTCAGAGGTTCATCCCCGCTTGGGGCATCGTTAAGAAGACTGATAGTAAGACTTTAGGGCACAGGAACTCCATCCCTTTGGAACCTTACCTCAAATGAGTGCGAGCTCGTGCTCAAAGTATTATGATTCCATATACTGCCATCTTACCAGTGATCTTAGAGCCTATTGTTCAAGGGGACGAGTCTCGCATCATTCTTCATCCTGATATGCCAACAAACTTAGAATAATTAAAAAGGTCTTGGATCAAACTCAAGAATGGGTCACCTTTGAGATCTAATTCTATGCCGGTGAGAAGAAAGTGTTGGATCTGACAAAGAAGCTTCATGAGGAGCAGAGTCTTAATGCCTATATCAGCACAAAAAGGAAGCATCCGAGGGAAACCTAAAAGATTTAATTGTTATTTCCTTGTAAACTTTGATTTCATTTGAACTTACTAATAAAAAGTCTTTGTTTCTGCTTTGATTAAAAGAGTTTAAATCCTACGAGGTCCTTGAAAACATTACATAAACATGTCATGTATATCATTACATAAGTAGGTATTTCAAGACAGGTTTCTTATCTTTTCGTTGTTTATTTCAGTAAAAAGAAATGGCTCTTGAAAAAACCATTAAGGATCTTCAAGCACATAATGCTCAATTCCAGCAGATGTTCCTGGCTCTAGCTAAGGGACAAGAAGCCCTGAAGGCTCTCATTCTTAAAGAGAAAACAAAGAAGGCAAAGAAACCAGTTGGTATCCTGAATATGGGGAGAAGACTTAGAGGACCATCCAAGCGAGCTCTAGAATTCGCAAATCCATCAAATGAGGGGGATAATCAGGAATAAGATGACAAGAAGACAAAAGAAGAAGATAACAACCCAGGGAGTGATGAAGAGGAAGCAGACTATGATGAAGAACAATATCCTCATGCTGATGACAAGTATAAACAGGTGGAGTATCGTCTCAATGCTATGGAGATTCAAAAGGTACCTGGTTTGGATTTTGAAGAGCTAGGGTTGGTCTCGAGAGTGGTCATCCCACAAAAATTCAAAGTTCCCATTTTTGCAAAGTATGACGGGGTTTCATGTCCCAAACTGCATCTGAGGTCTTACATCAGGAAGATCCAACCCCATACAGCTGATAGGAAATTATGGGTCCACTTCTTTCAAGAGAGTTTGTCGGTGATGCAGTTAGAGTGGTTCTATCAATTGGAAGGAACCAACATCCGAAATTGGGAAGATCTGGCTGCTGCTTTTTACAAGAAGTATCAATATAATGCTGACCTTGCTCCAACCCATACACAACTCCAAAGCATGTCTATGGGTGCTATTGAGGGTTTCATATATTATGCCCAAAAGTGGAGGGATCTCGCCGGTAGAGTCCAGCATCCCATGTCTGATAGGGAGTTGATGGACATGTTCTTGGGTACTCTGACATGCCAATTTTTCAACCATTTGAATGGAAACTCTTCAGTCGGATTCACTGAGCTGATATTGACAGGAGTGGAAGCTGGTATCAAGTGTAGTAAAATCCAAGTGGCTACATCTTCAAGTACTGTGAAGAAGCCGTTCAGTGGTAATAAAGATGTTAGTGCTGCCTATGGTCAGAAAAATCATGGTAAAGATGAATGCCGTCCAACGGTAGAAGCTGAAATGATCTCTAACCCTACAGCAACTCAACGACATAATAACCAGTGCAGGCAGGATGCACCTAGAAGACAATTCACCATAATAAACATGCCTTTGTCTCAGGAATTGTAGCATTTGTTGAAGGCTGACATGGTCACTCTGAAGGATCCTCCACAAAACCTAAACACTTCCTCTCCCCGCTACAATCCAAAAGCATGATGCGCTTACCACTCCAACAGCCCGGGGCATGATATGAATGATTGTTGGGCGTTGAAGAATAAATATCAAGACCTTATTGATGCAAATGAGATTCAATTGGACCCTCCTGAGACCTTCAATGTAATAACTTCACCAATTCCCAAGCATGACAGGGGTATCAATGTTGTTGATGATGTTCTGTTTATTTCTTTTGTGGATGAATTAGCTACTCCTCTTCAAATTGTTAATAAGAACATCCTAAGAGAGGGTTTATTTCTAGGTTGTAATGAGGATTGCAACCTTTGTGCATCCCTGCCCAATGGTTGTATATTGCTGAAGATAATTGTCCAATGCTTGATGAACGACAAGGAAATTCTGTTTGAGAAGACTCCCTCTATGAAAAGTCTATATAAAGATGTAAGGTGTGAAGATATGTAAATTATTACCATCTATAATAATCCTACAAGGGTCTCCTCCAAATGGTCTATAAGGATTACTGACAGCCCTAAAATTGCTCCCCTGATCATTACCTCTCCAGGGCCCATACCACATTCCTCCGACAAAGTCGTTCCTTGGAATTATGGAGCTGACGTTTATTATCATGGCGTCAAGAAAGACCTATTGGCCATCAAGAATGAAGTTACTGAAGATATTGATCCTAACATTGACAACATTGTTGGGACCAGTAAAGTTACCATAATTGGAAGGATTTTCTCTCCTTAAATCTCTCCAAAGACTATTGCCACTCCTTTTGTTATTCCTGCTAATACTCCTGTTATTACTCCTGTTTCTACTCCTATTGTTATTCCTGCTACTGATTCAGCTAAGACTCAGGGCAAAGAAGTATAGGTTGAGCATGTCCAGAAGGAGGCACCTAAAGAAGCCATTCCTGAGGCCTCCAAGCGAGAAATGGAGGAAATATTCAAAATCATACGGAAAAGTGACTACAATGTTGTGGAACAATTGGGGAAGACCCCCTCAAAGATTTCAATTCTAGCCTTGTTATTATGCTCCAAAGCCCATGCTAAAGCTTTGGTTAAGTTCCTAAGGTCTGCTCATGTCCCACAAGAGACTTCCGCTGACCAATTTGAAGAATGTGTTACTAGTCTGACTGCCGACAATGGACTAGGCTTCTTCGATGCTGATTTGACTCCTAAGGGAAGAAAACATAATAATGTCGTGCATGTCTCTATTGAATGCAGGGGAACTACTTTGCCTTATGTTTTATTTGATACAAGTTCGTCTCTGAATGTGCTACCCAAGGGTGCTTTAGACAGATTGGAATATGAAGGACTTACATTGAAACACAACAATATTGTGGTGAGGGCTTTTGATGGTTCCAAGAGAATGGTACACAGGGAGGTGGACATTCTAATTAAAGTGGGTTACCAAACTTTTGACTCCACTTTTTATGTGATGGACATTCGCCCGTCCTACTCCTTCTTATTAGGACGCCCTTGGATTCATGGGGTTGGCGCTATCACTTCCACCTTGCATCAGATGTTAAAATATTCAGTTAATGGAAAGATTGTTACAGTCTTTGGCGAAGAAGAGTATATGGTAAGCCACTTGAACTCTTTCAAATATGTCGAGATGGACGGCGAGTTCATTGAGACCCCGTGTCAGAATTTTGAAGAGATTCCTCAAACGATCGTTGTTACCAAAGTTGTTGCTGTTGTTACAAAGATTACCAGACCTCCGCTGAAAATGGCTTATCTAAAATATGCTAAGGTTGTAGTTGAAGAAGGTGGGTGTACTATTTGGGGCCAACTTCCTGACATCCCCAACAAGTTTGACAAATTTGGTTTGGGTTTCACTTTAGGAGCTCAAAAAGTTGTTCGTTGTGCTCGCACCGGAGGACCACCACTACGCATCCACGGAATCAATACGGTAGAAGACGCAGACAATGACTCTGACCTGGACAATTTGATCTTCCCTACTATAAATGGTGGACTCAATAATTGGACGACTAGAGACTTTGTGCCTATCTCTTTTATCCAGGAGTAATTGTTTTCTGTTTTTAAGGATATGTAACTTTTGAACAATTTAAACTCTAAAGCCTTGTGTCTTACCCGAGGCACAATGGTCTATTTGTGAGAGTTGTCCCATGTCATTTTTATATGTCATTAATAAATCATTGAACGATTTTTCATTCAAATTTTATGCTCTCTGTTTTTCTTTTACTTTATTTTGTCAAAATAGATATGTGCTCTTACACACACCCACATATTAAATTGTAGATCCACATCCACCCTAGATCCCATTGATAACAGTTCTGCTATTGCCAGTTATGAATTTGAAAATCCGATCTACCTAGCCGAGGACAAAGATGAGAAAGATTGTGAAGTACCAGGAGAACTTTCTAGACTATTACAGATAGAGGAAAGAGCAATACAACCTCACGAAGAGTTGGTCGAGACAATAAACTTGGGTACTAAGGAGAACAAAAAGGAAGTCAAGATAGGTGCTAACTTGGAAAATGGTGTTAAAGAATGGTTAATTCAGATGTTACATGACTACGTTGAGATCTTTTCCTGTTCATACAAAGACATGCCAAGGCTTGACACTGATATTGTGGTTCATCGTCTGCCAACGAAAAAAGACTGCCCTCTAGTGAAGCAAAATGTTCGTCGTATGCGTCCTGAGATGTCAGAAAAGATCAAGGATGAAGTCATGAAACAATTCAATGTCGGATTCTTAGTTGTTACTTCTTATCCATAATGGGTTGCGAACATGGTACCGGTACCTAAAAAGGACGGTAAGGTGCGTATGTGTGTGGATTACAGAGATTTGAATAGGGCAAGCCCCAAGGATCACTTTCCACTTCCCCTTATTGATGTTCTGGTTGACAACACCGCACAACATAAGATCTTATCATTCATGGACGGTTTCTTCGGTTATAATCAGATCAAAATGGCGCTTGAAGACATGGAGAAAAAAACTTTTGTCACATAGTAGGGAACTTTCTGTTACAAGGTTATGCCATTTGGGTTGAAGAACATCGGGGCCACTTATCAGCGTGCTATGGTAGCTTTGTTCCATGACATGATCCATCATGATATAGAAGTCTATGTCGATGGTATGATAGCCATGTCTCAAACTGAAGAAGGGCACTTGGACCATTTGCAAAAACTATTTGAAAGGCTGAAGAAGTATAAGTTAAGATTGAACCCGAACAAATGCACCTTCAGAGTAAGATCTGCTAAGCTCTTTGGTTTCTCAGTGGCAAAGGTATTGAAGTAGACCCTGTAAAGGTTAAATCTATAAAATAAATGCCAACTCCCCGCACTGAGAAGGAGGTTATGGGATTCTTGGGACGTCTAAACTACAATGCCAGATTCATTTCTCACCTAACCGTTACTGGTGAACCGATCTTCAAATTACTGAAGAAAGATCAAGTAGTGAGTGGAACGACGATTTCCATACAACCTTTGACAGAATCAAAGAGTATCTTCAAGAACCTCCAATTTTGATGCCTTCGGTTGAAGGAAGACCTCTGATCATGTACTTAACAGTATTAGAAAATTCAATGGGGTGTGTGTTGGGGCTGCATGACGAGTTTGGTCGAAAAGAGCATGAAATATACTACCTTAGCAAAAAGTTTATCGACTATGAAAAAAGATACTCACTGCTCGAGAAAACTTTATGCGCTTTGGCATGGGATGCTCGCTGATTAAGACAGTATATGTTGACTCACACCATATTATTGATATCTAAAATGGATTCTATCAAATACATATTTGAGAAGGCCTCTCTCTTCGAAAGAATAACAAGATGGAAAATGGTCCTAAGCGAATACGACATTCAGTACACTACCCAAAAAGAAATAAAAGGAAGTGTACTAGCTGATCATTTGGTTCATCAAGCTGTAGACGAGTACCAGTCAATGAATTTTGAGTTCCCGGACGAGAACATCATGCTAATAAATGACTGCAAAGAACCTGGACCAGATGAAGGACCTGAAAAAGGATCCCGATGGACTATGGTCTTTGATGGGGATTCCGACGCACTCAGTAATGGCATTGGTGTTGTGATTATCTCCCCTAAAGGCTGCCATACACCCTTCACTACCAGACTATGTTTTAATTGTACCAACAATATGGATGAATATGAGGCATGCATTATAGGTATCAAGGTTGCTATTGACATGAAGATTAAGTTCTTACAGGTATATGGAGATTCAGTGTTGGTGATCATCCAAGTTAAAGAGGAATGGGACACGAAGCATCCCAATCTCATCCCTTACCGAGAGCATGTGATGACTTTGATCCCATATTTTGAAGAGATCACCTTTGAAAACATTCCACGAGAAGAAAACCAGTTAGCAAACGCGCTAGCTACTAATTCATCCATGTTTAAGGTCAAATGTGATAACAAAGCCCCTCATATCACTATCGAAAGATTAGATGTACTGGCACACTGTTATGAGGTTGATACTGAGGGAGTAGAGGAAAAGCCTTGGTTCCAAGAGGTAAAAAGGTATCTTGAAGCCCAAGAATATCCTAAGGGGGCGTCCATAAATGACAAGAAGTTTCTAAGAAGATTCTCTGCCAAGTTCTTCCTGAGTAACAGGATTTTCAACAAACGCAACCATGATTCCACTTTGCCGCGGTGCGTGGACAAGAGAGAAGTGGAGAAGATTATGGAGGATATGCACGAAGGTTCCTTTGGCATACATTCTAGTGTACATACAATGGCTAAGAAGATTCTACGGGAAGGATACTACTGGTCCACCACGGAAACAGATTGTCATCATCACTTCCGAACTTGTCACAAATGCCAAATCTATGCTGACAAAGTACATGTGCCTCCGGTTCCGTTAAATGTCTTGACTGCTCCTTGGCCATTCGCAATGTGGGGTATTGATATTATTGGAGGGATTAGACCTACCTCTTCCAATGGACATTGCTTCATCCTTGTTGCCATTGATTACTTCACAAAGTGGGTAGAGGTAGCCTCATTTGCTTCTGTTACCAAGAATGTCGTGGCTCGGTTCATCAGGCACAATCTTATTTGTTTATATGATATTCCACAAAGAATTATCATAGATAATGGTACCAACCTCAATAATACTAGGACTTCCGAGCTCTGTACGCAATTTAAAATTCAACATCATAACTCTTCTCCTTACCGACCGAAGATGAATGACACTATGGAAGCTCCCAATAGAATATAAAGAATATTATACAGAAGATGACGGTAACACATAAAGACTGGCATGATATGTTACCATTTTCTCTTCATGGTTACCATACCTCGGTGCGCACATCAACAGGGGAAACCCCTTTTTCTCTCGTATACAATATGAAAGTTGTTTTACCCGTCGAGGTCCAGATCCCTTCCCTGAGAATCATGAAGGATGCAGGTCTAAGCAAAGACAAATAGATTCAGAATCGACTTCACCAACTGAACTTGATCGACGAGAAGAGGCTCACGACTGTTTGTCATTGTCTGATGTTCCAAAAACATATGATCAAACCTTTTAACAAGAAGGTCAGACGTCATCTATATCAGGTTGGTGACCTAGTAATCAAGCGCATCATCCTGCTACAAGGTGATCCCAGGGGGAAATGGACTCCTACATATGAAGGACCATTTATGATCAAGAGTATATTTTCTGGTGGAGCCATGATATTAACCACCATGAATGGTGACGACCTTCCACAACCTATAAACACAGACGTAGTTAAAAGATACTACGCATGAAAAGAGACCCACTAGGTTGATTGACATAGGAAAAAATAAGGGCATCACGGAGAACCAAAAGGGTTCGAGAAAAAATTAGGGATATAAGTATATGAAAAATATGTACACCGGGAAAGTTGAAAACCTGAAAAGGTGACTTGGGAAAAAAGGGTATCTCGGTGGACTGAAAACCTGAAAGGGCGGTCTAGGCAAAAATTATGGATTAAAAGCGTATGACTATGTCCCGTTGGATCACCTTACATCCAGACTTCATTATCACATTGACAAGTTTGAATGGTACAGATCAATCCAGTCAGCTTCTGCCAAGCAGCAAAGTGATGAGACGCTCAAAAATATAAAGGCAATAGCAGAATTGAAATCGAACGGGATTATTTCACATAGTTGTTTTCTTTTATGTACCACTTTTTATAATTCTCATTTTTACGACGACATTTCTCTTACTAGGATGTATGTCTCCTTGTACAAAGATGCCTGTTATAGGCAGACTTTGTCAAATTAATACAAAAACTCTTCTTTTAGAGTCCAAAACTATTTGTTTTTATTTTCTGCTTTGTTTTCAAAAACATTCAGTGATTATTTTAAATGAACATATGCATTTGAATATGATTACTGTTTACAAATATATGCATAAAAAAAAGACATTTACTAAAGGCTTTAAGAGTTGGGTCGACGTGGAAAAGTCATATGTAAATCCCCACAAAGAAATCACCCCTAGGGAACTATCTTCACAAAATTTATCGTCAGCAAAGATACCTTCCTCGATAAAAAGGATCAATCAGTTCTCTAGCATCTTGGAGACTTCCCCAGCATGGTCTATGGACCTCTTGGATTCCCCAACAGATTTTCATAAAATCCCCAAGTAGTTTATGAAACTTCTTTCTCCAATATATTTTATTTATCAAGTGACGAAAGATCATCCCCCAGTGGAGCTTATTTTTCCAAGTTGATAAAATCTTCCAATGAAACACTTCTCTCCAGCAGCAGTCAGGGGTTTATTTTTCCCAGTTCGATGACACAACAAGGAGAAAATGATATGCTCACATTCATACATAATTTACAAACGTCATAGCATATACATATAACACAATCTCGTTTATTTTGAGAACATAATTTCGCAATGCATTTCATACATCATGACATTGCATATAGCTAACTCCTTACCTTTTCAAGAAAAGATATATCAACAGACCAACATCATCAATTACTAGTAAAACCAAGCAATCATATCAGAAACAACATCTTCTAGCTCAGATTAAATCAACCAATGATTTATTCTGATACTTATTCCAGTTGAAGACGGTCGTAAACAATTTCTGGCTCAGATAAATCAACCAAAGATTTATTCTGATACTTCTTCCAGATAAAATAAGCATAAATATTTGTTGTCTCAGATTAAATCGACCAATGATTTATTTTGATACATATTCCAGTAGATCTTTTTTTGGCTCAGTTTAAATCAACCAATGATTTATTCTGATACTTCCTCCAGTTAAAAGACAACAGAGACATCTTCTGGCTCAGATTAAATTGACCAATGATTTATTCTGATACTTCTTCGAGTTGAAGACGGTCGTAGACATTTTCTGGCTCAGATAAATCGACCAAAGATTTATTCTGATACTTCTTCCAGATAAAATAAGCATAAATATCTTCTGGCTCAGTGTAAATTGACCAATGATTTATTCTGATACTTCTTCCAGTAGATCATCTTCTGTCTCTGATTAAACCGACCAGTGATTTATTCTAATACTTCTTCCAGTTGACATTTTTCTGGCTCATATTAAATCAACCAAATATTTATTATGATACTTCTTCCAGATAAAATAAGCATAAATATTTGCTAGCTCAGATTAAAATGACCAATGCTTTATTTTGATACATCTTCCAGTAGATCTTTTTCTGGCTCAGTTTAAATCGACCAATGATTTATTCTGATACTTGCTCCAGTTAAAAGACAACAGAGACCTCTTGTGGCTCAGATTAAATCGACCAATGATATATTCTGATACTTCTTTGAGTTGAAGACGGTTGTAGACATTTTCTGGCTCAGATAAATCAACCAAATATTTATTATGATATTTCCTCCAGATATAATAAGCATAAATATTTGTTGGCTCAGATTAAATCGACCAATGATTTATTTTGATACATCTTCCAGTAGATCTTTTTCTGGCTCCGTTTAAATCTACCAATGGTTTTTTCTAATACTTCTTCTAGTTAAAAGACAACAAAGACCTCTTCGGCTCAGATTAAATCGACCAATGATTTATGCTGATACTCCTTCCGTTTGAAGACAGTCGTAGACACTTTCTGGCTCAGATAAATAAACCAAAGAATTCTTCTGATATTTCTGCCAGGTAAAATAAGCATAAATATCTTCTGGATCAGGGTAAATTGACCAATGATTTATTCTGATACTTCTTCCAGTAGATCATCTTCTCGCTCAGATTAAATCAACCTGCAATTTATTCTGATAGTTCTTCTAGTTGAATGATTTCGGGCTCAGATTAAATTGACCAATGATTTATTCTAATACTTCTCCCAGATAATAACAGGCATAAGTATCTTATGGCACAAATTAAATCGAGAAATGATCTATTCTGATACTTCTCTAGTCAAAGACGAATATGCACATTTTCTAGCTCACATTAAATCAACCATAGGTTTATTCTAGTACTTCTTCCAGATTACAATCAACGTTTACTTTGGATGACATCTATAAGCCCATCTCTTATGACTCTCAATAATCTCTCTGAATGGAATCTTTTAAGCCGGTTCAAGCATACTATCAACTGACAATGTTACTTCGTGCACTAGCGAGCGCAAATTTCTGGGCACTTTAGTGTTCAATCATCTTCCACCTTCAGATCACGAAAAGCAGACAAGCCAATCTAAAATCCTCAGGTTTAAGATGATTGAACATGGCCTTCTTTTGTACCCCGAAATTTTCCCTCTCATTTTATTCAAAACAAACTCATAGAGGTCCTAAAGTGCTCAAGGTTGACCAAGAATTGACCAGAAAAATTCTCCTCCTAAGCAATGGACTTTCCACTAGGGTTTCACTTTTCACAAAGAAATTTGGGTTTCAAAGGCCTCAAGTAATTTCCATGGTTCCAAATATGTCCTCAAGAATGTTCATGCCAAGTTTCATGTATTTCATTACAAGTTTTCTCAGTCAAATGGCTCAAATGTCTAAAAATCAATTGTATTAGGTCAAAAGTAAAATGTGGCCAATATACAGTCAAACTTGAATATTTTTGGTCAACATCAACACTTTAAAGTGATATTCATCATTTTATCAAGGTTTTATCATGATTCCTCAAGGAATGATCTTAAATCATCAAGAATAAAAAATTCCTAAATTAGGGTTTCTATAGGAAAAGTCAATTGAACTTTGACCAAGCATAAATTTCATATGCTTCATCCATTTTTCCCCAACAAAAGTCCATTTTGAATATAATTCAATTCCCTACAACTTTACTTATATCCTCGAGTTCAAGAAATGCATAATTTGGAAGATATGAGCTCATAAATTATAGGTCATTTTTCAAAAAGTCAACAAAAGACACCTTTTTCCAGGACATTTTACGTCAAGAAAAAGTCTTCAAATGCAAAATGATCAAAAGAGAGATTGAAGAGGACATCGTGGGATTTCCAAAATGTCAAAGATCATTTTCAAAGGATAAAAATTGAGCAACTTATGCCTTACACAAGTTGGGGAATTTTGAGAAATTTGAAGAAATACACATTGAGCAAATTTGTGTTTTTAGGTTAATGGGCATAATTTTTGGGACTTGAACATGTTCATGACATGTCTAAGGATCTATAAATCTATCCATGCATTATTGTGATTTTTATGTTTATTTATTTGAGTTTTTATTCATTTAAATAGGAATTAAATCAAAATATAATGAAAATTAATGGGCTAGTACATATGGGCTTGGCCTTTGATCAGATTTGAGGCCCATAAACATGATGGCCAGCTAGAAAAACCGTGTGAATGCATACATGGAAAGATATCTTCAAATTATGGAAGATTTTCAAAGATTTTTTGGAACAAAGTCAATCCATGATTACATGATATTCTTGCCACAGGTGTTAACCTAATTTTACCGTCATATATACACCACAAGTCAGAACACAAGGAGACACACGCAACTGCCTCAAAAACCCTAAGAAAATTTCCAAAGTTGAAAAAAAGGTGCAAACTGTTTTCATACGACCTAGATTTCATCGATCCAATTTAAGGACTCCATTACGTTCCTGAAGAGACCAGGAGTCTATCCCTGCATTTTCAAGGCTCGTAGCATCTCACATCATCGTATCCAAGTATCACCATTTGGTAAGTTTTGTTAGAATCGAAACCTCATATCCATCATTTGTTGATACATTTAATGGTTTGATTTGTGTTCAGGGAAACTATTAGTATAGATTTGACATATCGTAGGTGAGTTTTGACGTTTAAAATGCAAGATGCCATTGTTAGGGCATCCATGGCCATTAAGCTTTATTCTCCTTGGTACAATGAATTTCAGACCAAACTAACCCTTGCATCAGATTCGCAAGGGTCCAATTAGTCTAGTAGGATATTTCGTTTGTTTTTTTCATTAAATTGTGTAGGACTTGATTTTCGAGGCCATCAGAAAAGATAATCGGAGATTTAACTCCGACCTGGCCTAAACGTTTGACTCTGATGGTCTGGCGTGCCCTCACGCAATTGGTTCATTAAAATACCAAGGGCCCACTGAAGCACGCGTGTTTGACAACTCAGCCACTTAACTTGTTTTACATTATATTATTATTGATTGGGATATACTTCCGGATGTAAGGTCGTCCCAACGGTTGAGTGTGTATGTGTTAAGCCGCTGTGTATGTGCAAGGGCAAGGGTTCGATCCTTGCCTCTTGCATATTATTTTTCTAATTATTATTTGCAAATCCAGTGTTCCAAGGTTGAGCACGCATACGATGTACCATATGACCATCACCAACAGATCTCACGAGTCTAGATCCAAAGGCCTTAGGCACGCAGTCCACGCATCACCTCCGAGAGTCTCCCCTCACCAAATCCAAGGCAACTTCTGGGTTCTTCCTGATTGGGCCTAAGAATTCTCAATTCACACCCCCATTGCTTCATGACATCAGGCCTTATTTATTAAATTTAATTTTCATAAATTAATTTAGTTAATTACTTTGACTTATTTCCTTAATTTAAAATCACTTAGAACTAGGATTTAATTAGTTTCAATTCTTTTTCATAATAAAAAATACAAAAAAAAATAGAATTAATTTCTTTTTTTAGGTTTAGTTTTAATTACCTTTTTTTATTTAATTAATTAATTTTAATTGAAGCATTTCTTTTTAAATAAACAAAAACAAAAACAAAGAATTTTCTTATTTACTTAGAACTTTTTTGTAGGGTTTTTAAACCTTCTTTTTAATTCGCGCGTGTTTATAACTTTTGCATTATTACCTTTTTAAATATTGAATTTGCCCATGGATTGTAATAGACTAATTATGGTTTCATTACTGCTTTTATCCCCCTTTGGACTTGTAATTTCCCCCCTCCCCGAAGCCATGTAATAGTTAGGTTTTAATTTCCACACTTTAATTTCCCGCGCTGATATTGAACTGTTAGATGTATGCCTAATAGGATTGCATGACAAGAATTAAAAAAAAATCCTTAGAAATCCTAAAATCAAAGAAAAATAATTGAATACAACACACTCGCACATGTGCACCTCTAGGGTACTCCCACTTCGGTTGCCTTCGAAATAAAACAATCATAATTCTTGAATGTGAGGAATTTTAGTGGCTACCCTCTAGTTTAAAGATCACAAAAATGACCCTCTCAATGTTGCCTCGGTATGATCTTAAGACTTTAGGGTTGTTACTAAGGTATCTCACCAAGTTGCCTTTGTGACTGTTTGAAGACCCTCGATTGTCCCTCAAACATCCAATGATAGGGCTACCTACTCACTAATAGTAGGATAGCACTGTCCAAAGGAAATGAGGAAAAGAATAAATATTTTCGAGTAGGTAGATAGTTCTTAAATGCTTGCTCAAATAAAACAGTTTTCCACACATACACTCTTTTCTAAAAATTATTTTTAAAGACACTTTGTATAAGTTCTCCACGACACTAGTAACATTACAAAGTTCGCCGCACTAAGGCGTCTTTTCAAAATACTTTTTCAAACACACAAACAGAAGGAATTTTCAAATGAGCTAGCAATTAATAGCCCGTAGATAACTACGGATGGAAAGGGTGATAACACCTTCTCTTTCCATACTCTACCCCCTTTACTTTGAAATAATCTCGAAAGGTCTTTTTCTGTTCTTTTCACCCTTTCCTTTGTTGGATTAAATAAAATTTTATGGTGACTCTTGCTTACCTCAACATTTGCGAATAAAAAACACAAAACCAGTATAACAGTCAGTTTTGTCATCGTATTACAGCTACGTTCTCCCCCTTTTTGTCATTAATCAAAAAGCAATAAAAACATGTGAAGAGAATAAAAAGGTTATGCATTCAAGAATAGAGATTAATACAAACAGAAACAGACAAACAAAAGTTTAAACATAAATAAGTAGAAACAAGAAAAAGTTTAGATCTAAGGTTGTGAAGGAGGTGGAAGTCGTGTGAACAATGCTTCGGGGAGACTTTTGATTTGATTGTTTGATTCTTCTTGCTTGCTTAGTATCCCCTTAATCTCTTTGTTGGTTTCATCCTGTTTATCTAGCCTTTCCCTAAAAGCTTCATTCTCTTTCTTCAACTCATCTAGAGTTTTTAACACTAGAGAAAATGAAGTTGTTTCAACAGTAGAGATTATATTCTCAAAAGTTACTGTAGAAGATTCTTTCTCAAGAGAATCTTCAAATGACTTGCCTTTGTCTTCAAAAATGAACAGAGGTTGAGGTTGAGGTTCAGGAGAAGGTTCCTGTCTAATTCATGTGGTGCTTCCCAAGGAGTGTTGTCCAGAAAATGAAGGGGTTTCCTTACCCAGAGACGTAGAACTTGATCCTTAAAGATATTCAAATGATCGGAGAAGTTATGTTGTGCAATTTCGTAACTAAGTTCCATCATCTTAAGATATTTAGAGTTAAAACATTTTCTAAATTGAGTCAGAGAGAATCATACGTAACTGGATTAAGATTATCCATGCAAGCTTGCTTCAGAGAGTTAACCCGTTCCCACATTTCTGTCTCGAAAACCAGCAGAGATTTACCAACATTTACTTTGGATGGTTTTCCTGTTGGTTTAGGAATGGCTATTTTCTGAGAATAGGTGACAAAATTGTCCCAGGCTAATAGGTCAATTATGGTTTTGAGAAGATCTTTTGAGGAGTCAGTGGGAGTTGGAGAGTTGGAAATGATGATAGGAGTGTTAGGTAGTGATGAATCATAAGGAGAGGGAATATCTGGAAGGAAACAATATTGTGAAGGTTTGGTGGAGATATTTGGTGATTGAGAGGTGTTGAAAGGAAAAGTGATTCCTAGAATGGATAACGTGGTTTCGGGCATTTGTTCAAAGGTAGCATTTGGATTTTCTGTTTGGGGAGCTTCTAAAAGTGGATCAAATTGATCAATATCAGATAGAACTTGTGCAAGTTTTGGTTAAGTTTGAGAAAATTGGGTAGAAGAGCGATTGATCAGAGGATGATTAGTGGGTATGATGGTGTCAATTTCTATGTCAAAGTCATCAAGAGTTCGTGGTGAGGGGTTTTTAGTAGGTTTTGGAGATGAGGAGCATTCAGATGGTGATAAGAAAATTGATTCGATAAAAGAAACGAAAGAAGAGTTACCTTTCTTTTTGCAGCTTTAGGAGTTTTCTGAAAAGTTCCTTCTTCAGCAGTGTTAAGTTTCAACTTTTGAGTAATTTTCATATCATTTATTGACAATTCCAAACCCTTTATTATATTTTTAATTTGGATAAGCACTTAGTTTAAGTCATTTTTCATAAATACAAATAATTTTGGATGTCTTGATAAGTTTGTTAGTTTTTCATAATTTTTTGTTCTGACATTGCGTCCTAATGCCGGATAAAAGTTGAAGTTGAAAGCTTATATATTTAAAGTTACAAGGAAGCATCGCCCGGCGAAGAAAGCGTCGCCCGACAATGCAGAGCAGAAAGATTAGGCATGAAGGGCTAAATTTTGATGCAGCTATTTGAGTGTCTCGCCCCTAGAGCTCCCGACGAAAGAAGAGTAGCCCAGCGAAGCATCCTTGTTACTGGGAGATTGTTGATATTCTCTGCTTGTTCCATACGTCTAGTACAGTCACCTGGTTCACTTAAGCTAGCGTCGCCCGGTGATGCTTTATGGTTTCACGGCGATGGTAGGCTAACTGCCCTTGTTTATATGTCACTTTTATGATATTTTGTATCATTCATCATCCATCTCTTGTACTTGGTAACCTAGAAACATCACTTTTGAGAGAAAAACCCATTTTACTCCATTGTTACCAAAATCAAAGCTTTACAACCTCAATCTTTAATACTTCAAGGTGGATGTCCATAAAGCTTTGTCTTATTTGTTGATCAAGTTATCATGACTATGGGGAGCTAAACATCTCTTGTGTCAAGATTAGAGGTAGTTAACCTAGCTATTATGGATTTCTTTTAATCATTTTATATATAAACTTGGTTGATGATTAATATATGTTAAATATCTTTACTTTCTTTGTTATTTTTATGGGTTGGATCATTATTGAGAAGTAAGTTTCAAACTTGACCTAAGATATTCATCTATTAATGAGCAAATTCTAGACATAGATTTGTGAGTCAGTATTCACATGTATCAAGCTTTAAATATTATCATGTTAATAGTTAGGTTGATAGATCATTTAAGGATTAACATGATAGTACTCACAATACTGCTTAGACATGAGTTAAATTGATAGGATACGTGAATATATAGATCATCAATTAGTTAATATGCTTGATTAATCAAATATGTATGAAATAGGTTAATGAAAACTAATCTTGACATGCTTTTTATTATCAAAACAAACCTTTCAAACAAAATCTCTCTTTTATCCAAATCATAACATCTTGCATGAAACTAAATCTTTTTGTTACTAAAATCCAATACCAAAACTTTGTGTATGAATATAACACTTAAATTCACTAAAACTATAGAACGTCAATAACATCACACCAATCCCCGAGGAAAACGATAATATAAATACTTGTGTTAAAAATACGTACAACAAAATGGCGTCGTTACCGGGGATTGGTGTTTTATTTTGCAAGCATTGCAATAGTTTGAGTGTTTTAAGTTATTTTATATTATTAATATCTCTTGTTTTTCACTTGTTTTGTTAGTCTTTTCAGACTTTAGTTTATGTGAGGAAGTATTTCTGAAGATTAACTCCTTTTTTATCCTGAAATCGAAAGGACTTGCAGAAAAATTAAATGCAAGACTAGACGAAGCAGAAAGCTAGCGAAAGCAAGGATAGAAAGAGGAGAGACGTCTACTTGTTCTATACCTTTGAACCGAGATATAGAAGAAGTTATAGCGACAGTTCCACCAAGAGGTCCTTGTGTAAATAGTATGAGGTTGAATGCTCAGTTTTCTCGTAATGCAGACCCAAGGCATTCTGAAATGAAGACTGGAATTCTACAATTAATGTATCATAACCCTTTCACCGGGTTAGATCAAGAAGACACTTACACCCATATAACAAAATTCTAAGAGATAGCGGGTGCTATAGGAGCTCTGGAGGAGGATGAAGAACAAATGTTTAAAAGACTATTTCCATATTCATTGATTGGTAAAGATAAGGATTGGTATCTTGACCAACCTAATCAAACCAGGACAGAATGAAATATGCTTGAAGAAAAATTTCTTGAAAGGTTCTTCCCACAATCACGTTTCTTGGAAGCCAAAACGGGTATTTCGGTGTTATCTCAAGGAGGAGTCTTATCGTTAAATGAAGCTTGGGAGAGGTACAAACCTATGTTGAGAAAATATTTGAGTCATGGTTTTGATGCCACTACTCAAATGCATATTTTATGAAATGGACTTCAACAATAACCAAAGCTTTTGTTAGATGCTACTGCGGCAGGATCACTTATGGCAAAGACCATGCAAGAGGCGATTGAAATTATTGAAAGAATGGAAAGGAATGACCACCAAGTTCAATATGATCGGGGTATTATTCAAAAGAAAGAGGAAGCAACTGATTCAAGATCAAATGATGCTCTTTTGGCCCAAAACAAATTATTCTCTCAACAAGTGGAAGAATTGACCAAGCAAGTGGCAAAGCTTCCTCAACAATTAAGAGACATGAAATAAAGGCCTAGAAATCAAATACAACAAGTTGCTTGTTGTAAGTTATGCAAAGGTGATCATAAAACCGGATTTTGTCCTCTGGTTGAAGAGAAAGCTAATTGCATGGGGAATCAATATCAAGGATACCAACAGAGGCAACCATATAAAAATAATCAAGGTTACCAACAAAGAGGTAACCAAGGTTATCAACAAGGTTGGAGACAAGATGCTAACAATTAAAATAGACAAAACCCATATCAAAACACAAATTAAAATTCAAAACCTCAAGCTCGAAGTTCAAACTTACAAGAGACTCTTGCTCAATTCATGCAAGAATCTATGGAAAATAAAAATATTAATGAAGTGGAAATAAAAAATTTGGAGACTCAAGTGGGGAAACTAGCCAAGCAATTGGTCGATCAAAATGTCAGATCATCATTTTCGGAAAATACTCAAGCTAATCCTAAGAAGTATTGCAAGGCAATATTAAGTAGGAGTGGTAGAGTAGTCTTAAGTTAAGTTATTGATAAAGATGAAATTGAAGAAGTTGTAATAGAAAAAGAACTTGAAGAGGATATTTTAGTAGAAAATAATCATGAGGAGGAATTAGTTTAAAAGGAGAAGTTGAAAAAATCAAGAGGGGAAAGGAGAAAGTTGTTACTTTATCGGTTCAAAATTTACCATATCCTCGTGCTCCTTCAAAGAAGGACGATGCAAGACAATACGCTCGTTTCATGGATATTTTCAAACAATTACAAATAAACATTCCATTTTCTGTAGCGATAGAACAAATGCTGAAGTATGCAAAGTTTATGAAGGATATCTTGACTAAGAAGAAAAGATACACGGATCAAGAGACTATCATGGTTGATGCTAGTTGTAGTCCAATCATTCAACATACTCTACCAAAGAAAGAAAGTGATCTGGGATGGGTTACATCACCCGTTACAATTGGTGACATTTATGTAAGAAAATGTTTGTTCGATTTGGGCTCTAGCATCAACTTAATTATGTTGTCTGTTGTAAAGAGGTTGGGAAATATAGAGTTAAAATCTACAAAGGTGAGATTTCAACTAGCCAACAAGTCTACTATTCATCCTCATGGAGTAGCTTTATATTTCTTAATCAAAGTTGACAAATTCTTTTTCCCGGGTGACTTTGTTGTTATAGAGATGGAAGAAGATTTGGATTCACCTTTAATTATTGGGCAACCTTTCATGAAGACCGAAAGAATGATGATTGACATTGATGATGGTTTAATGAAGGTAAGATTTCAAGATGATGAAATTTGTTTTAATCTCTTTGAGGCAATGAAAAATTCGAATGACAAAAGAGATTGCTTTAGAATGGACGATATCGAATAAGAAATAAAAGATATGACTAGTCAAGTTCATCTTACAGCACCTCTTGAGAAAACATTTACTAACTCTCTTCAAGTCCTAGATGATAGTGAGAATAAAGAGCTTGAAGATTGTATGGCGGATTTGGAGATTTTGAAAGAAGTCCAACCTTGGGAAAATGAGTTGGAAATTTTGAAAAATGACCCAATTGAAGAAAAGTAAAGCTTAGAGTTGAAAGTGTTACCACCACATTCATAATATGTGTTCCTTGAAAGTGGTGGGAGCAAGCCAGTCATCATAAATGGATCATCATATAAAAATGAAGAAGAAAAATTGATCATGGTTTTGAAACAAAATCAAAAATCAATTGGTTGGTTTCTCTCTGATCTAAAGGGAATTAGTCTGGCCTATTGTATGCTTAAAATCATGATGGAGGAAGAATACAAATCGGTAGCTCAACTACAAAGGTGTTTGAATCTGGTGATGAAGGAAGTGGTGCAAAAGGAAGATGTCAAGTTTTTAGTGGCGGACATGATTTATCCTATCTCAGACATTACTTGGGTTAGTCCAGTGCATGTGGTTCCTAAGAAGGGTGGAATGACGGTAATCACCAAAGAGAAAAATGAGTTGGTTCCGACAAGAAAAGTGACCAGATGGAGGATGTGTATTGATTACCAAAGGCTTAAAAAAGAAACAAGGAAATATCATTTTCCTCTTCCTTTCATGGATCAAATGTTGGAAATATTATCGGGTCAATAATATTATTATGTTTTTTGGATGGTTATTCTGGATACAATCAAATTTTAGTTAATCCGGAAGATCGTGAGAAGACTGCTTTCACATGTAAGTTTGTTTTTTTTTTGCGTTTAGACGTATGCCTTTTGGATTATGTAATCCGCCTGCTACTTTCCAAAGATGTATGAAAGCAATTTTCTATGATATGATTGAGAAGACCATTGAAGTTTTCATGGATGACTTCTCCATTTTTGGAGTGTCATTTGATTTGTGTTTGAGCAACCTATAGACCGTACTAAAATGGTGTGTTGTAACAAACTTGGTTCTAAATTGGGAGAAGTTCAATTTCATGGTGACCAAAGGAATTGTTCTTGATCATAAAATTTAATCAAGAGGAATTTAAGTAGATAAAGCCAAATTTGATGTGATTAAGACACTTCCACCACCAACAAATGTCAAAGGAATCCGAAGTTTTCTTTGCCATGCGGGTTTTTATAGGAGATTCGTCAAGGACTTCTCAAAAATTGCAAGACCATTGAGAAATCTTCTCAACAAAGATAAGTCTTTTATTTTTTATAGTGATTGTTTAATAAATTTTGAAAAATTGAAAGAAAATTTGATTAATGCACCCATAATCATTGCACCAAACTGGAAAATTGATTTTGAACTCATGTGCGATGCAAGTGATTATATGGTGGGAGCCGTTTTAGGGAAAAGAAGGAATAAAATTTTCCGTGCTATACATTATGCAAGAAAAGTTTTAAATGATGCTCAAATAAATTACGCAACAACAAAAAAAGGGTTGCTTTCTATTTTGTATGCATTGGAGAAATTTCGTTCTTATCTTATTGGCTCTAAGGTTGTGGTTTATACTGACCATTCAGCGATTAAATATTTTCTTACCAAGCCCGATTCAAAACAAAGGCTTATTTAATGGATCCTTTTGTTGCAATAATTTGATCTTAAAATTCGCGACAAGAAATGATCTGAAAACTTGGTAGTGGATCATTTATCTCGTTTGATCAAAATAGATGTCATAATAAATGAAAAAGAAGTAGAGGAATCTTTCCCGGATGAGCAACTGATGATGGTTCTAGAAAGACCTTGGTTTGCAAATTTGGAAAATTTCAAAGCTAAAGGTATCATTCCAGAAGATTTCAATGCACAACAACAGAAAAAGTTTCTTAGAGATGTGAAGTATTTTGTGTGGGATGGACCCTATTTATTCAAATTAGGGGTAGATAATTTGTTGAGAAGATGTGTGACAAAGGAAGAAGCAAGTAGCATCTTGTGGAATTGTCATAATTCTCCTTATGGTGGAAATTTTAGTGGTGACTAGACAACTGCAAAGGTTTTAAAATATGGGTTTTATTGGCCATCATTGTTTAAGGATTTTTTTGAACATGTAAAAAGTTGTGACGGTTGCCAAAGAGTGGGAGGAATAACAAAAAGACATGAAATTCCTCTTCAAAACATGCTTTAAGTAGAGGTATTTGATTGTTGTGGGCTATACTTTGTTTGCTCTTTTCCTTCTTCATTTTCTAATGAGTATATATTTGTAGCAGTGGATTATGTGTCAAAGTGGGTTAAGGCAATAGCATCTCTGAAAGCGTATGCCAAGACTGTAATTAAATTCCTGAAGAAACATATTTTCACACGTTTTGGTACTCCAAGAGTTATGATAAGTGATGGAGGTTCACATTTTTGCAATTCCCAATTTAAGCAAACTTTGGAGCATTATGGAGTTAAGCATAAGGTCGCTACACTGTATCATCCTCAAACGAATGGCCAAGCTGAAGTGTCAAACCGGGAAATAAAAATAATTCTTGAAAAAATTGTTTCTTCATCAAGAAAAGATTGGTCTTTGAAGTTGGACGAAGCTATTTGGGAATATCATACGACATTAAAAGCTCTAATAGGTCTTACTTTGTTTCAAATGGTTTACGGGAAATCATGCCATTTCCCGGTGAAACTTAAACATAAGGCATTTTGGGCATTGGAGTTTTTGAGTTTTGATCAAGATTAAGGCAACTCGAAGAGGAAAGAAGAATTACATGAATTAGATGAATTGAGATTGCATGCTTATGAATCTTCAAGGATTTACAAAGAAAAATTCAAGAAGTATCATGATAAAAAATTAGTCTAAAGCATTTTGAAGTTGGTCAATTGGTTTTATTGTTCAATTCTCGGTTAAAGTTATTTCTGGGAAAACTAAAATCTAAATGGTTGGGGCCATTCTTGATAAAATAAGTGAAGCATTTTGGAGCTATTTTGTTGGATTACCCTATCTCAAAGGAAAGTTGGATGGTGAATGGTCATTGTTTAAAAATCTACCTCAGATGGGAGGTGAACCGGAGCATTAGTGTTATTCGTCTTGGTGATATGTGATAACCTTAGACTGTCGAGCTTGAAACGATGTTAAACAAAGAGCTTGTTAGGAGGCACCCTAGAATTGTAAGTATTTTTGTTTTTGTATCATTTCCAATTTGTCTGCTGCATAATAGGATTTGTGAACCGAATATGATTGTCGGGCGATCGTTTCTGTCACTGGGCGACGCTGTTTAAACATCACTTATCTGTTGCAGTTTTGTATTTCACTTTTTGGGGGGTTATTTTGACCCACATCTCATTCTTGTACTATAATAGATTTTTGACCTATTTGGGATCATTTTCACCAAAACTCTCCCCAAATCTCTCTCCAAAGGTAAATTTTATTTCTCTTCTTTGGGATTAGTAAATTAGGTTTGATATTTTAATCTTTTTTAGTTTTGATTACTATGTCCATGCTTAGTAAAATAGGGTTTATAAATTTAGGATTTTATAGCTTTGATTAGTATGCATGTGGTTAGGAGTTTCATTGCCCATTGTTTACAATCATCACTCACCATAATTTTGTCTGAAATAACTAATGCATTTTGGTTTGGAAGTGAAAAGAAAAGGATTTTTGAGAGGGAAAAAATCTGCGTATTTTGCTTGTTCTCAGGGTGTCGCTCGGTGACAGAGATGCATCGCCCGCGATGCATGGCAGGGGCGATATCTCTGTTTTATCTTGTGTTCTGCATTTTTGTTATTTTTTTATGTCTAACAGGAAGGTTTGTATACTGTTTTTTTATTTAATGTCTTGCAGATGGGTCCTAAAAGAGATTTTCGCTTAAAACCTATGAGGGAAACTGATGGGAATAGTTCACGCCAACCACAGAACTTTGATGAAAACCGATTTGTTAGTTTTGAAGATGAAGAAAGATTTAACCTTCTTGTGGGAAGGCAATTTGTGTCAGAGAAAATGTTTGTGATTGACACCAACGATCCTTATGGGAAGCCATTGAAGAAGTGAAAAACACAAGAAGGGGGGGTTGAATTGTAAAACTGAAAATCAATGCAATGAACAAGATATTTTTATCCTGGTTCGTTTGATCTCAAACTACTCCAGTCCACCCGTCAAGGTGATTTCGCCTCTCTCCAACGAGGACTTAATCCACTATATTCAACTGAATATTACAAACTGCTTTAACAACTGCTAAAGCCTTCTTGATGCAAACCACAACCCGGTTTGTCAAGGAAACACTTTCTTACAAAGAAGATAAATCTAGGTGTGAATGTTTTCTACAAAACTGTATCACAACTGTGATGTATACACAACTTAAGCTTACAAAACTAGATTGCTAAACAATGATTGAATAAGGAGATATGTAGCGTTTAGAAAACTGAGAGAAGGAAGATTATGATCAGCTTTTAGGCGTGTAAAATGTTGGAGAGCATTAGCCAATTCAATCTTCATAGTCTTGTTTATATAGCACTGAGATTGTTGAACATTGGAGCAATATTCTTGATTCAATGCTAATAACAAACTTTCCTTATCGAGCAGATCTTGTATGGAATGAGGCCATTGGTAATAATTTGCTTTCAATGCACAGTACCGTTGCTTACTTAATGCATGTTCTGGCTTGGCTCATTCTGACTCTGCTTAACTGCTGATGAACTGTTGTTTTCTTTATCAGAGTGTTGAGCGCAGTTCTGTTCATCAGGCTTCAGCATACACGTGAGTTAATCTTCTGATTCTGGTATTCTGATATAGCAACTTCTGATGTTGATGTCAAGAACCAAATTTCTGATGCTGATTAGGTGTGATCTTGCTTATACCTATCAGAGTTTCTGCAAATCAGAACGTAATAATTTAGGTAGCAAATAGTTCATACATGAATCATATAAATAACATATCTTTTCATTTTATTATCATCAAAACTTAAACATAGGGTAGTAGATTCAAACTTTGTTCTAACAATCTCCCCCTTTTTGATGATGACAAAAACTGGATATTTTTAATTGAAAATAACGTGAAAAGGTATCAGAGAGATGTATCAGAGTAAGAGGTTATCAAAGATAAGGGATAAGAGTTGAGAGATACTCCCCCTGAGTTTATTGCTTCCCTTTTTGATTCCAAGAGTTCTTCAGGATCAGATCTTTTTGCCTTTCTTTGAACATCAGAGTATCAGAGTCTTTGACTATCAGAAGCTTTAGATCAGCATATCAGAGTAGAGCTTCAGATCAGCATATCCGAGCTTTTCTTGTCAGAGCTTTGCTTTGGGTCAGAGTATCAGAGCTTTAGTCTTCAGAGTATCATGGAGCTTTCTCGTACCTGTAGACTTAAGCAAAACAGAAAACATATTCAAGTATAACAGAGTTAGAATGTTCGAGAATTTCTGTCTTAGTAATCTGTTATTATTTAAAATATCATTCTTGTTCTCCCCCTTTTTGTCAGCAATCAAAAAGTGTAAGTGATGTGCTAAAACAATTAAGATCAGAAAAACTTGTCATATTAAAAGGTTCAGAATCAGACAAAACATATTAAAACAGTACAACAGATAATCAAAGAAAACATGAAAAAGACATGAATGAAAAACTAAGGTTGGGGAGGAAAGCGTGTGAACAGGTTCTCCAGCATGGCTTTGATCTGATCAGCAGTCTCATTCTGCTTGTGTACCATGCTGACAACAGTGTCAATCTTGCTATCCTGCACATCCATCCTTTCTTTCATCTTCTGGTCGTTTTCATCCATCCTCTGCTGCAGACGCATGTCATTCAGCTTCAGCTCTTCCAGAGTCTGCCTGTCCAAGGCAGCTTGAGAAACATCAGAAGCAGGGAGCTTCTGAGAGCTTTCTATAACATCTTCTGCTTGACTTGCTTCAGCTTGAATGGTCTTGTCTTCTTCTGGTTGCACCTTTGGAGCTAGCTGTTTCTCAGACCATGGCTCACTATCCAGAGGGAGCACGTCTTCCTGTGGCAACTGACTTTCAACTTCCTTCAGCAGCTTGCTGAAGTTCTGTTGTGCCTGCTCATAGTTGATATCCTGCAACTTGAGGGCTTCAGCACGTACCCAAATTCTGAATTGTGACCAGAGCTGGTCAGAGGCAGCTGGGTCAATCATTCCAGGACAGACTTGCTTCAGAGAAGCAATCCACTGCTGCAAACCTGTTTCAAAATTCATAATACCAGAGCCAACATCTGGTTGTTTTGGTTTTGGGATGGCTATTTTATGTTTCAAATCAGCAAGACGGTCAAAGTATGTTAAGTCTATGAAGGTCCTGCTGGGGTTTTCAGTGGTTTGCTTGGGAGCTGTTTGTTTTGGAGATGGAGTGGGAGAATCAGAAATTATGATTGGACTGTTTGGTGTTTTGGGAGTGTTTGGTGGTGTAGATTCTGATGAGGATGGCAGCTGGGCCATTGTGACTGTTGTTCCACATGGCAGCTGGATTGCCATAGGTGATGGTTGAGGTGAATGAGGTTCAGAAGGTGGAGGAGAAGGAGTTTCAGAGTGATGAAACTCAGGTTGAGGTGATGGTGGATGAATTTCTGGTTGAGGAGAGGGAGACGGAATTGCTGGTTGTGGAGAAGTTGTTGGAATTTCTGGTTGTTCAGGGATAAGAGGTTCTTCTGGAATGGATGAGAGAGGTTGTTGTTGTTCTGGTTCGTCAGCAGATTGCTGTTGTTCTGGTTGTGAAGGAGGGACAATTTGTGGTTCAGAGTTTGGATTGATGGATGAGTGATCAGAAGTGTGTTGATCAATGTCAGACAGCACTTTGTAAATTGCTAATGTTGTTGAGATTGTTGGTTTGGGATGTTTGGTTCTGGGTCTTCTGAGTTGTAATGCCTCAGAAGGGTCATCTTCTGGTTCAGTTTCATCTATTGTTGGGATGGGGATTGAGATTCTATGAGAGGTTGGAGGTGGAATTGATGCTGGAATAGTAGAAGAATTTAAAACAGAAGCAGCAGATAAATTACCTCTTTTCTTGGGTGTCTGCTGGGATGATCCTTCTGAAGGTGCCTTCCTTTTCTTCGTCTTCTTCAGAGTCACTTCTGGTTGAGGTTGGTGCAGATCTTTGATCTTCAGATTTGGATCTGTACCATCAGCTTTGCACGCGTCCATATATCTGAGAACTACCACTGGCTTGGATTCTATCTGAGAGAATAAAGGAAAGTTACTCAGTGGAACTCTTTTGCTGGTGATATCAGCAATAGGAGTAGCACTGGGTTCCTTTTTGATATTCTCTATCAACTTCATTTTCTTCAAGTTCTTCGCGTTCAGAGGCTTCCCAACTGTTGGTTCAATGGTGCTTAACTCTTGAGCTTCTATCAGATGCTCTATCAGCCTATTCTCTGTCAGAATATCTGATATCAACCTTCCAAAGGGTATCCAATCCCTCTTTGTTCTTTCTTCTTCCCTGGTTTCCTTCACGCTTGTTCTGAGGTGGTTGAACAGAAGATGAGCCAAGTTGATTTTTACCTTCTGATTGATAAAGTAGATCAGAAACTGCTGATCCACATTTATGTCATCAGGGGAACTAGTTGGCTTCCTATGGTTGAAACACCCCAGAATTATCTTCGCCCAAACTCTGTGATGATCCTTCAGATCTTTGATCTTGCTGCTGGGCACCCCATGGGTGAAAATCCTTTCAGCTATGACGCCCACGTCAGCACATCTCTCAGCCATATCAATACAGCGGACGCCACCGCCACTGTAACCTATTAACCTTGCTATGTGATCCTCAGTGATCACAATCTTCTTCCCCATAATGTAGGAGGTGACTTGATACGTTGAAGCCGTCGCATGGATCCAAAACTCCTTGACTAACATAGGGAATGTTGGTCCAACCAACCTGTCAAAATACCTTTCCCATTTCTGTGCCCTAACTTCTTCTGTTAGGTCAAAACCGTTTTCCTTCAAACTTCCAAAATCAATGATCAATTCAGATAACACTTCAAGATTCTTCACAGGAGTGAGGAGTGTTCTGAATGGCACTTGATACTGTTTAGATGATGCTTTCTTCTGAGAACCTGCAGAAGCACTGCTGGAGGTTTCCATGTTCACACTAAAAGATTTTGAGAAGAAACTGAGAAAAAGGGTTTGCAAGAGATGAACACAGAAAAATGCAGAGAATGCTTGAGAAATAGTGAGAAAATGTAAAAGATTAAAATGAGAGGTTAACGTGTTTAAATAGGGTTCAGAATATTTTGAAATTGTAAACGTTTTTAAGACAGAGAAATGAAATCATGATTAAGTTTTTTTAAAAACATGATTACTTTCATTTAATGCTTGCTGATTTTGGGGGATTTGATAAAGATACTTAAAAACGGTTACCAGACATGTGTCTCAATGCACCCAATCAGCGTTTTGCCTTCTCAGAAGCGTGCACACGTTCTGCTTCAGAGATTTGCTGATGATTGGATGACACTTGTTTGATGTAGTGATCAGCACGTCTGTCTTTGAGCTTAGACTCTCAGATCTTTAGACTTGCATCTGATACAATCTGCATGTTCTATCTTTCTGAAAAGAGATTGATCAGAAGTTCACAGTAAAACAAATACATTCTGAAGATAAATATATGGAATTAAAACATTTTCACTCTGGGCAGATTTTCATGCTGAGATGTTTCAGAATGAAATTGAACCTATCTTCAGAAAGGGGTTTAGTGAAGATATCAGCCCATTGATGGTCTGTATCTATAAATTTTAAGTTCAAAATTCCTTTCTGAATATAGTCCCTAATGAAATGATGTTTTATTTCTATATGCTTAGCTCTAGAATGTAAAATGGGATTCTTACTTAAGCAAATAGCAGAAGTATTATCACATAGTATAGGAATGTTACTCTCAAAAATCTGGAAGTCTTCAAGCTGACTTTTCATCCAGAGCATTTGTGTGCTACATCCTGCTGCTGCTATGTACTCAGCTTCTGTTGTTGATAGCGCAATTGTTGATTGCCTTTTGCTGGACCAAGAGATCCGATTTTCTCCCAGAAACTGGCAGCTTCCAGAAGTACTTTTACGCTCCACTCTGTCTCCAGCAAAGTCAGCATTGCAGTAGCCTACTAAACTGTAATCACTAGATTTTCTATAAAACAAACCCAGATTAGTAGTACCTTTCAGATACTTGAAAATTCGCTTAACAGCTGTTAAGTGAGATTCTCTAGGATCTGATTGGAATCTAGCACAAATACAAACGCTGAATAATATGTCAGGTCTTGAAGCAGTCAGATAAAGGAGAGAACCAATCATACCTCTGTAGACTTTCTGTTCTACATTTTTTCTTACCTCTTCTCTTTCCAGAATGCACGTGGGATGCATTGGAATCTTTGATGGCTTACATTCTGAGAGGTCAAATTTCTTCAGAAGATCTCTGATGTATTTGCTCTGATGAATGTAAGTTCCCTCTGGAGTTTGATTAATCTGAATTCCTAGAAAGAATTTCAGTTCCCCCATGAGGCTCATCTCAAATTCTGCCTGCATACACTTAGCAAATTTTCTTCCAAGAGAAGGATTAGTAGAACCAAAAATAATATCGTCAACGTAAATTTGACAGACTAAGATGTCATTCTTAACTGATTTACAGAATAAGGTAGTGTCCACCTTCCCTCTGGTGAATTCATTTTCTAACAGAAAGTTACTTAGCCTTTCATACCAAGCTCTGGGAGCTTGTTTCAGACCATATAGTGACTTCTTTAGTTTGAAAACATGTTCTGGATGTTTTGTATTTTCAAAACCAGGGGGTTGGTGCACATAAACCTCTTCTTCTATATAACCATTTAAGAATGCACTCTTGACATCCATCTGATACAGAGTGATGCCTTTATTAACAGCAAATGAAATTAAAAGTATGATAGATTCTAACCTGGCGACTGGAGCAAAGGTTTTTGTATAGTCTATCCCCTCTTGCTGACTATAACCTTGTGCAACCAGTCGTGCCTTGTTTCCGATGACTTCACCTTGTTCATTTAGCTTGTTTCTGAACACCCATCTTGTTCCAATGACGTTGAATCCTTTTGGTCTGGGAACAAGATCCCATACGTCATTTCTGGTGAATTGATTCAGCTCTTCTTGCATTTCCAGAATCCAGTCATTATCTAGAAGTGCTTCATCAATAGAAGAAGGTTCAATCAAAGACACAAGTCCCATGAGAGTTTATGAAGCTTGCTCTTGTTCTGATTGGATCTTCCTTTCTTCCTAAGATAGTCTCTTCTGGGTGATCCAAGCTGCTTCTGGGTAATCTCTTCTGCGGTTGATCAGCAGCTGTTGTAGGATTGCTAGCAGTGCTCCTTTCAGACGTTGAAGGAGTGTTTGTGTTGAGAGCTTCTGATGACTTGTCTTCAGAACCTGTAAATTCAATTTCCATACCTGCAAAAACTTCATTCTGCTTTGACTTTTCAGAGTCAAGCTTGTCATCAAAACGAACACTGATTGATTCTTCCACAATCTGTGTTTCTGTATTGTATACTCTGTACCCTCTTGAGCGTTCAGAGTATCCTAACATAATACACTTCTGTGCTTTAGAGTCAAACTTGTTCAAATAATTCTTTGTATTTAACATAAAACAGGTACATCCAAATGGATGAAAATATGAAATGTTGGGCTTTCTGTTCTTCCACAATTCATATGGAGTCTTTTCCAGAATAGGTCTTATTGAGATTCTATTCTGAATGTAGCACGCTGTTTTTATTGCCTCTGCCCAGAAGATCTTAGCAACGTTTGTCTCATTGATCATGGTTCTGGCCATTTCTTGCAATGTTCTGTTCTTTCGTTCTACAACTCCATTTTGTTGGGGAGTTCTAGGACAAGAGAAATCATGCAGAATGCCTCTGTCATTAAAGAATGACTCAAAATCTTTGTTTTCAAATTCTCCACCATGATCACTTCTGACTTTAACGATTCTAAGATCATTTTCATTCTGAACTTGGTTACAGAAGGTAACAAACACAGAGTGTGACTCGTCCTTGTGTCTTAAGAACTTTACCCATGTCCATCTGCTATAGTCATCTACGATTACTAACCCATACTTCTTGCCACTGACTGAAGCAGTTTTAACTGGTCCAAATAAGTCAATGTGCAGTAGTTCTAATGGCTTAGAGGTAGAAACAACATTTTTAGATTTAAAAGAAGGTTTTTCAAACTTGCCTTTCTGACATGCTTCACACAGAGCATCTGAATTGAACTTCAAATTAGGAAGTCCTCTGACCAGATTGAGTTTGTTAATCTGAGATATTCTTCTCATACTAACATGCCCCAATCTTCTGTGCCAGATCCACTGCTCGTTGTTAACAGACAGAAGGCACTTTACATTCTGACTTTTTAGTTCAGAAAGTTTGATTTTGTAAATGTTGTTTTTCCTCTTACCATTAAATAGGATAGTCCCATCTTTCTGACTAACAGCTTTACATGATTTTTGATTAAAGATTATATCATAACCGTTATCACTTAATTGACTTATGGATAACAGATTATGCATTAATCCATCTACTAGCAGAACATTATTAATAGAGGGAAGATTTCCATTACCTACAGTTCCAGAGCCAATTATCTTTCCCCTCTGATAGCCTCCAAAGCCAACGTGGCCTCCAGGCTTAAGTTCCAGGCTTTGGAACATATGCCTTCTTCCCGTCATATGTCGCGAGCAGCCAGAGTCCAGGTACCATGACTGGTGTTTCTGACTTGCTGCTAAAGATATCTGCAACATGTATTATTTTATCCTTAGGTACCCAGATTTTCTTGGGTCCTGATTTGTTAGTTTTACCAAAACTCTGGTTGAATTTTGGTTTCACAGAGTACTTACTGCTAGTGTATTTAATATCATGTGTGTGACCATACACAAAATGTGAATTTAGAGGAGTGTGTTTAATGGTTAAGTCCATGGCATTCTTTGGTGTAGGAACCTTACCTTGGTATCCTATTCCTTTCCTGCCGTTTCTGCTAACTCCATAGATCATTGAAGCCATTTTGCTTCTATCTATGCTTTTAGCAAGGAACTTCTGGAAACTGTGATCATACTCCTTGATGATCTCATCAGCGTTGCTGGGAGTTTCAGAAATTGGTTCCTTCTGAGAGTTTTGTAAAGTATTTTCTAATTTTGAAATCTTATTTCTCAGCTCAGAATTCTCCAATTTGAGACTCTCAGTCTTATTAGAGTCAGATTCAAGATTCCTTTTCAGGTCTCTGAATTTAACTCTAATTTGCTGATACCTTTCCAGAATCTCATTAAGGCTTTCAGCAAGTTCAGCCTTGGTAAAATTAACAGCAAAGTTAGGAAATACCTCTTCAGTATCTGATTCTGAGTCTGATTCAAATGCTTCACTATCTTCTGAGATGTTAGCCATGAGAGCTATGTTTGCCCTCTCATCATCTAATTCTGAGTCAGCTTCAGACGAGTCAGAGTCATCCCATGTAGCCATGAGACTTTTCTTCTTTTCTCTTCCAAACTTCTTTTTGGGCTTTTCCCTCTGAAGCTTTGGGAAGTCACTCTTGTAGTGTCCTTGCTCATTACACTCATAGCAGATGATGTCCTTGGTGTTTGGCTTTTTGCTACTTGAGGAGCCTTCAGATCTTCTGTATCCAGAGGAAGAGTCTGTCCTTCTGTATCTGGAAGAGGACTCGTTCTGATCAGATCTTCTGGGATTCCTGAACTTCCTTTGTCTTTGCTTCCACAGTTGATTTACTCTTCTGGAGAGGAGGGAGAGTTCGTCTTCTTCTGATGAGGATCCATCAGATGTGTCTTCAACTGCCTGCAAAACTTTAGACTCAGATTTTTTGTTAGATTTTAATGCTAAAGGCTAACCTTGCTTCTGAGGCTCGTCAGCTTCTAGCTCTATCTCATGACTTCTGAGGGAGCTGATAAGTTCCTCCAGAGTGATTTTGTTGAGATCTTTTGCTAGCTTCAGAGCTGTAACCATAGGTCTCCACTGCTTGGGTAAACTTCTGATGATTTTCTTGACATGGTCAGCAGTAGAGTATCCTTTGTCCAGAACCTTGAGACCAGCTACCAGAATCTGGAATCTTGAGAACATTGTTTCAATGGATTCAGATTCTTCCATTTTGAATGCCTCATACTTCTGAATGAGCGCCAGAGCTTTAGTTTCTTTGACCTGAACATTGCCCTCATGCGTCATTCTGAGTGAGTCAAAAATGTTCTTTGTTGTGTCTCTGTTTGAGATCTTTTCATATTCAGTATAGGAGATGGCGCTAAGGAGGATGGTTCTGGCCTTGTGGTGATTCTTGAAGTCACGCTTTTGTTGGTCAGACATTGTTTTTCTATCAATCTTCTGACCGCTTGCATTCACAGGGTGCGTGTATCCATCTGTCACCATATCCCATAGATCAACATCATGAGCCAGAAAGAAGCTTTCAATTCTGTCTTTCCAGTAATCAAAGTTTTCTCCATCAAAGACTGGAGGTTTGCCGCTGAATCTGTCTCTGTCATCATGGTTGTCATTGCTGGTGTGAGAATAGTTTCCTGCCATTGTGTTTTTCTGACGCTGGATCTTGTACTGACACGGTTAAGTGTTTTAGCTCAGAACCAGATGCTCTGATGCCAATTGAAGAAGTGAAAAACACAAGAGGGGGGGGGGGGGTTGAATTGTAAAACTGAAAATCAATGCAATGAACAAGATATTTTTATCCTGGTTCGTTTGATCTCAAACTACTCCAGTCCACCCGTCAAGGTGATTTCGCCTCTCTCCAACGAGGACTTAATCCACTATATTCAACTGAATATTACAAACTGCTTTAACAACTGCTAAAGCCTTCTTGATGCAAACCACAACCCGGTTTGTCAAGGAAACACTTTCTTACAAAGAAGATAAATCTAGGTGTGAATGTTTTCTACAAAACTGTATCACAACTGTGATGTATACACAACTTAAGCTTACAAAACTAGATTGCTAAACAATGATTGAATAAGGAGATATGTAGCGTTTAGCAAACTGAGAGAAGGAAGATTATGATCAGCTTTTAGGCGTGTAAAATGTTGGAGAGCATTAGCCAATTCAATCTTCATAGTCTTGTTTATATAGCACTGAGATTGTTGAACGTTGGAGCAATATTCTTGATTCAATGCTAATAACAAACTTTCCTTATCGAGCAGATCTTGTCTGGAATGAGGCCGTTGGTAATAATTTGCTTTCAATGCACAGTACCGTTGCTTACTTAATGCATGTTCTGGCTTGGCTCATTCTGACTTTGCTTAACTGCTGATGAACTGTTGTTTTCTTTATCAGAGTGTTGAGCGCAGTTCTGTTCATCAGGCTTCAGCATACACGTGAGTTAATCTTCTGATTCTGGTATTCTGATATAGCAACTTCTGATGTTGATGTCAAGAACCAAATTTCTGATGCTGATTAGGTGTGATCTTGCTTATACCTATCAGAGTTTCTGCAAATCAGAATGTAATAATTTAGGTAGCAAATAGTTCATACATAAATCATATAAATAACATATCTTTTCATTTTGTTATCATCAAAACTTAAACATAGGGTAGTAGATTCAAACTTTGTTCTAACAGCCAATGCAGATTTTTCTGAGAAAGAAGTGGGATGTGCTGATTAATTCGGTTGATCGAATAAACTATGATTTAGTCATAGAGTTTTATGCAAATGCTCTTCCTATGGAGGGGAGCAATTTCTTTTTAAGATTGTTGTAAGAGGAAAATCATTGCATTTTGATATGGACTCGATAAACAAGTTTTTGGGTAACCCTCTTCGGTTGTGTGTTCACGAGATAGATAACTTCAACAAGGAGCTTGGCAAAGTAAAAAACCATGATTCAATTTCTAGTGCAATTTCGCTTGAAGGACGAAGCGTAGAATTGAATGTAGTGGGTCTTCCTTTAAGATACAACTGAGATGATATGAAGGTAGAAGCACAAGTTGTGCTTCTTTTGATTTTAAACAACATCAAACCTAAGATTCATAGGTCAACCGTTCCTATTGATGTTGTCATGCTTGTGCAATGTATCTTGGAAGACAGGTCTGTGGATGTTGCTGGCATTATTTCTAAGAAAATGAAGTATTTTATTAAAAGCACTAAACTAAGGAGGTAAAATCTCGTGTCCCTCTACCTTTTCCTTGTCTTATTACTGTTATATGCCTTGACAAAGTAATTTTTATGCCAGAAGAAATTAATGAAAAACTAAGGGGGCTATTGATGATGATTATTTGGGCCGCTACTGTTGGTCAAAGGTGGCTATGAAGAGGAAACAGAGAAGTGGTAGGGGTGAATCATCTGATACTCAAGGGGAATCTGAGGGTCTCGGCTATGCAAATTGGGATCCTAGGATGAAAGAGACTTGCAACTATACTTGGGACATGTTGGAAGCCCATCAAAGGTCTGGAAGCTTTCTTCATGATTCCATGGTTAAGCTGTTTCTTAATTAGTCTAATCCTCAAGAGGCAGTTTCATTCCCTTCCTGTGTTGAATATGATACCTACTAAAATTGGCCTCTGGACAGGTGCCTGTTCTATTTTGGAGGGGAAGCACCTGTTGGTGATGATGGTGGTAATTTTATGGAGCAGTGAAGCGTCAAAGTGAAGAGTTTTATTTATTTATCAGATTTTATTTTTTCACCTTTATGTTGGTTTTAGAATTGTATTGTTGGAACAATTTACTTGTGTTTTGAAATTTGGTGGATGTATTTTCCGTATTGAATCCTTTTGGTGGTTATTGGTACCCTTTTTGTTGGTGCTTTACACCAAAAGAAAATTTATCTTATTTTATGTTTAAGTATGTTTAATTCTAGTTTTTTTTATATTTCAAAAATTAATAGTATTATATTTTAATATGGTGTGTACAAATAAGGTGGGTTTTGTTTGTCTTTGAAAATAGTTGGAATTAAGTGCTCAAGGAGAAAGATTGAATTTCTTTAGGCGTGGTCAATCTCGTAATTTGGTTGGTGATGATAAAAGTCTCAATGATATACGTAAATAAGGTATTATTCTACTGTTTTGTAGAATGTTAGCATAATAATGAAAATAGTGCTTTAGGCAAAAAGATAGTTATGCATTGTTGTGTAAATAAGTGTGCATGTTTGAATTATTAGGATATAACCACAATTGTGAGTGACTTTCCATTGTTCACCAAATCGTTAACGTTTTAGTAATTGTTGTTTTAGCTCGTTTGATTCATGTTAAATCTTGTTGTTGAATAGAAATTTTGGAAACTTAGAAGGGATCAAGGCATTGTTTCTGTATTACGAGAGTTACCACCATATCCAAAAGGGCCTCATTTAACCTTGTGAGTGTGCGAATCTTTGTGAACCCCTTTTGATCTTTAAATTGTAAATTTTTTGAATGAATCCATCAAAAATCCAATAAATAGATAAGTATACCTCTTAGTAATTTTGTTGGTGATCAAAAAGAGATTCAATGATGATTCATTCTAAAAAATTTCTTGTTTGTAAATACTTTACCCAATTGTTTGAAATAGCCTTGTTTGAAGAGCATTTACTTGAATAAAAAGGAAAGAAATGTTGAAAATTGGGGAGGTTGTTTAAAAGAAAGAAAATTTTGGTGGCACAATGCATCCTTTAAGAAAATTGCAAAAATAAAAGATTGTATAGAATTTTGAAAAAAAAATAGAAATGATAATAATGAAAAATATCAAAAAGAGAAAGGAGCATTGTTAGAAAAGAAATCAAAGATTGTGAAAAATAAGTATGAAGCAAGAATGAATGTTATGAATAATTTGAAATGCTCTTCATGATCTTTACCCATTTTGCTTCAATGGTATTACATATATAATCCTTTGTTTTAAACCCAAGCCAAGTTACAACCAATAAAAGTCCTTTCGTGATCTATGTTTCCTTGATATTCTTTTCAACTTATTCGATGAATGCTTGAATTATTCTGGATGTTAGCACAATTACTAGTGAAAACGTTTTGTCCATTGTCATGTATACATAATCCATATTTTGTTGATTGAGAGTAGGTGATTCAAATATGAACATGTTTTTACTAATTTTTGCATAGCTTAATGTTTGTGTTTAGAACTTACTTCATTATCATGTTTTGATTCTGAAAACAGTTGATTTATGCTTAAGGCCGCATCTGTTGAGTTTGAACCATCAAATTTTCTCTTGTTGATTTTTTTCTTTTGAATTCATCTTGCTGTCTTGGTTTTTACCTTTGATTTGGGGACAAACAAAGACTTTAGTTGGGGAGAGTTATTAAGTGTCAACTTTTGAGTAATTTTCATATCATTTATTGACACTTTCAAAACCTTTATTATATTTTTAATTAGGATAAGCACCTATTTTAAGTTATTTTTCATAAATACAAATAATTTTGAATGTCTTGATATGTTTGTTAGTTTTCTAGAAATTTTTGTTGAGACATTGAGTCCTGAAGCCTGATGAAAGTTGAAGTTGTAAGCTTATAGATTTGAAGTTGAAAGGAGGCATCGCCCGGTGAAGGAAGCGTCGCCCGGCGACGCAGGGCAGAAAGCTTAGGTGTGAAGGAATGAATTTTGATGTAGCTACTGGAGTGTCTTTCCCTTGGAGCACACGTGGTTCACTTAATCTAGCGTCGCCCGGTGATGCTTTATGGTCTCCCGACGATGGTAGGCTGATTTACCTTGTTTATATGTCACTTTTGTGATATTTTGTATCATTCATCATCCATCTCTTGTACTTGGTAACCTAGAAACATCACTTTTGAGAGAAAAACCCATTTTACTCCATTGTTACCAAAACCAAAGCTTTACAACCTCAATCTTTAATACTTCAAGGTGGATGTCCATAAAGATTTGTTGCTTATTTGTTGATCAAGTTTTGATGACTATGGGGAGCTTAACATCTCTTGTGTCAAGATTATAGGTAGTTAACCTAACTATTATGTATTTCTTTTGATCATTTTGTATATGAACTTGGTTGATGATTAATATATGTTGAATATCTTTTCTTTCTTTCTTCTTTTATGGTTTGGATCATTATTGAGAAGTAAGTTTCAAACTTGACCTAATATATTCATCTATTAATGAGCAAACTCTAGACATAGATTTGTGAGTTAGTATTCACTTGTATCAAACTTTAAATATTATCATGTTAATAGTTAGGTTGAGAGATCATTTAAGGATTAACATGATATTACTCACAATATTGCTTAGACATAATTTATATTAAGAGGATACATGAATACATCGATCATCAATTAGTTCATATGCTTGATTAATCGAATATGAATGAAATAGGTTCATGAGAAATAATCTTTCCATGATTTTTTTTATCAAAACAAACCTTTCAAACAAAATCTCTCTTTTATCCAAATCACAACATCTAGCATGAAACTAAATAATTTTGTTACTACAACCAAATACCAAAACTTTGTGTATGAATATAACATTTAAATTCACTAAAACTATATAACAGAAGTAATATCACACCAATCCCTGAGGAAAATGATAATATAAATACTTGTGTTGAAAATACGTACAAAAAGCAACTTTCCTTTTCCTTGACTTTCTGGTAGCAACTTCTAGAGGTTGTTACCTGAGATCTAGGATATTAACATCGGAACTGTTCCATCACTTTTGTAAGCTTCCAGGTATCTAAGGAAAATATTTGGAGATGAGTTTGCTTGAGTGAAGAGATGAAAATACTTCAGAGGGAATCTTCTAGTGGTGATGACTTCCTTTATAGTAAGTGTGAGATCCTTCTTAATGGTTTCTATAATCTTCATATTTTTAAGGTTCTTGACGTTGAGAGCCTTTCTAGCACAAGGTTCTAGAACACTAGCTTGTTGAGCTTCACTCAAATGTTCTATCAGCTTGTTCTTTGTCAAAATATATGAGATCGGCCTTCCCAGCGGAGTCCAATCTCTTTTAGTTCTTTCTTCTTCTCTTATTTACTTGATGATGGTCTTTAGATGATTGAAAAGAATATGAGGGAGGTGGAATTTGGCCTATGTTTCTATGAAGTACAACAAGTATTTTTGATCAATGTTGATGTAGTCTGGAGAACTAGTTGGTTTTCTGTGATTGATACATCCCAGAATTATTCTAGACCAAATTCTTAGATAGTCTTTCAAATCTTTGATCTTGTTGGAGGGTTGTATAGAAGAGAAGATTTATTTGGATACAATGATTAGGTCAAAACCTTTTTTCTGCCATTTCACTGCACCTGATGCCGCTTCCATCATGAGCTATGAGCTTTCCAATGAGATCTTCGGTGATGACAATTTTTTTTCCCGTTACATACGAAGTTACTTGATAATTTGATGCAGTAGCATAAATGTAGAATTCTTTAACCAATTTGGGAAAAACTTGACCAATTAACCAATCAAAGTATTTTTCCCATCCTTTAAACGAAACATCAGGAGTATGATCATGCCCATTTTCTTTCATGCTTTCAAAATCAACTATAAGTTCATAGAGAACTTCAAGAGTATCAACCGGAGTGAGGAAATTTCTTATAGGTTCAACATATCTTTCTACGTTTGGAGTAAAGGATGAACCAAGGATGTTGATTTGAGGAGCAGGATCTTGAGACTTTTTTTTTGTTGAGAAGAAGAAGCCATTGTTCACAGACTTAGGGTTTTAGAGCATACAAAAGGGGAAAAAAGTACAAGTTCAGAGAAAACAGGGTGAGTGAGAGTGAAGGTGTGAAAGTGATTTGGTGAAAGTGAGGTATAAATAGCCAACAAAGAGAAAACATGAAATTAATTGCAATTAATAAAATAACCAAAGTGATTAACAACAATAATGATTTCTGACAAGGGGATAGCGTGAAGATTTAGTAAACAGTTACCGATGTGACTCCCGTCTCAATGCATCAACTCAAACGTTTTAGCCCTTTAGATTTTGAACACGTGTTCAACCTAAGAGAGTGACTTAGCGTTTAGGTTTGACAAATGTTTATATGGTGAAATTCTTGCATCTATCTTTGAAATGCAGCGTTTTAAGAAAACATTCAGATCTTCTGGATAGTTTCTGAGACAATTTTCCTTTTCACTTATAAAGAACTATTGTTCAGATGTTCACAAAAACAAATCAAAAAGTTTTGAGGATTAAATATACAAAAAATATATTTTTATTCTGGGCATAATTCCATATTGAGGTGTTTCAGAATGAAATTCAATCTATCTTCAGCAAGGGGTTTTGTGAAAACATCATCCCATTGATGGTTTGTGCCTATAAATTTTAAACAAAGAATTCCTTTCTAGCATAGTCCCTAATGAAATTATGTTTAATTTTTATATTTTTAGCCCTAGAATGTAAAATAGTATTTTTTGAAAGACATATAACATAAGTATTATCACAGAGGATAGGAATGTTACTCTCATAAATATGAAAATCTTCGAGCTGACTCTTCATCCAGAGCATCTGAGTACTACATCTAGTTGCATCTATATATTCAGCTTCAACAATTTATAGTGCAATAAAGGATTGCCTTTTGTTGTACCATGAGATTAAGTCATCTCCCAGAAACTGGAAGCTTCCAGAAGTACTTTTTCTTTCTATTTTATCTCAAGAAAAGTCAACATCATAGTACCCTACTAATTTATATTCTGTGGATTTTCTATAGAAAATACCAAGATTAGTAGTAGCTTTTGGATACTTGAATATTCGCTTAACTGCTGTTAAGTGAGATTCTCTAGGATCTGATTGGAATCTTGCACAAAGATAAACACTATATAGAATCTCAGGTCTTAAAGTTGTTAAATATATGAGAGAACCAATCATACCTCTGTAGAGCTTTTGTTCTACTTTCTTACTTACCTCTTCCTGCATTACAAGTATCCAATCATTGTCTAGAAGTGCTTCGTCTATGGAAGTAGGTTCGATTAGAGACATTAATCCTATGAGAGACCCGCCAGTATTTCTGAATGTAGATCTTGTTCTAATTTGATCATCTTTCTTTTCTAGAATCATGTTTTCAGGATGTGCTAAGCTACTTTTGGATTATCTTTTATGGATGGATTCTTTAGAAGTTGTTGTAATATTTGTGATGTCTTCTTGTGTAATTGGATGAAGTTCTGAACTTTTTATTTTCTAAAGATCTGTCTTTAGTACCTATAATTTGAACTTCTATATCTGTAAAAGATTCACCCTGCTTTGACTTTTGAGAGCCAAGCTTATCATCAAATATGACACTAATAGATTCTTCCACAATTCATGTTTCTGTGTTATATACTCTATAACCTTTTGAACGTTCAGAGTATCCTAACATGAAACACTTTTGTGCCTTAGAATCAAACTTGTTCATATGATCAATGATTCCAGAGCCAATAATATTTTCTTTCTGATTGCCTCTGAAACCTACATATTCTCCAGATTTATGTTCCGTTCTTTGGAACATATGCTTTAATCCTGTCATGTGTCGAGAGCATCCAGAGTTCAGGTACCAAGACAAGTGTTTCAACTTTTCTGCTAAAGACATCTGCAACATAGATGATTTTATCCTTTTGTATCTTTCTGATTGAATTTTGGTTTCACAAGAGAATTCATAGAGTAAGATTCACTAGTATATTTTATATCATGTGTGTGTCCATATGTGAAGTGTGATTTTAAAGTTGTGTGTTTTATGACCATATAATTTTCTTTGGTTGATATGGTTCTTCTGCTTTTGGTTTCACATATCCTACGCCTTTTCTATCGTTTCTACTAGCTCCATAGATCATTAAAGCCATCTTTCTTCTATCTATGTTTTTAGCTAGAAATTTTTTAAAGCTATAATCATATTCTTTTATGATTCTATCAGAACTAGTTAAAACTTCTGAGTTAGATTCTTTCTAAGCTTTTTTAACTTGTTTTTAATAACATAATTTTCATTTTTAAGTTTAGAGATGGTTTCTTTTAGCTTAAAATTTTCTGCTTTTAGTTTCCTAGTTTCTTCAGAGTCAGATACTAGACCATGTTTCAGGTTTCTGTATTTAAATTGAAGTTGCTGATATTTTTCAAGAATTTCTCACAGACTATCTTCTAATTGAGATCTAGAAAAGTTATATAATACCTCTTCTGCTTCTGAGTCTTATTCTGGTTCAGATGAATTAATGTCATCTGATATGTTGGCCATTAAAGTGATATTGTCACGTTCATCTTCTAATGTTGCTTCTGCTTCAGAAGATTCTGATTCATCCCAAGTAGCCATAAGATGTTTCTTCTTCTGTTTGTTAAATCTCTTCCTTGGCTTTTCTTTCTGAAGTTTAGGACAATCGCTTTTGTAGTGACCAGGTTCCTTGAATTCGTAACAAACAACATCTTTGGTTCTTGAATTTTTATAGCCAGAGGATAATTTAGAATAATTGCTTGATCTCTTAGGATTTCTAAATTTCTTTTGTCTGTGCTTCCATAGTTGTTGGACCCTTCTGGAGAGAAGAAATAGTTCATCTTCTTCTGACGAGGATCCTCCACAACTTTCTTCTTCTGCCTGAAAGGCTTTGGTTTCATATTTATTATTAGATTTAAAATCAAGAGACTTACCTTTCTTTTGGGGCTCATCTTCTTCTAGTTCTATCTCGTGACTTCTCAAGGAGCTGATAAGTTCTTCAAGAGATATATTATTTAGATCTTTGGCAAGCTTTAAGGCTGTGACCATGGGTCTCCATTTCATTGGTAAGCTTATGATGATTTTCTTTACATGATTTACTATTGAGTACCCTTTGTCCATAAATTTCAACTAAGAAACCAGAATTTGAAACTTTGAGGACATTGTCTCAATTGTTTCATCTTCTTCCATCTTGGAAGCTCTGTACTTCTGGATGAGTGCAAGAGCTTTGGTCTCTTTGACTTGTGTGTTGCCTTCATGCGTCATTCTCAGAGAGTCAAACATGGTTTTATCAGAATCTCTGTTTGTGATCTTCTCATACTCGATGTATGAAATGACACTTGAGAGAATTGTTCCGGCCTTGTGATGAGTTCTGAACTCTTTCTTTTGTCGATCTGTAATTTTCTTTCTATCAATCTTATGACAGTTTTCATCACCAGGATGAATGTAGTCATCAATCACCATGTCCTAGAGATCAACGTCATGAGCTAGAAAGAAACTTTTGATTATGTCTTTCCAGTAATCAAAATTTTCACTGTTAAACATTAGGGGTCTGCCGCTGATTTTGTCTTTATCGTTATAGTTATCATTGTTGTTATTATGAAATGGTTTCACCATAGAGTTTTTCTTGCTAAGATCTTTTTATGACACGGTTAAGTGTTAGCACCCAGAACCAGGAGCTCTGATACCAATTGAAGGATAGAAAAAGAACAAGAAAGGGGGTTTGAATAGGGTTTTCAAGTAATAAAAATAGTATGACATGTTTGGTTATACTGGTTCGTTTGAACTCAAACTACTCCAGTCCACCCGCCAAGGTGATTTCACCTCTCTCAATTGAGGTCTTAATCCACTAATCAAAAATTGATTTACAAAACACGAAGACAATTGTCGAAGTCTTCTTGATATCAAGCCACAATTTGGTTTCTCAAGGAATTACAATTTTTCTAGCATAAATAATGTGTCTAACAAATGCTTCTAAAAAGCTATATCACAATTGTGATGTTTACACAAGATTAAAGCACAGTCATAATCCAAGAGATAAAAAAAAGAGAGAATGTTTTTTATAGATCTTGTTGGTATCTATGATTTCTATTTGATTCTTCTTCATAGTCTTATTTATATAGGAATTTGATCCAAGAGATCTGTTGGAGAAATGAAAAGATGTTTTTGGAAGGTTGATAAAATGTTGTTAATGCACTTTCCAAAAATACAGATCTTGTTCCCAATCATAATTAGTCAGGCATTACTTTCTTGATCCTGTATTGATTTTCATTAATGTGATGTTGGATCTTCAGTCCTTTCAGAGTTTCTTGAACTTGACTGCATGTAATCAGAACTTTGAATGTGACAGACACGTTGAAGCTTGTTTGTTCTTCAGAATTTTACTGTCAGAGTATAGCTTGAGTTTAAGTGATAAGTCTTTAGATCTTCATAATAGATGAGTGTGTTGAGACTTCAGATCATCAGAGTATTGATTCATCAGATTTTTTCTTGCAGGTTTGGTGCTTCAGAAGTTATAACACCATAGCTTCTTCTATTGAGCGTGATACTTTAATTTAGTTTGTACATATATTCTTATCAGATATCCTTAGAGCAAATAGTTCGCCAACTTCTATGCTTCTTTATCATAACTTCTCTGCATATTTAAATAATTATAAGAGAGTATAATTGTTCTTTATATATATCATGTATTTGTTATCATCAAAACTATTACTAAGATGAAGAACCAAACTATGTTCTAACAAAGAGAGCTTCGACTATGAAGTTTTTATCACTAATGAAGCTAGGCACAGATTCACTGATACCTTATCTAGAATGACCATGTTCCATGAACGTGGTTTTATTATGGATAAGAATGAATAAAACCTAGGGCTTCCTAGAGGCATTAGTGTTATGATTAAAAAGAAGAAGTAGATCCAATTTTTTTAACAACCCTTGCCCTACAATATCCGGATAGTGAAAAAGAGTTATATTCAAACTTGGTGGACTCCAACAAGAAACCTAAGGTCATGGTGAGAGGAATTTGTATATCTTACTCCGATAGAATAATCAATTTGTTCTTCGAGTTGAAAAACACTGAAGACCATTACCAAGAAATTCTGAACAAGGCTGGTGTGGGTGAATTTAAAATCTACATGCAATCCCTTTGTAACTTAGGTACTTCTTAGGTGGATACTGGTGGAGAGAAAACTATGAAAAGGATGGATTTAAGGCTTGAAGTTAAGGCGTGCTACCAAATTATGAAGCATTCGCTCAAACCCACAACTCAATACGAGACTGTTAGTAGAACAAGACTGGCCTTGTCGTACTGTATTACTGCTGGAGAAAATATTAATGTTGGAAATATTATTCTGAAAGAGATACAAGCTTGATCCAAGAAGAAAGAAGGGATGTTGTATTTCCCTTGTTTGATTATTGCACTTTCCAAAATGCAGGGGGTGAAAACCAAGGAAGTTGATGAGAAAAACAACCCTCAAGCATCATTTGACAAGAACAACTTGCAAAATTTGATGAAGCCTAGAGCAATGAAGAGGCAAGTTGAGGCAGGATAGAAATCGACAAAACCAAAAATTAACTTTGATACTTGTAGTTTTTTGTAGAAATTTTTTTGAAGCAGATGCAAGAGGACCAAAGGGACTTTTTCAAGTTCCAAAAGGAGAAATTTAAGTGGGAGTTGAAGGTTAATCAAATGGGTGACAATGAGGAACTGACACTAACATTTACTGAGCACATCTTGAGAGAGTTGGAAAATGAAGAAGAAATGAGTAAAGATAAAAGGAAGAAGAAGCTAGTAAAGCACGGTAGGAGACCAATAAAATATGGTAAGATATGAGCTATTTCCGCATCTACATCAGGCGTGGCTAAGGATGCCACTCCTATGAAACCCCCAAAGAAGAAAGTAGAGAAGGAATGGGAGATACTGGTGAAGGAGAAGCAAAAGAAGAACATATAATAAGAAGTACATGTGAATGAGGAAGGGATGGTTGAAGTAGAGGATGAAGAAGAAACTTTGAATAAAATATTGCAGGAAACGGATAAAGAAAAAAAGAAGATAAGAGCTAATACGTCTAAGAAGTCAAAAACTAGAAAGAAAATTGCTGAGAAGATTGTTAAGGAAACCGTGGAGAAGATTGACAATGAAGTTTCTAAGGAGGAAAATAACAATAAGAATGAATCTGAAAAGAAGAGTGAGGATAATGAAGAAGAAACTGATGACGTGACTGAGGAAACTTCTGCTGAGGAGAAAGAGTAAGAAAATGAGAAATCTGAAGTTGAGGTTATGATAGTAGAGGCTAAGGAAACTGAGGAAGGCAAGGCTAAGGAGGAGGAAGAAGAAGATGAGAAAAAGGAAGATGTTGAGGAGGAGGAAGATTCGTCTGAAATCTCGAAAAAATTGGAGCAATCAGATGAAATCTCTAAAGAGATGGGTGCTGACATGACTCCAACAATGACCCCTAAAAAGAAGAAGAAGAAGCCAGTCAAGGTCAGCACTCCTCATCCAACCAAGAAAATCAAAAAGAAAGTTTCCTCAGCCAAGCCTACTGCCAAGCCAAATACCCCTCCTAAGAAAGTCCCTGTCAAGCCTAATTATCGCCTATGTGGCGCCAAAAGCTACTGGAATGAAGTTGTCATCCCTTGAGCCTTCCCAAAAGGAGGCTCAAAATAAAAAAAGGGAAGACCATGTGCGCAAGAGAAGCGGGATAAAAATCCTAGTTGGTAAGAAAAGGCAACTGTTAGCATACCCCATTCGACCTGCTGAAAGTGAGAACAATACCCTTGCTTTAAGTATGGGGGAAGTGGCAGCTAGTGTTGTGACCCCGTTCGTCTCTCTCAAATTAATCAATCAATCATGTTTAATGTTAGTTTTGTTCTTTATTTTATTGGCTATGATAGCATGTTTATTGATGTATTTCTATTGACTGTTTCAGCCTTTTGTTAATGATTTTTTTTTGTTTTAAGTAGTTTTTAGTTTTCATTTTTATTTCATTTTTAATGCTAAAAAATCAAAAATAGAATAAAAATAGAAGAACAAACTGAGTTAATTTTTCCCTTAGAACAAACTGACTTAGAAAGACTTAGAGGAAACTATAGTGGGACTTTAACAATACATGGAACAAGGACTTGAGGAGTTTCTTCTGCATTGATCTTATGTTATTAATAATCCATGTCGTGACTCTGGTAGTCTGGAAAATAGGCAGCCTGTAGACAAAATAGAATTGCTTTTAAGTATGGAATAGAAACAGTTATTCATCTTAGTTACGGTGGTTGATACATTTATTAAAATGAATGGAACACTCTGGGAACACTGCATTTGATTGAATACACACCAAGGTGTGTGTCAGAAGTTGCCAAAGGCACTTCTCAATAAGTTTATGTGCTCGAAATTAGAGGAACAACTCTTATGCCTAAAACAAGAAGAGCAGAATTTTAATAAGTTTATATGCTCGTGTCTGGAGGAATATAAGTTGTTATCATCATTAGTAACATGTGGGACTCATCATAAGTGAGATCTTGTCTAGTGAAAAAGGTGGGAGAAGCTACAAGAAAATTTTTCTTTTTGAATAAATGCAAGTGTGGTCCTAGGTGTAAGTATTTGAACAAAAAGTAAAACCCCCTGCTAGAGTTGTAAATTATGTTGTAAACCATAGGAAAAAGCAATTAATATTTGAATTTAGGCTAGCTATTTCGACAGAAGAGTTCTATCGTGACATGGAGTATGAGTGACCCAAAGAGCATATGCAATCAAGAATGTGCTTCATGATTGGGTTATAATTGTTTCTGGAACAAGTCCCTTAAGAAAATTTCTGAGTTTGAAAAAAGTAGGTTTTCATAAAGAGGAGAGGGATACTTGGATTGTGTTCTATTTGTCTTTGCCTTTATCATTACCTGAGCACAAGTAATGGTTTAAGTTTGGGGGCGTGTTAACCCATATTTTGTGAGTTAATACATGCCTTTAATTTCTATTAATTAGTCTTTTTATTATTTTAATAGTTGTAATTCCTTGCCTTTTAGTAGTTTATATTTGTTTAGCTTTGAGTACAATAGGTGCTCCCTTTTTATTATTATAGTGGTAAAAAGTTGAGACTAAGTTATTGATTACCTTAACTCACAGAGTGAAAGTCGCCACTGCACTTTATTGTTTCCAAAGGAAAATGGGAAAAGAGCGAATAAAACCTAAAATAAGATTGAGATCAAGGTAAGGAGGTTGTTTATGAAAAGGGAAGATATTAGCACCATAAACATCTACGGTACTCTGCAGGAACCTCTTTGAAAATATGTGTATTTGGCTAAAAATAAATATTTACAAAATGAGATTTTGGAGATGAGAAGAGAAGTATATTTTACAATTTTAGATTTGACAAAGCTTCCAATGAGCTCTGGGCCTACATATCAATAATGTGTAATGTTGAAGTCAAAACCCATGTAGTTTGGGTAAAAAAGGTTGAAACTTTGTGTGTTGGTTAATTTAAAAAAAATTAAAGTGAAAAGCCAAAGTTGCAAAATGGTTTGAATTTGTTTTGTATTTTTTTAAGTATTTAAGAAAGAAGTCACATCTTGATTAATATTGACTTATGACTTGATTAAGAAAAGAGTTTTGAAAAATGCATGGACCTAAGTCTAAGTTATTTATGAAAGCGGTACAAGTTTGAAAACAAGAATCCTTTGAAAAATGTAGAAGATTTTAAAAATTAAAGAAGAATGGGAGGAGTTGAAGCGACTGTCCTAAAGCACAAATTAAAAGCTAAGTTAAAGAAGATTCTAACTAAACAATAAGCCCACACTTGATATAGTGAAGTAAACATAGAATTGTCATCCTCTGGATTAAATCCACGAGTACCAAATAGACCAAGAGCATACCAATCACCATATGAAAGTAAACCACAAGTAAGGAAGTATCAAAGAAATCAAATGTTTTTAAAACCCAGAGCATGGTCTTTAATATTGACTCGTGTATTAGATAGATCACTTAAGGCCAACATAACAACACCTGCACATAGAAGATTTACAAATACACAACAAAATAACAAAACAAAATAAGGTTCAAAGGTCTCAAGGTCTCAAAGTATCAAGACTTCTAATCCTAAGTCCAAGAGGTCCACAACTCTAATATTCCTAGGATAGTAACCAATAGTTCATAAAGAGCCTTAAGTCTTTTAATTTTCAAGTGGGATCATTAATGTTTTAAGAACAAAATAATAAGTCCAAATGAACAAAGGCAAAAGGAAAAATTATAAACAATACCCAAGTGGGCAAAAGAAAAGTGCACAAGCAAAAGTAAATGTCTAAGTGGACAAAAGATAAACATCATAAACATAAATATGAGAATGAATTATGAATAAACTTAAAGTATAATAAAACATAAGATAATAAAAGAGGCATAAAAGTAAAGTTAGTAGTTAGAAATTAGTGGTTAATGATTAATTGTTAGAAGGGATGATAAATGATGATTGAATAATTAACTTAGGTAAAAGTTGATGAAGACTCATTATAGGATTGATAGAATAAAAACCTTCTAACAATAAGCTTCAAATTTATTTGAACCATAGTTAAATTATCAATCATACTTGGACTTTTAAGTATAAGTTTGAGACACTGTAATACGGTGGAAGAACTGACTTTTTTTTTGGTTTTATCGCAAATATTGCGGTTAGCAAGAGTTGCCACTGACTTTATTTTATCTAATATTTAGGAAAGGTGAAAAGAACATGAAATACCTTTGATAGATTTTGAGTTCAGGGGGTAAGTTATGAAAAGGGAAGGTGTAAGTACCCTCTTCATCTGTAGTTACCTATGGGCTTTTAATTGCTTAGCTCACATTTAACTTGCTTTGTGTGTGTGTGATTTGTTTGAAAATATTTTGGAATGCCAATATAAGGCAAACTTTGTAATACTCCTTGTGTCGGTCCTCAATAATGTATACAAAGTGGTTTTGAAAATATTTATTTTGAAAGTGATGTGTAAAAATATACTTATTTTTGAAAAAGGTTGTGAGCAAGCATTCAAGAGTTCTTAACCATTAAAGTCTTTCTTGTTATTTTCCTTCTCCTTTAGATATAGTATTATCCATACCATTAGTTGGTAGGTAATCCTATCTATTGGATGTGAAGGGACAAGCGTAGGTTCATCGTATGGTCATCGAAGGAAACATGTAAGGATACTTTAGCAATTATATCGAAGGGACTATCATTATTTTGCTCGTAGGGTCATCGAGGGACTAGATCATTTGTAGGAAACTCGAAGGATCATCGAGGGACTATGGTATTTATTTTAAAGGGACCATGCTGATATTGATTAATCAAAGTTCTTTTGCTAAAGTATCCCCACTTTCGATGGACATAACCAATAACATCGTAAGGCAACGAAGAGAGGTTACCCTAGAAGTGAAGTGTGCAAAGTTTATTAGTTTCAGTTATTAAATATTGAAAATTATGGTTATCTATATTGCTTTTAGTAGTCTTGCCATACAAACCCTATTTTACTAACAGTTAAATATGTAGAGAAAATTAAAGTGCGGAATATAAAATCCTACGTTATTACATGGCTTTGGAGAAGATACATAATAGGAAAAAGATGCGAGAAAATAAATTTATGCTATTACATCAGAGAGTGCGACCTGTACACTTGTTCTAGCAATTTAAACAACAAAAGATAAGACAAAGAATGTTAGAAAATGTTAAATACCCTAAAAATTCTATGTGCTAGAAAAGATATTTTTGGTGTTTTTGTAGAAAATAATTCAAGTTAATAATTAATAAAAACCTAATTATTCTAATTAATTTTAGCTAATAAAAGGAAAGAAACTAAAGCCTAATTAATTAATTAATTAATTGAGAAACTAACCCTAATTTAGTAAGGTTAGTGGTTTATTTTCAAAAAAAGGTTTTGTGTTTATTAATTGGTTAATGGCTTGATTAGGAAATAAGTGGTTAGTTAGAAAACCAAATGGAGTGAGAAACTAAGATTAGGAAAATTTAAACAACAAAATGCATGGGGTGGGACTTGAACCCACCCCCTGGAGGTCATAGTTGAAGGCTTTATCCATCAAGATATTGTCTTGTTTGCATTTGGAGATGGCTACTAATCAACATATTATGAGCTTGTGCGTGAATCCTGAAAAACAAAAGAAATTGACAAAACAGGGACTCGGACCCATTCCCTTTACCATAACAAATGTATCACCCACCACTATGCAATTTATGTTTTACATTAATTGATTATTAATTAAACAACAAATAATAAAACACGCGTTAGTTTTTGAATTTTCAAACGACTCAAAAGTGGATCCCAACGAATTAGTGATGACCAATCATAAAGCGCCTTCACGCAACAAAAACCCTACCAGAGTCAAACTAATTCAGAGACGCCAGAGTCAAACTTTGGTCGTATTCTCCGACGAGCTCTAATTCCTTACTTGTAAAAATGGAAGATTTGAAGCGAGCCAAAAGGCATGTCCTATACAAAATTGCGTCCTGAACTCGAATTTGGGATCAAAACAAGCAAAATGTTAGTGTATCATGAGATTTGAATGCAAACTCAGATCGTGCCCTAACAATGGCATCTCACAATCTAGACCTCCATTCTTTCAAATGATTGCCTAGATTTGTTCCTTACAATCACTAGAATGCAAACCAAATGATACATGGTATTGAAAATGCTTAGGATAGAAGTTTCAAGTTTGAATTTTATACATCAATCGGCGATGATAGATATGGTTGTTTTGGGCGTGGAATTGCTTAAAAAATGACTTGGATCTACTCCTTTGATCCTCAGGAAGTGATTGCTGGATTTGGTTTGGATTGAGAATGGGTGGAATTGGAAACTCGATTGCTCACTTTTTCATGAATTTTTGTAATTCAAACCCGATTCTCTTGGGTGCAAAAACGTCCGCTTGAATGGCTCAAGGTGTTGTGCATTTATAGTGGAAGAATTAGGTTAACAAAAATGGAAAAAATATTGTGTGATCAAAGCATGATTTCTTTCCAAAATGACTTCAAAAACTTTCCAAAACATGAAGATTTCTTTCCTTCTTTATCCCACACGTTTTCTTTGCATGGTTGGAAAGTTTTTTGGGCCCTTGGCTGATCCAATTAAAGTCCATCCATGGTTTAATCTATTTATTTGATATTTTGATTTAATTCTTTTGCAAAAGTTAAATAAAAATTGAAATAAATAGAATAAAAAGCATGGTCATGCACCAATGGACTTAGAGGTCCTATAACATGTTATAAGCATGTTTAGACTTCAAAAATTACGCCATTAGCTCAAAAATTCAAAATTGCTCAAAATTAAAAATTCAAAATTGCTCTCAAATTTTATCATATTAGGATGACCTTGGGCCTTTTAGAAAGCTCAAGATGTCCCCTACAAATTTCATGTTGACCATTTTTACATTTGAAACCTTTATCTTTATGTAAATTGCTTTGACAAAAAATGTCTTTTTGTTGACTTTCAATATGACCTGTAATGTTTTGATCCATATCTCTAAAATGAAGAATTTTTGACCTTGATCTTTGAAAGGAAAAGTTGTAGAATATTGAATTTCCTTCAAAGTGAACTTTGGTTGAGGAATTTCTGATGAAGTATGCAAAAGTTGTGCTTGGTCAAAGATCAGTTGACTTCTCCTTAAGAAAACCCTAATTTAATAACTTTTGACTTTTGATGAATCTTGAGTTTTCTTGATGAATCATGATCAAACCTTGATCAAGTGATGAATGTGACTTCAAAATGTTGATGTTGACCAAAAACCTTGAAGTTTGACTGTAGATTGGTCAAAGTTGACTTTTTGTTAATACAGTTGATTTTCAATCATCTGATCAATTGAATGAGCAAACTTGTACTGTAAGGCTTGAAATTTGGTATGAGGATTCTTTGAAGCATGTGAGAAACCATGAAGTCCATCTGAGGTATTGGAATGAGTTTATGCCCGGCTGTATCCAGAAGTGGATCAGAATGAGTCTTCTCCCAACTGTATCTGAAAAATATATTGGAATGAGTATGCGCCTGACTGTATCCAGAAGTGGATCAGAATGAGTCTTTTGCCCGATTGTATCTGAAAAAAGTATTAGAATGAGTCTACGCCCGACTGTATCTGAAAAATTATGTTGGAATAAGTCTACGCCGGACTGTATCCAGAAGTGGATTAGAATGAGTCTTTTCTCGACTATATTTGAAAAGTGTACTAGAATTAGTCTTCGCCTGACTGTATCTAGAAGTGGATCAGAATGAGCCTTCGCCTGACTGTATCTGAATAATGTATTGGAATGAGTCTACGCCCGACTATATCCATAAGTGGATCAGAATGAGTCTTCGCCCAACTGTATCTTAAAAGTGTATTAGAATGAGTCTATGCCCGACTATATCCGATAGAGTAGCAGAATATATATACGCCTGATTGTATATGAAAAATGTATTAGAATGAGTCTATGCCCGACTGTATCTAAAAGTGGATCAGAATAAGTCATTTCCCGATTGTATATGAACAATGTATTGGAATGAGTCTACGCTTGAGTGTATCCATAAGTAGACCAGAATGATTCTTCGCTCGACTATATCTGAAAAATGTATTGGAATGAGTCTACGCACGATTGTATTTGAAAGAATATCATAATGCATCTGCGCCCGATTGCATCTTAAAAATGCATTAGAATGAGTTTATGCCAGACTGTATCTAAAGGTGGATCAAAATGAGTCTTTGCCTGACTGTATCTGAACAATGTACTGTAATGAGTATACGCCTGACTGTATCCATTTCCCGACTGTATATGAAAAATATATTGGAATAAGTCTACGCACGAATGTATCCATAAGTGGATCAGAATGAGTCTTTTCCCGACTGTATCTGAAAAATGTACTAAAATGATTCTATGCCCGAGAGTATCTAGAAATGGATCAGAATAAGTCTTCACCCAAATGTATCTGAACCATGTATTGGAATGATTGTACGCCCAACTGTATCCAGAAGTGGATCAGAATGAGTCTTCGCCCGACTGTATGTGAAAAAATATGTTGGAATGAGTCTACACCCGACTTTATCTAGAAGTGGATCAGAATGAGTCTTCACCTGACTATATCTAAAAAATGTATTAGAATATGTCTACGCCCGACTGTATCTAGAAGTAGATGAGAATGAATCTTTGCCCGATTGTATTTGAATGATGTACTGGAATGAGTATAAAAATGAATATATATATATATATATATATATATATATATATATATATATATATATATATATATCTCGATCATATCTGAATTGTATCTAGAATATTTACTAGAATGAGTATCAGAATGAACCTATATGTCGATCGTATCTAAACTGTATCTACAAGATGTACTGGAATGAGTATCATAATGAATATATATCTCGATTGTATCTGAATTGTATCTAGAAGATGTACTGGAATGAGTATTAGAATGAATCTATATCTCAATTACATCTGAATTGTATCTAGAAGATGTACTAGAATGAGTATCAGAATGAACCTATATCTCGATTGTATCTGAATTGTATCTAGAAGATGTACTAGAATGAGTATCAGAATGAATCTATATCTCAATCGTATCTGAATTGTATCTATAAGATGTAGTGGAATGAGTATCAGAATGAATCTATATCTCGATCATATCTTAACTGTAACTAGAAGATGTATTGGAATGAGTATCATAATGAATCTATATCTTGATCGTATCTGAACTGTATCTAGAAGATGTACTGGAATGATTATCAGAATGAATCTATATTTTGATCGTATCTGAACTGTACCTAGAAGATGCACTAGAGTGAATCTTCGAATTATTGTATTTGAAAGATGTGTTTATCAGAATGAATCATTGTTTGATTGTATCTGAATGATGATAAACTATTGACAATATCTATCTGTTTGGGAACTAACCTGAAAAGACAAAGTTAGTTTTATGTAATGTCATGATGCGTGAAATGTTATTTGTAGTGATGCTCTCAAAATTAGAGAATAGTATATGCGTTTTGTATGCATATGTTATTATATTTTGTAAATCATTTATGGATGCAATATGTCATTGGAGCGTATCGGTAGCTTCTTGTAACAACGTCTTGCTGGGGAAATAAATCCTTGAGTGTTATTGGGGATAGAGAAAGTAATTCTTCAATTTTTGTTTAGAACGAGTTTACTGGGGATTCTTGCTTTCTGTTTAAGGACACTCTACTGGGGATCTTCGACTTTTGCTTGGTGATAGAAGCATTCAAGGAGAGTCAGTCGTTCGTCGTTCTTTTTATTGAAGGATTTGATTCTTATGTACCCTTACAGGGGATAAAAGAGATGGATATTCCTCTGATGTGCTATCTGACCAGGTTTCAGATATGGGTATTAGCTCTTCTGGGGAGGACAACATTGAATGACATCTGGCTGGAGAAGAGAATTCTGTCGGGAAATTTTCAGTATTAGAGAAATAAAATCCATTAGGGAATTAAATCAGGTAGACCGTGTTGAGGAAATAATCTCTGATGGGGATCAGAATTTTATAGACTACACTGAGAAAGTTTCCACCTCATGCTAGGGAAATGATCAAACTTCCTTATCCACTAGGGGACCTATTGGGAAGATTATCATGTCAAGCTATCCATCAGGGATATGGAGGTGAACTGCTAGAAGATGCCCCAGTTTCTGTCTGAGGGAATATTATATTTGTTGGGGAATATATATTTGTTGGGGATGAGCTTGTGAAGATATCTCTGTAGAAATAGTTCCATGGAGATTGTTCTATGGGGATTTATGGATAACTTGAACATTATCCAAACTCCTAGAGTCTTAAGTAAATGCTGATCAGAGTGATAAATCTTCTACTGATAAACAACTGATGAGATGATGGGACATAGTCATACACATTAATCCCTAACTTTTTCCTGGACTACCTTTTCAGACTTTCAGTCCACTGGGATACCCTTTTTTTCCCAAGCTGCCTTTTCAGGTTTCCGACTTGTCGGGTGTAGAATTTTATTTATATATCCATAATTTTTGCCTAAACTCTTTTAGTTTTTCGGGATGCCCTTACCTAGGCTAATAAACCTAGCGGGTCTCTTTTTCTCGCATAGTATTTTTTACTATGTTCGCATTCACAGGGTGCGGAGAATTTTCATTGTCCATGGTAAAAAGTGTTGTAGCACTGCCAGAAAATATTTTCTTGATCATACGTAGCTCTTCGTATGCGGGAGTCCATTTTCCCCTGGGATTAGTTTGGTGGACCCGATGTTTGAAGTTATTGATCAACCATTGATTACGAACTTTCTGATAGACTTGACCTTCCTCAGTATTTTTCAAAAACTGTCACGGTAGAATAAAACCATTTGATACTACTGACATAGACAAGCAATTTGGTGATACCGAAGATTCAATTTTCATAGTGGCTTTTGTTGAAACTCATGATCAATGTACATGCCCCGAGTGATTCAGATGGAGATCTTCCCCTGGCTATTCAGCATTTTGAGAGATTCTTTGAATCTTGACTTGACTACCACAAATGAGTTGGACAATAACATGTCATGTGTAACACGCCGTTTTTATCTAAATGTTATTTCATTAATTATTTTCCAAAACTATTAAATTATATCTATTTTGAGAAATATATTCAATTGATATCGATTAAAATATTAATTGGGTAATATGAAATAAAAAAATTATTTATTGTGTCGGAATATTATTTTGAATAATATTAATTTGGTGTGTAGTAATATTTGACTTTGTTTGATTAATTGGCATGATTAGGTTTATATAGAATAAATATTATTTAGTGTAATATTGTTTAATAGGGTTATATATTATAATTTGAATTAAATAATTGTTGGGGGCCAAATTATAATTTTAGAAAGGTAGAGGGAGGAAAGTTAGTAGTAGAAGGATAGTTTTATAAGATAGAAAAGGAGAGTTAGTAAGAGTGGGGAAAAAAGAAAAGAAAAGAGGAGAAAGAAGAAAGAAAAGAGGAGAAGAGAAGAAAGGAAGCTAGGATGGAGTTGCAACATCTTCATCATCTTATTTCAAGAAAACCCACACCAAGGTAAGGGGTTTGATTCTCCATCTCATATTGTTAGGTTTTGTATGATATATTTTGGATTTGGGGGTAAAATTGATAGTTGATTTATAGCGTTTTGTTGGTTGATTGTTAGAATGGTTTAGAAAAGTTGGATTAGGAGTATGGTTTGTGAGTGTATTAGGTGCTAGCTTGTAGAAATTAAGAGTATTGAATGGGAAAGAAAACCATGGTGGTAGAATGAGCAAAACTCAAAAGAGTGGAGTTTTCACGCAGGCCTCTCAACACGGGCCGTGTTGCAGCACACGGGTGCCCGTGTTGATGCTCTGACTTGGCATTTCTTTTGGCTCGTTCTGGTGGCCTCTCAACACGGGCCGTGTTGCAGCACACGGGTGCCCGTGTTGATGCGTCTGTAGCCTCCAAAATTCTGATTTTCGCATTTTCTTTGGAACGCGATTGTGTTCCGATTTTTCCGATTTGGAATTATTTGATAGTTGATGGTTTATGTTTTGGTTGAGTAAGTAACTTGTTTGTATACATTCTACTTGACGTTGAGATTGTTAAATTATATGTATGCATGCATGTACAATAGTTGATGTTCCATTGGTTGGATTTGATGGTATGTGTATGTTAAGATTATTGTGAATCTCAATTGCATGCATTGGTTATATTGTACATTGCATGGCATGGTTGGTCTTGAAACAGAGACGGTGAAACTGTGGGTTCACGTGATTTTATAGACGGTGACCCTATTATGGGAAAAGACGTAGTGACCTTGATCCGGAAGGGAAATATAGGTGGTGGAACTTTGGGTCCACAATATCTAGACGGTGACCCTATTGTGGGAAAAGACGTAGTGACCTTGAACCGGAAGGGAAACATAGGTGGTGGAACTTTGGGTCCACGAGTCGGTACCGCATTCGCATACGTTGAGTCGTGTAGTGAGTCTCATGTATATTTGTACATGTTATGTATGAGTGTTGATGTGTTTTGATTATGTGCCAATATTGTTGTTGTTTGAATTATGGTTATGTGCCAAGGATGTGCGTATTTCGGATAATCGGTTTACATGGTTAATGTGTTGGAAATGGGTTCCTTGAGTAAGGATACTACGAGTGATAAAATGAACATGATCATTATGTATTGATTTATTTATTGCCATTTCATTTACTTAAAATTACATGTTATATGATTATTGGAATTCTTACCCTTTTGTTGGCCAATGCTTTTGATGGCATTGTGCAGGTACCGAGGACGGTAGCGCGAGGCGCTAGCTAACAGATGCATTGGATTGCAATCTGTTTTATTTTGATTAGAGTCGAGTCGATGCTCTGGTAGTAACACATGGGGGGGATTTATTTAGTGTCGAACTCGATTATTTTGTATTTGGATTATGATGTATATAATCCTTATTCGTGTATATGATGTTTTGTATATGAGAGACTTGATAACATATGCTCATGTGATTTATGATGGCTTGATGCCTTGGATTATGTTTTGATTCCTCCATAATGGAGATGATGTGAAATTGTGAAACTCCGTTGCGTTTGCACGAGAGAATGAAGTAAATATTTATTGTATGTTTGTTTTGTGTTGGAATACTTATATTTTCAAACATACCCTGTCTGTTTTTCTTTAAAATAATTTGGAATGTGTGTGTGTTGTGGCATCCCTTCCGTGAAATTTTATCTCTCTGATTTCAATCTTTACCTATTAATTGGGGTATTTAGATGGGGTGTTACAATAGTGGTATCAGAGCATAGTCGGTCAGTTGTCAAGTCTTATTTTGTGAATCCCTTGTATTTGATTGTGTGGCTAACGCGATCAATACCCTGTGTTGTTCAGAAGATGGCTGGTAGAAGGAATGATGATGCTTTAGCTGAGGCATTGAGGTTGCTTGTGGGGTCAATAAATCAGATGCCGCAAACGACTCAAGCGCCACATGATGGTACTGAAGATGCTTTCCGTGCTCTTGGGAAATTCCAAAAGAACAACCCGCCTACTTTCAAGGGAGAGCATGCTCCGGTGGAGGCTCAAGAATGGTTAAAAGCAATTGAGAAAATCTTTCGTGTGATGAATTGCACAGACGCTCAGAAAGTGCAATTCGGAACACACATGCTGATTAAAGAGGCCGAAGACTGGTGGATCAACGCTAGTCAGAGGTATGAGGAGGAGCAGGTTGTGGTGACTTGGGAAATTTTCCGAGATGCATTCTTGGAGAATTATTTTCCGGAGGATGTTCGTGGTAAAAAGGAAGTTGAATTCCTGGAATTGAAACAAGGTAGTGGTTCGGTAGCTGACTATGCGGCTAAATTTCAAGATTTGATCAAATACTGTCCTCACTACAACACTGTTAATGCTGAGAGGTCGAAGTGCCTTAAGTTTGTTAATGGTTTGAGGCCGGACATAAAGAAGGCGATTGGGTATCAGCAGATTACAAGATTCTCTGAGTTGGTTAATAAGAGTCGTATCTACGACGAAGACAGTCGGGATAGCACTGCTTATTACAAGAGCTTGAGTGAGAAAAGAGGTAAGGGACAGATGCGTCCTAAGCCTTATGATGGAAGAGGAAAGAGACCAATAAGTAGTGGAAAGAGTCCGAGTGGAGGAGTGACTACTCCAATCAAATGTTTTAAATGTGGTAAAGAGGGACATCGTGCTATGGAATGTCGCCAGGGGATAGTTAAGTGTTTCAAGTGTGACAGGGTGGGTCACAAAGCGGTGGATTGTAGAGTTGGTATGAGTGTAACTTGCTTTAATTATGGTGAGCAAGGCCACATAAGTACCAAATGTCCAAAGCCAAAGAAAGAAGTTGGAAAAGTATTCGCTTTATCTGGAGCAGAGACTTCTGCTGAGGAACGTCTAATCAGAGGTACATGCTTTATCTCTAATGTGTCTTTGGTTGCTATTATTGATACGGGTGCGACGCATTCGTTTGTTGATTTAGATTGTGCCAAGATATTGGGCCTTGTCTTGTCTACTTTGGATCGAAGTATGGAGATAGATACACCTGCGATGGGTTCAGTTTCTACTTCAGTTGTTTGTTTGAGGTGTCCTTTGCGCATGTGCGAAAGAGATTTCGAAGTTGATCTCGTGTGTCTCCCTTTGCATCAGATAGATGTGATTCTAGGTATGGACTGGTTGAAAGCCAACCATGTCTATATCAACTGTTTTGCTAAGGCTGTTCTTTTTCTCGAGTCCGAGAAAGATGGTGTGGTTTTCTTGTCTGCACAGCAAGTTGAGAGGAGTGTGAAGAATGGAGATGAGTTGTTTATGCTTATGGCGAGTATGGTTTTGGAAGATGGTAGAGTAAGAAAGGATTATCCTGTGGTATGCGAATTTCCTGAAGTGTTTCCTGAAGAGATTACGGATTTACCTCCTGAGCACGAGGTAGAGTTTTCCATCGACTTAATTCCTGGTACTAGTCCTGTTTCGATGGCTCCTTATAGGATGTCACCGTCGGAACTAGTGGAACTGAAGAGTCAGTTGGAAGAGTTGCTTGACAAAAGGTTTATTCGTCCTAGTGTGAGCCCGTGGGGTGCTCCAGTTTTACTTGTGAAGAAGAAAGAAGGAACAATGAGACTTTGTGTGGATTATAGGCAGCTAAACAAAGTGACCGTTAAGAACAAGTATCCTTTGCCAAGGATTGATGATTTAATGGATCAGCTGGTGGGTGCGTGTGTGTTTAGCAAGATTGACTTGAGGTCAGGCTATCATCAGATTCGCGTGAAAGCGGGGGATATTCAGAAAACTACATTCAGAACTCGTTATGGACACTATGAGTATTCGGTGATGCCTTTTGGTGTTACGAATGCACCTGGTGTGTTCATGGAGTATATGAACAGAATCTTTCATGAGTTTCTGGATAAGTTTGTGGTGGTGTTCATCGATGACATTCTGATTTATTCCAAGAGTGAAGCGGAGCATGCCGAACACTTGAGAATTGTTTTGTCAATTCTGAAGGAAAATCATTTGTTTGCTAAACTTTCGAAGTGTGAATTCTGGTTGGAACAAGTGAGTTTCCTTGGTCACGTGATATCTCGTGGAGGTATTGCTGTGGATCCTTCGAAGATAGAAGCCGTGTCAGAATGGGAATCTCCAAAATCAGTTTTTGAGATTCGAATCTTTCTTGGTTTAGCGGGTTATTACCGTAAGTTCATTGAAGGCTTTTCCAAGCTAGCTTTACCGTTGACACAATTGACTAGGAAGAGCAAAGCGTTCGTGTGGACTCCGCAGTGTGAAGATAGTTTCCAGGAGTTGAAGAGAAGGTTGACAACTGCGCCGGTTTTGATTTTGCCTAAACCATCTTAACCGTTTACGGTCTATTGCGATGCTTCTTTGATGGGCTTGGGAGGTGTGTTAATGCAAAATGGGAAGGTTATGGCATATGCTTCGAGGCAACTCAAGGTGCATGAGAGGAATTATCCGACTCATGACTTAGAGTTGGCAGCGGTGGTTTTTGTGTTAAAGATTTGGAGGCATTATTTGTTTGGGTCGAGATTCGACGTCTTTAGCGATCATAAGAGTTTGAAATATCTGTTTGATCAAAAAGAGTTGAATATGAGGCAAAGAAGGTGGCTAGAGTTTCTTAAAGATTATGACTTCAGTTTGAATTACCATCCTGGTAAGGCAAACGTGGTTGCAGATGCTTTTAGCAGAAAGTCTTTACACATGTCTATGTTAATGGTTAAAGAATGGGAATTGTTGGAGCAATTTCGAGATTTGAGTTTAGTGTGTGAAGAGACTTATTTTGGCGTGAAGCTTGGTATGATGAAGCTTACTAGTGGTGTCTTGGAAGAAATTAGGGATGGGCAAAAGTCAGATTTGGTTTTGGTTGACAAGTTTACTTTGGTGAATCAAGGTCAAGGCGGAGAGTTCAGAATTGACGAGAATTGAATTTTGAGATGTCATGATAGAGTTTGCGTTCCCGATGTGGGGGATGTGAAAAAGAGGATTCTTGAGGAAGGACACCGAAGCGGATTGAGTATTCATCCGGGTGCTACAAAAATGTACCAAGACTTAAGAAAGTTGTTTTGGTGGCCAAGTATGAAAAAGGAAATTGCTGAGTTTGTATATTCTTGTTTGGTTTGCCAAAAGTCTAAGATTGAACACCAGAAGCCTTCGGGTTTGTTGCAACCGTTGTCTATTCCCGAGTGGAAGTGGGATAGTATCTCGATGGATTTTGTTTCTGGTTTGCCGAGGACTCCGAGTAACCATGAGGCTATTTGGGTCATAGTGGATAGATTGACTAAATCTGCACACTTTATTCCGATTAGGATGGATTACGCTATGGAGAAGCTTGCTAAGTTGTATGTGGAGCGGATTGTTTGTTTACATGGTATTCCTACATGTATTGTTTCAGATAGAGATCCGCGTTTCACTTCAAGATTTTGGGAAGGTTTACAAAGAGCCTTGGGTACTAAGCTGAGATTGAGTTCCGCTTATCATCCTCAGACGGATGGTCAAACGGAGAGAACAATTCAGTCACTTGAGGATTTGTTGCGTGCTTGTGTTTTGGATCAAGGAGGTTCATGGGAGAGTCATTTGCCTTTGATTGAGTTTACTTATAATAATAGTTTTCATTCTAGCATTGGCATGGCTCCTTTTGAAGCATTGTATGGAAGACGGTGTAGGACACCTTTGTGTTGGTACGAGACGGGAGAAAGTGCTATAGTTGGTCCGGAATTGGTTCAAGAGGCCACGGATAAGATCAGATTGATAAGAGAGAAGATGAAAGTGTCTCAGAATCGCCAAAAGAGTTACTTTGACAAGAGGAGGAAACCTCTTGAGTTCAAGAAGGATGAACATGTGTTTTTGAAGGTGAATCCAACTACGGGTGTTGGGAGGGCGCTTAAATCGCGGAAGTTAACACCTCGGTTTATTGGTCCTTATCAGATTTCAGAGCGGATTGGAAGTATGGCTTATCGGATTGCATTGCCGCCATCACTTTCAAATTTGCGTGATGTGTTTCACGTTTCGCAATTACGAAAGTATATTGCGGATCCGTCTCATGTTATTCAAGCGGATGATTTGGAAGTAAGAGACAATTTGACGGTGGAGGTTTTACCGGTGAGGATTGAAGATAGGAAGGTGAAACAACTAAGAGGAAGAGAGATTGCTTTGGTTAAAGTTGCATGGGGTGGTTCGGCGAATGGTAATGTGACGTGGGAGCTTGAAAGTCGGATGCGGGATTCCTATCCCGAATTGTTTGTTTAGAGGTAATTTTCGAGGCCGAAAATCTTTTTAGTGGGGGAGAGTTGTAACACGCCGTTTTTATCTAAATGTTATTTCATTAATTATTTTCCAAAACTATTAAATTATATCTATTTTGAGAAATATATTCAATTGATATCGATTAAAATATTAATTGGGTAATATGAAATAAAAAAATTATTTATTGTGTCGGAATATTATTTTGAATAATATTAATTTGGTGTGTAGTAATATTTGACTTTGTTTGATTAATTGGCATGATTAGGTTTATATAGAATAAATATTATTTAGTATAATATTGTTTAATAGGGTTATATATTATAATTTGAATTAAATAATTGTTGGGGGCCAAATTATAATTTTAGAAAGGTAGAGGGAGGAAAGTTAGTAGTAGAAGGATAGTTTTATAAGATAGAAAAGGAGAGTTAGTAAGAGTGGGGAAAAAAGAAAAGAAAAGAGGAGAAAGAAGAAAGAAAAGAGGAGAAGAGAAGAAAGGAAGCTAGGGTGGAGTTGCAACATCTTCATCATCTTGTTTCAAGAAAACCCACACCAAGGTAAGGGGTTTGATTCTCCATCTCATATTGTTAGGTTTTGTATGATATATTTTGGATTTGGGGGTAAAATTGATAGTTGATTTATAGGGTTTTGTTGGTTGATTGTTAGAATGGTTTAGAAAAGTTGGATTAGGAGTATGGTTTGTGAGTGTATTAGGTGCTAGCTTGTAGAAATTAAGAGTATTGAATGGGAAAGAAAACCATGGTGGTAGAATGAGCAAAACTCAAAAGAGTGGAGTTTTCACGCAGGCCTCTCAACACGGGCCGTGTTGCAGCACACGGGTGCCCGTGTTGATGCTCTGACTTGGCATTTCTTTTGGCTCATTCTGGTGGCCTCTCAACACGGGCCGTGTTGCAGCACACGGGTGCCCGTGTTGATGCGTCTGTAGCCTCCAAAATTCTGATTTTCGCATTTTCTTTGGAACACGATTGTGTTCCGATTTTTCCGATTTGGAATTATTTGATAGTTGATGGTTTATGTTTTGGTTGAGTAAGTAACTTGTTTGTATACATTCTACTTGACGTTGAGATTGTTAAATTATATGTATGCGTGCATGTACAATAGTTGATGTTCCATTGGTTGGATTTGATGGTATGTGTATGTTAAGATTATTGTGAATCTCAATTGCATGCATTGGTTATATTGTACATTGCATGGCATGGTTGGTCTTGAAACAGAGACGGTGAAACTGTGGGTTCACGTGATTTTATAGACGGTGACCCTATTATGGGAAAAGACGTAGTGACCTTGATCCGGAAGGGAAATATAGGTGGTGGAACTTTGGGTCCACAATATCTAGACGGTGACCCTATTATGGGAAAAGACGTAGTGACCTTGATCCGGAAGGGAAATATAGGTGGTGGAACTTTGGGTCCACAATATCTAGACGGTGACCCTATTATGGGAAAAGACGTAGTGACCTTGATCCGGAAGGGAAACATAGGTGGTGGAACTTTGGGTCCACGAGTCGGTACCGCATTCGCATACGTTGAGTCGTGTAGTGAGTCTCATGTATATTTGTACATGTTATGTATGAGTGTTGATGTGTTTTGATTATGTGCCAATATTGTTGTTGTTTGAATTATGGTTATGTGCCAAGGATGTGCGTATTTCGGATAATCGGTTTACATGGTTAATGTGTTGGAAATGGGTTCCTTGAGTAAGGATACTACGAGTGATAAAATGAACATGATCATTATGTATTGCTTTATTTATTGCCATTTCATTTACTTAAAATTACATGTTATATGATTATTGGAATTCTTACCCTTTTGTTGGCCAATGCTTTTGATGGCATTGTGCAGGTACCGAGGACGGTAGCGCGAGGCGCTAGCTAACTGATGCATTGGATTGCAATCTGTTTTATTTTGATTAGAGTCGAGTCGATGCTCTGGTAGTAACACATGGGGGGGATTTATTTAGTGTCGAACTCGATTATTTTGTATTTGGATTATGATGTATATAATCCTTATTCGTGTATATGATGTTTTGTATATGAGAGACTTGATAACATATGCTCATGTGATTTATGATGGCTTGATGCCTTGGATTATGTTTTGATTCCTCCATAATGGAGATGATGTGAAATTGTGAAACTCCGTTGCATTTGCACGAGAGAATGAAGTAAATATTTATTGTATGTTTGTTTTGTGTTGGAATACTTATATTTTCAAACATACCCTGTCTGTTTTTCTTTAAAATAATTTGGAATGTGTGTGTGTTGTGGCATCCCTTCCGTGCAATTTTATCTCTCTGATTTTAATCTTTACCTATTAATTGGGGTATTTAGATGGGGTGTTACATCATGCCCCTTGATTTATAACCGATTGGGTCAATGAAAGGCCTCTTAATGGAAGTGTCTTTCTCTTTGAAATATCATCTAAAGTAATTCTGTCCATTGGGAGGATTTTCATTCATTGAATATTCGTCATGCAAATTTCGCTGATGCCAAACACTTAGTCATATGCAAACAGTGGTATTAAAATGTAAAGCTTATGTCTGTCTTGAAGTTTAAAAAATAATTTTTTTAGTAAAACAAAATTTGTAAGAATGTGATATCAACTCATGATTTATAGTAAGCCTTACAGAAGTCATGATACCTTTTTGTAACAGTATGCTTTCGAACTAACCCATGCTTCAGTTGGAACTTTTAAGGGTTGTAACGTGGACTAGTTCATGGTTTAAGAAACAAAGGATAAAGGCTCAAAGTTTATTTGTACCCAACTCGTTCTCCGTGATGTTCTTCAGTCCTATACTCAGTTAATTATGCATTTAGGTTCCAATAGAGTTTGGAATTATATAAGTAATATTTTGGTAATGGTTCCTAAACCATAAGTTTATTTGGGAAGGCAGTCATTTTTCTTGTAACATTTTTCTTTTGTTGAGGATTTTTAGCGACCTCTTTTTGAATTCATTATCCCTAACTTCTGCCTGAACTGCTTCGTTTGAGATTACAGTCAGCGGGACGCCCCAGTTTTTTTTCCTAAGTCAACTTTATAGGTTTTGACTTAGCGGGCTTTTCTTTTGAAAGATGATAACTTCCTGACTCAATGATTACAGGGTGAAGAATGGAAAAACACAAGAAATGGGTGTTTGAATTTGGGTTTTTAAAATTAAAGCAATAGACACGTTGGTTATCCAGGTTTGTTTGAACTTAAACTACTCCAGTCCACCGGCCAAGATTATTTCGCCTCTCTCAAATGAGGTCTTAATCCACTAATCAAACTTGATTACACAAATACAATAAAAACAGTCAAAGTCTACTTGAGATTAAACTACAACTCAGCTTTCTCAAGGTATTACACAATAATATAATTGAAAGTGTGTACAAAGATGTTTTCTAGATAAAAAACTATCACTACAGTGATGTATTACACAATTGAAAATCACAAGATAGAAAGGTAATGATATTTCTCTTTTTCAGTGTGCAGTTATGTTGTGTGCAATTTCTCCTTCGCGTCTTCTCTATATAGGCGATTCATGAGAGACATGAGAAGTTGCTTTTGGAAGGTTGATATATAGTAGTTAATGTTATTTCCAAACATATAGATTCTTGTTTTGATTTAGCCATTACTTTTGATTTGCAATGAATAAAATGTAACGCTTCAGAACATTCCTTCTTTGAATTATATCAGTAGATGGATGTTACCGTTGAGACTTCTTTAGTTTTTTCAAGAACTTTACTTTATCAAAATATTCAGAAGTCGTAATGTTAGAACTTCTTCGCTTAAGCGTGTCATACAAAATTTGCTTCTAATTATGATGTGTTGAACCAAAGCTTCAGAAATGTAACTTTCTTATCTTCTATGCTTCTTTCATCAAAGTTTCCCTGCATATTAAAATACTTTATTATAGAGCATATTTATTCTTTATAAATAACATGTGTTTGTTATCATCAAAACTCTTAAGAATGTAGAACCAAACTATGTTCTAACAATATCCCCCTTTTTGATGATGACAAAAACTTGTATATTTTGATAAAATACTTAAGAGCATAAAAATTTAAAGTCTCCTCCTGAGTTGGATACTCAGGTAAAAAAAATACTTCCCTGAGGATGTTCTAATCAGAGTTTTGAGAAGGAAGTTTTTGATGCGTCCATAAAAGAAGTTACTTTCAGAGGTTGCTTTTCAATTGATATTTCCTGTTCTCTTTCAGGGGATAAAAAATAGAATTTATGATATTCAAAATGTTTCAGACTGAATCTCGATACTGTTATATTCAAAATATCTTACGATATCCCCCATTTTTGTCAAGAATCAAAAAGCAATAAAAACACGTAAATAGTAAAATGCATTTTGAATTCAAAAGAGGATTGTGATAAACAGAAGGAGGTGAAAATAAGATAACCAAAATATTGAAATAAGAAACAAAATAGGAACAATTTTTCAGAACTAAGGTTGAGGAGGTGGAAGTCGTGTGGATAAGGCTTACAATAAACTCTTGATCTTATTGTTCGATTCCTCTTGTTTCACAAGCATCCCCTTAATTCCTTTGCTAGTTTCATCTTGCTTGTCTAACCTTTCCTTAAACATAACATTTTCTTTCTTCAACTCCTCCAGAGTCTTAAGCATAAGAGAAGATGATGTTGTTTCAGCAGAAGAGACCATATTCTTAGAACTTACTTCAAATAATTCTTGCTCTGGAGTTTCTTCGACTGCCTTTCCTTTGTCTTGAATCATGACCAAAGGAAGAGGTTCAAGATACGGTTCATTAAACTCTGATGTCTGAGGGGCTTCCCAAGGGGTGTTATCAAGAAGAAGGAGGGGTTTCTTTTCCCAGTGTCGCGGAACTCTTGATCCTTGAAAATATTCAGGCGATCCCAGAAGTTCAGTTGGACTATTTCATAGCTAAGCTCCTTTAGCTTCAGAGATTCAGAGTTAAACCATTTTCTGAACTGATTCCAATGAGAATCAAAAGCAGCTGGATTAAGATTCTCCATGCAAGCTAGCTTTGGAGAGTTAACCCATTCCTGTATTTCTGTTTCAAAAATCAGCAAAGATTGACAAACATCTGCTTTGGAGATTTTTGGTTTTGGTTTGGGAACATCAATTTTCTGAGAGTTTGTGACAAGATTGTCCCAAGCTTCTAAATCAATGATTATTCTAAGGGGATCTTCCGGGTAATTATTTGGAGAGGGAGAGTCAGAAAGGATTATAGGTGAATTTGGTAGTGTTGAAAGATAAGGAGATGGCAGATCTGGAATGGAGAAGGTTTGTGGTGAAGTTGTAGGAATTGTTGGTGGTTGAGAAACCATTAGAGAGTAAGTGATGCCAGGGATGGATGTTGTGGTATCAAAGTCAATATTTGGATTTTCGGTTTGGCGAGCTTCAAACAGTGGATCAAATTGATGAATATCATAGAGAACTTGTGCAAGTTCTGGCTGAGGCTGATCAAAAAGGGTAGAAGGTGGATTTTTCAGAGGATTATTTAGAGGTATTTAAGTGTCAATATGTAGGTCAGAATCATCAAAGGTTTGAGGACATGGATCTTCAGTGGGCTTTGGAGATGAGGGGTTTTCATATGTTGATAAAATACTGAATCAATGACAGAAACAAAAGACGAGTTACATTTCTTGTTGGCATCTTTGGGGGTCTTCTGAGAAGTTCCTTCTCCAGTTGCTTTCCTTTTTCTTGATTTTCTGAAAGAAAATTCCAGAGGTTGTTGCCTTAGATCAAGAATGTTCACTTATGGAATCATAGTGTCACTCTTGCAAGCTTCTAGATGCCTGAGAATAATTTCTGGAGAAGAATATACTTGAGTGAAGAGAGGAAAATCCTTCAGAGGAAATCTTCGGGTGGTGATGACTTCCTTGGTGGTTATTGTTAGGTCTTTCTTAATAGTTTCAATAATCTTTATCTTCTTCAGATTCTTGGCGTTGTGAGGTTTACCAGCACAGGCTTCCAGAGTGCTCGCTTGTTGAGCCTCAATCAGATGTTCTATCAGACTGTTTTCTGTCAAATTATCTGAAATGAGTCTTCCCAGAGGGATCCAATCTCTCTTTGTTCTTTCTTCTTCTGAAATGTGGAAGATGAACTTTTGCTTTGGTGGTGATGAAGTACAGAAGGTACTACTGATCAATGTTGATGTAGTCTGGAGAACTGCTAGGCTTCCTGTGATTGATTCATCCCATAATTATTTTGGACTAAATTCTGAGGTAATCCTTCAGATCTTTGATTTTGTTGGATCGTTATCCAGAAGTAAATATTTCTTTTGAGACCTTGGTTAGGTCATAACTTTTGTCTACCATATCACTGCATCGAATACTACCACTGTCGCGGCCTATAAGTTTCCCAATGAGTTCTTCAGTGATGATGATTTTCTTTCCCATAACGTAGGATGTTACTTGATGGTTTGAAGCTGTGGCATTGATCCAGAATTCTTTCACAAGTTTTGGAAACACCAGACCTATGAGGCGATCAAAATACTTCGTCCAACCTTGGAACTTAACATTAGGGATTGAATCATACCCATTTTCCTTCATGCTTATGAAATCAACAATAAGCTTACAAAGAACTTCCAGAGAATCAATGGGTGTGAGGAGAGTTCTTGAGGGTTTGATGTACCTTTCTTCATTTGAGGAGGAAGAACCAGGAATTGTTTGAGAAACTTGAGGAATTTGATGAGATGAATCCATTTGTTCACACAGACTCTTTTAGGGTTTTTTGAAAGATGAATAGTTTGAATAGATAAAAGTGAGTGATAGTGGAAGTTTTCTAGTGTTTGCAAAAAGAGTGAAGTATATATAGGCAATGGAAAGAAAATAGCAGTTTTAATTAAAATGAAAAGGAATTAAAAGAAAATGATTACGACCATTTAATGATTCCTGAAAAGAGGGATAGAGAAAGATATGGAACAGTTACCAATTTGACTTGAGCCTTAATGCATCAACTCAACCGTTGCAGTCCCTTCAGAATCTGAACATGTGTTCAACCTTAGAGGGTGACCTTGCGTTTATAATTGACAGATGTTGATGTTGTGAATGATTGCTTCTATCTTAGAAATGAACCATTTTTGGAGAACGTTCAGATCTTCTAGATAGATTCTGATACAACTTTCCTTCTCACTTCTGAAGAACTATTGATCATATGTTCACACAGAGAAAACTAAACCATAAAGTTTTTAGGGTTTAAATATACAAACAATATCATCATTCTGGGCATAATTTCATACTGAGATGATTCAGAATGAAACTAAATCTATCTTCAGAAAAAGATTTAGTGAAGACATCAACCCATTGATGATATGTGTCTATAAATTTTTAAGAGAGAATTCCTTTCTGAATATAGTCCCTAATAAAATGATGTTTAATTTCTATATGTTTAGCCCTAGAATGTAAAATAGGTATTTTTGAGAGACAAATGGAAAAAGTGTTATCATAGAGGATATGAATGTTACTCTGATATATGTTAAAGTATTCAAGATGACTCTTCATCCAGAGCATATGTGTGTTGCATCCAGTCGCTGCTATATATTCAACTTCAGCAGTTGAAAGTGCAATGGTAGATTGTCTTTTGCTAGACCACGAGGTTAGATTGTCTCCCAGAAATTGGCAGCTTCTAGAAGTACTTTTTCTTTCTATTCTTTCTCCGGCAAAGTCATTGTCACAGTACCCTACTAATTTATATTATCTTGATTTTCTATAACAAAGAGCAAGATTAGTAGTACCATTCAGATACAGGAATATTCGCTTAACTACTTTTAAGTGAGATTCTCTAGGATCTTATTGGAATATAGCAGAGACACACACTACATAGAATATCAGGTCTTCAAGCTATTAAATATAAGAGAGAACCAATCATACCTTTGTAGAGCTTCTGTTCTACTTTCTTACTTACCTATTTTGGATGTTGTGTATTTTCAAAGCCAGAGGGTGGGTTCACATAAACTTCTTCATCAATGTAACCATTTAAAATGGCACTTTTGAAATCCATTTGATAGAGAGTGATGCCATTATTTATAGCAAAAGAAATTAAAAGTCTGATAGATTCTAACCTGGTGATTATAGCAAAGGTTTATGTATAGTATATCCCTTCTTGCTGACTATAACCGTGTGCCACCAATCGTGCTTTATTTCTGACAAATTCTCCTTGTTCATTTAGTTTGTTTCTGAAAACCCATTTGGTTCCAATGATGTTAAATCCTTTTGGTTTAGGAACTAGATCCCACACATCTTTTCTGGTAAATTGATTTAGTTATTCCTGCATTGCAAGGATCCAGTCATTATCCAGAAGAGCTTCGTCGATGGAAGTTGGTTCAATCAGAGACACTAGTCCCATGGGCGATTCTTCAGAATTTCTGAATGTAGATCTTGTTCTAATTGAGTCATCCTTCTTTCCTATAGTCGAGTTTTCCGGATGTGCTAAGCTTCTTCTAGATTGTCTTTTTTGGTTGGGGTCTTCAAAGGTTGCCGTAATTTTTGAGACATCTTCTTCATTATTTGGATGTGATTCTTTATCAAGACCTTCTGACGCTGTCTTCAGTACCTGTAAATTGAACTTTTATATTTGAAAAAAATTCACCCTACTTTGACTTTTGAGAGCCAAGCTTATCATCAAATATGACACTAATAGATTCTTCCAGATTTTGTGTTTTTGTGTTATATACTCTGTAAACTTTTTAGCATTCAGAGTATCCTAACATGAGACACTTTTGTGCTTTAGAATCAAACTTGTTCAGATGTTCTTTAGTGTTTATAATAAAACAAGTACATCCAAATGGATGGAAATAAGAGATGTTGAGCTTTCTGTTCTTCCACAGTTCATATGGAGTCTTATCCAGAATAGGTCTTATGGAGATTCTATTATAAATATAACACGTGTGTTAATTTCTTCTGCCCAAAAGTTCTTAGCAATGTTAGTCTCGTTGATCATGGTTCTGGCCATTTCTTGTAAAATTCTATTCATTCGTTCTACAACTCCATTTTGTTGAGGAGTTCTAGTACAAGAGAAATCGTGAGAGATGCCATTCCTCTTTAAAAAAATCAGATTTTTTGTTGTCAAAATCCCCACCATGATCACGTCTGACTTTAACAATTCTAAAATCTTTTTCATTTTAAACTTGGTTATAGAAGGTAATGAACAGAGTGTGACTCGTCCTTGTGTCTTAATAACTTTACCCATGTCCATCTGCTATAGTCATCTATGATCACTAATCCATACTTCTTGTCACTGATGGATGCAGTTTTCATTGGTCCAAACAAATCTATATGCAGAAGTTCTAATGGTCTAGAGGTAGAAACAACATTTTTGATTTGAAAGATGTTTTTGCAAACTTGCCTTTTTGACATGCTTCACACAAAGCATCTGAGCTGAACTTCAGGTTAGGAAGTCCTCTGACTAGATTGAGTTTGTTAATCTGGGAGATTCTTCTCATACTAACATGCCCCAATCTTCTATGCCATACTCATTGCTCGTCGTTAATAGACATTAGGAATTTTATATTATGACTTTTTAGTTCAGAAAGTTTTATTTTGTAAATGTCGTTCTTTCTCATCCCATTAAAAAGGATAGATCCATCTTTCTGACTAACTGCTTTACATGATTTTTGATTAAAGATTATATCATAATTGTTATCACTTAATTGACTTATGGATAACATGTTATGCATTAATCCATCTACAAACAGAACATTAGTTATAGAAGGAAGTGTACCATTACCAATAGTTCCAGAGCCAATAATATTTCCTTTCTGATTGCCTCTGAAACCTACAGAGCCTCCATATTTAAGCTATATACTTTAGAACATATGCTTTCTTCCCGTCATGTGTCGAGAGCGTCTAGAGTCCAGGTACCAAGATTGGTGTTTCAACTTTGTTGTTAAAGACATCTACAACATAGACAATTTTCTCCTTAGGTACCCATATCTTTTTGGGTCCTTGTTTTTTAGAGTTACAAAAATTCTGTTTGAATTTTGGTTTAGCAGAAAAAGCATTACTAGTATAGTTGATGTCATGTGTATCTCCATATGTGAAGTGAGAATAGAGAGGTGTGTGTTTTATGACTATATCATTAACTTTATTTAGTTGAGATTACTTTCCCTTATATCCTATACCTTTTGTGCCATTTCTGCTAACTCCATAGATCATTGAAGCCATGTTGCTCCTATCAATGTTTTTAGCCAGAAATTTTTGAAAGCTATGATCATATTCTTATATGAATCTAACAGAACTATTAGAAACTTCTGAAACAGTTTCTTTCTGATCTTTTTGTAATTCATTTTTAATAACATAATTTTCATTCTCGAGTTTAGAAATGGTTTCTTTTAGCTCATAGTTTTTGGTTTTTAGTTTCTTAGTTTCTTCAGAGTCAGATACTATATCCTTTTTCAAGTTCTTTTTTTTTACTCGAAGCTATGATATCTTTCAAGAATTTCTGACAGGCTTTCTGCTAATTGAGATTTAGAAAAGTTAGAGAATACCTCTTCTTCCAATATGTTTGTCTCTGATTCAAATAATCTAGTGTCATATACGTTGGCGATAAGGCTATGTTGGCTCGTTCATCTTCTGATTTGATTTCAGCTTCAGAAGATTCTGAGTCATCCCATGTTGCCACAAGAATTTTCTTCTTTTCTTTGAAGAATATATTTTTAGGTTTTTCTTTTTGAAGATTTAGACAGTTGATTTTGTAATGACCTTGGTCATTGCATTCGTAGCAAACAATATCTCTGTTACTAGATTTTATATATCCAGAAGATGAATCAGAATGATTCCCTGTTCTCCTGGAAGTTCTAAGCTTCCTCTTCCTTTGCTTCCATAGTTGATTGACTCTTCTAGAGAGAAGGGATAGTTCGTCTTCTTCTGACGAGGATCCACTAGAGTTTTCTTCTTTTTCCTGAAAAACTTTAGGTTCATATTTTTTATTAGATTTGAGAGGAGAGACTTGCCTTGCTTCTGGGGCTCATCTTCTTCTAGTTCTATCTCATGACTTCTCAAGGAGCTGATCAGTTCTTCAAGAGATATTTTGTTCAGATCTTTGGCTAGTTTTAAGGTTGTGACCATGGGTCTCCATTTCTTGGGTAAGCTTCTGATGATTTTCTTTACATGATATGCTATTGAGTACCCTTTGTCCAAAACTTTTAGCCCAGCAACCAGGATTTGAAACCTTGAGAAGATTATTTCCATTGATTCATCTTCTTCCATTTTAAAAGCCTTATACTTCTGAATGAGAGCAAGAGCTTTGGTTTCTTTGACTTGCGTGTTACCTTCATGCGTCATTCTCAAGGAGTCAAACGTGTTTTTGGCTGATTCTCTATTTGGGATCTTCTCATACCTGGAGTACGAGATAACACTCAAGAGGATTGTTTTGGCTTTGTGATGATTTCTGAATTCTTTCTTTTCTGGTATGTCATTCTCTTTCTGTCAATCTTATGACTGCTCTCGTCAACTAGATGTATGTATCCATCAGTCACCATATCCAAGAGACCAGTGTCATGATCTAGAAAGAAACTTTTGATTTTGTGTTTCCAGTAACCGAAGTTCTCACCATCAAAGATTGGTGGTTTGCCGCTGATTATGTCTTTATCATCATGATTATCATTACTGATGATCTAAATTAGTCCCACCATAGTGTTTTTCTTGTTTTTTCTGACATGGTTAAGTGTTTGCACCAAGAACCATGCGCTCTGATACCAATTGAAGAATGGAAAAACACATTAAAATGGGGTTTGAATTTGGGTTTTAAAATTAAAGAAATAGACATGTTTGTTATCCTGGTTCATTTGAACTCAAACTACTCCAGTCCACCCGCCAAGGTGATTTCGCCTCTCTCAAATGAGGTCTTAATCCACTAATCAAACTTGATTACACAGTGTTGTACCCCAAAATTCTCCCTCCCATTTGGTCAATACATTCTCCTATGGTTCTCAAATTCTCAAGGTTTCTAAAGAATTTATCAGACAAATTCCCCTCCTAAGCAATAGACTTACAACTAGTGTTTCATTTTTCTCAAAGACGTTTGAATTTCTAAATCCTCAACTGGATTTCATGGGTTCTTATATGTCTTCAATAATGCTCATACCAAGTTTCATGCCTTGCATCACAAGTTTGCTCAGTCAATGGCTCAGATGACTAAAAATCAACTGTATTGGACAAAAAGTCAATTGTGGTCAACATACAGTCAAACTTCAATATTTTTGGTCAAAATCAAGGTTTTGAGTTGATATTCATCATTTGATCAAGGGTTGATCATGATACATCAAGAAAACCCCCAAATCATTAAAAGTCAAAAGTTGCCAAATTAGGGATTTCTTAAGGAGAAGTCAACTAAACCTTGACCAAGTATAACCTTCACATGCTTCGGCAGATTCTCCTCAACAAAGCTCATTTTGAATTAAATTAAATTAAATTCTCTACAACTTTGCCTCTCTAATCTCAATTCCCAAAAATGCTTCATTTGAGAGATATGGGCCAATACATTATAGGTCATTTCAAAAAGTCCAAGATCACCTTCAAATGATAAAAATTGAGAAACTTATGACTAGTTCAAGTTGAGAAATTATGAGCAAATGCATGAAACCAAAAGTGATCAAACTTAGAATTTTGGACTATTGGTCTATTATTTCAAATTCTAAACGAGTTTTACACTTCACATGAACCTCACATCTTACTCATGCAGACACTTTGGGTTTTTATTTATTTATCTTTGATTTTTATTTATTTAAAATTCAAAATAAAAGAAAATAAGATCAAGGCTTATTACAACAGTCAAAGCCCAACGTTTGACCTAAATTCAAGCTATATATTCTTATCAAGTGAGACATTAAAGAGGACAAATAACCTTGTAGCAACATCATCTTCCTAAAAATCACAAAATTATTCAAATTAGGTCAACTTGAAAACCCTTATTTCAGCCACCTTTAACACATACTAGCACTTCCATTCACCTCTAGGAAGCTCATAGGGTAAGGCTGGATCGTTTGCAACGATCCAAATGGCTGGAAACACCACTACATGAATCGTTGATTTACCTTATTGCATGATTTTCGTATTTTTGTTTCCTTTGCGTTTTAAGACAAAATAACTGTATTATGTGTTCATGAGGTCCAATGATGCAGGAATAACCCATCGTGGGAGTCCCATGATGGCTGGATAATGCATAGCCATGTTCATTTTGATTTAAGATATCTTCGTTATAACTTATAAACCATTGCGATTCAGTCTAAGATAATTGTCCCATTGAATTCGTAGACCATGACTTAGGGGGGTAGGGTCCCCCTGGATTGCTAATATTTGTTTGTTTCGCAGGAACATAAAAGGAAGCTACTGGAGAAGACGACCGGAGCTAGGGCTCCAGCGCCTATCTAGTTCATGCATTTTGGTTAATATTTTTTAAAATTGTTACATTAATAGCACTGGATGTATCACCACCCCAGTTGTTAAAACGTGCGATAAGGCTTTCCTCTATCAAAGTGTGGGTTCGATCCCTGCCTTTTATGACTTTTTTTCATAATTTCTGATTTTTGCAGGTTAACATACAAAGCGTGTTGGTGCTATCCCTTGTACACAAGCTCGCGCTTGGCGTAGTGGTGAATGTGTTGGCTGAAAGAGCTAAGGGTGTGGGTTCAACACCCACTCCTGGAAGTATTTTTTAAACTTTGTCTTTTTTCATATTTTCATCAATTTCACTTAAAACCCTAAAATTCATAAACCATAAATATATTTTAAACAAACCTAATTATTTTTCAAAACCTTTTTTAAAACCCTAATCAAATTAGGTTTTTTAGGTTTCAATTTAATTAATTAAATTTGTTTTTTTTTAAATTAAAATTAATTAGAGTTTTTAGTTTTATTTAATCGTCAAAAACCATTTTCATTAAAATCATTGAAAGAGTATTGTTTGTGTTTATTCTTACATTCTTTTTTTCACGTAGTTTAGTCTTCCTGCATTTTTCCTCATTATTGTAACTGTTTCTCGGGATGTAATAGTAATTAGGGTTTACTTTCCCGCATTTTTTCTATTTTTGTATCTTCCCCAAAACCGTGTAATAGCTTAGGGTTTACTCTTTGCTTTACTTTCCGCATATTTACTTCTTTTTTTATATTTTCTATATTATTGCTTAGTAATTATGACTTGTATGGAAAGACTAAAAACAAACGATAGCAAACCCTAATCTCAAGACTAAAAATAATTGAAAACAAATCACTCACACACTTGCACCTCTAGGATAACCTCCCTTGTTGCCTTCGGATTACAAAACAGTCATGTCCCTCGAACATGGGGACGCTTTAGCAAAGTCCCTCGAAAACAAAGATCATAGTCCCTCGATCACCCTTTCCACGTTCCCTTAGGTAAATGATCTGGTCCCTTAACAAAAATTGCTAAAGCGTCTCTACCAGTTTCCTTCGATGACTGTATGATGACCCACGCCTGTCCCTTCACATCCAACAATAGGACTTCCTACTAACTAATAGTAGGATAGAACTATCTAAAGGAGGAGGAAAATTACAAGAAAGACCTTGAGTAGGTAGAACATTGTTAATCGCTTGATCACAAAAACTAGACATTTTTCACTCAATTACACTCTTCAAAAATATTTTCGAGCAAACACTTTGTACGCTTTCCCGAGGAAAAATACGAGAATCATTATAAAGGTCAACTTTTCAAAATATTTGCAAACACACGACACAAAGCATTTTTAAAAAGTGAACTAACGATTAAGAGCTCGAAAATAGTTGAGGATGAAAAGGGTGCTAACACCTTCTCTTTTCATAACCTACCCCCTGAACTCAAAATCGAAAAATATCTTTCCTATTCTTTTCACCCTTTCCTTATTGGATAAAAGAAAAGTAGGTGGTGACTTTTGCTATCCGCAACATTTGCGATAAAATGCAAAACCAAGCCAGTTCTCCCACCGTATTACAGAACTGGCTACTTTGTTGAAGACCTGCTAAAAGAGGGGTTATCTTAGAGTTAGATCACTTAAAAAATTTACTTTGTCTGCTTTGTCTTTATTAGGTTTCTTGGGTTTTACTTTCTTGCAAAGATCCTACACCCTGATCTGGGACCCTAGGTAAGTAGCTATAGATCATGGAAATTGTACGGCGTAGACCGATATGGTTGAAGTGATGGCTACATTAGTGTGACACTTTGGTTTGTACTGGTGTCCCTTGAGTCAGTCAAGGAGAATATTAGTCTGTCGCGTGGTGTCATAAGCATTAATTGACCTTTAGAACCTCAATTGACCCCACTTAGCCATTAGAAGTTAGTGAGATGGTTGGCTTTGGTGAAGTCCAAAGTTGGTTGATACTCGATTCTACACTAATTGAGATTCGACTCTCGAGATATTTCAGTGGCAAGTAAGTTTCACTATTGAAACAATGCCTGCAAAAAAAGATTGGTGATATGAGACTCCTAGAACCTGATTACTATTCTTAGGACAGGTTGAGCCAATTGAACTTCAAGAGGGTACTTACCCACGAACCCCATGCAAGCCTTAAACCTAAGGCTCTTGTATGCTTTTGTTTGTGTTTGTTATCTGTTCAAACATGACATCATAACATCATTGAAGGATGAGAAAACACTTAGAAGGGGGGGTGAATAGGTTTCTCTTTTTCTTTTTCTTAAAGGCTCAACAATAATAGAAAGACAAGATTATTTTTATCCTGGTTTGTTTAAACTCAAACTACTCCAGTCCACCCGCCAAGGTGATTTCGCCTTTATCAATAAGGAATTAATCCACTATAATCAACTAATTACAATCACACAACAACTGTTGTGACTAACAATCCACAAGTAATCTTACAAGTGACTCACACAACTAAGACTTAAACTAGTCCTAGTCTACTTGACAAATCTGACCAAACTTGGTCTCTCGAGGAACAATTACAAGAGATAAATCTTTACAGATAGTGAAACAAAGTTTGCTTCTAATAGAGCTATATCACAACTGTGATTTTTCACTAAGAATAGTATAGCACAAAGTGTATGAAATTTATTTGTGAGCCCAGAATATTTTTGCGTAGTTCTTGCTTCTTTTGAAATTGGATGAGTTCTATTCAGAACTTCAGTTGTTCAGTCTTTCAGTGTTTTGGTAGCTGGCTTGCAATTAATGTTCTCCTATATATATAGCATGAAGAAACATGACTGTTGCTGCCTTAAAATGGAGAGCATTAAATGTTTGCGTGTTTCCATGCACTATTCCATTTTCCAATGAACTAGCATAGACACTTGAGTGCATGTAGTCGTCTTTGCATTAAATGAGCAAACGGAACATGTAAGAGCATGTTTCTTGAAGCTTGACAAGACTTGTTATCTTTTGCATTCTTTCAGAACTTGCTTCACGTCTTGATTCAGAACATGCTTGTTTATCTTCTAAACAACGATTTGCTTGCTAAGTACTTCTGATCAGCGCTTTCTTTCAAATAACTTCTGAACAACACTTGCTTTCAAGGTACTTCTGATCAAGGAATCCTGCTAAGTGTTAGAAGATGCATTTAAACAAATATCTTACTAGAGTCAGCATCAGAATTAGCACTTGCGCTAAAACAAATAGTTCTTTCATAAAAGAACTTCTTCATTTATTTTCAGCTCAACACATCAAGATCCTTCTGTCAGAACATTATCAGAGAAAATTAAATGTGTTTATCAGAGTATCAAATATATAAAATATAATTTATTGTTATCATCAAAACTCTACGATATGATCAGAACCAATCTTGTTCTAACAATCTCCCCCTTTTTGATGATGACAAAAATATATTCAGATATAGAAATAAATTTGAATAAGAGATAAGAATCCCCCCCTGAAATAATTATTTCTATAAGAAAAACTTCCTGAGAATTTTCATAAAAGCTTTGGAATTTTTCTTCTGGGATTTCTTCAGCAAGTCTTTTGAAGATAATGATCATTTGAAATTAAACTTCCAGAGTTTAAATGATACCTGCAAAGTTCTTTAAAGCATAGAAAGAAATCTTGTATTTTGTTAGAATGTTTGACTTAGTCCCATAATTGTTAATCAGATATTAGATCAAAATACTCATTTTCCCCCTTTTTGGCATAATCAAAAAGTACATATAAAAATAGTTGAAGAGCATAAAAATTTTATAATAAAATATTTAGAGGTTCAACATAAACACAAATGAGAAGGGTTTTTACAAAGGTATTTATATGAAGACTTTTCAGAAATAGGTTAAAAAATAAAACTGAAAAAATACTTAGTAAAAGTTTAAATAAAAATAATCTAATCATGACTTAGCATTTAATGAAATTGAAAAGAGAGGGGAAAGCGTGAGATTTTAATCAAATCATAACAGTTACCTAGAACGACATCAATAGCTTAGCACGCGAGACCTTTCAGAAACACACCAAGTGTTCATCTCCTGAAGGTTGCATGGGACAGCTATTTGATCTAATGAACTGCTGAGCTATACTTGAATTGAAACGTTAGAACATTTCAGAACATTACATATAGCTTCTGATGTAACTTTTCTTCTAACTTCTGAAGAGTTGTTAATCAGAGCATTCATTTCAGAATATTTTGAAGTCAAACACAGATGATGAATATTATTTTATTCAGGACATAATTTCGTACAAATATTTTTCAAATTGAATTTAAATCTATCTTCTGAAAGGGGTTTGGTAAAAATATTAGCCCACTGATGGTCTATTTTTACAAAGTTTAAATTTAAAATTCCCTTCTGAATATAGTCCCTTATAAAATGATATTTAATTTCAATGTGTTTAGCTTTAGAATGTAAAATAGGATTTTTAGAAAGATAAATTGCAGAAGTATTGTCACAGAAGATAGGAATCTTACTTTCATAAAGATTAAAATCTTCTAGCTGACTTTTCATCCAAATCATCTGAAACTACATCCAGTAGAAGATATATACTCAGCTTCTGTTGTTGAAAGTGAAATTGTTGCTTGCTTCTTGATGTACCACGAGATAAGATTGTCACCCAGAAACTGGCAGCTCCCAGAGGTGCTCTTTATTTCAATTCTATCTCCAGCAAAGTCAGCATCAAAATAACCTACTAGTCTGAAATCTTTTGATCTTCTGTAACACAGACCCAGATTAGTAGTACCTTTCAAATACCTCAGAATTCTCTTAACAATAGTTAAGTGAGATTCTCTAGGATCTAATTGGAATCTAGCATATAAACATACGATGAATAATATATTAGGTCTAGATGCAGTCAGATAGAGAAGGGATCCAATCATACCTCTGTAGAGATTCTGATCTACCTTCATACTTACCTCATCTTTTCCCAGAATGCATGTCGGATGCATTGGTGTCTTAGCATATTTTCTTTCTGACATCTGAAATTTCTTCAGAAGTTCTTTGACATACTTCGTCTGATGTATGTAAGTACCTTCTGGAGTCTGGTTGATTTGAATTCCCAGAAAGAACTTCAATTCTCCCATCATGCTCATTTCAAATTCTGCTTGCATGGTCTCAGCAAATTCTTTTCCAAGGGATATATTAGAGGTTCCAAAAATAATATCATCAACATAAATTTGACAAATTAAGATATCATTTTTAAATGTCCTTCTGAATAAGGTTGTGTCCACTTTCCCTCTGGTAAAATCTTTTTCTAAAAGAAAATTACTCAGACGATCATACCAAGCTCTGGGAGCTTGTTTTAAACCGTACAAAGACTTTTTTAATTTATAAACATGTTCTGGATGTTTTGAGTCATTAAATCCAGGAGGTTGATGGGCATAAACTTCTTCTTCTATATAGAGATTTAAAAATGAACTTTTAACATCCATTTGATATAATGAAATGTTATTTTGAACAGCAAAAGAAATTAATAATCTAATAGACTCTAACCTGGCGACTGGGGCAGAGGTTTCATTATAATCAATTCCTTCTTGTTGATAATAACCCTGTGCAACCAGTCGTTCTTTGTTTCTGATCACCTCTCCTTGCTCATTCAGTTTGTTTCTGAAAACCCATTTGGTTCCTATAATTTTGAATCCTTTGGGTCTTGGAACTGGATCACATACATCGTTTCTGGAAAATTGATTGAGTTCCTCTTGTATTGCTAAGATCCAATCATTGTCTTCCAGAGCTTCATCAATAGAAGTTGGCTAAATTAGAGATACCCATCCAAACAATGATTCTTCATTGATTTTGAAAGATTATCTTGTTCTGATAGGATCTTCTTTTCTCCCAATAATCACGTCTTCTTTGTGAGCTAAAGAGATTCTAGGAAACCTTTTCTGAGTGGGTTGTTCAGAGATTCTGAGATTATCCAGAGCATTGTCAAGAGGATGATCTTCTGATTCTTCCTTTGCTTATGAGTCTTTCTTTGCTCCAGAGTCTTCCTTTGCTTCTGAAATTTCAGAGTTTGAGGGATGATCTTCTGTACCTACAAAAATATCAATTTGTTTTGGCTGTTGCTGGCCAAGCTTATCATCAAACCTGACTTTGATTGATTCTTCAACAATCAGAGTTTCTGTGTTGTATACTATATAGCCTTTTAAGTGTTCAAAATATCCAAGCAGAACACACTTTTGTGCTTTAGAATCAAACTTGTTCAGATTTTCTTTAGTGTTCAGAATAAAACAAGTACATCCAAAAGGATGGAAATAAGAAATGTTGGGTTTTCTATTTTTCCACAATTCATAGGGAGTCTTTTCAAGAATAGGTCTTATAGAGATTCTATTATGAATATAACATGTTATGTTTACAGCTTCTTCCCGAAAGTGCTTTGCCATATCAGTTTCGTTGATCATGGTTCTGGCCATTTCTTGTAATGTTCTATTCTTTCGTTCTATAACTCCATTATGTTGGGGAGTTCTAGGACAAGAGAAATTATGAACAATACCATTTTCTTTAAAATATTTTTCAAAATGATGGTTTCCAAATTCTCCACCATGATCACTTCTGACTTTTATAATTCTAAAATCTTTTTCGTTTTGCACTTGGTTACAGAAGTCAACGAACACAGAATGTGACTCATCCTTGTGTTTTAAAAACTTAACCCATGCCCATCTGCTGAAGTCATCAATAATGACCAATCCATACTTCTTGCCTCTAATGGATGCAGTTTTAACTGGCCCAAACAGATCAATATGAAGTAGTTTTGGTTTTAAAGGAAGGTTTTGAAAATTTTCCTTTTTGACATGCTTCGCACAGAGCTTCTGAGTTGTACTTCAGATTTGGAAGTCCTCTGACTAAATTTAATTTATTTAGTTGAGAGATTTTTCTTAAGCTAACATGTCCCAATCTTCTGTGCCATACCCATTTCTCATTGCTAACAGACAAAAGGAATTTAACATTATGGGATTTAAGATCTGATAAATCAATTTTGTATATGTTGTTCTTGCTCTTGCCAAAAAAGAGGATTGATCCATCTTTTTGACAAACAGCTCTACATGAATTTTTATTGAAGATAATGTCATAACCGTTGTCACTTAATTGACTTATAGACAACAGGTTATGCGCTAATCCTTCTACTAATAAAACATTAGAGATAGAAGGAAGGTTATCGTTTCCAATGGTTCCAGAACCAATAATCTTCCCTTTTTGATTACCTCCAAACTTGACGTCTCCTCCAGCTTTAAATTCCAGGTTTTGGAAGATAGACTTTTTCCCGTCATGTGTCGTGAGCACCCAGAGTCCAGGTACCATGACTGGTGTCTCCATTGAGTTGTTAAGAACATCTGCAACAAATATTATTTTACCCTTAGGTACCCATATCTTTTTGGGTCCTCTTGGGTTAGAGTATTTCAAGTTCTGTTTGAACTTTGGGTTAGCATAAGAGTTTCCAGAATGTGATGTATATTTAATATCATGTGTGTGTCCAAACTTGAATTGTTTATTCAGAGGTTTGTAAGTAAAAGTCATCTTAGAAACAGGTTTTGGTATATATGTCTCCTTCCCTTTGGGAGGTTCATATCCAATTCCTCTTCTATTTTTCCCACTAACTCCATAGATCATTGAAGCCATTTTTCTTCTATCTATGCTTTTAGCCAAAAAAGTTTGAAAGCTGTAGTCATATTCTTTCAGAATATCTTTCGAACTTGACACAGACTCTGAACTAGAATATTTTTGAACATTTTGAATTTCTTCTTTAAGTTTAAAATTATTTTCTATGAGTTCAGATTTTTCTGTTTCATGTTTCTCAAGATCAGATGCAAGACTCTTTTTGAGTTTCTTGTATTTGATTTTGAGCTGACTGTAGTTTTCCAGAAGTTCTGATAAACTATCAGCAAGTTCATCTCTAGTAAATTCAGAAAATACCTCTCTTGGGTCTGACTCAAAGTCTGAGTCATCTGATGTGGTAGCCATCAGAGCTAGGTTGGCGTTCTCATCTTCATAGGATTCTGAGTCGTCCCAGGTTTCCATCATCCCTTTCTTTCTACCAAAAGTTTTATTTGGTTTTTCTCTTTGAAGTTTTGAACAATCACTCTTGTAGTGTCCAGGTTCTTTGCATTCATAACAGATTACTTCTCCTCTGTTTGACTTTTTGTGTCCAAAAGATTATGGTTTATCTTCTGACTTCTTGAAGTTCCTGAACTTCTTCTGTCTGTGCTTCCATAGCTGATTGATCCTTCTGGAGATCAAGGGTAATTCCTCTTCTTCTGACGCAGATTCTTCAGAGTTTTCCTCTTCATCCTGAAAAGCGTTAGTATCATATTTCTTAATTGATTTAAGGGCAAGAGACTTACCTTTCTTTTGAGGCTCGTGCTCATCAAGTTCTATCTCATGACTTCTGAGAGCGCGGATGAGTTCTTCAAGAGACACGTTGTTAAGATCCTTTGATACTTTGAAAGCAGTGACCATAGGTTCCCATCTTCTGGGTAAGCTTTTGATGATCTTTTCAACGTGATCTGCTTTAGAGTATCCCTTGTTCAAAACTCTGAAACCAGCGATCATAGTTTGAAACCTTGAGAACATTGCTTCTATAGATTCAGTTTCTTCTACTTTGAAGGCTTCATACTTTTGGACGAGAGCCAGAGCTTTGGACTCCTTCACTTGAGCGTTTCCTTCATGAGTCATTTTGAGTGACTCAAACATATCATTTGTTGTATCTCTATTTGTGATTTTTTCATATTCCATTTTAGAGATAGCATTTAGAAAAATATTTCTAGCTCTATGGTAATTTTTTAAATCAGCTTTTTGTTGTTTATCCATATTTTTTCTATCAATCTTATTTCCTTCTGAGTCTGTAGGATGTGTGTAACCATCCAAGACTATATCACTATCATGACCTAGAAAGAAACTTTCTAGTCTATCTTTCCAATAATCAAAATCTTCTCCATCAAACACTGGAGGTCTGGTGTAGTTATTGATGATTTGTTCATTTGCCATTGTGTTTTCTTCTGGATCTTTTCCTGACACGGTTAAATGTTGAACTCAGAGTCAAGCTCTGATACCAATTTAAGGATGAGAAAACACTTAGAAAGGGGGGGGGGGGTTGAATAATTTTCTCTTTTTCTTTTTCTTAAAGGCTCAACAATAATGGAAAGACAAGGTTATTTTTATCCTGGTTCGTTTGAACTCAAACTACTCTAGTCCACTCGCCAAGGTGATTTCGCCTTTCTCAACAAGGAATTAATCGACTATAATCAACTGATTACAATCACACAACAACTGTTGTGACTAACAATGCACAAGTAATCTTATAAGTGACTAACACCACTAAGACTTAAACTAGTCCTAGTCTACTTGAGAAATCTGACCAAACTTGGTCTCTCAAAGAACAATTACAAGAGATAAATCTTTACAGATAGTGAAACAAAGTTTGCTTCTAAGAAAGCTATATCACAACTGTGATTTTTCACTAAGAATAGTATAGCACAAAGTGTATGAAATTTATTTGTGAGCCCAGAATATTTTTGCATAGTTCTTGCTTCTTTTGAAATAGGATGAGTTCTATTCAGAACTTCAGTTGTTCAGTCTTTCAGTGTTTCGGTAGCTGGCTTACAATTAATGTTCTTCTATATATAGCATGAAGAAACATGATCGTTGCTTCCCTCAAATGGAGAGCATTAAATGTTTTCGTGTTTCCTTGCACTATTCCATTTTCCAATGAACTAGCATAGACACTTGAGTGCATGTAGCCGTCTTTGCATTAAATGAGCAAACAACACTTGTAAGAGCATGTTTCCTGAAGCTTGACAAGACTTGTTAGCTTTTGCATTCTTTCAGAACTTGTTTCACGTATTGATTCAGAAAATGCTTTCTTATCTTCTTAACAACGCTTTGCTTGCTAAGTACTTCTGATCAGCGCTTGCTTTCAAATAACTTCTGAACAACACTTGCTTTCAAGGTACTTCTGATCAAGGAATGCTGCTAAGCGTTAGAAGATGCATTTAAACAAATATCTTACCAGATTCAGCATCAGCATCAGCACTTCCGCTAAAACAAGTAGTTCTTTCATAAAATAACTTCTTCATTTATTTTCAGCTCAGCACATCAAGATGCTTCTATCAGAACATTATCAGAGACAATTAAATACGTTTATCAGAGTATCAAATAGTTAAGATATAATTTATTATTATCATCAAAACTCAAAGATATGATCAGAACCAATCTTGTTCTAACAATCTCCCCATTTTTGATGATGACAAAAATATATTCAGATATAGAAATAAATTTGAATAAGAGATAAGAATCTCCCCCTGAAATAAATATTTCTATAAGAAAAACTTCCTGAGAATTTTCATCAGAGCTTTTGAATTTTTCTTCTGGGATTTCTTCAGCAAGTCTTTTGAAGATAATGTTCATCTGAAATTAAATTTCCAGAGTTTAAATGATACCTGCAAAGTTCTTTAAAGCATAGAAAGAAATCTTGTATTTTGTCAGAATGTTTGACTTAGTCCCATAACTGTTAATTAGAGATTAGATCAAAATACTCATTTTCTCCCCCTTTTTGGCATAATCAAAAAGTATATATAAAAATAGTTGAAGAGCGTAAGAATTTTATAATAAAAGATTCAGAGGTTCAATAAAACAACAAATGATAAGGGTTTTTACAAAGGTATTTATATGAAGACTTTTCAAAAATAGGTTAAAAAATAAAACTGAAAAAAAATATTTAATAAAAGTTTAAATAAAAATAATCTAATCATGACTTAGCATTTAATGAAATTGAAAAGAGAGGGGAAAGCGTGAGATTTTAATCAAATCATAACAGTTACCTAGAATGGCGTCAATAGCTTAGCACGCGAGACCTTTCAAAAACACACCAAGTGTTCATCTCCTGAAGGTTGCATGGGACAGCAGTTTGATCTAATGAACTGTTGAGCTATACTTGAATTGAAACGTTAGAACATTTCAAAACATTACATATAGCTTCTGATGTAACTTCTCTTCTAACTTCTTAAGAGTTGTTAATCAGAGCATTCATTTCAGAATATTCTGAAGTCAAACACAAAAGATAAATATTATTTTATTCAGGACATAATTTCATACAAATATTTTTCAAAATGAATTTAAACCTATCTTCTGAAAGGGGTTTGGTAAAAATATCAGTCCACTGATGGTCTGTTTTTACAAAGTTTAAATTTAAAATTCCCTTCTGGATATAGTCCCTTATAAAATGAGATTTAATTTCAATGTGTTTAGCTTTAGAATGTAAAATATGATTTTTAGAAAGAAAAATTGCAGAAGTATTATCACAGAAGATAGGAATCTTACTTTCATAAAGATTAAAATCTTCTAGCTGACTTTTCATCCAAATCATCTGAGAACTACATCCAGCCGCAGATATATATCCAGCTTCTGTTGTTGAAAGTGCAATTGTTGCTTGCTTCTTGCTGTACCACGAGATAAGATTGTCACCCAGAAACTGGCAGCTTCCAGAGGTGCTCTTTCTTTCAATTCTATCTCCAGCAAACTCGGCATCACAATAACCTACTAGTCTGAAATCTTTTGATCTTCTGTAACACAGACCCAGATTAGTAGTACCTTTCAGATACCTCAGAATTTTCTTAACAACTGTTAAGTGAGATTCTCTAGGATCTGATTGGAATCTAGCACATAAACATACGCTTAATAATATATCAGGTTTAGATGAAGTCAGATAGAGAATGGATCCAATCATACCTCTGTAGAGCTTCTGATCTACCTTCATACTTACCTCATCTTTTCCCAGAATGCATGTTGGATGCATTGGTGGCTTAGCATCTTTTCTTTCTGACATCTGAAATTTCTTCAAAAGTTTTTTGACATTCTTCGTTTGATGTATGTAAGTACCTTCTGGAGTCTGGTTGATTTGAATTCCCAGAAAGAACTTCAATTCTCCCATCATTCTCATTTCAAATTCTGCCTGCATCGTCTCAGCAAATTCTTTTCCAAGGGAGATATTAGAGGTTCTAAAAATAATATCATCAACATAAATTTGACAAATTAAGATATCATTTTTAAATTTCCTTCTGAATAAGGTTGTTTCCACTTTCCCTCTGGTAAAATCTTTTTCTAAAATAAAATTACTAAGATGATCATACCAAGCTCTGGGAGCTTGTTTTAAACTGTACAAATACTTTTTTTATTTAAAAACATGTTCTGGATGTTTTGAGTCATTAAAGGCAGGAGGTTGATGGACATAAACTTCTTTTTCTATATATTCATTTAAAAATGCACTTTTAACATCCATTTGATATAATGAAATGTTATTTTGAACAGCAAAAGAAATTAATAATCTAATAGACTCTAACCTGGCGACTGGGGAAAAGGTTTCATTATAATAAATTCCTTCTTGTTGACTATAACCCTGTGCAACCAGTCATGCTTTGTTTCTGATCACCTCTCCTTGCTCATTCTGTTTGTTTCTGAAAACCCATTTGGTTCCTATAATGTTGAATCCTTTGGGTCTTAGAACTAGATCCCATACATCGTTTCTGGAAAATTGATTGAGTTCCTCTTGCATTGCTAAGATCCAATCATTGTCTTCCAGAGCTTCATCAATAGAAGTTGGCTCAATCAGAGATACCAATCTAAACAATGATTCTTCATTGATTCTGAGAGAGGATCTTGTTCTGATTGGATCTTCTTTTCTCCCAATAATCACGTCTTCTTTGTGAGCTAAAGAGATTCTAGGAAACCTTTTCTGAGTGGGTTGTTAAGAGATTCTGAGATTGTCCAAAGCATTGTCAAGAGGATGATCTTCTGAGTCTTCCTTTGCTTCAGAGTCTTTCTTTGCTTCAGAGTCTTCCTTTGCTTCTGAAATTTCAGAGTTTGAGGGATGATCTTTTGTACCTACAGAAATATCAATTTGCTTTGGCTATTGCTGGCCAAGCTTATCATCAAACATGACTTTGATTGATTCTTCAACAATCAGAGTTTCTGTGTTGTATACTCTATAGCCTTTTGAGCGTTCAGAATATCCAAGCAGAAAACACTTGTGTGCTTTAGAATCAAACTTGTTCGGATTTTCTTTAGTGTTCAGAATAAATCAAGTACATCCAAAAGGATGGAAATAAGAAATGTTGGGTTTTCTGTTTTTCCATAATTCATAGGGAGTCTTTTCAAGAATAGGTCTTATAGAGATTCTATTCTGAATATAACATGTTGTGTTCATAGCTTCTGCCCAAAAGTGCTTTGCCATATCAGTTTCGTTGATCATGGTTCTGGCCATTTCATGTAATGTTCTATTCTTTCGTTCTACAACTCCATTTTGTTGGGGAGTTCTAGGATAAGAGAAATTATGATCAATACCATTTTCTTTAAAATATTTTTCAAAATGATGGTTTTCAAATTATCCACCATGATCACTTCTGACTTTTATAATTCTAAAATCTTTTTCGTTTTGCACTTGGTTACAGAAGTCAACGAACACGGAATGTTACTCATCCTTGTGTTTTAAAAACTTAAACCATGTCCATCTGCTGAAGTCATCAATATGAAGTTTTATTTTATGGATGCAGTTTTAACTAGCCCAAACAGATCAATATGAAGTAGTTCTAATGGCCTAGAGGAAGAAACAACATTTTTGGATTTAAAGGATTGTTTTGAAATTTTTCCTTTTTGACATGCTTCGCACAGAGCTTCTGAGTTGTACTTCAGATGGGGAAGTCCTCTGACTAAATTTAATTTATTTAGTTGAGAGATTTTTCTTAAGCTAACATGTCCCAATCTTCAGTGTCGTACCCATTGCCATCGCTAACAGACAAAAGGCATTTAACAATCTGAGATTTAAGATATGATAAATCAATTTTGTATATGTTGTTCTTTCTCTTTCCAGAAAAGAGGATTGATCCATCTTTTTGACAAACAGCTCTACAGGAATTTTTATTGAAGATAATGTCATAACCGTTGTCACTTAATTGACTTATAGACAGCAGGTTATGCGCTAATCCTTCTACTAATAAAACATTAGAGATAGAAGGAAGGTTATCGTTTCCAATGGTTCCAGAACCAATAATGTTCCCTTTCTGATTACCTCCAAACTTGACGTCTCCTCCAGCTTTAAATTCCAGGTTTTGGAAGATAGACTTTTTCCCGTCATGTGTCGTGAGCACCCAGAGTCCAGGTACCATGACTGGTGTCTCCATTGAGCTGTTAAGGACATCTACAACAAATATTATTTTATCCTTAGGTACCCATATCCTTTTGGGTCCTCTTGGGTTACAGTATTTCAAGTTCTGTTTGAACTTTTGGTTAGCATAAGAGTTTCCAAAATGTGATGTATATTTAATATCATATGTGTGTTCAAACTTGAATTGTTTGTTCAAAGGTTTGTAAGTAAAGGTCATCTTAGAAACAGGTTTTGGTATATATGTCTCCTTCCCTTTGGGAGGTTCATATCCAATTCCTCTTCTGTTTTTCCCACTAACTCCATAGATCATTGAAGCCATTTTTCTTTTATCTATGCTTTTAGCCAGAAAATTTTGAAAGCTACTGTCATATTCTATCATGTGCAACTACAAAGTATGAATATGGGCTCTAATAAAGGGTTTAAAGAATATTCTTAAAAATGGAGAGATCTAGCTGGAAGAGTGTAACCTCCTTTATCTGACAGGGAGCTGGTTGATATGTTCATGGGCACTTTGACAAGGCCTTTCTTTAATCATCTGATCGGAAGTTCCTCATCTGGTTTTACTGAGTTGATTCTAACAGGAGAACATGTCGAGAGTGGTATGCATAGTGGAAAGATTCAAGTGGTCGCGTCTTCAAGTATTGTGAAGAAGACGTTCAATGGTAAGAAGGAAACAAATGTTGTGTATGGACAGATGGGTCGTGCTAGAAGTTATAGCAACCAATCTGTGAGGGCGGTACTAATTTCTAATCCTATGCTTGTGCAACAACAACAACAGGGAAATCAGCGTAGGACAGACGCACAGAGGATACAGTTTACCAAGATCAACATGCCATTGTCTCAGGCATTACAACATATTTTGAAGGCAGAATTAATAACATTAAGGGATCCTCCTCTAAACCCCAACACCTCCTCTCCTCGTTATAATCCTAGGGTGAAATGTGCTTACCATTCCAATAGCCTCGGGCATGACATCAATAGCTTCTAGGCCTTGAAAAACAAAGAAATTGAGATTGATCCTCCTGAGACTTCCAATATAATTACTGCACCTATGCCAAAGCACGACAAAGACATAAGTGTTATTGATGATGTCCTTTATGTTTCTTCTTTAAGTGAATTAGCTACTCCCTTCTCAATTATCAAGAAGAATATGTTGCAGGATGGTTTATTTTGGGCTATATTGAAAGATGTTACTGCTGCACAGCCTAACCCAATAACTGCAAGTTGCTGAAAGAAGGTATTCAGCGTCTAATGGAAAATCACCTAATTCTAGTTGAGAAGATTCCGTCTATTAAGAATTTGTTGCAAGACTTGAAGCTGGAAGACGTATCTGTAATATATGGCACTCCGATCAGGATCACTTCCAAGGGTCCTGTAAGGATCACTTCCAAAATGAAAGTTGCTCCCCTGATAATCACTTCACCCGAACCCATTTTGTATTCCTCGGACAAGGTTGTCCCTTGGAACTATGGAGTCGACGTCTACTACCATGGCGTCAAGCACGAGCCATTGACCATTGAGGATAAAGATATTGAAGTTGTTGATCCCAACATCAAAAATATTGCTGGGACCAATAAGGTTACTATAAGCGGAAGGGTTTTCTCTCTGAAAATCTCTCCAAAGACTGTTGCTACACCGGTACGAGTTACTACGACCGAGTCAACTATTGAGACTCGGGGCAAAGCACAAGTGAATGAGCCTGCCCAGGCGGAGGCACCTAAAGAAGTTACCACTGACGATACTTATAGGAAAGAGTTGGAGGAGGTATTAAAGATTATCCAGAAAAGTGATTACAAGATTGTCGAACATTTAGGACAGACTCCCTCCAAGATATCCATGTTATCCCTTTTACTGTGTTCTGAGGCCCATGATCAGGCTTTAGTAAGGTTCTTAAAATCTTCTAATGTGCCACAAGAAATTTCTATCGATCAATTTGGAAGTTATGTTTCTATCCTAGCTATTGACAATGGGCTAGGCTTTTATGATGTTGATTTGACCCCTGTATGTCTCTATTGAATGTTGGGGCCCTACTCTAGCTCATGTATTGGTTGACAGGGGTTCCTTGTTGAATGTTCTACCAAAGGTTTCTCTTGACATACTAGATTGTGAAGATGTTGTGCTGAAACCCAGTTATATTATAGTCCAAGCCTTTGACGAGTCAAAGAGGATTGTACACAAAGAGGTGGATCTCCCAATTAAAGTGGGTTTTCAGGTTTTCGATTCTACCTTCTATGTGATGGATATCCGACCGGCTTATTCTTGTTTACTCAAAAGCCCCTGGATTCATGGGGCATGCGTTGTTACTTCGACCTTACACCAAAAAATGAAGTATCGAGTGTGAAAGGAAACGTTATTACAGTCTGCGGCGAAGAAGAGTATATGGTAAGTCACTTAAACTCATTCAGGTATGTTGAGATGGACAAAAAATTCATTGAAACTCCCTTCTAGACCTTTGAAGTTATCCCTCCTACCACTATTGAAGACATTTCTGCTATTCATAAGGTTACCAGTGTTCCGCCCAGGATGGATTCATTGAAGGATGCTATAGCTATAGTAGAAGAAGGTGGTTGCACTACTTAGGGTCAGCTTCTTGACATTTGGTATAAATCTGAAAATTTTGGTTTGGGTTTCACTGCAGAGGCTCAAAGGGTTGTTCGCCACGCTCGTGCTGGAAGACCATCATTTCACGTCAGCAACAATGGAATCAACGCGATAGAAGATGCTGACAGTGACTACGACCTTAATAGTTAGATCTTTCCTACCGTCGGCAATGAGCTCAGCAACTAGAAGACTGAAGACCTTATCTCAATCTCCTTAAGTCAGGAGTAATTGCTATTTCTTGTTTAATATTTTCAAAAGTATTGGTTATGTAATTTTTAAACAATGACTCTAAGCCTGGTGCTTTATCCAGGGCACAATGGTCCATTTGTTAAGGATTGTCATTTCATAAACATATTTTAATTTAATAAAGCATTGGACATTTTACATTCAAATTTTGCGCTCTTTGTCTTTCTTTTATTTTTATAACTTTCAAATAGCTATGTGTTCTTACATACACCCACATAATAAATTGCATATCCACATCCACTCTGGATCCCGTTGATAACGATTCTGTTATTGCCACTTATGATTTCGAGAATCTGATCTACCAAGCCGGGGACGAAGGTGTGGAAGATTGTGAAATACTGGAGAACATCCCAAACTATTAGTGCAAGAGGAAAAGTCTATACAACCGCATGAAGAGCCAGTTGAGGTTGTAAACTTGGGTACTGAAGCAGACAGGAAAGAAGTCAAGATAGGTGCTAATCTAGAGGAAAGTGTCAAAAACAGATTAATTCAGATGTTGCATGACTATGTTGAGATCTTTTCTTGGTCGTACGAAGACATGCAAGGGCTCGTTACTGATATTGTGGTTCACCGTCTACCGATGAAAGAGGATTATTCTCCAATAAAGCAAAAGTTCTGTCATATGCGTCACGAGATGTCAGAAAAGATCAAGGCTAAGGTTATGAAGCAATTCAACGCGGGTTTCTTAGCAGTTACATCATATCCTTAGTGGGTTTCAAATGTGGTCCCGATACCAAAGAAAGATGGCAAAGTATGTATGTGTGTATACTACAGGGATCTGAATAGGGAGATCCCTAAGGATGACTTCCCACTTCCACATATTGATGTTTGGTTTATAACACTGCTCAGCACAAGGTATTCTCTTTCATGGATGGTTTCTCAGGTTATAATCAGGTCAAGATGGCGCCTGAAGACATGGAGAAGACCATATTTGCCACACAGTGGGGCACCTTCTATTACAAAGTTATTCCTTTTAGGTTGAAGAACGCCGATACAACATATCAATGTGCAAGGGTAGCCTTGTTCCATGACATGATACATCATGAAATAGAGGTTTACATCGACAGCATAATATCCAGATCTTAGACTGAAGAAGAACGTCTTGACCACATACACAAGCTGTGTGAGAGACTGAAGAAATACTAGCTGAAGTTGAATCCTAACAAGTGCACCTTTGGGGTAAGATCCGGTAAACTCCTAGGTTTCGTTGTCAGTGGTAAAGGTATTTAAGTTGATCATTCCAAGGTCAAATATATTCAAGAAATTCCAGTCCCCCATACTGAGAAGGAAGTCAGAGGTTTCTTGGGACGACTGAACTATATTGCCAAATTTATTTCTCATTTGATCGCTTCTTGTGAGACGATCTTCAACTTGCTAAAGAAAGATCAAGTAGTAAAATGGAATGACGACTGCCAAACAGCCTTTAACAATCAAGGAGTACCTCTAAGAACCTCCAATTCTAATGCCACCAGTGAAAGGAAGACCACTGATCATGTACTTAACAGTATTAGAGAAATCAATGGGTTGTGTAGGAGGCCAACATGATGAGTCTGGTCGAAAAGAGCATGCAAAATATTACCTTAGCAAAAAGTTTACTGACTGTGAAACAAGATAATCACTGCTCTACAAAACTTTCTGCGCTTTGGCATGGGATGCTCGCCGACTAAGACAGCATATGTTGACCCATACTACTTTGTTGATCTCTAAAATGGATCCCATAAAGTATATATTTGAGAAGCCTGCTCTCTCCGGAAGAATAGCCCGATGGAAAATGGTCTTAACAGAATATGACATCCAGTACACCACTCATAAGGCAATCAAAGGAAGTGTACTGGAAGACAATTTGGCTCATCAAGCCGTAGACGATTATCAATCTATGAATTTCGAGTTCCTGAATGAGAACATTATGCTATTCACAAATTGTGAAGAACCTAGACCATATGAAGGACCTGAGCCAGGATCCCGATGGACTATGGTTTTTGATGGAGCTTCTAACATCCTGGGTAATGGAATTGGTGTTGTGATTATCTCTCCTAAGGGTTTCCATACGCCATTCACCGCAAGACTCTGCTTTGACTGAACCAACAATACGGCCGAATATGAAACGTGCATCATGGGTATCAAAGCTGCTATTGACATGAGAATCAAGTTCCTGGATGTATACGGGGACTCAGCCCTGGTAATCAGTCTGATTAAAGGAGAATAGGATATGAAGCATCCTAATCTCATTCCTTACCGAGAACATGTGTTGACCTTAATTCCATACTTTGAGGAAATCACTTTTGATCATATTCCACGGGAAGAGAATCAGCTGACAGACGCATTAACTACCATGTCGTCTATGTTCAAAGTCAGATGGGACAACGAAGCTCCTTGAATTTCTATTGAAAGACTAGACGAATCGGCACACTGTTACGAAGTTGACACAGACAAAGTAGAAGAGAAGCCTTGGTTTCATGAAGTAAAGAGATACCTCGAGGCTCAAGAGTACCCTGAGGGAGCATCTATCAATGACAAGAAATTCCTATGGAGGTTCTCTGCTAAGTTTTTTCTAAGCAGTGGAACTTTGTACAAGCGCAAACATGATTCAACTCTGCTTCGTTATGTAGACAAGAAGGAAGCCGAGAAAATTATGGAAGATATGCATGAAGGAGTCTTCGATACTCATTCCAGTAGACGTATGATGGCTAATAAAATCTTAAGAGCAGACTATTATTGGTCAACCATGGAAGCTGATTGCCATCACCACTCAAGAAGTTGTCACAAATGCCAGATTTACGCTGACAGGGTACATGTGCCTCCAGTTCCTCTAAACATCTTTACTGCTCATTGGCCATTTGTAATGTGGGGCATTGATATAATTGGAGATAGTAAGCCTATTGCATCTAACAGACATTGTTTCATCCTCTTCGCCATTGATTATTTCACCAAGTTGGTGGAAGTAGCCTCGTTTTCCTCCATTACAAAGAATGTTGTGATTCGATTCATTAAGCATAATCTTATCTATCGTATGGCATCACCGAAAGGATTATCACTGACAATGGTACAAATGTCAACAACACTATGATCACGGAACTATGCACGCAGTTCAGATCAAGCACCACAACTCTTCTCCATATCGACCGAAGATGAATGGCACAATGGAAGCTGCCAATAAGAATATTAAGAAGATTATACAGAAGATGACAATGACGTATAAAGACTGGCATGAGATGTTACCATTTTCTCTTCATGGCTATCGCACCTCCGTACGAACATCAATTGTGGCAACCTTATTCTCTCTAGTCTAGGGTATGAAAGACGTCGGTTTAGACGAAGACGAGTGGATTCAAACTAGGATGGACCAGTTGAGCTTGATTGACGAGAAAAGGCTTGCGACTATTTATAGGAAAATTTTCAATACAATTATCAATGCAAGTTCAAAATTCAAATTTTGTTTTACTTTTTCTGTTTTGTTTGCAAAAACATCCAACGACTAAATTGAATGAACATATGCATATGAATATGATTACTGTTAAAAAATATATTCATAAAAACAAGAATAAGCATTTACTAAAGACTCTAGGAGTTGGGATAATGTTCAAGTTACCCAGAAATCCTCACAGCGAAATCCCCACAGAGTTTGCCTTCACAACCTCATCCCCGACGGAGATACTCCCCAACAGATCCCCCTAGTGGATAAAGGAATCTGATCATTTCTCCAGCATATAGTGGAAACTTCCTCGACATAGTTTACAGGAATTTAATTATCCAACAGAGTTTATTTCTCCAACACCGTAAAATATCTGGCAGACTTATTTTCTCTAGCAAGGTTTATTTCCCCAACAAAATTTAATTTCCCAAGCAGAGTTCATTCCTCTAATTATTGCAAATCGCCGATAGATTTCTCTTCTCCAGCAAAGTGTAGTCTAGGTTGCTATCCCTAGAGAGTTTCCACGGAATCTAAAATTGGGCTAAATATCATTTAACCATGGCCTCCCCAGGAGAGTTAGCATCCATATCGGAAACATGGTCAGACATCACCTCTAAATATTATCCATCTCTTTTATCCCTAGTCAGGGTATATAAGAACTAAATTCCCCAGTAGAGCGATGAACAACCAATGTTCCTGAACTCTTCTATCCCTAAGCAGAATTCAAACATTCCTAATGGAGTATCCTCAAAGCAGAAAGCAGGAATCCTCAGTGGAGACATTCTAGACAAGATTGAAGATTCATATTCTTCATCCCCAGCAACGGCCAGGGATTTATTTTCCCCATACAAAGATATTACAGGAAGCTGCCAATGCGCTCCAACGACATCTTACATCTATACATCATTTACAAATATCATAGCATATGCACACGAAACGCATATGACACTCTTGTTTACTTTGAAAACATCATTACACAATGCATAAATCATGACATTTCATAAAGACTAACTTTGTCTTTTCAGGTAAAAGTCTACAAACAGACGAATATCATCAGCAATTTCTAAAGTGGGTCAAAGATTAATTCCCGAAAAAGGACGGAATAACTATTTATATGACCAAGCGGTATGAATTCCCGAAACAGAACGGGTTTACCAACATAAAAGAGGGTCAAAGATTAATTCCTGAAATAGGACAGGGCAACTATCTATATGACCAGATGGTATAAATTCCCGAAACAGGATGGGTTTACCAATGAAAAACAGATAGCATATCAATTCCCCAAACAAGACGGGGCGACTATCTGCATGACCAAATAATTTCCCTTAGAGACTGAATTCTGAAAAGCATCTCCCTTCAGAGACTAAATTCTGAAATGCATCTCCTTTAGGGCCTTCGTTCTGAAAAGCATTCTTCTTCGTAAATGTTCTTTTCACCAGATCAAATCAAGAGTGGACTCGTTCTTATACTCCTATCAACAGTCACTTTGGATGGCATCTTTAAGCCCATCCCCAATGACATTCTATCATTTCTCCGAATGGAATCTTTAATCCCATTCAAGCAGTACTATCAACCAACAACATCACTCTGTGTACATGGGAGTGCAAATTTCTAGGCACTTAAGTGTTCAATCCTCTTCTACCTCCAGATCACGAATGGCGGACATGCCAATCTAACTATACAGGTTTAAAAAATATTGAAGAGGGGCAGCTATTGTACCTCAAAATTTGCCCTCCTGTTTCTTTAAGATATTCTCCTAGGGTTCTCAAATGCTCAAGGTTGCTCAAGAATTGATCAGACAAATTCTCCTCCTAAGCAATGGACTTACAACTAGGGTTTCATTTTTCTCAAAGAAGTTTGGGTTTAAAAAGCCTCAAGTGGATTTCATGGGTTCTTATGTGTCTTCAATAATTCTCGTACCAAGTTTCATGCCTTGAATGACAAGTTTGCTCAGTCAATGGCTCGGATGACTGAAAATCAATTGTATTAGACAAAAAGTCAATTATGGTCAACATATCGTCAAACCTTTAGATTTTTTGTCAACATCAAGGTTTGAGTTGATATTAATCATTTTCTCAAGGGTTGATCATGATTCATCAAGAAAACTCCCAAAATCATCAAAAGTCAAAAGTTGCCAAATTAGGGTTTTCTTAAGGAGAAGTCAACTTAACTTTGACCAAATATAACTTTCACATTCTTCATAAGATTCTCAACAACCAAATCTCATTTTGAATTAAATTCAATTCTCTACAACATTTTCTCTCTAAGCTCAAGTTCAAAAAATACTTCATTTGAAAGATATGGGCCAATACATTATAGGTCATTTCAAAAGTCAACAAAAAGACACTTTTTGTCAAGGCAACTTACATCAAGATAAAATCTCCAAATCAAAAAATTATCAAAAGAGAGGTTGTAGAGAACATCTTGATATTTCCAAAAAGTCCAAGATCATCTTCAAATTATAAAATTTGAGAAAGTTATGACTAGTGTAAGTTGGAAATTTTTGAGCAAATGCATGAAACCAAAAGTGATCAAACTTAGAATTTTGGACTATTGGGCTATTATTTCAAAGTAAAAATGAGTTCTACACTTCACATGAACCTCACATATTACTCATGCACCCCTTTTGGGTTTTTATTTATTTATATTTTATTTTTATTTATTTAAAATTCAAAATAAAACAAAATAAGGTCAAGGCTTGTTACAAGAGTCCAAGTCCAACAATTGACCTAAATTCAAGCTATATATTCTCAGCAAGTCAAACATGAAAGAGGACAAAAACCCTTGCAGCAACATCACCTTCCTAAAAATCACAAAATTATTCAAATTAGGTCAACTTGCAAACCGTTATTTCAGCCACCTTCAACACATATTAGCACTTCCATTCACTTCCAGTAAGATCATAGGGTAAGGTTGGATCATTTGCAACGATCCAAAAGGCTGGAAACACCACTGCATGCATAATCGATTTACCTTATTTCATGATTTTCATTTTTTTTTTCTTTGCGTTTTAAGACAAACTAATTTTATTAACGTGTTCATGAGGTCCAATGATGCAGGAATAACCCATTGTGGGAGTCTTACGATGGCTGGATAGCGCATAGCCATGTTCATGCTAATTTAAGATATCTTTATTATAGCTCCTAAACCATTGCAATTCAGTCCAGGATAATAATCCCAATTAATTTGTTGACCTTGATTTAGGGGGGTAGGGTCCCCCTGGATTGCTAATATTTGTTTGTTTCGCAGGAACGTAAAAGGAAGATATCGGAGAAGACGATCGAAGCTAGGGCTCTGGCGTCTCTCCGGTTCACGTGTTTTGTTTAATATTTGTTTAAATTGTTTCATCAATAACACTGGATGTATCACAACCTCAATAGTTAAAATGTGCGCACTAAGGCTTTCCTCTATCAAGGCGTGGGATGGATCCCTGCCTTTTGTGACTTTTTTTCTTCAGAATTTCTTATTTTTTCAAGTTAACATACAAAGCATGTTGATGATATCTCTTGTACACAAGCGCGAGCTTGGAAAAGACGTGAATGTGTTAGCTTAAGCAGCTAAGGGCGTGGGTTCAACACCCACCCCCTAGCTGTATTTTTTAAACTTTATCTTTTTTCATATTTTCATTAATTTCACTTAAAAACCTTAAAATTTATAAACCATAAAACTTTTTTAAACAAACCTAATTATTTTTTAAAACCTTTTTTAAAACCCTAATAAAATTAGGTTTTTTAGTTTTTAATTTAATTAATCAACTTTGTTTTTTTTAATTAAAATTAATTAGACTTTTTAGGTTTATTTAATCGTCAAAAACCATTTTCATTAAAATCACTGAAAGAGCATTGTTTGTGTTTATTCTTACATTCTTTTTTTCGCGTAGTTTATTCTTTCCGCATTTTTCATTATTATTGTAACCATTTCCCGGGATGTAATAGTAATTAGGGTTTACTTTCCCACATTTTTTCTATTTTTTGTATCTGCCCCAAATCTGTGTAATAGCTTAGGGTTTACTTTTCTGTTTACTTTCCGCACATTTACTACTTCTTTATATTTGCTATATTATTTCTTAGTAATTAGGGATTGTCTGGAAAGACTATAAACAAACGATAGCAAATCCTAATCTCAAGACTAAAGATAATTGAAAACAAATCACTTGTACCTCTAGGGTAACCTCCCTTGTTGTCTTCGGATTACAAAACAGTCATGTCCCTCTAATATGGTGACTCTTTAGAAAAGTCCCTCGGAAAAAAAAGACCATAGTCCCTTGATGACCCTTTTGACATTGCCTTCGGTAAATGATCTAGTCCCTTAACAAAAATTGCTAAAGCGTCTCTACCAGTTGCCTTCGATGACTGCACGATGACCCACGCTTGTCCCTTGACATCCAACGATAGGGCTTACTACTAACTAATGGTAGGATAAAATTATCTAAAGGAGGAGGAAAATTACAAGAAAGACCTTGAGTAGGTAGAATTATGTTAATTGCTTGCTCAGAAAAACAAGACATTTTTCACACAATTACACTCTTCAAAAATATTTTTGAGCAGACACTTTATACGCTTTCTCGAGGACAGATACGAGAATCATTACAAAGTTCAACTTTTCAAATTATTTTCAAATACACGACACAAAGCATTTTAAATAGTGAGCTAGAGATTAAGAGCCCGTAGATAACTACATATGAAAAGGGTGCTAACATCGTCCCTTTTTATAACCTACCCCCTGAACTCAAAATTGAAAAAGGTCTTTCCTGTTCTTTTCATCCTTTCCTTATTGGATAAGAGAAAAGTCGGTGGTGACTCTTGTTATCTATAACATTTGTGATAAAATGCAAAACCAAGTCATTTCTCCCACCGTATTACACACAGATACAATAACAACTGTCAAAGTCTTCTTGAGATTAAACCATAACTCGACTTTCTCAAGGTATTACATAATAATATAATTGAAAGTGTGTACAAAGATGTTTTCTAGATAAAACAATATCACTATAGTGATGTAATCCACAATTGAAAAGTACAAGATAAAAAGGTAATGAGATTTCTCTTTTTCAGTGCGCAATTATGTTGTGTGCAATTTCTCTTTCACCTCTTCTTTATATAGGTTGTTGTACCACAATTTTTGCCCCATAAGATTCCTCTATCATACCATATCAACTCAATCACAACAAGATCACACACTAGGGTTTGACTCTTCTCCTTATCTTTAGCTTTGCCCATGGGGAATCACCAAGCACCTTGATTTGTATCTTGTTGTCATCTATGTTTTAATTAACTTTTAAATAATAAATACAATATATGTTTTCCCTAATTGTTGATATCATAGATGAAAGCACAAAACATTCTAGAAAGTTGATCAATAGGTTCATGAGTTTATTTCCATGACTTCTTCAAAAAAGCTTCATTGAGATTCAAGCTTCATTATTGAAGATATTTTGAAGTAATATCATTACAAAGTATATTATGATTCATCATGCCTCATGTTGTCAAAAATAGTTCAAAGGTACAAGGGTTGATTGAAGAAGTTTGACCTAATTGGACAAGTTCTTGATTCATTGATCACAAGTGCAGATTTCCCTCAATTCTCAATATTTGGAAGTTGTTATGTTTGCTATGGTTCCTAATTATCATCCTTAACAACCTATATTTATATGACAAAAAGTATTTGTTCAAGAAAGTTGATAAAAATTGTAAAAGGATTTCTAAGGTATCTTGTTGCTCTAGGAGCTAGGATTTTGAACTTCAAGGGGTATATCTTGCTCATATTTTGGTATTTTTGAGTGATTCCAAAGACATCCTTCTCTTCAAATGGTTATCAACAAATAACTTCAAAAGTTTCAAGGAAATTTTGTGTGGAAGGTACCTAATGATGAAGAAAGATTACAAGTATTCTAGATGAATCATCAAATTCCCTTATGTGACTTCAAAAGATCAATACTTGGTCAATTTTTATCTCCTTGAGCCCATTGTTTTTCCATAATGATATTAAAGATATGGAATTGTACCCTTCTTTTAAGTGCAAAGTTTGAAAATATATGGAATATGCCCTAAGGATGCAAATGATTATAGGTCATTTCATGAATTTTTTCCAACTTCAACAAGTAATAACTCTCTCAATTTTTAGAGTTTTTAAATGTTTCAAGTCTTAAAATTCCATTCACTAGATTTACTTCATGCCATCTTTTTTGGTCAAGAGAAAATTTCAAGTGAAGGCCATGTTTGGATGCAAGACATTATAAGTCATTTTTGATGAAAAAACTTAGAAATTTTCTAAGTATAGAAAGCCAACCTCTTTTTCTAAACTCTGACTCATTACAATTTTCATCTCAAGCATCCATTTGTTGTCATTCTTTGCACATTGAAAAGCTTGTAATCTCATCTTTCTAAAGCTTCAAGAATCCTGTCCTAAGACTCCTTGAGTTGAGAATGCCATTGATCTGAATTTGGTAACATGAAACTAAAGTTTCTTCATGAGTCAGAATTTAAAATTCATGTTTTAGCTTCTAAACATCAAATTAGCACACGTTTTTGGTCTGAAGATGTTTAACCAACTTGCCAAAGTGGATTAGAGCCTTAAAATGTAAGGATTGGATGAGTTTTGATGCAAAACATTTCACACCTTACACGTGTATTAGGTTCACACGATTTCCCTCCAAACTTCATCGTTTCACACGCTTGAACATTCAATCAGCTTCCCTATAAATAGAGGGTCATACCTCATTCATTTTCTCAATCTTAGAGAGCCAGAATCACCCTGCCAAACTCCCTCTTGAACCAAATTTTCTGCAACTTCGAATTTTCTCTTACAACCTTTCTCAATCATTTTTCTTTGTCAATTCATCTTCCTTGAACCTCACTGAAGCTAACAGAAGAAGAATTAAGCTCTAAAACTCCCTGAATCGTGCTAGCCAAGTCAAGTTTCAGAGCTCTGCAACTTAACTTCAATAGGTAGATTTATTCACCAATTCTCTTAAACTTTGATACTATTATGAAGCTCTCATCATCCTGATTTTAGTCGCAACAATTGTTTTCAACTAGAAGTATGTTTTGACCATGAAATTTCAAATCCCTTTTCAAAACTTCTCTTCCAAAACGACTGAGCTATAGCTTATATAAATTTTTCGTGAAGGTATCATTGGAATCGTCTTGAAGAGACGAAGCGAAAGGTACCGGTCTTGTCTTTAAATTTTACAGTTTCTGAAAGCTGCAAATTCCGTTGGCTGGAGGTTGAAGATGACCATTGTGTCATCTATAGCTTATATGAATTTTTCCATTAAAGACCCTGATATGCACAACACGTCTGATCTATTGGATTAGTTTACTAACGCATTTTGACTCTCATCCATTGGTCCATATTTTTTTACTTTATTTTTTATTTCTGATTGTTATATTTAAATTGTTTTAAACTTTAAAAAATCATAAAAAATTCATTTCGGATTCAAAAATTATGAAAAAAACTCACAAAAATATTTTCAAATATTCTCTTTCTGAATTTTATTTTTTCATAATTTTATTTTTAGATTTGATATTTTTTTTATAATTTTTCTTTTTTTTTGGGGTTTGTTTTTAATTACTTAAAAAATACTTTTGAACATTTTTTAAATTCTCAAAAAATTCATCAACATCATATCCATTATTTTTAACCTTCTGAAATTTTTTTAGAATTTTATTTTGATTTCTACTATTTTTGAACTTTTTTCCATTTATTTGAGCAGTTTTAATTAGTTTAAAAATAGTTTCTGACTTTAAAAAATTAGCAAAAATATTATATAAAATTTTTAGTATATTTCTGATTTTTCTATGGCCTCATTTGATTTTTCTTGGTTGACTTGAATATAATTTTAATTTTCCCCTCTTAATTTCATTTTAAAATCATTTTTAAAAAACCTTTTTCTTTATTTTAAATACAATTTTATTTTTGTATATATTCTGCCTAATCTTGGACTATGAAATTTTGATCATGAGCTTTATTAACATCATTGGATCCATGGTGTTGAGACTAACTCCATAAAAATGGGTGAATGATTTTAATAATAGTTTGATTAATTTTTTGGTTCAAATGTGGTTTAATTCTTTTCTCATCCCTCTTCATCTTATTCCGTTCTTATTTTATCATATGTTGTTAGAGGATGATGTACATATCATCTCTCCATGAATAGGACACATAAATTGCTATTGATCGGCCTAAAAATAGGTGCGACTTCTATATAAGTCCACTTACGATTGGTTAACATAGTGCTAAATTTTGTCCTGATTCGAGAAATGATCATTTGTGGCCCAAACCAATGTTTGTAAGCGCAAGTATGTTGATTTGAATCCTTTGACCCAATAACTTTGAGATTCATTGTTAGAAGGCTTTGGTCTTATCAATCCTCTAATGTATCTTCATAAACTTTTGTCAAAGTGAATCACTTAAACATCATTGATCATTTATTATTGCTTTGAGATTTTTGAATGGATGATATACTTGACAAAAAGCAAATGAAAATTGTTTTTGAGAGGCTTTGATTTTATCAATCTTCTAATGAGTTTCAAATGCAAGTTTCAAGATGGTCATTCAACTAACCTCTAATTTCTAAGAATTGACTTTATTTTGTGCTTTTATTTTATGCTTTTACTTTAAGCACATTTATTTTAGCATTTACATTTCATGCTATTTTCATCTTTTCTCATTTGAGCATTTTTCTTTTATGTCATTTTTATTTTGCTCATTTGAGCTTTTTCATTTCTTTTTTGAAGATACTTAATAATCAACTTGAATCCTAAAAAAACTTTAATGTTACTTGGACTACTTTGTTACTATCCTTGGCATTATGGAGATTGTGTACTTCTTGGACTTAGGAGTAGAAACCTTAATCTACTTTGAGACTTTGTGACCTCAACTGTTATTTTGCCTAGAGTTCTGGGGGTTTACCCCAAGACATTGGGTTGTTTGTTTGTTTTATGTACAGGTTATTGTGATTACATGTTATTTCTGTGATATGGAATTCATATGTACACAGATGTTACTCTTCCCAATTTTTGTGAAGACTTAATACAATTGAATCTTGGTTTCATAAGAGGTTTAGTATCTTTACTTGCTTGGTTTCAATCCAAAGGATAAGAATTCTACATTGACTCAATATGTCAAGTGTTGCCTTCTTGTTGGTTAGACGGTTCTTTTCCCCTAACTTTTACTTTATGCCTTAGGATAGTCTCTTCATCTCCTCCCATCTTCTTTAATTTCAAAAATATTCTCCCTCCTTTTGAAAACTCTTCTTGTTTTTGAACTTGAACCATTTTCATAATAAAGTTGGACTTATGTCCATGTATTTTCAAAATGTTTTCTTAATCACACTTTAATCAAATTAATAATACCTTGACATTTTTGTGAGAAGACTAAAAGTAAATATATCTCATTCAAACCATTTTTGCCACTTTGGGTTTTTTACTTTAAAATTTACTCAAAAGATTAGACTATTGTCAATCCTTGTAGTGATGCGAACTACTATACTTCTATGATATGTAGTGAAGTGAGATATTTTCCACTTGGGTGTTGAGCGAAGATTTGTTGATTTTTAAAATCCAAGTCATATCCTCCACTTTGAGATGACGAAAATTCTCCTTTCTCATAATTGTGGATAGTAAGTATATTTTCCACTCGGATAAGACGATGATGTCTTGTCTCTTAAAATTTAACCAACACGCTTGTGTTTTAAAATTTTTAAAGGTGAACTACGTGTACCCTGATCCCCTATTGCACGGAAGGTGGTACGTAGGCACTAAAGGTTCGTAACCACGGCGGGTACAAAAATTGTAAAAAGTATTTCTTTTCTCACCCCCATAATCTATATTTTACACAACTCTTATAGCCAAAATACATAGATTTATAAAGAGGTTCCTACGTAGTACCGTAGATGTTTAGGGTGCTAATATCTTCCCTTTGCATAACCAACCCCCGAACTTAGATTCTCTCCCCCTATTTTTGGGTTATTCGCTCTTTTCCCATTCCTTTGGAAACAATAAAGTGTCGTGGCGATTTTTATATGATTTGTGCGAGTTAAGTCAATCCAATGGCTTAGTCTCAACATTTCTACCGCTACATAAAATGACGACTTCACTGGGGAAATATTGACCTTCTGCTGGTACATCCCTAAGTGGGTTGATCATATCTTTGTTTATATTTGTGTATGTGCTATTATTTGTTGTATATTATGTTTTGTATATATGTTTGTCTGGATTTTCCTGGTTCTCAGGGTGCTTGGTGATTTCTCATAAGTCCTATACCCAGACTTGGGCAAACTTAAGATAGGACGCGCGGTATAGTCATGTTAACTTTGATGGAGTAATCCCAAAAAAGAAGGCATGAGATCCCCCACTTAGTGGGGGCCCCTTTAACTGTAGTGTCGTTTACCGAGTAATCAGGAAGACATGTTGCTTTCAAACTGGGATCCTGCTGAAACTAAGGACTATACCTTTAACCCATCTTGGCCTTTTAGGGGTATTGCAGAAGCTATGACGGAGTAATCCAAAAATGGTTGTCACGCGATACTACTCTCAGACGAGTTTTTCTTGAGAATATTACTAATTACCGAGTCAATCGGGACATTGGTAATATCCGAAGGAAGGATGTAGACTCTGGGAACCTCTAGAACCTTGTTCGGCAGGTGATAAACTTTTAGATCATACCTTATGGGTAGTACCTTCAAGATCATGCTCGTGACGTTGAACCTATGAACCCTATGTTTGTGATCTTGTGTGTGATTATTGAATCATGCATTCATGCACCCATGAGCATCTTCTAAAGACATTCTATTTCAATGGACTTAAAAGTTGACTTTTTGTGAATATCTCAGGTGCTTTTGACCATGAATTCTGGAAAAAGAAAGACTCGAAAGTACAGTTTCAAAGATCCCAAGATAGATGACCTGATGAGTCTGATACCCGAGATCGAGAGTTCTACAGATTTTCGAAGGAAGTATGGGTCCATAATTTCTCTTATGAAGCTCAGGATGAAGGAGGGTATTATCTCGACTTTGGTCCAGTTCTATGATCCGACATATCGATGCTTTACTTTCCCTGATTATCAGTTGATGCCTACATTATAGGAGTATTCTTATCTGCTGGGTTTACCTATTATCGATCGTGTTCCTTTTACTGGTTTAGAGAGGGAGCCAAAATCCCATGAGATTGCTGCTTTGATCCATTTGGGAAATATTGAGGTTAAATCCCACATGACTACCAAAGGAGGGAGTAGAGGATTACCAGCTCAGTTCTTATTGGAGAAAGCTCACTATTTTTACAGAATGAAAAGTACGGTTGCTTTTGAGGCCATATTTGCTCTACTTGCTTATGGGTTGTTCTTATTTTCCAATGTTGAAAAATTTATGGATATCAATGCCATCAGAATCTTCATGATTGGGAACCCATTCCCTACATTGCTGGGTGATGCTTATTAATCTATTCATCTTTTGGATTCTTATCATGGAGGGATGATCATATGCTGCACACCTTTGTTGTATCAGTGGTTTATTTCTCACTTGCCTCGATCTGATTCTTTCTGGGATGTGTGGAAGGAATCTCATTCGGATCCAAAGATTATGTCCCTCACTCATTCAGATATTGTTTGGTATCATCAGGCATACCGTGATGTAGAGGTTGTTGAATTTGTGGTAGTTTCCCCAATGTACCTCTTCTTAGTACAAACGGAGGAATTAACTACAACCATGTTCTCGCATGACGACAACTTGGATATCCGATGAGGGATAAGCCAAATAGTATTTATCTGAGTGGTTTCTTCCTTAAATATGTAGAGGTTCATAAGTAGTCTAAAGAGGAGATTGCGAAGGCTTGGCGTCATATTCACGGGAAGAGTAGGAAGGACTTGGGACCTAGAGGGGCTGTTTCTTTGGAGCCTTATCTTCAGTGGGTACAAGCAAGAGCCATCCAGTTGAAGATGCCATATTCCTGTGAAGCACCTATGTCTGATATGTTTATGAAGACCACTCATCGCCTATTGGATGATGTGGAAGAGCTCCATCTTGCCTTAGTCAAGATGCAGCAAGAAAAGGAAGCTTGGAAGAATATGTCATACTTTAGAGGATTCTTAACGAGTAGACCTGAAGGAGAAAGATGATCTGATCGAGATTCTTCAGAACAATGTTGTAGAGGAGATGGAAAGGCAAGAGGATTTATTTTCCTCTAAGCCTCATTCAGGCCTTATTTGCTCACCTCTCGACTCTGATGATTGGAAAGAGGTCGCCAACAGATATGCAGAAGAGAACTAGAGGTTGAAGGCTCAGATTGCAAGACTCACATGAAAACGTCAGCGTGAAGAGTGATCTCCATCAACTTTGCTTTTATAGGGTTTTTAGGCTTTATCTTCATCTTGTACTTGGGATTATTGAAAGTTGTACTAAAAAGTTGTAATTTTTTTGCAGTTATTATAATGAGATTTTAAGTATTTCAAATGTGTTAGTACTTTGATATTTGCAAAATTGTATATAAATCTTTGAGTTCCTTGAAATATTAATAATAAAATAAATCATGTGCATTGCATATCATGCATCATATTGTACATAATTCTTGCATTTTATGCATATCCAGGTGTCTTACTGAGCTCTTTACTTCATATAGCAAGTTGTCTCATCAATACAATACTCGGGCCATTTTCAGAAGGAAGATGGATAATCTAGAACAAGAGAATTGCGAGTTGCGCAAAGAAGTTTATGCTCTGAAGGCTGGTATGGCCAATCTGACTACTCTGATGGAATCTTTGGTGGCTACTCGGAATTAGCCACCACTTGCTCAACCTCAACACACAATAGTTACTACTAAAGCTCTGATTATTCCTGTTTCTTCTACTCTAACTATTGTTGTTCAGAATTGTTTGCCTCAAGGTTATCCCAGGGGAATGCCAGAGAACTTTATGCCAGAAGGTTTTAATCAAGATTCTCAATTTGCTCCACTTGCTCCGACTATTGTTTCTCCTGCACCTCCTGGGGTGCATATTACCCCTGGTGCTAGAAATGAGATTCACTATGTTGCACCTCCCCTCGATGAATGTTGTACCATTTGTTAATGATGAAGTATATCGCCCTATTCCTGCACCAATTGAAAGCTTGGGTTTCTATGATCGGATGGACGATTTTCAGGATTAGGATGATAAGATGCAGAAAGAGTTGAAGGCCCTTAAAGGAAAAGAACTATTTGGGCAGAATGTGAATGATATATGTTTGGTTCCAAATGTAAAAATACCTGCAAAGTTCAAAGTACCAGAGTTCTCAAAGTACAAGTTTTGTACCCCAAAATTTGCCCTCCCATATTCTTCAAGGTTTATCAAGAATCATCTTCAAATGGTTCAAGACTACTCAAGGGTTGCACAGTCCAAATGCCTCCTAAGCCAGTCAAAATTAGGGTTTTGGTTCCTTAAAAGAATTTGAGGTTTTCAAGGGCTTAATCAAGTCATATAGGCCTGTATACATTGTCAAGTATCTACATACCAAGTTGCAAGACTCACGACATCAAATTGCACAGTCAAAAGCTCTATTTGCTTCACAATCAACTGCAGGGGTAAAATGGTCATTTTGCAGTCAAAAGTCAGCATTTTTGGTCAACATCTTATTTTGAGCACACAATCATCATTTGATCAAGTCTTGATCATGATTCCACAAGCATGGCTCAAAAATCATCAAAGATGCAAAAGTTTATATTTTTGGACAGCAGAAAAGTCAATTGTATCTTGACCAGGGCATAACTTTTTCATGGTTCATCAGAAAAATCCCATCCAATGCTCATTTTGAATGGGATGACATTTACTACAACTCATCTTCACATTCCAAGTCCAAGAAATGCTCTCACAAAAAGTTATCAATTTCTACATTATAGGTCAATTTCAAAAGTCAACAAAAATGCACTTTAAGTCAAAGACCATAACCTGAGATTGGGAAATCCAAATGACATGGGACCAAAGGAATTGGTTATAGGACTTCAAGACCTTTCCAAAATGTCCAAGAACATGTTCATATGATCAAAATTGAGCATGATATGCATTGGAGAAGTTGGGAGATTTTTGTGAATTTGCAAAAGTCAACTTTGCCCAAAACACATCATTTTTGCTAATGGGCCTCAAATTTCTTCTTGAAACTTTATCCAAGGCTTATGCACGACCCATTGAGATTAAATTGAATTATTTTCTTATTTTTTATTAATTAATTGAATTTTTAATCAATATTAATTCATTTAATTCATTTAATTGTAGGAAAATATCAAGATATGATTTCTAAATCTTTTTGTGAAGCAAAAGTGGTCAACATATGCTGGAGATTTCGTGTACACATCAAGGGGACAAGGATCTCTCAATTTGGCAAGATTTTTCAATCAAAAAGATGCAAAAAGATATGATTGAAAATCAAATATTCCAACCATTATTCCATGGATTTTTGGTCAAAGATTTAACCTAAATCCATTCTACTATATATGCATAACCTAAACCTAATGCCTTACACGTGAGAATTGCTGCAGAAATCCATAAACAACATTGAAAAAAATCAAGAAAAAGCCAAAACTGTTTTCTAGGTTCCAGGCCCTTACAAAGCAATTTGAGGATTCAAACACATTGCTAGAACTCCCAGAAACGTTTTGGAATCAAAACCAAGTGCTCAGGCCTAAGAAATCGCTCCACACGAACTCACGGTTTGCATATTTATCTCATAATCGTAATTCATTATTCATGCATCATTAACGAGATTTTTTGTGTGCTTTACATTGCTAGAACCTCTCTGAAGCTAATGGTACATGTGAATTGCATTATGGTGTCCAGAATCATAAATTGCCATTGATGAAATTTAGGGTTTCGAAGCTTTCAAATTAGGGCTTTAAAGCCCAGGAAAAATTAGGATTCATGAGACCTATGGTTGAGATCGTTGCGTCCAGACGAACCTAAATCTATCCTCGCGAACAATTTATATACAGCACACGCCTATTCGCTATTTTTTGTTGATGCAGGTTATGGGGGTTTAAAACCCCCGCTATTTAACTTTGTTTTATAGGGAATCTGGGGAAGACGAAGGACGTGTTCCATCCTGATTGGCCAATTCAAAAAAGGCGCCCTTTTTATAGTTTCCAGCATAATTGATATGTTTTACATATTATATTCATTAATCATAATATTAACAAATGCGCTCAGATGGTGTAGTGGCTGGTGAGGTGGTTGTGAATCGTTGGGACCTGGGTTCGATTCCCAGGTCCCCCCAACATTTCTATATTGTTTTTCTTTACCTAATCATGTGCAGGCTTTCAAGTGATGTCCACCATGCACGTTCCAATCCTAGGCGCCATGTGTCCTCAAACGTTGATCTAATGGCCATAAGGTGTTGAACACCATGTTCCCAATCAAAGCCAGCGTGGACAATTCCAAAAAGTCAAACAGGCTTGCTGATTAATGGGCTTTAGATTGCTAACAAAACCTCCAAAAGGGCGCATCACCCCCTGGTTTAATTATTTCTCTTCTTTTTTTATTTTTTTTTCTTTTAATTATTTTATTAACTACTATTATTATTATTTAACTAACAAATAATTATTTTTATAATTAATTCAGAAAACAATATTTTTTAATATTATTAATTATTAATTTCATCTTAATTCATTATTTTGTAAATAAACACTAACATGAATCAATTTAGTTTAATTAGGTTTAAATTTAATTTTCTTTTACAATAAATAAAATAAATTAGACTTAGGGTTTTTAACTAACTTTTGACCTTTTCTTTTTATTTTCATCAAAAACTTAAAAAAATACTTTTTTTCTTATAATTTTTTAATTAATTAGTTATTAGGTTTAATTTTAATTAATTGCAAAAAGGACCAAACTTCATTCTTTTCTCAAAAAGGGTCAAAACCCTAAGGACGTCCCGATTCAATTTCTTTGCGCGCACTTCATTATTTTGATCATATTATGTATCTGCTCCGAGAATGTAATAGATAATTAGGGCATTTATCGCTTTCTTTAATTTCTCGCATTTATTTTCAAGGGTTATGTTTTAGGCGATGTAAATACCCGACGCCTTGTAATAGCGTAGATTCAATTTTCCGCAATTTATTTCCCGCAAACTATTAACTGTTAATTATGCATGCAAGACTTGCTTGAAAAATAAAATCAACCCGTAGCTCACAATGATGCATGTACAAGATAATTTAACATGAAACCTGACACACGTGCACATGCCACTCCTAGGGTACGCCTCACTTGGTTGCCTCGAGGTGGTCATTAAGTATAGGGTGTTTTAGAGGCCGCCCTCCTGTCTAAAGATCCAGTTGCCTCGAAACAGTTGCCTCGGATAAAAAAAGATCTAAGACATTAGGGTTACCGCTAAGGCGTCCTACTATTGCTTTGGTGACCACATGTCCCTATAATCGAATTGACCCGAAAACTCCAACGACGGTGCTACCTACTTCTCAATAGTGGGATAGTACTGTCTAAGGGACTCTTACACAGCCTAATTCCTTAGAGTAGGTAGATTTCTCCTAGGTACTTGCTCTTTCAAAAAAACAAAAAAACATCTTTTCGCACCTACACTTTCAAAAAGTTTTCAAACAAACACTTCATACACTCTTGAGGACAGATACAAGAGTTACCTAGAAGTTTTTCAAACTAAACTTTTCAAAACCCACAAACACTTGAAAAGCAAACAATTTTTGAAAACATAGTGAGCAAGTACCTAAGAGCCCGTGGATAACCACGGATAGAAAGGGCGCTAACACCTTCCCTTTCTATAAATCTACCTCCCGAACCGAGAAACATCTCGAAAAGGAATTTTGCTGTGCTTTTGTCCTTTCCTTGTTGGAGAACATAAAAGACGGTGGCGACTCTTGCTTACCGTGACATTTCGCGAACCAGCATTTCAAAACAGTCAGTTCTATTTCCACCGATCACAGAACTAACGACTCTGCTGGGGACATTAATAAGTGAGGTGTACCTTAAGATTAGATCATTCTATGTTTTCAATTGCATGCTTTGTATGATTTATATTTGTGGGCTTGTATCGGAGTTTCATAGATCCTAACCCGGATGTGGGGAATACCCTTTAGGTAAGTAGCAATAAATTATGAGGGACCTGTCCGGCGTAGACCGACACAGGTGAAGCAGTAGCTACGTTGGTGTGGCACCTTGGTCTGTATCGATATCCCTTGTGTTGGAACGAGGAGAATATGGGTCTTCTGAGGAGTCATTAAGCACCAACTGACCTTAGAACCTTAAATTGACCAACTTGGCCATAGAACAGTAGCAGTATGCTACACTCATTGAGGCTAAACTCTCGCGATGGTTCCGGCCGCAAGAAAAGGTTGCGAAGCTGGAGTTATGACCGATTGAGGGTAGTCAGTGATATTGAGATCCTCTAGAACCCGATTACTATTTTCTAGGACAGGTCTTAACCAACTGAAACTGAAAGAGGGTAGTACCTAAACTTCATGCCAGCCTGAAATCTAAGGGCTCTCTTGTGTGACTTGTGTGTCTTTACCATGTTTGCCTTTTGTGAATACTTGCGGTGTGCCTTTTCCATGACATCATAACATCATAACATTGCATACATCTTGCATAAGGACTAACCCATTTCAAGGATCTCAAGGGTTTGTGATGCAGGCCATGATGAACCAAATGTCTAGCAAGGGGCAAAGGGGATTTATTTTCCTCTAGCCAAGGTTGTTTGGAGATCAAAACACGATAACTTGAGTCAGGGGCTATGACCCACTCGATATGGTGAGCCTGACTCTTGAAGAAGGACTCTTAATAACAGGAAGCTCCTTCAATCAAGCTGCAAAATTCAAATTCTAACAGTTTCTTGTTTACCCCGCGAGATCCTTGAAAACATTGCATACATATATCATACTTATCATTGCATCACAGGTCACTCTTTACAGGTCTCTCACGTTCTCGCTATTTATTTCAGCAATGGATTTCCAACAAGACAACCAGGATCTTCATACTCAAGAGACTCAGTTCAAGGAAATCTTCCTAAGCCTATCCAAGGGACAGGAAGAGTTGAGAACACTCCTCATGGGGAATTTGGTCAAGAAGAGTCCTGAAGACAGTAAGGACGAACGGCTGAAACATCTGCAAGCTGAGGTAGATGCAATGAAAACCCAGATGCTAGGGCAGATGGCTCTTATCCAAGGCTTAGCTCGGGAGCAAGAAGAGTTGAGAACCGTGATCAACCAGCTTCATCAAGACAGATACAACAGTATGAAGCAAATAGTCAAGGCTGAGGATCAAGTCATTAATCAACTTCTGAGAAGTCAAAGGTTTAGTTTGATGAAGAATGGACCTCTCCAGGGTGCCACTACCTCACAGGTCCAACAACAACCTGACCATAAGCAACGGGTTACTCCGAGGCCGTTTACCAAGCTCAACATGCCATTGTCCCAAGCATTGCGACACCTGTTGAATTTGAATCTGGTGACGTTGATAGGACCTCACCCGAATCCTAATACTTCTTCACCCAACTACAATCCCGATGCCAGATGTGCATACCATTCTAATATCCCGGGGCATGAGACTGACGACTGTTGGAAGTTGAGGTACAAAATCCAAAACCTGATTGATGAAGGAGCATTGGAGTTTGCACAAGATGGTCAAACTGAGTTCTTCTACTATCCCTCCAAGGTTCACCATTTGAAGTGACAAGTCCTGAGACGAGAAGACTTTTTGTTAATTGGAATTTTCAATTTGTAATTTTCCTTTGATTGTTCAAACATTTATTCATGTCAAACTTTATTACTTTATCAATGCATTGCATATGTCTGTTTTGAATCAATCCATTCGTATTCACTATATTCAAATTGCTTTTGATGTTCAACTCTCGATTAAAAATTCTAAACCTTTTGAGGGAGGATGACGAAAACGATACCATGATCTTTACAGTATGCTTTTGAACAGACCCCGCTGATGAGGTACAGGCATTGTTTCAAATCCTAAACAGTGGAGTTATAAGGAAGATAATCCCTAGTCAACCCCTTTGAGCCAAAGAAGTTGGAGTTTTTCTTTTCACAAAAAAAAATTAAAACCCTTAATTATAACCTGGGGCAGGGTAGTTTTCTCAGTTGATCCAGGTGCCCAATGAATGGCATCAAAGGAGTCCTTTCAAAGCAAGAGACAGTGATGGTTCCATACAATCGTCAAGACAGGCAGTCGTTATCTTTCAAAAAAACAAAGCCCAATAAGTCAAAACCTATGAAGGAGACTTACAAAAACTGGGGCATCCCGCTGACTGTAAATATAAAAGAAACAGTTCAGGCAAAAAGACAAGGATAATAAAATCAAAAAGAAAGAGGTCCTGCGAACTCTTATAAAAAATGACTGCCTGTTCAAAATAAATTGTCAATATCTGAACCATCACCGGAATATCAGAGCAAAGACTCAAACAAGATCTAATGCACGATTAGCTGAGTTTAGGATCGAAGAACATCACGAAGAGCGGGTGGGTACAAATAAATTTTGAGCCTTTATCCTTTGTTTCTTAAACCGTGAACCAGGCCACGTTATAACCCTTGAAAGTCCTAGCTGAAGCATGGGTTAGTTCGAAAGCATACTGTTACAAAAGGTATCCTGACTCCTGTAGGGCTCGCTGTAAAATCTTGAGTTGACATCACATTTTACAAAATTCGCGTGTTTTACTGGAAAAAAAATGCATTTTCAAAAACTTCAAGACAGACATGAGCTTTGCATTCTTAAAATAATATTGTTTGCATATGACTATTTGTTCGAACAGCAGAGAAATTCGCACGAAGAATATCTAATGAACAAAAGCACTTCCAACCAAGGGGAAGACATGATCATGGTCCGTCATCTGGGGCAGTCAAGTCAAGATTCAAAGAATCTCTCAAAATGCCAAATAGCCTGGGGCAAATCTCCGCCTGAGTCACTTAGGGCATTGGACAGGGATTCCAGCAATGAATCTTGCACGATCGAAGATCTTCTGGTAGTATGGCAACACAACACAACAACAGGGGCACCTCCCTACATCCTGAGAGCATGGACATAGTCGAAAAAATATTACGCATAATCAAAAGTAGGTTGACACACCTAGGCAAAAATAAGGGCTTCCCGGCGAACCAAAAGGGTTCGGGCAAAAATAAGGGATGAAAATGAAAAAATCTGTACACCTGGCAAGTCGAAAACCTGAAAAGGCGGCTTGGGCAAAAAAGGGTATCCCGGTGGACTGAAAACCTGAAAGGGCGGTCCAGGCAAAAATTAGGGATCAAAGCGTACGACTATGTCCCGACATCTCGTCACTTGCCTACCAGAAGAAGATTTGTCCAATCAGCAATTATCAGCACCTCACAAGTACTTTCTCCCACAGAAGCCGGGGCAATAAGAAATGTCCGAACTGTACAAGCTGCTTTGTCCTCCAGGATCAAGATACCTTCACTCCCCGCAGAGTAAGACCAGAATCAACAATACTCTCCCCAAGCAGATTTGGTCTCCCATCAGCCCCGAAAAGGCACAGTATCTCCAGCAAGTCAGCGATACTCTCCCCAAGCAAAGTTAGTCTACTGTCAGCCTTAAGGAAGTTGGGTATCCCCAGGAAATCTCAATATTCCCCAGCGAAGTATACAGATGTTCCTAAGCAAGCATCCCCGACAGTCTTAATATAAGATTATTCCCCGACGGAATATCAGACACCCCAGTGGAGCTATCTCCCCAGTGCAGTCTAAAGTTTCCCCAGGAGAGTTGAATCATCCTCCCTAGTAGATTCTGGAAGCTTATCCCCAGTAGATTCTGGAAGCTTATCCCCAGTAGATTCTGGAATCTTGTCACCTGTAGAGTACATGCATCTCTCCCCGACCATATTCAAAGGTTATTCCCCACCAGAGCTTATAACTGGGTTATCCTCAGCTAATTACCACGGAAAGATCGTCCTCGGTGAAGTTCTTCTTATCCCCCAGTGGAGTTCGTCAAGTTCCCCAACATAACTTATCAATAGAATCCCCAGCGGAGTTATCGTTAAAATCTCAGCGAAGCATCTCTTCTCCACAGAGTAATTCCCCATGCATACGCATCATACAACACAAATCTCATCTATTCCTGAAAACATCATGCCCTCATGCATTTCATACATCATGACATTGCATACAGCTAACGTTTTTCCTTTTCAGGAAAAGGTCAATCAAAAGATGATTACCATCTACCTTTGCAGTTCCAGATCAACACGTGTAACAAGCCAGGAAAATTCTGTGGACGACTATCATGGGTTAATACCTGAGACCAGACAGGACAATTATCTACTTGACCATCATTAAGCAACCCTACATCGGTTCCTTCTCAATTTCAGATGTAGTTTTACACGGACTCATCAACAGGAAACCCTACACCGGTTCCTTCTCAAAGTCAGATGAAGTTTCACACGGACTCATCATCAGGAAACCCTACACTGGTTCCTTCTCAACTTTAGATGTAGTTTTACACGGACTCATCATCAGGAAACCCTACACCGGTTCCTTCTCAACTTCAGATGCAGTTTTACACGGACTCATCACAAGGTAGCCCTACACTGGTTCTTTCTCAATCTCAGATGTAGTTTTACACGGACTCATCATCAAGAAACCCTACACAGGTTCCTTCTCCCTTCCAAGACGAAGTTTTACACGGACTCGTCCTCAGGCAACCCTACACCGGTTCCTCCTCAGTTCCAAGACGAAGTTTTACACGGACTTATTCCAAAGTAACCTCACCTCGGTTCATGCTGAAGCCTTACGCAGACTTATTCCAAAGTAACCTTACCCCGGTTCCTCCAGAAGTCTTACACGGGCTTATCTCAAAGTAACCTCACCCCGGTTCATCCTGAAGTCTTACACGGACTTATTCCAAAGTAACCTTACCCTAGTTCATCCAGAAGTTTTACACGAACTTATCTCACAGTAACCTTACCCCGGTTCATCCAGAAGTTTTACACGAACTTATCCCGAAGTAACCTTACACCGGTTTCCTTCTCGAACTCCAGACGTAGTTTTACACGGACTCGTCATCAGTAAACCCTACACAGGTTTCCTTCAACTCCAGACGTAGTTTTACACGGACTCGTCATCAGTAAACCCTACACAGGTTTCCTTCAACTCCAGACGTAGTTTTACACGGACTCGTCATCAGTAAACCCTGCACAGGTTCTCTCTTTCCAAAGATGAAGTTTGACACGGACTCGTCACCAAAAAAACCCTACACAGGTTTTCTTTTCTTCCAGGATGCAGTTTTACACAAACTCATCATGAGGCAACCCTACACAGGTTTCCTTCCTCTTTCCAGATGCAGTTTTACACGGACTCGTCATCAAGAAGCCCTACACAGGTTCTCTCTTTCCAGACGCAGTTTTACACGGACTCGTCATAAAAAAAACCCTACACAGGTTTTCTTTCTTCCAGGATGCAGTTTTACACGGGCTCATCATCAAAGTAACCCTACACAGGTTACTTCTCCATTTCATATGCAGTTTTACACGGACTCGTCGTCAAGAAACTCTACACAGGTTTCCTTCTCAGCTCCAGATGCAGTTTCACACGGACTCATCATCAATCAACCCTACACAGGTTTCCTTCTTTCTAAGATACAGTTTTACACGAGCTCATCATCAAGCAACCCTACATAGGTTCCCTCTTTCAACTTACAAAATTACAATTCAACAAACGACCTCCAGATGGCATCTATAAGCCCATCCACCTACCAACAATCTCCAAATGGCACCTATAAGCCCATTCCCGACAAGACTCTGTCACATCTCCAGATGGCATCTATAAGCCCATCCTCCTACCCATAATCTCTCCAAATGGCATCTGTAAGCCCATTCCCGACATCACATTGCTGATGCTCCACTATGCGAGTGCAAATTTCTGGGCACTCTAGTGTTCAATCATCTTCCACCTTCGGATCACGAAAGGCACGCAAGCCAATCTACATCCTCAGGTCTAAGAAGATTGAATAGGGGCAACTGTTGTACCCCAAAATTTTCCCTCCCATATTCTTCAAGGTTTATCAAGAATCATCTTCAAATGGTTCAAGATTACTCAAGGGTTGCACAGTCCAAATGCCTCCTAAGCCAGTCAAAATTAGGGTTTTGGTTCCTTCAAAGAATTTGAGGTTTTCAAGGGCTCAATCAAGTCATATAGGCCTGTATACATTGTCAAGTACCTACATACCAAGTTGAAAGACTCACAGCATCAAATTGCACAGTCAAAAGCTCCATTTGCTTCACAATCAACTACAGGGGTAAAATGGTCATTTTGCAGTCAAAAGTCAGAATTTTTGGTCAACATCTTATTTTGAGCACACAATCATCATTTGATCAAGTCTTGATCATGATTCCACAAGCATGGCTCAAAAATCATCAAAGATGCAAAAGTTTATATTTTTGGACAGCGGAAAAGTCAATTGTATCTTGACCAGGGCATAACTTTTTCATGGTTCATCAGAAAAATCCCATCCAATAATCATTTTGAAGGGGATGACATTTCCTACAACTCATCTTCACATTCCAAGTCCAAGAAATGCTCTCACAAAAGTTATCAATTTCTACATTATAGGTCAATTTCAAAAGTCAACAAAAATGCACTTTAAGTCAAAGACCATAACTTGAGATTGGTAAATCCAAATGACATGGTACCAAAGGCATTGGTTAGAGGACTTCAAGACCTTTCCAAAATGTCCAAGAACATGTTCATATGATCAAAATTGAGCAAGATATGCATTGGAGAAGTTGGGATATTTTTGTGAATTTGCAAAAGTCAACTTTGCCCAAAACACATCATTTTTGCTAATGGGCCTCAAATTTCTTCTTGAAACTTTATCCAAGGCTTATGCACGACCCATTTAGATTAAATTGAATTATTTTCTTATTTTTTATTAATTAATTGAATTTTTAATCAATATTAATTCATTTAATTCATTTAATTGTAGGAAAATATCAAGATATGATTTCTAAATCTTTTTGTGAAGCAAAAGTGGTCAACATATGCTGGAGATTTCGTGTACACGTCAAGGGGACAAGGATCTATCAATTTGGCAAGATTTTTCAATCAAAAAGATGCAAAAAGATATGATTGAAAATCAAATATTCCAACCATTATTCCATGGATTTTTGGTCAAAGATTTAACCTAAATCCATTCTACTATATATGCATAACCTAAACCTAATGCCTTACACGTGAGAATTGCTGCAGAAAGCCATAAACAACATTGAAAAAGATCAAGAAAAAGCCAAAACTGTTTTCTAGGTTCCAGGCCCTTACAAAGCAATTTGAGGATTCAAACACATTGCTAGAACTCCCAGAAACGTTTTGGAATCAAAATCAAGTGCTCAGGCCTAAGAAATCGCTCCACACGAACTCACAGTTTGCATATTTATCTCATAATCGTAATTCATTATTCATGCATGATTAACGAGATTTTTTGTATGCTTTACATTGCTAGAACCTCTCTGAAGCTAATGGTACAGGTGAATTGCATTATGGTGTCCAGAATCATAAATTACCATTGATGAAATTTAGGGTTTCGAAGCTTTCAAATTAGGGCTTTACAGCCCAGGAAAAATTAGGCTTCATGAGACCTATGGTTGAGATCGTTGCGTCCAGACGAACCTAAATCTACCCTCGCGAACAATTTATATACAGCACACGCCTATTCGCTATTTTTTGTTAATGCAGGTTGTGGGGGTTTAAAACCCCCGCTATTTAACTTTGTTTTACAGGGAATCTGGGGAAGACGAAGGACGTGTTCCATCCTGATTGGCCAATTCAAAGAAGGCTCGCTTTTTATAGTTTCCAGCATAATTGATATGTTTTACATATTATATTCATCAATCATAATATTAACAAATGCGCTCAGATGGTGTAGTGGCTGTGAGGTGGTTGTGAATCGTTGGGACCTGGGTTCGATTCTCAGGTCCCCCCAACATTTCTATATTGTTTTTCTTTACCTAATCATGTGCAGGCTTTCAAGTGATGTCCACCATGCACATTCCAATCCTAGGCGCCATGTGTCCTCAAACGTTGATCTAATGGCCATAAGGTGCTGAACACCATGTTCCCAGTCAAAGCCAGCGTGGACAATTCCAAAAAGTCAAACAGGCTTGCTGATTAATGGGCTTCAGATTGCTAACAAAACCTCCAAAAGGGCCCATCACCCCCTGGTTTAATTATTTCTCTTCTTTTTTTATTTTGTTTTCTTTTAATTATTTTATTAACTACTATTATTATTATTTAACTAACAAATAATTATTTTTATAATTAATTCAGAAAACAATATTTTTTATTATTATTAATTATTAATTTCATCTTAATTCATTATTTTGTAAATAAACACTAACATGAATTAATTTAGTTTAATTAGGTTTAAATTTAATTTTCTTTTACAATAAATAAAATAAATTAGACTTAGGGTTTTTTACTAACTTTTGACCTTTTCTTTTTATTTTCATCAAAAACTTAAAAAAATACTTTTTTTTTCTTGTAATTATTTAATTAATTAGTTATTAAGTTTAATTTTAATTAATTGCAAAAAGGACCAAACTTCATTCTTTTCTAAAAAAGGATCAAAACCCTAAGGACGTCCCGATTCAATTTCTTTGCGCGCACTTCATTATTTTGATCATATTATGTATCTGCTCCGAGAATGTAATAGATAATTAGGGCTTTTATCGCTTTCTTTAATTTCTCGCATTTATTTTCAAGGGTTATGTTTTTCGCGATGTAAATACCCGACGCCTTGTAATAGCGTAGATTCAATTTTCCGCAATTTATTTCCCGCAAACAATTAACTGTTAATTATGCATGCAAGACTTGCTTGAAAAATAAAATCAACCCGTAGCTCACAATGATGCATGTACAATACAATTTAACATGAAACCTGACACACGTGCACATGCCACTCCTAGGGTACGCCTCACTTGGTTGCCTCGAGGTGGTCATTAAGTATAGGGTGTTTTAGAGGTCGCCCTCCTGTCTAAAGATCCAGTTGCCTCGAAACGGTTGCCTCGGATAAAAAAAGATCTAAGACATTAGGGTTACCGCTAAGGTGTCCTACTATTGCTTTGGTGACCACATGTCCCTATAATTGAATTGACCTGAAAACTCCAACGACGGTGCTACCTACTTCTCAATAGTGGGATAGTACTGTCTAAGGGACTCTTACACAGCCTAATTCCTTAGAGTAGGTAGATTTCTCCTGGGTACTTGCTCTTTCAAAAAAACAAAAAAACATCTTTTCGCACCTACACTTTCAAAAAGTTTTCAAACAAATACTTCATACACTCTTGAGGACAGATATAAGAGTTACCTAGAAGTTTTTCAAATTAAACTTTTTCAAAACCCACAAACACTTGAAAAGCAAACAATTTTTGAAAACATAGTGAGCAAGTACCTAAGAGCCCGTGGATAACCACGTATAGAAAGGGTGCTAACACCTTCCCTTTCTATAAATCTACCTCCTGAACCGAGAAACATCTCGAAAAGGAATTTTGCTGTGCTTTTGTCCTTTCCTTGTTGGAGAACATAAAAGATGGTGGCGACTCTTGCTTACTGCGACATTTCGCGAACTAGCATTTCAAAACAGTCAGTTCTATTTCCACCGATCACAACAAGGGAAAGACTTTCCCTCGTCCTCACTTAGTGATGTATGTGAGGAGAATGTCTACTCATACCGATGACCAACGCTTGTTGATTCATTTCTTTTAAGACGGTTTTACTGGTGTGGCATTGAAATGGTACATGAGCCTGGGAAGTGCCAATATTCATTCTTTCAATGACTTGGGTGAAGAATTTATCGGGAAGTACAAATATAATGTGGGCATGGCGCCTGACCGTGATCAACTCAGGGCAATGGTCCAGAAGGAAAGGTTTTCATTATAAATGGAGAGCAAGCATTGCTGATATCTCATCTATCATCTTTCAGTGTTGTAGAAGCAGATGAAGTTGTTGTTGGAACGTAATTCCAAGCTTTATCTGTTGATAATGTAAGAGAGAATGAGAATTCTATGGCTTCATTAAAAGATGCTCAGTAGGTTGTGTGTAATAGCCCTAGTAAAGTGTGGGGACAAATTGTTGACCTGTCGGTGAACAAGAACAGGGCTGGATTGGGATTTTCTGTGAAGAATGGCAAAGGTGAAAACTTAAAGCCGAAGTCGACTATGAGCAGCTATCAGGATATTTTCCACAGTGGAGGATACCTTCACCCAACAATTTTTGAGTTAAGGATATTGTGGAGGATGAAGAAGAACATGAGATGCTAAATTATGTGACGCCTTGAGTTAGAATCCAGAACTGGGTCACTTTTGATGTTCTCTCTTGCATCCATGTCTCAAAGTAATTTGTTTTATTTATATTTTCAAAAAGCTTTCACTCTGCCCAAGGTGAAATTAATATTGTATGGGCTTATCTGTTTTTTTATCATTAAAATCATAAATAAAAGTTGTCTTTGACTCTCAAATTATGTTTTTATTTTCTACTTTTTCTTGGAAAATGGTAATCAGAAAAAACCCTTTCTTTTTGAATAAATAATAACTATAAATAAATCTTCATAATCACTTAATATATGTGTCAGTTTCTAAAAGTACTCATAAATCACATGTGCAGATTAATTAAAAAACTTGTTGAACACAATGACCCTGCACCCTCTCCCAACTTTGAATATCCTGTGTATGGGACCAAAGAATAAGAATATGATGAGATTCCAGAAGAGGTTTCACGGTTGCTCGAGCGTGAGGAAAATGCAATTCAGCCGTATAAAGAGCCTTTGGAGACAATCAATTTGGGTTCAGAAGAAGAGCCAAAGGAAGTCAAAATTGGAGCATTGTTGCATCCTGATATGAAGAGCAGGTTGACTGAATTATTGAAAGAGTATGTGGACATCTTTGCTTGTTCATACCAATATATGCCTTGTCTAGATACTGATATTGTGGAGCATCATTTGCCTTTGAAGCCATAGTGCCCTCCAGTCAAGCAGAAGTTAAGAAGAACTCACCCTGATATGGTAGTGAAAATCAAAGAAGTGTTAAAACAAATAAATGTCGGTCTTCTTGTGACATTAGTGTACCCTCAATAGATTACCAATATTTTACATGTACCAAAGAAAGACAGAAAAGTTCGCATGTGTGTAAATTACTTAGATCTAAATAAAGCTAGTCCAAAAGATGATTTTCCATTGCCACATATTGATATGTTGGTTGATAGCACATCAAAATTCAAAGTATTCTCGTTCATGGATGGATTTTCTGGATATAATCAAATAAGAATGGCTCTTGAGGACATGGAAAAAAACAAAGTTTATCACACCCTGGGGAACATTCTATTATAGAGTGATGCCCTTCGGGTTGAAGAACGCTGGTGCAACGTACCAGAGGGCTATGATAACCATATTCCATGATCTGATGCACAAGGAAATCAAGGTATATGATTTCCAAATCAAATACGGAATAAGGGCATGTGGAAGATTTATTGAAGTTGTTTCAGCATTTGAGGAAGTATCGTCTCCGCTTGAATCCAAACAAATGCACCTTCGGTGTCCGATTAGGGAAATTGCTAGGTTTCATTGTCATCCATAAAGGAATTGAAGTTGACCCTGATAAAGTCAAAGAAATTCAAGAAATTCCTGCGCCAAGGACTGAAAATCAAGTTAGAGGCTTCCTTGGGCGGTTGAATTACATTTCCAGATTCATTTCCCACATGACTGCAACGTGCGGACCGATATTTAAGTTGTTAAAGAAAGATCAGGGTTGTGTGTGGATAGATGATTTCCAAAGGGAATTTGAATGTATCAAACAATATCTGCTTGAACCTCTTATCTTGCTCCCTCCCGTTGAAGGAAGACCATTGATCATGTATCTGACAGTGTTAGGTAATTCTATGGGTTGTATTTTGGGACAACAGGATGAAACAGGAAAGAAAGAATATTCCATCTACTATCTCAGTAAGAAATTTAATGATTGTGAGTCTCAGTATTCTATGCTGGAAAAGACATGTTGTGCTCTGGCCTGGGCGGCAAAGCGGTTGCGGTAATATATGTTGAATCATACTACTTGGTTGATCTCCAAAATGGATCCAATTAAGTATGTATTTGAAAATCCTGCCCTTACTGGGAGATTTGCTCGTTGGTAGATGTTGCTGTCTGAATACAATATTGAATACTGCATCCAGAAGGCTATAAAAAGCAGTATGCTGGAGGATTATCTTGCTCACCAATCGGTTGATGATCATCAAACTATCAAGTTTGATTTCCCTGATAAGGATGTGATGTTCTTGAAAGCAAAAGATTGTGATGAACCTTTGTCTGGGGAAGGTCCTGATCCTGAATCCCGATGGGGTATGGTATTTGATGGAGCTATGAATGCTTATGGAAAGTAATTGGCACTATAATTATCACTCCTCATAGATCACACATTCCTTATACCGCAAGGCTGACATTTGATTGTACCAATAACATGGTGGAGTATGAGGCTTGTATCATGGGTCTCGAGGAAGCCATTGATCTCAGAATCAAAGTTCTAGATGTGTATGGTGATTCAGCTTTGGTAGTTAATCAGATTAAAGGAGAATGGGATACTCGTCACCCTGGCTTGATCCCTTACAAATATTATGCTAGAATATTACTACCCTTCTTTAACAAAGTTTAATTTCATCATATTCCCAGAGACGAAAATCAAATGGCCGATGCCTTGGCAACTCTGGATTCTATGTATTAAGTGAATACTTAGAATGATGTGCCTCGTATCACAGTGCGATGTTTGGATAGACCGGCTCATGTGTTCACAGCAGAGGAAGTGTCAGATGACAAGCCTTGGTATTATGATATCATGCATTTTCTCCAAACATAAGAATACCTGGATGGTGTGTCAAATAAAGTTAGAAAGACATTAAGAAGGTTGGCAAGTAGCTTTTTCCTCAATGAAAATGTGTTGTATAAAAGAAATTATGACATGGTCTTGCTAAGATATATGGATAGACACGAAGCAGACATGTTCATGCATGAAATCCATAAATGCCAGTGGACATTCTATGGAAATGGACATTCAATGGCAAAGAAGATGCTTAGGGCAGGTTATTATTGGCTGACAATGGAATCAGACTGTTATAAATTTGCATAGAAGTGCCATAAATTCCATATTTATGCTGACAAAATTCATGTGCCTCCAACGCTTCTCAATGTTATTTCATCCCCCATGGCCTTTCTCTATGTGGGGTATTGACATAATTGGAATGATTGAACTAAAGGTGTCGAATGGACATCGCTTTATCTTGGTGGAAATTGACTACTTCACCAAGTGGGTGGAAGCAGTTTCATATGCTAATGTCACTAAACAGGTGGTAGTGCATTTTATCAAGAATAATCTGATATGTCGGTATAGTGTGCCAAGCAGAATGATCACCGACAACGGCTCAAATTTGAATAACAAGATGATGATTGAACTTTGTGAAGAGTTTAAGATTGTCCACGATAATTCATCTCCTTACATGCCAAAGATGAATGGGGTTGTTGAAGCTGCTAATAAGAACATCAAGAAAATCATCCAGAAAATGATTGTTACTTACAAAGATTAGCATGAGATGCTCCCTTTTTCTCTGCACGGGTATCGAACATATGTCCACACTTCAACAAGGGCAACCCCGTTCTCTCTTGTATATGGAATGGAAGCAGTGCTCCCCATTGGGGTTGACATTCCTCCTTACGTGTTATAATGGAAACCAAGTTATCAGAGGTTGAATGGGTCCATAACAGGTTTGACCAGTTTAATTTGATTGAAGAGAAAAGAATGACGAACTTGTGTCATGGTAAGTTATACTAGAAAAGAATGAAGAAAGCTTTTGACAAGAAGTGCAAGCCTCGTGAATTTAGAGAAGGCGACCTCGTGCTCAGAAAGATCGTGTCTTTTAACACTGATTCTAGGGGCAAGTGGACTCCCAATTTTGAAGGCCCATATGTTGTCAAGAAAGCCTTCTCTGGTGGTGCATTAATTCTTGAAACAATGGATGGTGAGGAGTTCCCACGTCCTCTAAATGCTAATGCAGTCAAAAAATACTTCGCCTAGAAAAATAAAAGAACAGCTCGCTAAGACAAAATCCTGAAAGGGCAGCTTAGGAAAAAAGTAGCGTCTCGGTAGGCCGAAAACCCGAAAGGGATGGCTTGGAAAAAATTAGAGACATAAATAGAATAAATGTTCCCGGTAGGTTGAAAACCCGCAAAGGAAATCTAGGCAAAAGGTAGGGATTTCGTAGCAAGTAACTGCATCAGACAAGACTTAATCGTTGAAGCAACAATCTTCTCATATCCTCATTGATCTTCAATTGAAGTCTCTACTCAGAAATTCAAAGTTGCTAGGGAGAATAGTGGTCATTGTATTTCAATGTATCTTTTCCAATGTATATTACCATTTTCCAAACTTTGTAATCATCTATGGAGTCTCGCCATTTGCAGACTACCATTCTATTAATAAAGTTCGAGCTTTTATCCAATTCTTATTTTATTCAGCTTACAAAGACTTCATTTATTATTGATGTTAATTTTAAAAGAAAATAGATTAAATAACAAAAAAAATTTGAAAAGAATTTACAAATCACTTCTTGCTTTAGATTTTGTGACTCAAGGAGAACAAAAATAGTGGCTCTACGAATGGAGGAACTCGAGAAAAAAATTTGGAGGTCTGAATTCCCTCCCAGGCCACTTTTGCTGGTGCGAGTATGATCTTCTTGTGTTTCTATGATAATTGAAGTATGGTGAAGTATTGGGTTTGTGATCCCATTTTCCCCAATCAAGTCTTGGTAGATTCTGATTTCGGGTTTACATGGTATGAAGTCTCTACCCCAGATTCCCTAGTAAGGTCTTCACTCGCATGACGAAAGTCTCTTCCCTCTTGGTGTGCTGAGATGGAACCATTTTCAAAACATCACCCTTTACAGTGCTAGCATCAGACAAGGGTAATGTCTTTTCTAAGAAATGATGAAACAATTGTTAACTCTTTGGGTTTTCTCCGGCCAAGTGCTGGATTTGAGTTAAAATTCCCATATGTTTGATTTCTTGCCGTAACATTTGATTTCTTCAAACCCTGGGTAAGGCTATCCCCGTGAAGTTTCATAATTTCTCCCTAGAGAAGTTGGTGCAATCATCACTCTCAGTATTGAAGAATGTATCTTGGTGCCCCCTCGATGATGTGTTGTTATCCTCCCCAAAAAAGAAAGTACAATATGCCCATTGATGTCTCAATAATGTGGTTTTGTGTTTCCTATAAAGTCAGCATGGCAATCCCCAATAGAAGTACAGATCGTGAAACACTTGCTTTCTCTCCTTTGAAGTCTGTGTGATATTCCTCGGTGAAGCCTGGAGGAAGTTGTTATATCCATATATTTGTATTGGTTTACTGTTATGATTTTTTTCTCTCCCTATAGAGTTAAGCCATGAAATAGGAATTTTTTCCTCAGTTGGTGCTTACTTTCTCATGAAATTTTCATCTTGGATGTTATAATACGATGGGAGAACTGACTTGGTTGTTTTGTGTTTTATCGCATTGTTGCAGATAGAAAGAGTCGCCACCGAATTTTCTTTTATCCAATAAGGAAAGGTTGAAAAGAACAGGAAAGACCTTATAGATATTTTCTTGAGTTCGGGGGGTAGGTTATGAAAAGGTAAGGTGTTAGAACCCTTTTCATCCATAATCATCTATGGGCTCTTAGTTGCTTGCTAGATCACTTTTGAAATTGCTTTGTTTGAAATGCGTTTATGGTGGGTTTTGAAAGTATTTTTGAAAAGCACCTTCGTTTAAGAAAACTTTGTAATGATTCTCATCTCTATAAGAATGCATACAAAGTGTTGGACTTTTTTAAAATATTTCATATTTTTAAAGTGTTTGGTGTGTTTGAAAATATGTTTGTTTTTTGAAGATTGATTGTGAGCAAGAAACTAAGAACGTTCTACCTACTCAAAAGTTTTTTGTTCATTTTTTTCCTTCCTTTGATAGTTCTATATTACCATTTATTAGTAAGTAGCATTATCTTTAGATGTAAAGGGACGGGCATGGGTCATTGTATAGTCATGAATAACGATGTTGTCAGATATCTTAGCATTTCTCTTGAGGGACTAAGATTATTTGAAGGCAACATTTGAAGCGACATTGAGGGACTATGATCTTGTATTTTTTAATTTTTTTGCTAAGATGTCTCACATGCATATCATGACCATTTTCTCAAGGCAACAAGTGAAGTTAACCCTAGAGGTGTAAGTGTGCAAGTGTTTATTTTTCATGCTTGGTTTATCTGGAATTAGGGTTCTCTAAGCATTGATTTTATCTTTCCATACAAACCCTAATTACTAGCATTTATATGAAAGCGGTAAATTGCGGAAAATAAATGTCCTACGCTATTACAACCATTTTGAGGATGGGGTGTACAAATTTACAAATGGGGATTGCAAGAATTTAAACCTAATTATCTATTACAACCATGTTGAAACTTGAATAATGTACAAGAATTGAAAGGAATATAATGTACAAGACATGAACGAAAAGAAAATGAATTTGTTTTGACTTTGTTAAAGAAATATTTTGGCCTATTTAACTAAAAGGAAATTTAATTAAACTAAAGAAAAATTAATATTAAGTTAAAGAAAAGAATATAAATAGGAAAATTTTTTTGGTCTTTTTCATTGTAAGAAGTTAAATAAAAATAAACTAAATAATTTATATATATTTTTAGTGTTTTTTATTAATAAAAATAATTATAATAATAGCAATAATAAAGTAAAGAAAATGAGATAAAGATATAACATTAACGTTAGGGGTTCAGAAAATGGAAATTTCAAGGCCCAGCCAAAGGAGGCCCGGGCGCACTTCCTGCAAACAAAAAAAAGTGAGAAAATTTGGAAAAACTACAAAAGGTCTCGTTGGGGGTCGAACCCAGGACCTTCTACATGGCAAGGCTTTAGCGTGCGCTGTTTGTACCACTAGGGTGGTATGTTTCATTCGTTCATAAGATAACTTCGATTAAATATAAAATTAAGTCATTTCTGAATGTTTGAAATGCCCAGCTTCTTCTTCCTTGCGCGTGCAGGCCATGATAGCTCCATTGTTAAGCTTCTAAAAGCTTCATTTCTCAACCAAATAAAAAAATGTAAACATCAAACCTGCCTAAAATTTGAATACGAATCTGACCACATAATTTTCAAAAGTTATGGGTCGAAGGTTAGCATGAATTTTGTTCAGTTCCAAAATAAGACCTAACTAATCATAGATGAAATTCTCAAAGTATAAGCAATGGTAAACAAAAATATGGACATAGTCCGCTTCCTAGATATGATATCTACATCTTTTCTTCATAGTGTATATACAAATGATGCTTGAATGAAGAGTTCCAAGTTTGAAAAACTTACCTCTTGGAGTGAAAATCAAATGACTTATACACGACTTCCAGAAATGGTTTGATGATGGCATAAACTTTCCTGGACCTCCCGGAAGCTATTCTAATTGTTAGAATGTCTTGTAGCTTGCCCAACTTCTCTAGACAAGTCAAGTTGCAATGGTGGATTTTAAAAATGGTGGATAAGAAAGGAGGAGTTACATAAGTGGTTTAAGGGTTGGGATAGTTCCTACGTGGTGTATGGAAGCTTAGTGAATCGAAAGACAAAAAAAACGCACAAAGGGATTTGTGATTTCTTGTGTAAGGTTAGAATGTGTCATGTTTTATGCTTGTGTGCAGGTTCTGCGTTTTTGAGAGTTTTGGGAGTGTTTTAAGTCTGGTAATCTCCTTTCTTTATGTTTCAAATAATGTCTCTATTTACAGGGAAGAGGTTTGACATCTTGTAGTAACCAGAATCTTGAGATAACATGTTATGGTTTAGTTGAAAATGAAAAAAATCAAGTTGAATGGATTTTCATGGTTCCAAAGTTCAAGTACAAGCATGGCCTGATGTTTGTTAGGTGCAGAAGACTCGATCCATGCTTTTGATATTGCTTGCAATCAGAGATAAAGGTCACAAGGGTCAATGCATTGACATTTTTCATAAAGCTTACTTTTCTAAAATGGAAATGGTAACTTTGTGCGATTAAGAGAACATTGGCTTGGACAATACTTTAAATACTTGGATAAGAGCTTAATTCATTGTGTAAACAATTAATTATGGAGTGAAACACAAGCATTGAGTCCTGCAAAGAAAGACCATGTAGCATGGCCTATGGATTTGATCAATGTTCTTCAAAATTCTTTCTTCAACTTAATTCCTTCTACAAAGATCTTGAATCTCTGTAGAACTTTGATCTTTTTCTTACTCTGGTTTTCGACATGCATCTTGAATCTCTTAACGATGTCGAATACTCCGTCCTTTCGTTTTGATCACATAGATCCATAACTTTCGACCAAACTCATCAATAGACAAAACAATATTTGTTTCCACCAATTGTATGTTCTTCGAATGGACCACATTCATCTGAATGTACCACCTTGAGTATGCAAGATGATCTCATTGGCATAGTCGAAACGAAATAATTTCTGGATTGCTTTCCTACTAAACAAACTTCACATAGTTTTGCAGGCATCTCAAGACTTGGAATACCAGTAACCATATCTTGAGTAATCAGTTGATTAAGTGGTCGAAAGTTCAAATTTCCAAACATCAAATGCCACAACCAACTATCCTTATGGTCGAACAATTTTCAAACATTGAACTTTTGTCGAATTGATCATTGTCTTAAATATCATGTTTTTCGACAACAAAGATTTTAAGACTAAATTGTTCTTGGTGTCGAACAATCTCAAGACTCCATCATTCATGACAACTAAGAATCTCTTTTCAACTACTTGTCCAACACTTAGAAAGTTGCACTTTATTCCATGTACATAGAACACATCTTTAATCATAACTTTTCCTCCATTGCTCATTTGAAAGACTATGTCGCCAGTACCTTCTTGTTGCAATGAACTATTATCAACAAGTTTTTTTGTTAAATTGTAATTCATAGTGTCGAAACTATATGTGTCGAAGGGTTTAGAGGTGGATCGACGCAGGTTGCTCGAAGGAAGTTATTTCCCATACGAAGCTAATGGATTGAAGCAAGCATGAAGATAGACAATATGTAAGCTATCAATTTGTTGAAGAACCCAATAATACATGGTCGAAGCGAGCACATCGAAATAAGGTTCCATTATCTCTGAGAGAAGGTAGCAGATGGGAAGATGAATTTGGAACACTGCAGAACTGAGAATCAGATTGCAGACATCATGACGAAGGGAGTGCAGGTCGAAGTATTTAGAAGAATAAGAACCATGATAAATATAGATTATTTAGACACAGTGAATTATGTGGTATGTTAAATTGTAATTCATAGTGTCAAAACTATGTGTGTCGAAGGGTTTAGATATGGATCGAAGCAGGTTGCTCGAAGGAAGCCATTGCCCAGTCAAAGCTTGTGGATTGAAGCGGGTTGCTCGAAGGAAGCCATTGCTCAGTCGAAGCTTTGGGATCGAAGCAAGCTTGTTCTTCTTTGACTTGTCAAAATCTTCCAACCACTCCTTTCGATTAGTCATGTGGTTCGAACAACCTGAACTAGATTTTGAATTCGACATGTTCATCTGCAACTGCACACATTTTTTTATCTGCATTACCCTTTCGACAGTTTCCTCTTCCTCCATTCGAGGATTCAGAAGTTCCATCTTCGACCTGATGCTTGAGAGCCCAATATGATCCATGGAAACTATATGGGGCATTAAAAGTCCAATTGTACTTGTCCAAAACAAAACCTTAATTTGAGCCATCAGTGTTGAGGAAGTGTCTCGAGCTGGTCAAACTTTATGCAATTTTGAATCATTAGAGATCTTGTGAGAAAATTCCTGAGAAATGAGAGGGCAAATTTTGGGGTACAACATCTGCCCCTGTTCAATTTTCTTAAACTTGAAAAGCGATAATGGCACGTCATCGTTTGTAGCTTGAAGGTAGAAGATGATTGAACACTAGATTGCCCAGAAATTTGCACTCGATTATGTATTAGTTGATTGTGTAGGGAATGAGCTTAAAGATGCAATTTGGAGAGATGATGCAGCTTTGTCAGAGATGGGCTTATAGATGCCATCCAAAGGTGACGGTTGATAGAAATTAGACTAAGTCTAAGATTGACTGTAACTGGGATAAGTATCAGAATAAATCTTTGGTTGATTTAATTCTGAATGACATGCTAGAATATACTTGTGTTAAGCCGTGTCCATAAATGTATTAGAAGGAACCCGTGTGAATCTGCATTTGGAAATACATTAGAAGGAACCCGTGTAAGATTGCTTCAGGATGAGCCTGTGTGAATATGGATTTGGAAATATATGAGAAGGAGACTGTGTAGGGCTGCTTCAAGATGAGTCTGTGTGAAACTTCATCTAGAAATTAGAAGGAACCCGTGTAAGATTGCTTCATGATGAGCCCGTGTGAAGCTGTATTTGGAAATATATGAGAAGGAGCCTGGGTAGGGCTGCTTCGAGGTGAGTCCGTATGAAACTGTATCTGGAAATTATGAGAAGGAACCTGGGTAAGGTTAATTCAAGATGAGCCCGTGTGAAGCTGCATCTGGAAATACATAAGAAGGAGCCTGTGTAGGGCTGCTTTAAGATGAGTCTTCATGAAACTTCTTTGGAAATTTGAAGGAACCCGTGTAAGATGTCTTCATGATGAGCCCATGTGAAGCTGCATTTGATAATATATGAGAAGGAGCTTGTGTAGGGCTGCTTCAGGATGAGTCTGTGTGAAACTTCATCTGGAAATTAGAAGGAACCCGCGTAAGATTGCTTAATGATGAGCCAGTGTGAAGCTGCATTTGGTCGCATAAATAGTTGTTTTGTCTTGTTTCAAGAACTAATCTTGAACCTGTTTAAAATTGTTGATGATAATTATCTGTTGATTGATATTTCCTGAAAAGGTAAAGAGTTAACCGTATGCAATGTCATGATATATGAAATGCATTGTGTAATGGTGTTCTCAAAATAAATGAGATTGTGCTATATGCGTTTGGTATGCATGTGTCGTGATGTATGAACGTGAAATGTTATTGAAGTACATCATTGACCGGGAAAAAAAATCCTTGACAAATGTTGGTGAGCCTTGGGAAATTAAATCTCGGACTGCTGCTGGGGATGAAGAGTATGCACCTCTTCAGACCTTGTTTTAGAATGTTTTCGCTGGGGATTCCTATTCTGTTGTTTGAGGAGAACTCTACTGGGGAATGTTGACATTGCTTGAAGGAAACTCTATGGAGAGTGTTGATTTCTTCTTGAGGGAAAGAGTTCAGGAGTTCTAGTCGTTCGTTGCTCTACTGGGGAATTGCCTCTTGAAAGTTAGTTGTTATCTGGTCGGATTCCAGGTTTCACACCAACTTGCCGGGGATAAGGAAGTTCATTGTTATCTGGTAGGATCTCAGGCTTTACAACAACTCACTGGGGATAGTGGCAAACTCTACTGGGGAAGAGGAGCTTTTAAACTACTATCTGGTCGGGTCCGGCTTTGTAGTAATTGGAGAAGTTAAACTACTATCTGGTCAGGTCCAGGTTTCAGCAATGACTTGAGGATGTTAAACTGCTATCTGGTCGGGTCCAGGCTTCAATAAATAAGAATTGAGATTTACAATTATCTGGTCGGGTCCAGATTTTAGAGTAGGATGACGTTGAAATATTTTTTGGCAGGGTCTAGGCTTCGTAGCAACTTTTGGGGATAACACTGACTTTGTTGATGACTTCACTGGGGATTAGGGGTTGTGGTCCCTTAATTTGTAATAGTCTGAGAAGCAAAATTAAGCTGAGGAATCTATAGTTTGTTGGGGAAATAAACCCTACTGAAGAGAACATTTGAAAATCTATTAGGGAGGTGTCTCTTTGGAAGAACTCCTCGAGGATTCTTCTTAAGACCAACCCAGTTGGGGATAGGTTTTATGGAGACTGAAACTCTGGCTGGGGATTGCATGGATCCAACTTTATGGGTATATCCATGAATTTGGCCTTGTGGGGTTTGTACCCTTATCTGTGAATATTATTCTATGGGGATAACCATATAGAGGTGGCTCTGGCGACTTCAATGGGATCACCTTATGAAAGGGACTTTATGGGGATTTGTCGCTGTCCATAGTAGTAAGTGTTGTAGCGTTGCCAGAAAATGTGTGCTTGGTCGTAAATGACCCTTTTACTAGAATTCAAGTTCAATGCCCCAAGTGATTCGGATGCAGACCTGCCCCTGTTATTCAGCACTTCTTGAGAGATTTCTTGGAATATCGACTTGATTGCCCCAGATGAGTTGGACAGTAACCTGTCATTCCCCCTTTATTATGGGAGATTTTTCATTGGAAGCGTCTTCCAATTTTGAAGTGGTTCTGTTTCTTCGGAGAGTATTCGTTCATTGGATGTTCTCCGTGCGAATTTATCTGTTGTCAAACAAATAGCCATATGCAAACAGCGGTATTCAAACAATGCAAAGTTTATGTTTGTCTTGAAATTTTGAAAACGTATTTTTAGCAAATAAAATAAATTTTTAAGAATATGAATTCCACTCAGGATTTACAGCAAGCCTTATAGGAGTCCATATGCCTTTTGCACCAATATGATTTCGAACTAACCCATGCTTCAATTAGGACTTTTAAAGGGTTGTAACGTGTCCTGGTTCACGGTTTAAGAAACAAAGGATAAGGCTCAAAGTGTATTTGAACCGAACCCGCTCTTAGTGATGTTCTTCGGCCCTATACTCAGTTAATTGTGCGCTTTGAATTCCAACTGAGTCTGGAATGACGTTTTGGTGATTGTTCAGACAAGTTAAGTTTGTTGGAGAAGGAAGTCATTTTGCAACATTCTTCTGTTGTTGAGGATTTGTAGCGACCTCCTTTTTTTATTTATTGTCCCTATTTTTTGCCTGACTATTTTGAGATTATAGTCAGCGAGATGCCCCATTTTTTCTTAAGTCTCCTTCATAGTTTTTGACTCAGTGGGCTTTTCTTTTGAGAGATAACGACTACCTATTTTATACGGAACCATTGTCATCTTTTGATTCAGAAGGATGTTTTTGATGTCATTCGTTGTGTATGAAGTGAAAGCTTGTGATTGAACACGCATTTGAATTAACTGAGAAACTAACCCTATCCCAGGTTTTGATTAAAGGTTTCAATTTGTGTGAAAAAGAAAACTCCTACTTCTTTGGCTCAAAGGGGTTGACTAGCGATCATATTCCTTATAACTCCAGTGTTTATGGAATTGAAAGAACGCCTATACAACGTTAGCAAGGTCTGTCCAAAATCATATTGTATGAGATTATGGTATTGTTTTCGTCATCCTCCCTCTAAAGGCTTACAACTTTTAACGAGAGTCGAATGTCACAAAAAGGGAATAAAAAATATAGTGAAAACAAATGGATTAGTTCAAGACAAACATATGCAATGCATTAATGAAAACAAAGTTTGATATAATGGATAAGTGTTCAAACAAACAATAGAAATTACAATTGAAAATTCAAAATGAACTAGACCCTCTCAATGATTTGGCATGGGAGCAGTGATCATGTTGGGGGTCTTAGGAAGACCGAATTCAATCTACTTGGCGTCAATCATGTTTTGAATCTTGTATTTCGATGCCCAACAATCGTTAGTATTATGCTCATGACTTCTGAAATGATAGGCGCATATTGCATCGGGGTTGTAGTTAGGAGAAGAAGTTTTGGGGTTTGGATGAGGTCCTATTAACGTAATCAGATTCATACTCAACATGTGTTGCAAAGCTTGAGACAGTGGCATGTTAATTTTGGTAAACTGTCTTTTGGGCTCGTCCTGCCTTTGCTGATTTCCCCGCCATTGTTGTCACACTGATGTAGGACTAGAGATCAAGACTGCCCCCACAGATTGGTCGTCGTTTCTCTTGTTACGACCCTTCTGGCCGTACACAATATTGGACTATCTCTTCCTATTGTACGGCTTCTTATGAGTATCGGAAGATGCAGCCACTTGGATCTTTTCGCTTCTAATTCTGTTTTTGACTCTGTAGTTGTTTAGTTATTGGCTTGCATTTTTGGTAAATCCCAAGTGTGTGTGTGAATGTCATGACTGATGTCATAACATTCTAGTTTAGTTTGTACTGATTCATTAGGTACCTTTGCAGAAAAATATTGTCATACAGGTATTGATGTTTATAAGTGTGTATCTGAGCATTTTGCAAAATGATCACATTTTCCTAAATCAGTAGACAGGTTTTTCAGATGTCATAACAGATGTTAAGATATCCTGTTCTGAACTAACAGGTTTGCAGTTTGGTTAATTCTGAGTTTTTTCAGGAAAATGACTCAGTCTTTCCAGAACAGAATCCTGCGTTTTCTTTGAGTTAACCTAGCTCAATCCTAACCTGGTTGATAAAGTCCTGTGACCTAGTCTTAAGGTCAAATGGAATTAACCCTAGTTTTTTGTGGAAACCCTAACTGAAGATGCAGCTGCTATATATTCAACAGAGCTGCTGTTTTGCAAGTAATCCCTTTTTTGGTCAGAAGATCATTTGTAAACTGTATAGGTTTAATTATTGTACTTCAAGCAATTATCATTGTGATAAGTGACTTGGAATAGGTTTTTAATTGTAAGGGTTGTGTAGAACTCAAAGCTTTGAAGCAAGAGTGTTTGTATGTTTCTTGACTAAAGCTGTGAAGCAGAGTCAAGTTAGATGTGTGTATCACTTAAAGCTGTGAAGCAAGAGTGGTTGTGTTGCTTGATTAAAAAGCTGTGAAGCTTAATCAAGTGTATGTTTTTGAAGAGTGTCTTCATCAATTCATTAGTCAAATTGTTTTATGTATCACTGCTGTGATTGAGGGGGAGTGAGTAGGAACTCAGGTTTAAGTTGTACTTAGATTGAAATTGCATTGGGTAGGTCTTAAGTGAAGGAGATAAACTGGTTGGTTTATTCCTGAATTAACATCTCTTATAGTGGATTTCCTCCCTGGCTTGGTAGCCCCCAGAGTAGGTGTTGTTGCACACTGAACTGGGTAAACAATTGACTGTGTTCTTTACTGTTTTTGTATTTACTGTCTTATAGAAAGTCAGATACGGTGTCATAACATTAAAGTGACATATAGTATCTGCAGCCAGAATTTCAATTGGCATCGGAGCAGGCACCCTGCCTATATTACTGGGTGAGATCTAGGGATATCACTTTCTGGCACTATGGACAAAGAAGGAGTTTTTGGAAATAGACCACCCATTCTGGATGGAACTGATTATGACTACTGGAAACCTCGTATGATTGCCTTCTTAAAATCTCTGGAGAAAAAGGCTTGGAGAGCTGCTGACAAAGGATGGATCCATCCCACCATAACTGAGAAAGACGGGAAAATCAGTCTGAAGCCTGAGGAAGATTGGAGTAAAGAAGATGATGAGTTAGCCCTGGGAAATTCCAAAGCTTTAAATGCCTTGTTCAATGGAATTGATAGAAACATTTTCAGACTTGTTCATCAATATGAACTGGCCAAGGAAGTTTGGGACACTCTCAAAACTACTCATGAGGGCATTTCCAAAGTAAAAATGTCAAGGCTTCAGATGTTGACTACCAAGTTTGAGAATCTAAAAATGATGGAAGATGAAACCATTCATGAGTTTCACATGAACATCTTGGAGATTGCCAACACCTCAGGAGCACTGGGAGAAAAGATGTCAGAAGAAAAACTGGTGAGAAAGATTCTCAGATCCTTGCCTAAAAGATTTGCAATGAAGGTAACTGCCATAGAGGAAGCCCAGGACATCAGCAAGTTGAAAGTGGATGAACTTGTTGGGTCTCTTTAGACTTTTGAGATGGGGATCACTGATAATGGTGACAAGAAGAACAAGAGAATAGCACTTGTGTCCAACACTGATGTTGAAGAAAATATTTCAGAAGCTATAGCCATGCTTGGAAGACAGTTCAACAAACTCATCAAAAGAATAGATCCAAAGTCAAGGTCTAATGTTCATAACATTCCCTCTGACATTGACAGTTCCAGTAGAAGACCAAGGTCAGAAGAGAAGGGAAATCAAGGCAGAGGAATTCAATGCCATGGTTGTGAAGGATATGGGCATATTCGAGCTGAATGTCCTACCTTTCTTAAGAAACAAAAGAAAGGAATGACTGTTACTTGGTCTGACTGTGATTCAGAAAGTAATTCTGAAGAAGAATCTGCCAAACTAGTTACTGCTTTAACTGGTGTTTGTACCTCTGAAAGTGACATCAGTGATGAAGAGGTGACTTTTGAAGAACTGGCTGATACTTACAAGAAATTGTGTATCAGAAGTACTGAAGTCTGTGTGCAGAATGAGAAACAATCAAAACTCATCATAAAGCTGGAGGCTAAAAAAAGGGCAAACCTTGAAACTATAAGTCATCTAGAAGGAGAAGTTCAATTGCTGAACTCACAACTGAATCAAATGACCAAATCTGTCAAGATGCTGACAAATGGAACAGACAAATTGGAAGAGATCCTTCAGGTTGGACAAAATGTGGGAAATAAATCTGGACTAGGATTTATGGAAGCAAAGAAATCTGGTACTGATAAGCAAATGTCAAAACAGATGTCTCAACACAACTCTCAACACCAGGAACAGAGACATATGAAGAAAAGGTACCAAAGATGGAGATGTCATCATTGTGGGAGATATGGCCACATAAAGCCCTTCTGCTTCAGATTGCATGGATACCCTAATCAGAACTCAGGTGTCAAACCTAAGTCTAAAAAGGTACCACATGCTCCTAAATGGAAGAAAAAGGCTACTGCCCTGATAGCCCACACTTCCCTGAGGGTCTCTGAAAAGGAAGACTGGTACTTTGACAGTGGATGTTCCAGACACATGACTGGAATCAAGAACCTCCTCAATAATGTTAAGCCTCACACCACCAGTTTTGTGACCTTTGGAGATGGTGCTAAAGGTGAAATCAAAGGAGTTGGTGATTTGGACTGCCCTGGAGTTCCAAGTCTGAATGAAGTACTGCTGGTAAAAGGGCTGACTGCTAATCTCATTAGTATCAGTCAATTGTGTGATCTAGGATTCAAGGTCAATTTCTCAAAATCTGAATGTCTTGTAATCAATGACAAACAAGAAATAGTAATGAAAGGAGTCAGATCTAAAGACAACTGTTACTTGTGGGAGCCTGAGAACACTAATTTCTAATCTGTGTGTTCCATTGCAAAAGAAGAAAAAGAGGTGAAACTGTGGCACCAAAAACTTGGCCATCTTCATCTAAGAGGTATGAAGAGGATTATCTCCTTGGAGGCAGTCAGAGGGATTCCAAGACTGCAAATTGATGAAGAAAGAGTTTGTGGTGAATGTCAGGTTGGTAAGCAGACTAGGATGTCACATCCAAAGTCAAGACATCTGACCACCTCTAAGGTTCTAGAACTTCTTCATATGGATCTGATGGGACCAATGCAAGTAGAGAGTCTTGGTGGAAAAAGATATGCCTATGTGGTTGAGGATGATTTTTCCAGATTCACCTGGATTAATTTCATTAGGGAAAAATCTGATGTATTTGAAGTTTTTAAAGAATTGTGCAAAAGAATTCAAAGAGAAAAGGAATGGTGTATTGTCAGAATCAGAAGTGATCATGGCAAGGAATTTGAAAACAACAAGTTTGATGATTTCTGTTCTTCAGAAGGAATTAGCCATGAATTTTCTTCTCCTATAACACCTTAGCAAAATGGAGTTGTGGAAAGAAAAAACAAGACCATACAGGAATCTGCCAGAGCAATGTTACATGCCAAAAGACTTCCTATGTATTTTTGGGCTGAAGCTATGAATACAGTCTGCTATGTTCATAACAGGGTCACCTTGAGAAAGGGAACCTCATCCACCATATATGAACTCTGGAAAGGAAGAAAACCAACTGTGAAGTACTTCCATGTGTTTGGCAGCAAATGCTATATTCTGGCTGATCGTGAACAAAGAAGAAAACTGGACCCTAAAAGTGATGAAGGCATATTTCTAGGATACTCCTCAAACAGCAGAGCTTATAGAGTATTCAATTCCAGAACCAAAGCCATGATGGAATCAATAAATGTTATAATTGATGATTATCATGAAGAAATATATGTTCCTTGTACTGTTGAGACATTCTTTGAGACTTCAACCCAACAGAATGATCTACCCAACTCCACCACAACAGAATCTGAATCAAAGGAAGCTAGCAAGATCCCTTCCATCAGAATTCAGAAGGATCATCCAAAAGAGCTCATCATAGGAGATCCCAACAGTGGAGTCATTACAAGATCTAGAGAAATCATCTCAAACTCTTGTTTTGTGTCCAAAATGGAACCAAGAAATGTCAAGGAAGCTTTAACTGATGAATACTGGATTGGTGCAATGCAAGATGAACTGAACCAATTCAAGCAACATGAAGTTTGGGAACTGGTTCCTAGACCTGAAGGAACTAATATCATTGGGACAAAATGGATTTTCAAGAACAAGTCAGATGCTGAAGGAGTTGTCACCAGAAATAAGGCAAGACTTGTTGCTCAAGGATACACCCAGGTTGAAGGGGTTGATTTTGATTAAACCTTTGCACCTGTAGCCAGGCTGGAATCAATCAGACTCCTATTGTCAATTGCTTGTCTTCTGAAGTTCAAGTTATTTCAGATGGATGTGAAAAGTGCCTTTCTAAATGGGTACTTAAATGAGGAAGCTTATGTGGAACAACCTAAAGGCTTTGTGGATCCAACCCACCCTGATCATGTCTACAAATTGAGAAAAGCTCTATATGGCCTGAAACAAGCTCCTAGAGCATGGTATGACAGGTTAACAAAGTTTCTCTCAGACAAAGGCTACAGAAAAGGAGGCTTGGACAAAACTCTCTTTGTCAAAACTGAAGGAGGGAAGTTGATGGTTGCCCAAATATATGTTGATGACATAGTGTTTGGAGGAATGTCAGAACATATGGTTAAACACTTTGCTGACCAGATGCAGGCTGAATTCGAAATGAGTCTCATGGGAGAACTAACTTATTTTCTTGGACTGCAAGTCTCACAGATGGAGGACTCAATCTTCTTATCTCAAAGCAAGTATGATAAGAACATTGTAAAGAAGTTTGGTATGGAGAATGCAAGTCACAAAAGGACTCCTGCTCCTACTCATCTAAAGCTTTCCAAAGATTCAAGTGGGGTTAAGGTGGATCAAAGTCTGTACAGAAGCATGATAGGAAGCTTGTTGTACTTAACTGCCAGCAGACCTGATATTGCCTTTGCAGTTGGAGTTTGTGCAAGATACCAAGCTGATCCCAAAGTCAGTCATATCAATCAAGTGAAGAGAATTTTTAAGTATGTGAGTGGAACTTACAACTATGGGTTGATGTATTCTCATGGCTGTGAACCAGCTCTGACTGGCTACTGTGATGCTGATTGGGCTGGTAGTGCTGATGATAGAAAAAGCACCTCTGGAGGATGTTTCTTCTTGGGAAATAATCTGGTTTCCTGGTTCAGCAAGAAACAGAATTGTGTGTCTCTTTCTACTGTTGAAGCTGAATACATTGCAGCTGGTAGTAGCTACTCTCAAATGATCTGGATGAAACAGATGCTTACTGAGTATAATGTCACACAAGATGTTATGACATTGTACTGTGACAATCTGAGTACAATCAACATTTCCAAGAATCCCATTCAGCATAGTAGGACCAAACATATTGACATACGACATCACTTTATCAGAGACCTTGTAGAAGAGAAGACAATCAAATTGGAACATGTTGCCACTGAGCTACAGCTGGCTGACATTTTTACCAAGGCTCTTGATGCAAATCAATTTGAAAACTTGAGGGGTAAGTTGGGTATTTGCCAACATGAGGAATTGTAGCAATTAATTTTGCTTAAAACAAGGATTAAAGGAGTTATGCTTGTTCTGATTGGGTTAAAATTATATTTTCCCATTTCCTTCAATTCTTTTAAGAAGTTGAATAGACACTCCTTTTCTTCCTTCCCCTCTCGTCTCCTCATCAAAACCCAGTCTCTCAATCAGAATTTTCTCTTCAGTTGCTGTTGGTCCTCTAAGACTGTCAAAATGTCTCAAACACCATCATCATCCAATACGACTATTTCAACCTCTTCCTATGATCAAGATTCTAGGACAATCTCTTCTTGTCTGGACTCTGAAGTCCTGGAGATCTCTTCTCGTAGAAAAGTGGGAACTAACCCCACCAAGGTCAAAGAGTTGAGAACAAGACATGTAGGAAAGTCCCAAGCTTCTGCCTCTGGTAATCCATCTCATCCTTCTTCTTCAGTTCCCCCTGAAATTGCAAATAAGGAAGGGTCAGCCTATGTTAATCAAGCAATAGCTAAAATTGTTTCAAGAATTCTGAACGAGAACCACTCAGTTCCTGGCATTTCTGTTCCTTTGAATCAAGAAAGTTCAAATGCTGAAAAAAATCCAGATGTCTCTAAGGATGTTGAGACATCAGACAAAGAGAAGAATGCTAACATTGCTCACAAGAAAAGGAAGAAGCCCGAATCCTCTGAGTCTGATGACAGTACTTGAAGGTTGGTTGCTGTTTGGTGGTGTTGCTGATTGGTGGTGGTGATACCTGGTGGAGTTTGGAAGTGTGTTCAGTTTTTTCTGCTGCTGCTCTTATTACTTTTTTTGGATAACTGTATAATCTTTATGAACATGTATCTTTGGCCCATTTGTGGCTAAAGAGGGGGAGAATATTTTGGTACTTACTTAATTGGTACTTACTTAATTAGACATTCTATTTTTCTGCAGTCATTTCTTTCTGTTGCTATCTATCTCTGATTACTTAGGGTCTTTAGCCAAAAATCTGCCAAAGGGGGAGTTTATAGTTGTTTAGTTATTGGCTTGCATTTTTGGTAAATCCCAAGTGTGTGTGTGAATGTCATGACTGATGTCATAACATTCTAATTTAGTTTGTACTGATTCATTAGGTACCTTTGCAGAAAAATATTGTCATACAGGTATTGATGTTTATAAGTGTGTATCTGATCATTTTGCAAAATGATCACATTTTCCTAAATCAGTAGACAGGTTTTTCAGATGTCATAACAGATGTTAAGACATCCTGTTCTGAACTAACAGGTTTGCAGTTTGGTTAATTCTGAGTTTTTTCAGGAAAATGACTCAGTCTTTCCAGAACAGAATCCTGTGTTTTCTTTGGGTTAACCTAGCTCAACCCTAACCTGGTTGATAAAGTCCGGTGACCTAGTCTTAAGGTCAAATGGAATTAACCCTAGCTTTTTGTGGAAACCCTAACTGAAGATGCAGCTGCTATATATTCAACAGAGCTGCTGTTTTGCAAGTAATCCCTTTTTTGGTCAGAAGATCATTTGTAAACTGTATAGGTTTAATTATTGTACTTCAAGCAATTATCATTGTGATAAGTGACTTGGAATAGTTTTTTAATTGTAAGGGTTGTGTAGCACTCAAAGCTTTGAAGCAAGAGTGTTTGTATGTTTCTTGACTAAAGCTGTGAAGCAGAGTCAAGTTAGATGTGTGTATCACTCAAAGCTGTGAAGCAAGAGTGGTTGTGTTGCTTGATTAAAAAGATGTGAAGCTTAATCAAGTGTATGTTTTTAAAGAGTGTCTTCATCAATTCATTAGTCAAATTGTTTTATGTATCACTGCTGTGATTGAGGGGGAGTGAGTAGGAACTCAGGTTTAAGTTGTACTTAGATTGAAATTGCATTGGGTAGGTCTTAAGTGAAGGAGATAAACTGGTTGGTTTATTCCTGAATTAACATCTCTTATAGTGGATTTCCTCCCTGGCTTGGTAGCCCCCATAGTAGGTGTTTTTGCACACTGAACTGGGTAAACAATTGACTGTGTTCTTTACTGTTTTTGTATTTACTGTCTTATAGAAAGTCAGATACGGTGTCATAACATTAAAGTGACATTGAGTATCTGTAGCCAGAATTTCAGACTCGTTCCTCAGTTAGAATCAGCTCGGTGAACCCAACTGAGGAGCTTCTGATTAGGTGATTGAAGAAAGGTCCTGTCAAAGTTCCCATAAAGATATCAATCAACTCCCTATTAGTTAAGTGTGGCTTCACCCTGCTAGCTAGGTCTCTCCATTTTTGGGCGTATTATTTGAAGCCCTCGTTGGAACCCATGGTCATATTCTACAACTGCACACGAGTTGGTGCAAGATCAGCGTTGTATTGGTACTGCTTATAGAAAGCAGCATCCAGATCCTCCCAAGTGTGGATATTGGTCCCTTCCAATTGGTAAAACCACTCCAACTGCGTCCCAGATAGACTCTCTTGGAAAAAGTGAACCCATAACTTCTGATCAGCGGTGTGTGGCTGAATCTTGCAGACATAAGATCTCAGATGCATCTTAGGACAAGAGACCCCGTCATACTTGTCAAAGATATGGATCTTGAATTTATGGGGAATGACCACTCCCGAAATCAAACCCAAGTCTCCAAAGTCCAAGCCAGGCACAACTTGGATCTCCATAGCCTTTAGTCTATCTTCAAGTTGTCTATATTTTTCATCCGTAGATGGATACTGCTCCTCAGAATAGTCTTCATCCTTAGTATCTTGGTTATGCCTAGCTCTAGTGCTTCTATCTTCCTCTTCTTGATTGTCTATTTCTTCAGAAGAAGCATCTTCTTTTTGAGCTAGTTGAACAGGCCCCTTGAACGTTCTTCCTATGTTGAAGATGACAGCCTTCTTCTTAGTCTTCTTCTTGCACCCTTTGGTGAAGAGTGATTCCATATCTTCCCGCCCCTTGGCTAAGTTCAGGAAAATTTGTTGGAACTGGGCATCGGAGCTTGGAGATCTTTAACTGTTTGCTCTAGAGCCATTTTCTTACTGAAATAAACAGCGAGAAAAATGAGAAACCTGTCTTGAGAACACCTGTTATGTAATAACATGCATGATACATAAAAATGAAATGTCGTATTGTTGAATGTCCTTCCACAAGAATCAAGCTCACCATGTCGAGTGGGTCATAGCCCTTGACTCTTTTTACCGTGCTTTGGTCTTTGACAACATTTGGTTAGAGGAGAATAAATCCTCTTGCCCCTTGATAGACGTCTGGTTTATCATGACCCTGCATCATAGGCCTTTGAGATCCTTGAAATGGTTATTGAAAATGCTATGGTATGATGTCATGATGTTATGTGCAAGTAATCATACACAAGAAAAGCAAACAACTCCTTAGGTTTAGGCTTGCATGAGGTTCATAGGTAAGTACCCTCTTGAAGTTTAGTTGGTTCAACCTGTCCTACAAAGTAAATGGGTTCTAGGGAATCTCAATATCATTGATCTTTCTTAATTGGGCATTGTTTTAGCACAATCAATCTTTTCTTGTAGACAAAATATCCCAAAAGTCCAATCTCAATGAGCGTAGTATCGAGTATCAACCAATTTTCAGCTTTCCACCAAAACCGACTATCTCACTACTTCCTAATGGCCATGTTGTTCAATTAGAGGTTCTAAGGTCTGTTAGTGCTTCATGACATCACTTAGTGGCCCCTTATTCTCCTTAATTCGCCATAAGGGATACCGGTAACTACAAATATGTCACATTAACATAGCTATTGTCTCAACCATATCGGTCTATGCCCTACAGTTTCCACAATCTTTGCTATTTACATAATGGTGTTCCCAGATCTGGGTAGAGGATCAATACAAACCCAAACAAGGACCCATAAAAATGTAAAGCAAACAAATCAAACAATGAAAGCAAGTAAATATGATCTAGCTCTAAGGTAACCCCACTTTTAAAGTCTTCCAAAGCATAGTCGCCAGTTCTATAATACGGTGGGAGAACTGACTTTGTTGTTTTGTGTTTTATCGCAATTGTTGCGGATAGAAAGAGTAGCCACTGACTTTTCTTTTATCCAATAAGGAAAGGGTGAAAAGAACAGGAAACACCTTTGAGATGTTTTCTTGAGTTTGTGGGGTAGGTTATGAAAAGGGAAGGTGTTAGCACGCTTTTCATACATAGTTATATATTGGCTCTTAGTTGCTTGGTAGATCACTTTTGAAATTGCTTTGTTTGAAATGCATTTGTGGCGGGTTTTGAAAGTATCTTTGAAAAGCGCCTTCATTTAGGAAAACTTTATAATGATTCTCGTCTCTATAAGAATGCATACAAAGTGTTGGACTTTTTGAAAATATTTCATATTTTTAAAGTGTTTGGTGTGTTTGAAAAGATGTTTGTTTTTTGAAGATGGATTGTGAGCAAGTAACTAAGAATGTTCTACCTACTCAAAAGTCTTTTGTTCATTTTTTCTTTCATTTGATATTGCTATCTTACCATTGATTGGTACGAAGACTTATCTTTGGATGTAAAGGGACGGGCATGGGTCATCGCATAGTCATGAATATCAATGTTGTGAGACATCTAAGCATTTCTCTTGAGGGACTAATATGATTTGTAAGGTAACATTTGAAGCGTCATAGAGGGACTATGATCTTGTATTTTTTATTGTTTTCGCTAAGATGTCTCACATGCATATCATGACCATTTTCTCAAGCCAACAAGTGGAGTTAACCCTAGAGGTGTAAGTGTGCAAGTGTTTATTTTTTCATGTTTAGTTTATCTTGAATTAGGGTTCTCTAAGCATTGATTTTATCTTTCCATACAAACCCTAATTACTAGAATTTATATGAAAGCGGTAAATTGCGGAAAATAAATGTCCTATGCTATTACAACCATTTTGGGGATGGGATGTACAAATTTACAAATGGGGATTGCAAGAATTTAAACCTAATTATCTATTACAACCATATTGAAACTTGAATAATGTACAAGAATTGAAAGGAATATAATGTACAAGACATGAATGAAAAGAAAATGAATTTGTTTTGACTTTGTTAATAAAAAAAGATTTTGGCCTATTTATCTAAAAGGAAATTTAATTAAACTAAAGAAAAATTAATATTAAGTTAAAGAAAATAAAATAAATAGAAAAATGTTTTTGGTCTTTTTCATTGTAAGAAGTTAAAGAAAAACAAACTAAATAATTTAAATATATTTTTGTTGTTTTTGATTAATAAAAATAATTATAATAATAGCAATAATAAAGTAAAGAAAATGAGATAAAGATATAACAATAACGTCAGGGGGTTCAGAAAATGGAAATGTCAAGGCCCAGCCAATGGAGGCCCAGGCGCGCTTCCTACAAACAAAAAAAAGTGAGAAAATTTGGAAAAATGACAAAAGGTCTCGCTGGGGCTCGAACCCATGACCTTGTACATGGAAAGGCTTTAGCGCGTGTTATTTGTACCACTGGAGTGGTATGTTTCATTCGTTCATAAGATAAATTCGATTAAATATAAAATGAACTCGTTTCTGAATGTTTGAAACGCCCAGCTTCTTCCTTGCGCGCGCAGGCCGTGATAGCTCAATTGTTAAGCTTCTAAAAGCTTCATTTCTCAACCAAATCAAAAAAATGTAAACATCAAACCTGCCTAAAATTTGAATACGAATCTAACCACATAATTTTCAAAAGTTATAGGTTGAAGGTTAACATGAATTTGGTTCAGTACCAAAATTAAGACCTAACTGATCATAGGTGAAATTCTCAAAGTATAAGCAATGATAATCAAAACTATGGACATAGTCAGCTTCCTATACATGATATCTACATCTTTTCTTCACAATGTATATACAAATGATGCTTGAATAAAGAGTTCCAAGTTTGAAAAACTTACCTCTTGGAGTGAAAATCGAATGACTTATACACGACTTCCAGAAATGGTTTGATGATGGATTAAGCTTGCCTGGACCTCCCTGAAGCTATTCCAATTGTTAGAATGTCTTGTAGCTTGCTCAAATGCTCTGGACAAGTCAAGCTCCAATGGTCGATTTTTAAAATTGTGGATGAGGAAGGAGGAGTTACAGGAGTGGTTTAAGGGCTGGATAGTTCCTACGTGGTGTATGAAAGATTAGTGAATCCAAAGGGAAAAAACGCACAAAGGGATTTAAGATATTGTGTGTAAAGTTATAATGTGCCAAGTTTTGTGCTTGTGTGCAGGTTCTGAGTTTTAATGAGTTTTGGGAGTGTTATAAGGATGGTAATATCCTTTCTTTATGTTGCAAATAATGTCTCTATTTATAGGGAAGAGGTTTGACATCTTATAGTAACCGGAATCTTGAGATAACATGTTATGGTTTAGTTGAAAATGAAAAAAACAAGTTGAATGGATTTTCATGGTTCCAAAGTTCAGGTACAAACATGGCCTGGTGTTTGTTGGGTGTAGAAGACTAGATCCGTGCTTTTGATATTGCTTGTAATTAGAGATAAAGGTCACAAGGCTCAACGCGTTGACATTTTTCATAAAGCTTGCTTTTCAAAAATGGAAATGGTAACTTTGTGCCATTAAGGGAAAATTGGTTTGGAAAATACATTAAATACTTGGATAAGAGATTAATTCGTTGCGTAAACAATTAATTAAGGACTAAAACACAAGCATTGAGGCCTGAAGAGAAAGATCATGTAGCATGGCCTATGGATTTGATCAATGTTCTTCAAAATTTTGTCTTAAACTTGATTCCTTCTACAAAGATCTTGAATCTATGTAGAACTTTGATCTTTTTCTTACTCTGGCTTGCGACAACCATCTTGAATCTCTTAACAATGTCGAATACTCTGTCCTTTCATTTTGATCACATAGATCCACAACTTTCGACCAAACTCATCAACAGACAAAACAATATTTGTTTCCACCAATTTTATGTTCTTTGAATGGACCACATTCATCTGAATGTACCACCTTTAGTATGCAATATGATCTCATTGGCATATTCAAAATGAAAGAATTTATGGATTGCTTTCCTACTAAACAAACTTCATAATGTTTTTTCAGCCATCTCAAGACTTGGAATACCAGTAACCATATCTTAAGTAATCAGTTGATTAAGTGGTCGAAAGTTAAATTTTCCAAACTTCAAATGCCACAACCAACTATCCTTGTGGTCGAACAGTTTTGAAACATTGAACTTCTATCAAATTGATCATTGTATTAAATGTCCTGTTTTGGACAACGGATATATTAAGACTAAATTGTTCTTAGTGTCGAACAATCTCAAAACTCCATCTTTCATGACAATTGAGAAACTCTTTTCGACTAGTTGTCCAACACTTTGCAAGTTGCACTTTAATCCAGGTACATAGAGAACATCTTTAATCATAACTTTTCCTCCATTTCTCATTTGCAAGTCTATGTCGCCAGTACCTTCTTCTTGCAATGAACTATTATCAACAATATTTTTTGTTAAATTGTAATTCATAGTGTCGAAACTATGTGTGTCGAAGGGTTTAGAGGTGGATCGAAACAGGTTGCTTGAAGGAAGCCATTGCCCAGTCGAAGCTTGTGGATCAAAGCAAGCATTAAGATAGACAACATGCCAGCTATCAATTTGGTGAAGAACCCAATAGTACATGGTCGAAGCAAGCACATTGAAATGAGGTTCCATGATCTCCAAGAGCAGATAGAAGATGGGAAGATGAATTTGGAACACTGTAGAACTGAGAATCAGATTGCAGACATCATGACGAAGGGAGTGCAGGTCGAAGTATTCAGAAGACTAAGAACCATGATGAATATAGATTGTTTAGACACAATGAATTAAGTGGTGTGTTAAATTGTAATTTATAGTGTCGAAACTATGTGTGTCAAAGGGTTTAGAGGTGGATCGAAGCAGGTTGCTCGAAGGAAGCCATTGCCCAGTCGAAGCTTAGGGATCGAAGCAGGTTGCTCGAAGGAAGCCATTTCCCAATCGAGGCTTGGGGATCGAAGCAAGCTTGCTCTTCTTTGACTTGTCAAAATCTTCCAACCACTCCTTTCAATCAGTCATGTGGTTCGAACATCCTGAACCAGATTTTGAATTTGACATGGTCATCTGCAACTGCACACCTTTTTTATCTACTTTGACCTTTCGACAGTTTCCTCTTCCTCCTTTTGAGGATTCAGAATTTCCATCTTCGGCCTGATGCTTGAGAGCCCAATATGATCCATTGAAACTATATGGGGAATTAAAAGTCCAATTGTAATTGTCCAAACCCAAAACCTTAATTTGAGCCTCCACTATTGAGGAAGTGTCTTGAGCTGATCAAACCTTATGCAATTTTGAACCAATAGAGATCTTGTGATAAAAATCTTGAGAAATGAGAGGGAAAATATTTTGGTACAATATGTGTGATTTAGCTGAGTATCGATTGTACTCAAATTGGTTTTGACTGGTTGTCCCCAATGTTATTCGTTTGTTTTGTCAGCATATACATGATGACATTCATACATTCATACAGACACCATGCGTAGTTAATTTTTAGCAAATCATTGCTCATGTGCATCCATTAATATTTTGTTGGTATATTACCCTGTTTTACAGAGTTGTGTTATCCTCTCTCCAATAGAGTGTCAGCCTTAAGCAGAAAGTGCATATCCTTTCAATTTCCCCACTGAGTTATCCCTCGTGGAAGAATTTTTCTTTAGCCTTCCTTTTATCTCATTGTCAGGAAAGAACGTAGTTCTCTCTTAAGTTTATTTCTCATGAGATGTTATTTTGGTTGACTGTTTCACTCTGGTTTATTTCTGGTTTGGATGGGTGGTCCCCAGCAGCGTTATTATTTTGATTTCTGCAAGTTTCGAGCCCTGCTTCGAGAATGTGCATTTTATTTTGCACGTGAAGATTCTATCTCCTCAACAGGAATACATTGGCATTTCCCCAGGATGTCATATTTCTCTCCCTAAGAAATCATTATTTTCAATTCCTCCTCATAATAGCAACCGACAGGTCTTTTTATTTGAGCAATTTATACTTCCCCAATAAGTCTGACAGTTCCCAGAGAAGATTCATATTTGGTACTCCAATGAATGGTAGCCTTGTCATTATGGAAGGTAGTTTGTTGTTGTGATTTGTTACTCCAATGAATGGTAGCCTTGTCATTATGGAAAGTAGTTTGTTGTCGAGATTTATTACTCCAATGAATTGTAGCCTTGTCATTATGGAAGGTAGTTCGTTGTTGCGATTTGTTACTCTAATGAATGGTAGCCTTGTCATTATGGAAGTTAGTTAGTTTTTGAGATTTGTTACTTCAATGAATGGTATCCTTGTCATTATGGAAGGTAGTTTGTTTTTGCAATTTGTTACTCCAATGAATAGTAGTCTTGTCATTATGGAAGGTAGTTTGTTGTCGATATTTGTTACTCAATGAATGGTAGCCTTGTCATTATGGAAGGTAGTTTGTTGATGAGATTGATTACCCTAATGAATGGTAGCCTTGTCATTATGGAAGGTACTTCGTTGTTGAGATCTTTTTCCGATGAATGGTAGCCTTGTCATTATGGAAGGTAGTTCGTCGTTGAGATTCTATTGATTTGAATAAGTTCATTTGTTCCCGGTCGTGAGTAATAGTGATGATTATCATTACCACCCTGACATTGGTATTTGCTGGTATTATCTTACCACTTCTTTCCCTGGTGGGTCAACATTACCTTTTTGTTATCTCCTCAGTGAGCGGATAGTTCGCAGTCATCTGTCAATCACTTTTATCCTTTACTTTCTCTCCTCAATCTTTGAGTTGATGATGATTTATCTCATATTTGGGTTTTACCATAATAGAGTTGGGTATATGGTTCACCAGTGATTTCTTTTCCTGGTTGGGTCTTCCTTTTGATCCTGTTTTATTTGCTACATCCCCAGTGGGGTCTTGCGTCCCTTTTAGATTTGTTCATTTGCATTCATAATCATAAGCATTGCATGGCATCTTGGGGCCAAAAATAGGGCTTGTTTTATATTTAAGTATCTTCAATCGCGTCAATACGAAGATTTTTAACCTTCGCATCTCCGGATATAAGACACTTAAATGAGGGCAGCTGTTGTACCCCAATTTTTGCCCCTAAGATTTCCTATATCATATCATATCAACTCAATCACAACAAGATCACACACTAGGGTTTGGCTCTTCTCCTTATCTTTAGGTTTTCCCATGGGGAATCACCAAGCACCTTGATTTGTATCTTGTTGTCATCTATGTTTTGATTAACTTTTAACTAATAAATACAATGTATGTTTGCCCTAATTGTTGATATCATAGGTGAAAGCATAACACATTCTAGCAAGCTGACCCATAGGTTCATGAGTTTATTTCCATGCCTTCTTCAACAAAGCTTCATTGAGATTCAAGCTTCATTATTGAAGATATTTTGAAGTTATATCATGACAAAGTCTATTATGATTCATCATGCCTCAAGTTGTCAAAAATATTTCAAAGGTACAAGGGTTGATTGAAGAAGTTTAGCCTAATTGGACAAGTTCTTGTTTCATTGATCACAAGTGCATATTTCCCTCAATCATCAATATTTGGAAGTGGTTATGGTTCCTATCGTTCCTCATTATCATCCTCAACAACTTATGTTTATATGAAAAAAAGTATTTGTGCAAGAAAGTTGATCAAAATTGTAAAAGGATTTCTAAGGTATCTGGTTGCTCTAGGAGCCAGGGTTTTGAACTTCAAAGGGGTTTATCTTGCTCATATTTTGGTATTTTTGAGTGATTCCAAATACATCCTTCTCTTCCTAGGGTTATCAACAAATAGCTTCAAAAGTTTCAAGGAAATTTTGTATGGAAGGTACCTAATGATGAAGAAAGATTACAAGTCTTCTAGATGAATCATCAAATTCCCTTATGTGACTTCAAAAGATCATAACTTGGTCAATTTTTATCTCCTTGAGCCCATTGTTTTTCCATAATGATCTTAGAGATATGGAATTCAACCCTTATTTTAATTGAAAAGTGTTAAAATGGATGGAAGATGCCCTAAGGGTGCTAACGATTATAGGTTATTTCATGAATTTTTGCCAACTTCAACAAGTCATAACTCTCTCGATTTTTAGAGTTTTTAAATGGTTCAAGTATCAAAATTCCATTCAAGAGATCTACTTCATGCCATATTTTTTCGTCAAGAGCAAATTTCAAGTGAAGGTCATGTTTGGATGCAAGACATTATAAGTCATTTTTGATGAAATTAGAAATTTTCTAAGTATAGAAAGTCAACCTCTTTTTCTCAACTTTGACTGATTACAATTTTAAGCTCAATCATCCATTTGTTGTCATTCTTTTCACATTGTAAATCTTGTAATCTCATCTTTCTAAAGCTTCAAGAATCATGTCCTAAGACTCCTTGAGCTGAGAATGCCATTGATTTTAATTTGGTAACTTGAAACTGAAGTTTCTTCATAAGTCAGAATTTGAAATTCATGTTTTGGCTTCTAAGCATCAAATTTGCACGCATTTTTGGTCTAACCATGTTTAACCAACTTTCCAAAGTGTATTAGAGCCTTAAAACGCAAGGATTGGATGAGTTTTGATGCAAAACAGATCACACCTTACTCGTGTATCAAGTTCATACGATTTCCCTCCAAACTTCATCATTTCACACGCTTGAACATTCAATCAGCTTCCCTATAAATAGAGGGTCATACCTCATTCATTTTCTCAAGATTAGAGAGCCAGAATCACCCTGCCAAACTCCCTCTTGAACCAAATTTTCTGCAACTTCAAATTTGCTCTTACAGCCTTTCTCAATCATTTTTCTTTATCAATTCATCTTCCTTGAACCTCACTGAAGCTAACAGAAGAAGAATTAAGCTTTAAAACTCCCTCAATCGTGCTAGCCAAGTCAAGTTTCAGAGCTCTATAATTTTACTTTAATAGGTAGATTCCTTCACCAATTCTCTCAAACTTTGATACTATTATGAAGCTCTCATCAACATGATTCTAGTCGCAACAATTATTTTCAACTGAAAGTGCATTTTTACCATGAAATTTCAAATACCTTTTCAAAACTTCTCTTCCAAAATGATTGAGCTACAACTTATATAAATTTTCCGCGAAGGAACCAATGGAATCGTCTTGAAGAAACAAAGTGAATGGTACCGGTCTCGTCTTCTAACTTCACAGTTTCTGAAACCTACATATTTCATTGGCTGGAGGTTGAAGATGGCCAACGTGTCACCTATCAACCAATGAAAGCATGCCACACTTACTTTTCAAAAATATGATTTAATTAATGATCATGTGTTTATTCCACTAAAGACCATGATATCCACAACGCGTATGATCTATTGGATTAGCTTACTAACACGTTTTGACTCTTATCCATTGGTCCACATTTTTTTGACTTTATTTTTTATTTCTTATTTTTAAATATAAATTTTTTTAAACTTCAAAAAATCATAGAAAATTCATTTCTGATTCAAAAACTATGAAAAAAATTCACAAAAATATTTTCAAATATCCTCTTTCTGAATTTTATTTTTTTCATAATTTTATTATTTGTTTTGGTTTGTTTTTAATTACATAAAAATTACTTTTGAACATTTTTTAAATTCTGAAAAAATTCATCAACATCATTTCCATTATTTCTGACCTTCTGAATTTTTTTTAGAATTTTATTTAGACTTCTACTACTTTTGAACTTTTTTCCATTTATTTGAGAAATTTTAATTAGTTTAAAAATAGTTTGACTTTAAAAAATTACCAAAAAATTTTATATAAAAATTTTAGTATATTTCTGATTTTTCTATGGCCTCATTTGATTTTTCTTAGTTGACTGGAATGTAATTGCCATTTTCCCATCTTATTTTCATTTTAAAATCATTTTTAAAAAACCTTTTTTTTATTTTAAACACAATTTTATTTTTTGTGTATATTCTGGATGATCTTGGACTATAAAATTTTGATCATGAGCTTTATTAACATCATTGGATCCATGGTGTTGAATCTAACTCCATAAAAATAAGTGAATGATTTTAATAATAGTTTGATTAATTTTTTTGGTTCAAATGTGGTTTAATTCTTCTCCCATCCCTCTCCATCTTATCCCCTTCTTATTATGTCATGTGTTGTTAGAGGATGATGTACATATCATCTCTCCAAGCATAGGACACGTAAATTGCTATTGACCGGCCTCAAAATAGGTGAGACTTCTATATAAGTCCACTTACGATTGCTTAACATAGCACTAAATTTTGTCCTGATTCGAGAAATGATCATTCGTGGTCTAAACCCATGTTTGTAAGCCCAAGTATGTTTATTTGCATCCTTTGATTCAATAACTTTGAGATTCATTGTTAGGAGGCTTTGGTTTTATTAATCTTGTAATGAATCTTCATAAACTTTGGTCAAAGTTAATCACTTAAACATCATTGATCATTTATTGTTGCCTTGAGAATTTTGAATGGATGATATACTTGACAAAAAGCAAATGAAACCATTTATTGAGAGGCTTTTATTTTATCAATCTTCTAATGAGTTTCAAATACAAGTTTCAAGATTGTCATTCAACTAACCTCTAATTTCTAACAATTTACTTTATTTTGTGCTTTTATTTTATGCTTTTACTTTAAGTACATTTATTTTAGCATTTACATTTCATTCTATTTTCATTTTTGCTCATTTGAGCATTTTTCTTTTATGTCATTTTTATTTTGCTCATTTGAGCTTTTTCATTTCTTTTTTGAAGATACTTAATAATCAACTTGAACCCTAAAAAAACTTTAACGTTACTTGGACTACTTGGTTACTATCCTTGGCATTATGGAGATTTTGGACTTCTTGGACTTAGGAGTAGAGACCTAAACCTACCTTGAGATTTTGTGACCTCAGCTGTTATTTTGTCTGGAGTTCTTGGGTATTACCCTAACATATTGGGTTGTTTATTTGTTTTATGTGTAGGTTATTGTAATTACATGCTATATCTATGATCTGGAATTTATCTGTATACAGCCGTTACTCTGCCCAATTTTTGTGAAGACTTGATGCAATTGAAGCTTGGTTTCTTAAGAGGTTTAGTATCGTTGCTTGCTTGGTTTCAATCCAAAGGATGGGAATTCTACATTTACTCATTATGTCAAGTGTTGGCTTCTTGTTTTTTAGACGGTTCTTTTCCCCTACATTTACTCTTCTTGTTTTTAAACTTGAACCGCTTTCATAATAATCTTGGACTTATGTCCATGTATTTTAAAAATATTTTCTTAATCAAACTTTAATCAACTTAATAATACCTTGACATTTTTGTGAGAAGACTAAAAGTCAATCAATCTCATTCAAACCATTGTGCCACTTTTTCTTTTTTACTTTAAAATTTTCTCAAAATATTAGACTCTTGTCAATCCTTGTAATGACGCGAACTACTATACTTCTACGATATGTAGTGAAGTGAGATATTTTCCACTTGGGTGTTGAGCGAAGCTTTGTTGATTTTTAAATCCAAGCCATATCCTCCACTTTGAGATGACGTAAATTCTCCTTTCTCATAATTGTGGGTAGTAAGTATGTTTTCCACTCGGATAAGACGATGATGTCTTATCTCTTAAAACTAAACTAACACGCTTGTGTTTTAAAATTTTTAAAGGTGAACTACATGTACCCTGATCCCCTATTACACGGAAGGTGGTACATAGGCACTAAAGGTTTGCAACCACGGCGGATGCAAAAATTGTAAAAAATATTTCTTTTCTCATGCCCACAATCATATTTTTATACAACTCTTATAGCCAAAATACACAGACTTACAAAGAGTTTACTGCATAGTACCGAAGATGATTAGGGTGCTAATACATTCCCTTTGCATAACCACCCCCCTAACTTAGATTATCTCCCCCTCTTTTTGGGTTATTAGCTCTTTTCCAATTCCTTTGGAAACAATAAAAGTGCGGTGGCAATTTCTATTTAATCTGTGCGAGTCAAGTCAATCCAATGGCTTCGTCTCAACATTTCTACCGCTACATAGGCGATGCATGAGAGACATGAGAAGATGCTTTTGGAAGGTTGATAAATAGTAGTTAATGTTCTTTTCAAACATAGAGATTCTTGTCTTGATTCAGTTGTTACTTTTGATTTGCAATGAACAAAATGTAACGCTTCAGAACATTCCTTCTTTGAATTATATCAGCATATGGATGTTACCATTGAGACTTCTTTAGTTTCTTTTATAACTTTAATTTATCATAATATCAGAGTTTGTTTATTTGTTCGCAGTGTTGGTGCATTCATAAGTCGTAACGCTAGAACTTCTTCGTTTAAGCGTGTCATACAAAATTTGCTTCTAAGTATGATGTGTTGAACCAGAGCTTCAAAAATGTAACTTTCTCATCTTCTATGCTTCTTTCATCATATTTTCCCTGCATATTAAAGTGTTTTATTAGAGAGCACATTTTTTATTTATAAATAACATGTGTTTATTATCATCAAAACTCTTAAGAATGTAGAACCAAACTATGTTCTAACATGGGGAACCATCATCATTTTTCTATTTAGAAGAATATCTTGGACACTACTCGTCGTGTACAAATATAAAGCTTATGAATGCATAATTGATTTGACTGATAAGCTACCCTGCCCCAGGTTATGTTTAAGGGTTTCAATTTGCGTGAAAAATAAAACTCTTACTTCTTAGGCTCAAAGGAGTGTGAAGATGTGAAAAACACAAGAAGGGGGGGTTGAATTGAAAAACTTAAATCAAAGCAGCTTAATAACGCAATATTTTCATCCTGGTTTATTTGATCTCAAACTACTCTAGTCCACCCATCAAGGTGATTTCGCCTCTCTCCAATGAGGTCTTAATCCACTAATCTCAAAGGATTACAACAACTACTTTAACAACGGTTAAAGTCTTCTTGAGTATAACCACAAACCAGTTTATCTCAAGGAAATTCTTTTACAAAATAATTGAATAATAGTGTGTTGTTGTTTTCTACCAAAACAGTATATCACAACTGTGATAGTTACACAAATTAAGCTTGGATTAAAATGAATTTGCTAAAGCTTTGAATATGCGTGGTTTGGAAGGCTTTTGCAAATTGTTGTGTGCGTACGTACGTGCTTCATTTCACAAGCAGACTTGTTTATATAGGCAAGGCAAAGATCCGTTGTCCATAGATCAAGTTTAATGATAATAACACACTTTCCTTTTGAAGAAGATCTTGTCTGAAGAAAGCCGTTAGCAATTAATTCTGTCTTGGATAACTAGTAACGCTTCAGAGTCTTATTTGCTGTAACTGCTGAGAACGCTTCAGAGTGTTGATGACTTGAAAAAGATCTCTTTGATCAGAGTCAGAGTGTACTTATTTAGGCACAGATTCTGGTCATCAAGCTTCAGTGTATAATCTGGTAGCTTCAGCATGTAGCACATATTGGTGATCTTCTGATGCTGATTCCATTCTGATGTTGATTCCATCATAACTTCTGCATATACAAAACATAATTTTAAGGAGCATAATTGTTCTTTGTATATATATTTGAATTTAGTTATTCTTTGTATTTTGTTATCATCAAAACTCTAATCAAGGGTTGTAGAATCAAACTATGTTCTAACAATCTCCCCCTTTTTGATGATGACAAAAACCAGATATTTCAATTAAAGAATAAAGAATAAAAAGTAGAATTAAGAAGAAAAACTCCCCCTGAGTTGATTACTTCCCTTAAATTCTTTGAGTTCTTGAGCATCATAATTTGACTACGTCTTTGATCAGAGTTTTGTACCTGTTCAAGCTTTTCAGAAGAAAGAAGTTAACTAGATCAGAATGTTTGAGACTTATGTCTCAGTAATCCGTTATTGAAAATATCTTATTCTTTCTCCCCCTTTTTGTCAGTTATCAAAAAGAACATATAATCAGAGCCAAAAAAGGATTTATATTAAAATTAGAAGCAATGATAAGAAGTTCAGAACAACAGCAATGTAGAAAATATTACAGATAAACAAATTTTAAAACAAAAGAAGGTCTAAGATGGAGGAGGAAGTCGTGTGAACAAATCTTCCAACAAGCCCTTGATCTGGGTGTTGGTGTCCTCTTATTTGGTTAACATGCTCTTGATTTCCGAAATTTTGTCATCCTGTTTATCCATCATTTCCTGCATAATAATATCTGCTCTCTTCAGTTCTTCCAGAGTCTGCCTTTCATAGGAGGATTCTTGAGAATCTTTAGTAACTGGATGCTTCTTAGAGCATTCTGCAATGTCATCTTTTTGAACCAGTTCCTCTGCAAGAATCATCTGCTCTAGAGTATCAGTCAGAATGAGAACTTCTGACTCTTGTTGAACTTTGTCTGTTGGACGATGTTCTGACCAGGGAGCATTGTCCAGAGGGAGAACTTCTTCCTTGAGAAGTTGGCTCAGAACTTGATCTTCAATTACCTTTAGCAGATTACTGAAGTTCTATTGAGCTTGTATGTAGCTCTGTTCTTGCATCTTATGAGTTTCAGAACATACCCATTTTCTGAAACTTGTCCAAAGATAATCTGAGGCAGCAGGATTGATCATTTCAAGACTAGCTTGCTTCAGGGAAGTTATCCACTTCTGCATTTCTGTTTCAAACATCAATAAACTAGTACCAACATCTGGTGTGGGTTCAGATGGTTTTGGTTTTGGAATGGTTGTTTTGTGGGTTATGGCAGCAAGACGTTCAAAAAAAGTTAAATCAATGACAGTTTTGGCATTGTCATTTGGATTGTTCTTTGGTGAGGGAGTGGGAGAGTCTGGTATAATTATTGGACTAGTTGGGGAGTTTGGTGGAGTTAATTCTAGTGAAGAGGGAATTTGGGGTCTGTTCAGAATGGTGAGGGGTATACGGATGGCCAGAGGTTCTGTGATACCTGGAATGGGAATGGTATTAGAATCTGAAGTGGGTTCTTCAGTTTGGTTGGATTGAGTGTTATGAGGTTCTGGTTCACAGGTCTCAGAAGCTTGGATCTCAGAAGTTTGAACTTCTGGTTGAAATGGATGAGGTTGTGGAGATGGTGGATGGATATCTGGTTGAGGAGATGAAGGTGTGGTATTTCTGGTTGTGGTGCTTCTGTAGTGGTTTCAGAGTTTGGATTTTCTGGTGTGGGAGCAGAAATATTCTGGTCAAAAGTTTCAATATCTGATAGAACTTTTGCAAGTTCTGGTTGAGTTGTTTCAATATTTAGATTGATAGGTAGGGAGTGAGTTCCTCTAAGAGTTATAGTTTTAGAGGGGTCAAAACCTATGTCAAAATCATCAAAGGTTTGAGGGGTAGGAATTTCTGATTGGGTAGGAATTGGTTCAGATGTTGATAAAGATATTGATTCTAAAACATTAACAGTAGAAGGATTACCTCTCTTTTTATCAGCTTTGGGAGTCCGCTGGGATGATCCTTCTGCTGCTGCCTTCCTTTTCTTGTTCTTCTTCAGCACAACTTCTGGAGCCTTCTGTTGCAAGTCCTGAATATTTAACTCTGGTGCAGTACCATCTACCTTGCATGCATCCAGATATCTGACGATAATCTCAGGCTTGGAATCAATTTCTGAGAACATAGGGAAATCATCCAGAGGAATCCTTCGGCTGGTGATTGTTGCAAAAGAAGTAACACTTGGTTCCTTCTTGATGTTCTCAATAATCTTCATCTTTTTCAGATTCTTCGCATTCAAAGGTTTTCCAGCAGTTTCCTCTAAAGAGCTGATTTACTGTGCTTCTGTTAGATGCTCTATCAGCCTATTCTTTGTCAGAATATCTGATATGAGCCTTCCAAGGGGTATCCAGTCCCTTTTAGTGCGCTCATCTTCTCTAGTCTCCTTAACACTGGTCCTCATATGATTGAACAGCAAGTGAGCCAGATTCACCTTAGTCTTCTGGGAGATGAAGTAGATCAGAAACTGCTGATCAATGTTTATGTAGTCAGGAGAGCTGGTTGGCTTCCTGCGATTGATGCATCCCAGAATTATCTTGGCCCATATTCTGTGATAGTCCTTCAGATCCCTTATCTTGCTGGAGGGAAGACCCAGAGTGAAAATTTCTCTAGCAATAGAAGCAACATCAGCACATCATTCAGCCATGTCTATACACCTTACGCCACCACCACTGTAACCTATCAGTCTTGCAATAAGATCTTCAGTAATAACTATCTTCTTCCCCATTACATATGAAGTAACTTGATGGTTGGAGGATGAAGCATGAACCCAAAATTCCTTCACAAGGATTGGAAACATTGGACCTAGAAGACGATCAAAATACTTGTTCCGTCCTTGAGCCTTTACCTCTTCAGAAAGATTGAATCCATTTTCTTGAAGACTTTCAAAATCCACAATCAATTCTGAAAGCACTTCTAAGTTGTCAATAGGCGTGAGAAGAGTTCTGAACGATTCTTCATACTGTTCTGTGGATTCTGTTCTCTGAGTACTGGAATTTGGGATGCTTGAGGAAGCCATGTTCACACAGAAAATTTGAGAAGAAAATGAAAGGGTTTTGGAAGAATGCAAACTAAAAACAATTAGATTGAGAGAAAGTGAAAGTGAAATAGTGTAAAGAGTGAGAAATGTGTTTAAATAGACTTTGAAAACAAAAACTCCAAGAGAGAGAAATAAATTGTAATGATTATAAGCATTAATGACAGCTGATTTTAGGGGATTCAGAAAGATATTGGAACAGTTACCCATGACATGTGTCTCAATGCATCCAATCAGCGCTTTTGACCTTTCAGAAAAATGAACGCGTGTTCAGCCTCAGAAGGTAGCAGGTGAATGGATGAAAATTGTTTGCTTACGTGAACAGCACACTTCTATCCTTGAAATGAAACGCTCAGATCTTCATGGATAGATTCTGATACAATATGTACTTCTAAAATTCTAAAGGCAGGTTGATCAGCAGTTCACAGAAAATAATAAAAATTCTGAAGATTAAGATATGTAAATAAAACAGTTTATTCTGGGAAAAGCTTCATGCTGAGATGTTTTAGAATGAAGTTAAATCTATCTTCAGAAAGAGGTTTTGTAAGGACATCAGCCCATTGATGGTCTGTGTCAATAAATTTTAAATTGAGAATCCCTTTCTGAATATAGTCCCTAATAAAATGATGTTTTATTTCTATATGCTTAGCCCTAGAATGTAAAATAGGATTTTTACTGAGACAAATAGCAGAAGTATTATCACAGAGGATAGGGATGTTACTCTCAAATATATTGAAGTCCTCAAGTTGACTTTTTATCCAGAGCATTTGTGTGCTGCATCCAGCTGCTGCTATGTATTCAGCTTCTGCTGTTGATAGAGCTATTGTGGATTGTCTTTTGCTGGACCATGAGATCAGATTTTCTCTCTAAAACTGGCAGCTTCTAGAGGTGCTTTTACGTTCTACTCTATCTCCAGCAAAATCAGCATCATAGTATCCTACTAGGCTGTAATCATTTGATTTTCTATAAAACAAACCCAGATTAGCAGTACCTTTCAGATACTTGAAAATTCGCTTAACTGTTGTTAAGTGAGATTCTCTAGGATCTGATTGGAATCTAGCACAAATGCAAACACTGAATAGAATGTCAGGCCTTGAGGCCGTCAGATAGAGAAGAGAACCAATCATACCTCTGTAGACCTTCTGTTCTACCTTTTTACTTACCTCTTCTTTTTCCAGAATGCACGTGGGATGCATTGGAATCCTTGATGGCTTACATTCTGAGAGATCAATTTTCTTCAGGAGTTCTCTGACATATTTTCTCTGATGAATGTAAGTTCCTTCTGGGGTTTGATTAATCTGAATGCCCAGAAAGAATTTTAGTTCCCCCATTAGGCTCATTTCAAACTCTTCCTGCATACATTTAGCAAACTCTCTTCCCATAGAGGGTTTAGTGGATCCAAATATGATGTCATCAACATAAATATGACATACTAAAATGTCATTCTTAACTGTCTTACAGAACAAGGTTGTGTCCACTTTTCCTCTGGTGAATTCCTTTTCTAACAGGAAGTTACTTAGTCTTTCATACCAAGCTCTAGGAGCTTGTTTCAGACCATATAGTGACTTCTTTAGTTTGAAAACATATTCTGGATTTTTGGAACTTTCAAAACCAGGGGGTTGGTGCACATATACCTCTTCTTCTATATATCCATTTAAGAATGCACTCTTGACATCCATCTGATACAGAGTGATGCCTTTATTAACAGCAAATGATATTAAAAGTCTGATAGATTCTAACCTGGCGACTGGAGCAAAGGTTTCTGTATAGTCTATCTCCTCTTGCTGACTATAACCTTGTGCTACCAGTCGTGCTTTATTTCTGATGACTTCACCTTGTTCGTTCAGTTTGTTTTTGAACACCCATTTTGTACCAATGACGTTGAATCCTTTTCGTTTGGGAACCATATCCCATACGTCATTTCTGGTGAATTGGTTTAGCTCCTCTTGCATTGCCAGAATCCAGTCATTGTCCAGAAGTGCTTCATCAATTGTTGTTGGTTCAATCAGAGAAACCAGTCCCATAAGAGGCTCTTCAGGATTTCTGAAAGTAGATCTTGTTCTGATTGGATCTTCCTTCCTTCCTAAGATTGTTTCTTCTGGGTGATCAATGCTGCTTCTGGTTGGTCTTTTCTGGAGTTGATCAACAGAAGATGTTGGGTTGCTTGCAGTGACTCTTTCTGACATTGAGGGAGTGTCTCTGTTGGGAGCCTCTGATGAGTTGTCTTAAGTACCTGTGAGTTCAACTTCCATACCTGCAAGGATTTCATTCTGCTATGACTTTTGAGAGTCAAGCTTATCATCAAACCGAACACTGATTGACTCTTCAATAATCTGTGTTTCTGTATTGTATATTATGTACCCTCTTGAGCGTTCAGAGTATCCTAACATAATACATTTTTGTGCTTTAGAGTCAAACTTGTTCAAATAATTTTTTGTATTCAAAATAAAACATGTACATCCAAATGGGTGAAAATAAGAAATGTTGGGCTTTCTGTTCTTCCACAATTCATATGGAGTCTTTTCCAGAATAGGTCTTATGGAGATTCTATTCTGAATGTAACACGCTGTGTTTATTGCCTCTGCCCAGAAGATCTTAGCAACGTTAGTCTCGTTGATCATGGTTCTGGCCATTTCTTGTAATGTTCTGTTCTTTCGTTCTACAACTCCATTTTGCTGGGGAGTTCTAGGACAAGAGAAATCATGCAGAATGCCTTTTTCATTAAAGAATAACTCAAAATATTTATTTTCAAATTCCCCACCATGATCACTTCTGACTTTGACGATTCTAAGATCCTTTTCATTATGAACTTGGTTGCAGAAGGTAACAAACACAGAATGTGACTCGTCCTTGTGCCTTAAGAACTTTACCCATGTCCATCTGCTATAGTCATCTACAATTACTAACCCATACTTCTTGCCACTGACTGAAGTAGTTTTAACTGGTCCAAATAAGTCAATGTGCAGAAGTTCTAATGGCTTAGAGGTGGAAACAACATTTTTGGATTTGAAAGCAGGTTTTGCAAACTTTCCTTTCTGACATGCTTCACACAGAGCATCTGAATTGAACTTCAGGTTAGGAAGTCCTCTAACCAGATTGAGTTTGTTAATCTGAGATATTCTTCTCATACTAACATGTCCCAATCTTCTGTGCCTGATCCATTGCTCGTTGTTAACAGACAGAAGACATTTTACATTATGACTTTTCAGTTCATAAAGTTTGATTTTATAAATGTTTTTTCCTCTTTCCATTAAATAGGATAGTCCTATCTTTCTGACTAACAGCTTTGTATGAATCTTGATTGATGATTATATCATAACCGTTATCACTTAATTGACTTATGGATAACAGGTTATGCATTAATCCATCTACTAATAAAACATTACTTATAGAGGGAAGATTTCCATTACCTATTGTTCCAGAGCCAATGATATTTCCTCTCTGATTGCCTCCAAAGCCTACGTGGCCTCCAGGCTTAAGTTCCAGGATTTGGAACATATGCCTTCTTCCCGTCATGTGTCGTGAGCAGCCAGAGTCCAGGTCCCATGATTGGTGTCTTTGCTTTGCTGCTAAAGATATCTGCCACATGTATTATTTTATCCTTAGGTACCCATATTTTCTTGGGTCCTAATTTGTTAGTTTTACCAAAACTCTGGTTGAATTTTGGTTTGACAGAGTAATCACTACTTGTATATTTTATGTCATGTGTGTTCCCGTATATAAAGTGTGAATCAAGTGGAGTACGTTTTATAACTAAATCCATGGAATTTTTTGGTGTAGGGACCTAACCTTGATTTCCTATCCCTTTTCTACCATTTCTGCTAACTCCATAGATCATTGAAGCCATTTTGCTTCTGTCTATGTTTTTAGCAAGAAACTTCTGAAAGCTGTGATCATACTCTTTGATGATCTCATCAGCATTGCTGAGAGTTTCAGGGATTGTTTCCTTCTAAGAGTTTTGCAACTGGTTTTCTAATTTTAAATTTTTTTCTTTTAATTCAGAATTCTACAATCTGAGACTCTCAGTCTTATCAGAGTCAAAAGCAAGATTCCTTTTCAGGTTTCTGAATTTGACTCTGATCTGCTGATACATTTCCATAATTTCATTAAGGCTTTCAGCTAATTCAGCCTTAGTAAAATTTATAGTAAAGTCAGGGAATACCTCTTCTGTATCTGATTCAGAGTCTGACTCAGAAGCTTCACTATCTTCAGATACGTTTGCCATGAGAGCTATGTTTGCTCTTTCATCATCTGATTCTGAGTCAGCTTCAGATGTGTCAGAATTATCCCATGTAGCCATGAGACTTTTCTTCTTTTCCTTGCCAAACTTCTTCTTGGGCTTCTCCTTATGAAGCTTTGGGCAATCACTTTTGTAGTGCCCTTGCTCGTTACACTCATAACAAATGATGTGTTTGTTGTTTGGCTTTCTGTATCCTGAAGAACCTTCAAATCTTCTGTGTCCAGAGGAGGATTCTGACCTTCTGTATCTGGAGGAAGATTAATTCTGATTTTCTGATCTTCTAGGATTCCTAGACTTCCTTTTCTTCTGCTTCCCCAGTTGGTTCACCCTTTTGGAGAGAAGAGACATTTCATCTTCTTTTGATGAGGATCCATCAAAGGTTTCTTCCACAGCCTGCAAAACTTTGGAGTCAGATTTTCTGTTAGATTTTAAAGCTAATGGCTTACCTTGCTTTTGAGGTTCATCTGCTTCTAGCTCTATCTCGTGACTTCTGAGGGAGCTAACAAGTTCCTCAAGAGAGATTTTGTTGAGATCCTTGGCTAGCTTAAGTGTTGTGACCATTGGCCTCCACTGTTTTGGCAAGCTTCTGATGATCTTCTTAACATGATCAGAAGTGGAATACCCTTTGTCAAGAACTTATAGACCAACAACAAGAATTTGGAATATTGAAAACATAGCTTCTATTGATTCACTGTCTTCCATCTTGAATGCCTCATACTTCTGAATGAGCGCAAGGGCTTTGGTTTCTTTGACTTGAATGTTGCCTTCATGCGTCATTCTCAGAGAATCAAACATATTCTTGGCAGTTTCTCTGTTTGATATTTTCTCATATTCTGAATATGAGATGGCGCTGAGAAGAATTGTTATGGCCTTGTGATGATTTCTGAACTCACGCTTTTGCTTATCAGACATCATTTTCCTGTCAATCTTCTGACCACGTCCATCCACTGGGTGCGTGTATCCATCAGTCACCATGTACCATAGATCAGCATCATGGGCCAGAAAGAAACTCTCAATTCTGTCTTTCCAGTAGTCAAAGTTCTCTCCATCAAACACTGGAGGTTTGACACTGAATCTGTCCCTTTCTTCATTGTTGTCATTGCTGATGTTTTGACTTGGTCATGCCATTGTGTTTTTCTGACGTTGGATCTTGTACTGACACGGTTAAGTGTTTAAGCTTAGAACCAGGCGCTCTGATGCCAATTGAAGATGTGAAAAACACAAGAAGGGGGGGTTGAATTGAAAAACTTAAATCAAAGCAGCTTAATAACGCAGTATTTTTATCCTGGTTCGTTTGATCTCAAACTACTCCAGTCCACCCGTAAAGGTGATTTCTCCTCTCTCGAACGAGGTCTTAATCCACTAATATCAAAGGATTACAACAACTACTTTAACAACTGTTAAATTCTTCTTGAGTAAAACCACAAACCGGTTTATCTCAAGTAATTTCTTTTACAAAATAATTGAATAATAGTGTGTTGTTGTTTTCTACCAAAACAGTATATCACAACTTTGATAGTTACGCAAATTAAGCTTGGAATAAAATGAATTTTCTAAAGCTTTGAATATGCGTTGTTTAGAAGGCTTTTGCAAATTGTTGTGTGTGTACGTATGTGCTTTTTTTCACAATCAGACTTGTTTATATAGGCAAGGCAAAGATTTGTTGTCCATAAGTCAAGTTTAATGATAATAACACACTTTCCTTTTGAAGAAGATCTTGTCTGAAGAAAGCCGTTAGCAATTAATTCTGTCTTGAATAACTAGTAACGCTTCAGAGTCTTCTTTGCTGTAACTGCTGATAACGCTTCAGAGTGTTGATGACTTGGAAAAGATGTCTTTGATCAGAGTCAGAGTGTACTTGTTTAGGCACAGATTCTGGTCATCAAGCTTTAGCGTATAATTTGGTAGCTTCAGCGTGTAGCACATATTGTTGATCTTCTGATGCTGATTCCATTCTGATGCTGATTCCATCAGAACTTCTGCATATACAAAACATAATTTTAAGGAGCATAATCGTTCTTTGTATATATATATATTTATATTTGAATTTAGTTATTCTTTGTATTTTGTTATCATCAAAACTCTAATTAAGGGTTCTAGAATCAAACTTTGTTTTAACAGGGTGGACTAGGGATTAACTTCCTTATATCTCCATTGTTTAGGAATTGAAGCAATGCATGTACATCATCAGTAAGGTCTGTTCAAAAGCATATTGTACGAGATTATGGTATCATTTTCGTCATCCTCCCTCTAAAGGCTTACAACTTTTATGAGAGTTTAATATCATAAAAAGAAGTAAGAACATAGTTTAAATACAATGATAACGAATGGATTAATTCAAGACAAACATATGCAATGTGTTGTACCCCAAAATTTTCCCTCCCATATTTCTCAATACATGGCAAGTGAGGTCCTCAAAATGCTCAAGAAAGTCCAAGGGTTGACTAGACAAACTCTCTCCTAAAGCAGTCTACCTCAAATTAGGGTTTCATTTTGCATCAAGATGCTTGAGTCCAAAGGATCCCAAATTCTCACCATTGTCCTAAAATATTCTCAATATCATCCATGTCAAGTTTCAAGCCTTGCAGAAGAAGTTTGCTCAGTCAACTGCTCTAATGCCTGAAAATCGACTGTGCTAGGTCAAAAGTCAACTGTTACCCACATACAGCCAAACCTCAAGATTTTTTGTCAACATCCTCATTTTGAAGTATCATTCATCATTTTATCAAGGGTTGACCATGATTCCTCAAGGATTTCTCACAATTCATCAAAACCCAAAAGTTGTTAAATTAGGGTTTTGTAGGAAAAGTCAACTCAACTTTGACCAAGCATAACTTTCTCATACTTTACCATAAATGACCCATTAAAATCTCATTTTGAATAGGATGCAATTCCCTACAATTCATCTTCAACTCCAAAGTTCAAAATATTCACTCACAAAAAGATATGAATTCTGACATTATAGGTCATTTTGAAAAGTCAACAAAAACACCTTTTGGGTCAAAGCTTCATACATGAACATGGATTACTCAATTGAGAGGAGACAAAAAGGGTTGCTTAGAGGACATCCTAATATTTCTAAAAAGTCCAATAACACCTCTCTAGGGTAAAAAATGAGAGATTTATGCATTGGCCAAGTTGACCATTTTTGCAAAATTGCCAAAAGTCAAATGTGCTCAAAATTGCATTTTTTGCTAAATGGGCCCAACTTTTTATGCTTGCATCTCATTCCTAACATAGTCCACGACCTATGGGACCCTCCATGCTTTATTTATTTATTTATTTATTTATTTAATTTATTTTGATTTTTATTTACTTTAAACTCAAATAAAATCAAATAAATCTAAATAAATCATATATTGTGTTTTAGGGATGATTTTTGCATTGAAGGAAGATCTTATGTGCTGTCAATTGAGAATCAATTCGTGCAAGGCTAATTTGGTTGGAAAAATATTGAATTGAAGCAAATTTGGAAAGATATCATATGCCATAAAAAACCAAATCAAATCTTCATAATGGGCAAGATTGAATTCGTTTTTGTTGACCTAACATGTTGTATTACATATACAGAAGAGATCCAAGGCGTGAGAAGAGGTGTAGCAGTCGTGCAAAGCAAGAACAAAGCTGAAAAAATTCAAGAAAAAATGGTAATCCAATTCCAAGTTACAGGCCATCCCAAGCCATCTTCACCTTGCCAATCGATTGCTGGACGTCTTAGGATTGTGTTCCAATCATTAGCAAGCCTTCCCACGTCCTGAAACGCGTTGTAGCAGTCACACGGTTAGCTTAAAATTTGGATTTCATTTTCATCAATTTATACATCATTTGCACATTTTGATTGCATATTCTAATTCCTTAACGTGTTTGCAAGCTAATCATTATATTCAATTGCGTTTTTGATGATTGTATGAAAAACTGCCATGGCTAGGGTTTCTTGTTTAGTTTTAGGGGTTTGCAATACAAGTAAAATTGGACGTTAATTCTGGTACCATGATACTCGTGAGGATGCGACGAGTTGATTGGTACCAGCCATGGCCATTTATATTTCCTGTGGACAATTTTTGAAATACACAGGTTTGTAGCTACAACGCCATGTCCGTAGGTAAAGGTATTTGGGGCTAAAATGACGGTTGGGAGGAAGAAGATGATGCGTGGTGCTCCCGGTTGGGCAGTTTGAATTTCAACGCGTTTTTTCAATAGCCATTACTTTTCATATATTATATTTTGTTTTTATTATATAAACAAATAAGAACGGAAGCACAAATGGCAAGCGTGCAGTGGAAAAGTGCATGAGGACCTGGGTTCGATCCCCAGGTCCCAACCTTTCTTCATATTTTTCTTCAATAGGCAATATAGCGCGTTACACATCAGGAGGTTCAATGTGTGCCACCAAGATCTGGCCATCCAATTCATCAGCGCTCCAAATCTAATGCCTTTTCTTTGGAGGACCACCATGCGCCCCTAGTCAACATGCACACAGGATTGAATGAAGTCAAGCAGGACTTAGCCATTTGGGCCCAGCAATTCAGATAGCACCCCCTTTTCAGCAAAAACCACCAGGCCCACTTACTAACCTTTTTTATTTCTTTTCTTTACTTTTTATACTTTAATTTCCTTTATTTACTTAATTGGAAAATTAATTATTTATTTCACAAAAAACCATAAAATCCATAATTCATCAAAAATTAGGATTAGTTTTTATTTATCAAAGTTAATTTAATTTAGTTTAAATTAGGGAAATTGTAATTTGTTTTCAAAAATAAAATCAAATAGAAATTAGGTGAAACTTTTGACTTAATTTTATTTTGCTTTTCTTTCTCAAATACAAAAATAGGCTTTAGATTAAATTAATTCATTTTTTCTTAAAATTAAAATTAATTAGAATTAGGCATTTCTTTTTTAAATTTAATAATTTCTCTATTTTCTTAAATAACAAAACATGACAAGAATTTTTTTTAATCAATCGCAATTAGGTTTAGGTAAGGTTCAAAACCCTATTTGTCTTGTATTCGATTTATCGCGCGCGTATTATTATTTTTACAATATTGTTGTAACTATTCATGGTTTGTAATAGTTTAATCTAGGGCTTTTACTTGTCGCTTTTCCCAGGGTTTTTGACTATGTAATTAACTCCCCTCCCAGAAGCCTTGTAATAGCATAGATTTACTTTATCGCATTTTAACCCCTGTAAATACTTAACTGTTTAGATGTATGCTAATAGGTTTGTATGACAAGAATGCATGACAAATTTAATACAATTAGTAAACCATAATGTGCAAAGATAAATAACTGAAAACAAATCACTCGCACATATCACTCTTAGGGTATACTCTCACTTCGGTTGCCTTCGGTAAACGATCATTAAGTATAGGGTGTCTTAGTGGTTGCCCTCCAGTCTAAAAAGATCAAAATGTCCCATTCGAATGTTGCCTCAGAAATGTTGCCTCGGAAATGATGCCTCTGAAACGTTTCCTCGAATATGATCTTAAGACTCTAGGGTTATTACTAAGTTAGCCTAACATTGCTTTAGTGATTGTACGTCCCTTTCGAATTGACCCTTACAACTCCAACGGTGGTGCTACCTATTTCTCAATAGTAGGATAGAGTTGTCTAAAGGAACAAGAATAGAAACGATCCTTTTCTAGTAGGTAGATGCTAGTAGGTACTTGCTCAAGTAAAACTTTTCACACTTACACTTTTCAAAACAACTTCGTCACAACTTTGAGGACTGATACAAGGGTAATCACAAAGTCAAACTTTTCAAAACAAAGCACATACACAAGCAATTTAAAGATGAACAAGTACCTAAGAGCCCATGGAAAACCATGGATAGAAAGGGTGCTAACACCTTCCCTTTCAATAATCTACCCCCCATACTCAAAATAATCTCGAAAAAGGATATTTTATGTACTCTTTTCCTTTCCGATTGGATAAAATAAAAGTAGGTGGCGACTCTTGCTTACCCCGACATTTTGCAAACACAAAATGCAAAACACAAACCAACATTTCAAACAGTCGGTTCTGCCACCGTATCACAGAACTAGCGACTGTGCTGGGGAATACTAATAAGTGGGATATACCTTAGGATCTAGTTCATCATAATTTCTTATCTTGATTGCTTTGTTTGCTTTACTTTTAAGGGTTTTGTTTGGGGTTACTATAGATCCTAACCCGGATCTAAGGATACCTTTTACATAAGTAGCAATAGACTGTGAGGGAACTGTACAGCGTATATCGATACGGTTGAAGCAGTAGCTACATTGATGTGGCACATTGGTTGGTATTGGTATCCCTTGTGGAGAAACGAGGAGAATACGAGGCCGCTGCGTGGTGTCGTTAAGCATCAACTGACCTTAGAACCATTAATTGCCCAACTTGGCCATTAGAAAGTAGTGAGATATCCGGCCTCGGTGTAAAGTTGGGAACCGGTTGATACTCGATGCTACACTCATTGAGACCATACTCTCGAGATAGTTTCAACCGCAAGAAAAGATTGCGTAAGCTGAAAACATGATCGATGGAGGATGGTCAGTGATATTGAGATCCTCTAGAACCCGGTTACTTTTTCTATGACAGGTTGAAACCAATTTAACTTCAAGAGGGTACTACCTTTGACCTTATGCAAGCCTTAAACCTAAGGGTTTTGTGTGATTTGATTGTGTTTGTAATACCTGTTGTTTGCTATACCTGTGGTTTATCATGACATCATGCATCATAACATGGCATTCATGCTTCATTACACTAACCATTTCAAAGACCAAGGGAATTTATCTTTGTTCTGTTTTGCAGATCATGGCTTCCGTGCGCAGAAATACCATCTGAGTCAACTTTGTGCAAATGTCTGCCCAACTTAAAGAGCTAGCCTCAAGAGTTTCTGAGACTTCTATGTTCATTAAGAGACACGGTCAACTCCTCAGCCTGGCTACTTCAAATCTTGATGAGCAGATGATGAGCGAACTATTTCAGTTCTTCGATCCCGTGCATCATTGCTTCACCTTTCCAGATTATCAGCTGGTACCCACTTTGGAAGAGTTCTCTCATCTATTGGGCATATCCATCCTTGAACAGGTACCCTTCACAGGTATGGAAGAAGTTCCTATAATGAGCAAATTTGTGATGCAAGACTTGAAACTTGGTATGAGCATTATTGGAGACCTATAATGAACCATGAAAGTCATTTGGGGAATCATAAGTCCAACTTTATTTGATAAAACCAAAACCATAATTGTGGACTCAGTGTTTAGGATGCGAGCTTGTCTGATCAACTCTTGAGCATCCTTGAGCATTTGAGAACCTTTATGAGAAATGTCTTGAAGAAAAGGGAGGGAAAATTTGGGGCACAACACTATGCTTTTATACTGTTAATAGTTTTCCGATAAGGTTCCTGCAATTACATATTACTACTATGAATCATCTCCTTGTACTACTATGAATTATATCTGATATTGTCTTACTGTTAATAGCTTACAACTTGGTTTTAGCCAATCAATACAGGAAACACAACAAAATTCATCCTTGCCTACAACTTCAACAGTTAATAATAACCACATCACAACGACTTATATAAATCAATACTATTATCGACCAAGTCCTATTAATTCACTTCTACTAAAATATTATATTGTTAAGGTCATCCTGCCAAATACTCACTAGCTCTATAATCCAATCCAATCATCTATTTCATTACTTTGCTATATGAGCCAGTTCTATAATTTGTGTACTTAATTTTCTGATATTAAGCAATTAACAGAATAAGGTAACAAACACACAGGAAACAGAGCAACCAAAATAAAATAAAAAACAGATGTTTAGGGTGTGCCCCTCGTCATCCAATTGTGCCCCTCAACACAAAACTAAAAGGCCATGCCGCTCGTCATGGAGTTGTGCCGCTCGGAACACTGCTCTGCAAACCATGTCGATCGGCATGCTCGTGTGCCCCTTGGCACAAAGTATTTCTCACGCAATTTCTTCACAGGATTATTGAGTCCAACATAGAATTCTTTAAATCTTCCTTTGATTTACAGTATTTTCAACACAACATGAAACAATGCAGTATTACATCGTCATAGAAACATAACAACTATATCAAGAATATTATAATTTCCAGAAATAGATAGTTAATTTTGCAAACAACTCAGGAACATCCACAACATGATAACAACATGATAACGGACAATTTCAGAAACAACAAAAATAACATACGCATAACAATGTTATACCAACCCAATTCCTACATACTATTCATCACAATTCCCATTATAGAGTCAGAACTCCACCCTTACCTCAGATTGAAGGTCGCTTTACAATTTTTCAATCGAACCTAGCTTTGCCTCTTTTCCTTATTCCTCTTCTCTTCCACTTGCTACGTTACTGCATCAGACTTTCTTAATCTTTCTAATTAACCTAATTTCTTATTATTATAACTAATCCTAATAATAATATTATTATTCCTAATGGGATCAACTTACACACCGCGCCTATTACTAGTTCTAACCATCAAAATAGGTCCAATTAACATTCTACTAATATTCTATACTTCCTAATATTATTTATTAATATTATTAATCAACTTAATTTAACTCAATAATAATAAGACTGCAAATTATACCGACATACACAACATATCAACAAATACTTCGAAAATAATTTAATTAAATAATTAATTAAATTAACGAGAGTTACACTACAACCACAAAATACGAGTACCTCATGTTTGTCGTTGAAATGTTGGTCAACTTAATAACGGGTTCCGATTATCTTAGCATGCTCGATGGTTGCTTTGGCTATAACTAAATATTTATTGCAGATGAGGATGTGCCGATAACGACATTTCGTTTCCCGGGAGCCTTAGGCACTTATGAATGGGTGGTGATGCCATTTTGTTTGAAAAATGTTGGGGCAAGTTACCAAACAATAATGAATTTGATTTTTCATGAATATATCAAAACTTTTATGAAAATATACATTGATGATATAGTTATAAAGTATATATTGGGACGTGGTCATTTAGACCATCTTTGACAATCGTTTGAAAGAATGAGGAAGTACGGACTAAAAATCAACCCTCTTAAGTGTGACTTTTTTATGCATGCTGGAGATTTCCTTGGTTTTGTTGTTCATAAAAAGGGAATTGAGATAAAATAAAATACATTATAGAAACTAATCCCTCTTCGACCAAGAAAGAACTCCAATCATTGTTGGGGAAGATCAATTTTCTAATAAGGTTTATATCGAACCTTACTGGAAAGACTCAAGCATTCTATCTACTGTTCCATTTAAAGAAAGAAGATTTACAATGGCAACAAGAGCATAAAAAGGCTTTTGACAACATATAACGGTAATCATTGCACCTTTCGATATTGGCTCCTCCTGCTAAAAATAATTGCATGAGATTTTATATTTCTACTTCAGACTTTTCCCTAGGAAGTATGTTAGTACAAGAGGACAATAATGGCACTGAAAGACCCATTTATCACCTCAGTCGAGTCTTGAATAATGCATAAACTAGGTATAACCTGATAGAAAAGTTATGTCTTTGCTTGTACTTATCTTATATGAAACTTAAGCATTATATGAAACCTGTTAATGTTTGAGTTTCTTCATATTTTGACATTATTAAGCATATGTTATCCAAGCCAATTTTATATAGTAGAATTGGAAAATGGACTATTTCCCTAACTGAATACTATAACGGTAGAAATGTTGAGACCAAGCCATTGGATTGACTTGACTCGCACATATCAAATAAAAATCGCCACCGCACTTTATTGGTTCCAGAGGAATGGGAAAAGAGCGAATAACCCAAAAAAGAGGGGGAGAGAATCTAGGTACGGGGGTTGGTTATGAAAAGGGAAGGTATTATCACCTTAAACATCTATGGTACTCTGCAGGAACCTCTTTGAAAATTTGTGTATTTTTGCTATAAGCGTTGTATAGAAAAATATATGGTGAAGATGAGAAGAGAAGTATTTTTTTACAATTTTTGCACCCGCCTTAGTTGCGAATCTTTAGTGCCTATGTACCACCTTCTGTGAAATATAGGATCAGGGTACTCGTAGTTCACCTTTAAAAATTTTAAAACACAAGTGTGTTGGTTAAATTTAAGGAATGAGACATTATCGTCATATTCGAGTGGAAAACATACTTACTACCCACAATTATGAGTAAGGAGAATTTGCGTCATCTCAAAGTGGAGGATATATCTTTGATTTTCAAATCAACAAAGCCTCGCTCAACACCCAAGTGGAAAATATCTCACTTCACTATATATCGTAGAAGTAAAGTAGCTCGCATCACTACAAGGATTGACAAGAATCTAATCTTTTGAGATAATTTTAAAGTAAAAAAGCCAAAGTGGAAAAATGGTTTAAATGATATTGATTTACTTTTAGTCTTTCACAAAAAATGTCAAAGTATGATTAAGTTAGTTAAAGTTTAAATAAGAAAATATTTTAGAAAATGCATGGACCTAAGTCCAAGTTTATTGTGAAAGCGGTTCAAGTTAGAAAACAAGAAGAGTTTTGAAAAGGAGGGAGAAGTTTTTTGAAATTAAATAAGATGGGAGGAGATAAAGGGACTATCCTAAAGCATAAGGTAAAATCTAAGGAAAAGAACCATCTAACCAACCAGAAGCTAACACTTGACACAAATAGTCAATGTAGAATTCCCATCCTTTGGATTTAAACCGAGCAAGCAAAGATACTAAAACTCTAAAGAATACCAAGCTTCATGTGCATTAGGTCTTCACAAAAATTGGGCAGAGTAACAGTTGTATACATAGAATTCCCAATCACAGACAAAACAAATAATCAGAATAACCTGCACACAATAAAAATCAACCCAATGTCTTAGGGTAAACCCCAAGAACTCCATACAAAATAACAAACAAAGCCACAAGGTCTTAAGGGTATCAAAGGCTTCTAATCCTAAGTCCGAGAAATCCAGAACGCCATTAGGCCAGGGATAGTAACCAAATAGTCCATGTAATCTTAAGACTTTTTTATTGTTTAAGTTGGATATTAAGTATCTTCAAAAAGAAAATGAAAAGCTCGAGTGAGCAAAAATCAAAATGGAATAAAATAAATTCTCAAGTGAGCAAAGATAAAAAATGACATGAAATGTAAATGCCAAAATAAATGATACATAAAAGTAAAGGCATAAAGTAAAAGCATAAAGTAAAAGTCAATTGTTAGTGAGTTAGAAATTAGAGGTTAGTTGAATGACAATATTGAAACATGCATTTGGAAAATCATTAGAAGATTGATAAAATCAAAGCTTCTCAACAACAAGTTTCATTTGCTTTTTGTCAAGTATATCATTCATTTCAAGTTCTCGAGGCGACAACATACGATCAACAATGTTTAAATGATTCTCTTAAACCAAAGTTTATGATGGTTCATTAGAGGATTGATGAGACCAAAGCCTCCTAACAATGAACCTCAAGGTTATTGGATGAAAGGTTTAAAATTAAACATACTTGGGCTTGCAAACATAGGTTTGGGCCACAAATGATCTTTTCTCGAATCGGGACAAAATTTAGTGCTATGTCAAGCAATCGTAAGTGTACTTATATAGAAGTTGCACCTATTTTGAGGCTGTAAAATAGCAATCTATGTACCATATGTTTAGAAAAATGATATGTAGATTATTCTCCAACAATATGTAGCACAGGTAAGAAAGGGATAAGATGAAGAGGGAGGGGATGTATTAGATGAAATTAGGGTTTCAAATATCATCAACATCGTTCATTCATTTTGGTGGATTTGGTTTTTTAACCCATTAACACCCAAGATCCAATGAGGTTGAGGAACTTGTCCCAAAATAAAACCAAAATCAGGACCAAAAAAAAATAATAAAATAATATTTAATAAAATAATATTTAAATTGTTAATAAAAGGAAAATAATTGGTAAAATACACAAAGTATATTAATTCATAAAATAAAACTAAAAAAAAGTCAGAAGTCAAACAAAAATCGATAAGTTTTGACAAATTTTTTAAAATCAGAAACTAATTTTTAAATATAAAGAAATAAGCAAAATAAACAACAAATTATGAAAAAAATAGAAAAATCAGAAATAAAAATGAGATGAGGTCACCAATATTTGTCAAGAGGTCTTTGGATCCTTCCATGATTTTTCCAGAATTTAAAAAGACCAGAAAGTATTTTTTAAAATAAGGCAAACAATACAAAAATTATGAAAAATATCAAACATCAAAATAAAAATGTGAAAAAATATTCACAAAGTTAGAAATAACTCAAAGTACTTTTGTATATTTTTTTCATAATTTTTGGATAAAAAATAAGAGTTATGAACTTTTCAAATTAAAACAAATTTTGTAAAAATAAAATAAATCAGAAATAATATAGGGCGTTGGATCTGATTCATTAAAACACGCTGGCACATCTAATGGCTCAAGAGTGATGATGTATGGTGATCCATAGTCAACAAGCGCGCATTGAAGTCACGATAATCAAACCAATCACAACATTTCAATTGTCCTGCTCTCATTGGTTGAAGAAGCCACATATGTTATCTTCAATGTCTCTTCAAGACGATCACAACCATACCCTGGCGCCAAATTTATATAAAACACAACTTACTCGATTTGGAAAAAAATCAGAGATGTTTTGAAAATTTTGAAATCGAAAACAGAATCATCAAATGCATTGATTCATAAAAATTGAGTTAATAGCAAGCCTTAGTGAACATCATAAACCATTCCATTAATTTGAGTTAGAAGATTTCGTGCCTTAAACTACCTGAACGATGTCAGAGGAATTTTCTTTGAAATTGGACGTGGCTAGCACGATTTTGGAAGACTTATGACTTGGTTCTTCTTCTGTTAGCTTCAGTGAAGTTCAAGGATGAAGAATCAGCAAAATAATTGGATTTAAAAGTGGAGAAAACATGAATTCGAAAACTAAAAAATGTGAGTTATGGAGAGAGTTTGGCAGGGTGATTTTGGTTGTCCAAGCTTGAGAAAATGAGAGGAGTGAGGTCATCTATTTATAGGGATGTGAATGGTGCAAAGAATTGAGAGGAAAATTGAAGTTTGGAGGGAAATTGGATGGAGCCCAAAAGTAAAACCTTTGTGACTCCATGTGCATCAAAACTCAGCCAATTCATGCATTTTAATCCTTAATTCAACTTTGGGAACTTTTTTAAACATGTTTTAATCAAAAACGTGTGCTAACTTGGTGTTTAGAAGCTGGATTATGGATTTCAATATCTGACTTGGAGGAAAAATGCAGGTCAAACTACCTGACTTTGAACTCATGGTGTGCACGATTTAGGAAGCCTTAGGAGATGATTCTTGATACATTGGAAAGATCATGTAACACTCTTTATAATGTGCCAAGAAATAATTCATTTGGATGCTTGAGATAGAAGTTATGCTTGGTCAAAATCAGGAAAAATACGCTGACTTTTATACTTAGAAAAATTCTAAGTTTTTTCTTCAAAAATGACCTATAATTTTTTTATTCCCAACATGGTCTTCCTTCAAAATTGAGCTTTGATCATTGATGCTAGCTTGAAGTATACTCCCTAAAGAGTATTGGGCAACTTATATCACTCAAAAATTCATGAGATGACCTATAATATTTTTAGCTTAAAAAGCATCTTGCAATCATTTATAAGCTTATCATCAAAAAAAGAGTTAAGGTTAACATCCTTAAGATCACTATGAAGAAAGAATGAGCTCAAGATGATAAAAATTGACCAAGTTATGATCTTTTGAAGTCACTCAAAAGAATTTGATGGTTTATCTAGAGGACTTGTAGTCTTTCTCAATCATTAGTGATCTTCCATATAAAATTTGCTTGAAACTCTTTAGGTAATTTAGTAATAACCCTTTACAGAGAAACATATCTTTGTAATCAATCAAAAATGTCAAAATATGAACAAGATATAGTCCTTAGAAGTTCAAAACCCTATCTCTTAAAGCATCAAAATGACTTGGAACCCCTTTCAACTTTTGACAATCTTTCTTGCACAATTGCTTTTGCTATGTGAAGAGAAGTTGTTTTGGATGATAATAAGAACCCATAGCAACAATAATCACTTCCAAATTTTGAAAAATCTAGAAAATTATGCACTTTTAATCAAGGAATCAAGAACTTGTCAAATTAGGTCAAACTTCTTGAATCAATCTTGCATCTCTTGACTTTCCTTAGAAAAGTAGAGCATGATAAGACATAGTAGGCTTTGAAATCATGTTGTCTTGAAACACACAGAAATATGAAGCTTAAATATCAATGAAGCTTTTTTGAAGAAGGCATGGAAATAAACTCATGAACCTATGAGTCAACCTGATGAAACGTGTTGTGTCGTCACCTATAATGTCAACATTCATAGATCAAATATACATTATATTTATTAGTTAAAAGTCAATCAAAACAAGATATACATGTATGCACATACAAATCAGGGTGCTTGGTGATCCCACATGTGCAAACCTAAAGATAGGAAGAAGAACAAAACCCTAGTGTGTGATCTTGATATGATTGGGTTGAGATTGAAATGATGAGAGATCTTAGGGGAAAAAATTGGGGTATAACAGCTGCCCTTATTTAAGTGTCTTCTATCCAGAGATACAAAGGTTAAACTCTTCGTCTCGACAAGATTGAAGATACTTAAATATAAAACAAGCACTATTTTTAGCCCTAAGATGCCATGAAATGCTTATGATCATGCATGCAGACAAACAAATCCAAAGGTGACATAGGACACCACTGGGGATGCGGGAAATAAAAATAAAGGATCAAAAGAAAATTCGACCAGGAAAATAAATTACTGGTAAACAGAATACTTGACTCCACAAGGGTAAATCCCAAGGAGGAGATAAAGCATCTTTAACTCAAACATTGAGAAAAACATAATGGATGACAAAGATCGACAGATAACTGCAAACTACCCACTCACAGAGAAGTTAGAAATAAAGTAATGTTAACTCACAGGGAATATACATGGTAAGATGCTACCGGTGAATACTAATATTAGGGTAAGTATTAAATGATTGGCACCAGTACTTATAATTGGAAACAAAAGAACTTCTTTAGAGCGAAGTGAATCTCAACAATGAACTATCTCGCATAATGACGAGACTACCATTTATTGGAGTAACAAATCTCAACAACAAACTATCTCCCATAATAACGAGACTATCATTCATCAGAGTAACAAGTCTCAACAATGAACTATCTCCCATAATGACGAGACTACCATTCATCAGAGTAACAAATCTCAACAACGAACTATCTCCCATAATGACGAGACTACCATTCATCAGAGTAACAAATCTCAACAATGAACTATCTCCCATAATGACGAGACTACCATTCATTGGAGTAATAAATCTCAACAACAAACTATCTCCCATGATGACGAGACTACCATTCGTCGGAGTAACAAATATCAACAACGAACTATCTCCCATAATAACAAGACTACCATTCATTGAAGTAACAAATCTCAAAAATGAACTATCTCCCATAATGACGAGACTACCATTCATCGGAGTAACAAATCTCAACAAAGAACTATCTCCTATAATGAAGAGACTACCATTCATCGGAGTACAAATCTCAACAACAAACTATCTCCCATAATGACGAGAATACCACCCATCGGAGTAAAAAGTATCCATAACGAACTATCTCCCATAATGACGAGACCACCATTCATCAGAGTAAACAAATCTCTCCTGGGATTGACAGACTTATTGGGGAAGAACAGGTTGCTCAAATAAAGATACTACCATTTGATGTCATGAGAAGGAATTGCAATAATGTTGCTGGGAAATGAATTTTGGCTTCTCTAGGGAAATGCCAATATATTCCTGCTAAGGAGATAAAGTCTTCTCGTGTAAAATATATGCACATTCTTAATACAGGGCTCAAAGCCTACATATATCAAAATAACAATGTTGTCGGGGACCATAAATCCAAGCCAGGGACAAACCGAAATGAAACAGTCAACCAAGACAACACCTAATGAGGATTAAACTCAAAAGGGGACCATGTTCCATCCAGATAATGAGCTAAATAGGAAGGCTAAAACAAAATACTTCCACGACGGATACCTCAATGCTAAAATTGAAAGGATATACACTTTCTGCTTAGGGTTGACGATCTAATGAAGAGAGGGTAACATAACTCTGCAAATAGGGTAATATCCCAACAAAAATATTAATCAATTCAAATGATCAATGAATTTTTATTCAGCTATGCATGATGTATGTATGAATGTTATCATGTATATGCTGACAAAACAAACATACAACACTATGAATAACCAGACAAAACTAACTTGGGTAAAGTCAACACTAAGATAAATCACATCCAGGATGAAGATTCCATGAGAGAGTAAGCACCAACTCAGGAAACAAATTTCCATTTCACGGCTTAACTCTACTGGGAAGAAACATGGTTTGAAAAAAATAATCAAAATACAATCTGATATTACTAAACCAAGGCAGTTGCAGGGATATGAAATCCTCCTCCAGATTTCACCGGGGAATATCATGCATACTTCAACTGGGGAACACAATGCCTCATCGTCTAGTCTTCAACTGGAGATTCCAATACTAACCTCACTAGGGAAGGTGAAAAGTAAATCTCGAGACTTCAATTAGGGATCTTGTGCTAACTTCATTGGGAAGGAAAGCGTCATGTCATCGAGGAGAGCTCAAGTACATTATTCAAAATTAAGGATGATAGTTTGTGTAAACTTTTCTGGGGAGAAATTATTAAAATTCATGGGGATATTCATCTTAAAGGTAAACATCATCCTCGATCCATTTGGAGATCTAAAGAAGTTATCATCACAACAAGAGGTCAAAATTATGGGGATTTTAAATCAAACTCAAAACTTTCCGAGAGAAAACCAAAACAGTTGACAGCCGTCTCAAACCTTTTTAGAAAAGAATACTACCCTTGCCAGGCTGTCTAAGAAACAAACAACAACAATAATGTCATTACTACCAAGAGAAATGATTTGCAAATGATTCTAACTCAACACGCACAGAGGGAAAAAACTTTTGTCAAATGAGTAAAGACCTCACTGGGGAACTTGGGATAGAGGTTTCAAACCAGGAAAACCCAAAACCAAATAATCAACTTGAAGAAGATCTGAACTAAGACTTAATTGGGAAAAGATGAGATCACAAACCCAACACCCCCATATATAAATTGGTATGAAATCCAAATATCCAGACCACAAATGGATCATTCACATATCAGAAAGATTAATCTCGAGATACGTCTTGAGGAATCCCTTCAGAACTCCGGAGTTAGTCCATCCTTGGAATCACTACTTTTGTTCCACTTGAATCACAAAATCTGAAGAAAAAGGTGATTTGAAAAGTTATTTTCAAAAACATGTTTTTATTAATAAGTCTTTTTGTTTTGAAAATTACTATCAATAATAATTGAAATTTTTGTAAACAGAATAAAATAAGAACCACAAAGAATTAGATAAAGGCTCAAACATTATTAATAGAATGGTAGTCCGCAAATGGAGTGACTCCATGAATGATTATAAGGTTTGGAAAATGGTAAGTATATGAAAAAGATACATTGAAATACAATGTCCACTATTCTCCCTAACAATTTTGAACTCCTTAACAGAGGCTTTAGTTGAAGTGTGATGAGAATCTTAGAAGATTGTTGCTTCAATGATCAAGTCTTGTTTGGCGCAGTTACTTGCCAATAAATCCCTAACTTTTTCCTAGGTTTCCCTAGCGAGTTTTCAACCTACCGGGAAGGTTTATTCTGTTTATGTCTCTAACTCTTTCCTAGACCGCCCTTACGAATTTTCAGCCTACCGAGATTCTCTTTTTTGCCTAAGCCGCCCTTTCGAGTTTTCATGAATGTATCAGCATTCATGGGACGTGGGAACTCCTCTCCATCCATAGTTTCAAGAATCAATGCACCTCCAGAGAAGGCATTCTTGACAACATACGGGCCTTCATAATTGGGAGTCCACTTTCCCCAAGAATCAGTGTTAAAAGACATGATCTTCCTAAGCATGAGGTCTCCTTCTCATAATAGATGAGGCTTGACCTTCTTATCAAAAGCTTTCTTCATTCTCTTCTGATATAATTGGCCATGGCACAGGGCTGTCATTATCTTCTCTTTAATTAAATTCAAATGGTCAAACTTTTTTTGGACCCATTTGGCCTCTGACAATTTGGTTTCCATTATTACACGCAAAGAGGGAATCTCAACCTCGATGGGGAGTACCGCTTCAATACCATATACAAGAGAAAATAGGGTCGCACATGTCGAAGTGAGGACGTATGTACGATACCCATGTAAAGTAAAAGGGATAAAATCATGCCAATCCTTATAGGTAACAACCATCTTCTGGATTATCTTTTTAATATTTTTATTAGCAGCTTCAACAGCCCCATTCATCTTAGGTCTTTAAGGAGACGAGTTGTGATGGATAATTTTGAATTCTTCACAAAGTTCTGTCATCATCTTGTTGTTTAGATTTGAGCTGTTGTCGGTGATAATCCTGCTTGGCACACCGTATCAACATATAAGATTATTCTTGGTAAAGTGCACTACCACCTGCTTGGTGATGTTAGCATAATAAGCGGCTTCTACCCATTTGGTGAAGTAGTCAAATGCCACCAAGATGAAATGATGTCCATTTGATGCCTTGGGTTCAATCATTCTAATCATATCAATACCCCATATAGAAAAGGACGACGGTGAATAAATAACATTGAGAACCGTTGGAGGCACATGAATCTTGTCAGCATAAATCTGACACTTATGGAACTTCTTTGCAAATTTATAACAGTCAGATTCCATTGTCAGCCAATAGTAACCTTCCCTAAACATCTTTTTTGCCATTGAATATCCATTGGCATTGGTACCAAAGGAACCTTCATAGATCTCATGCATCAACATGTCTGCCTCGTGTCTATCCACGCATCTGAGCAAGACCATGTCGTGATTTATTTTGTATATCACATCTTCATTGAGGAAAAAGCTACCTGCCATCCTTCTCAATGTCTTTCTATCTTTATTCGATGAACCAACATGTATTCTTAAGTATGGAGGAAGGGCTTGATATCATAATATCAAGGTTTTTCATTTGACGTACCCTCCGTAGAAAACACATGAGCGGGTCTATTAAGACGTTGAACAGTGATATGAGGTACATCATTCCAAGTATTCAATTGATACATGGAAGCCAATGAGGCTAAGGCATCTGTCATCTTATTCTCATCTCTGGGAATGTGATGGAATTGAACTTTATTAAAGAAATGTAATAATCTTCTAGCATAATATTTGTAGGGAATCAAACCAACATGACGAGTATCCCATTCTCCTTTAATCTGATTTATTACCAAAGCTGAATCGCCATATACATCTAGAATTTTGATTCTGAGATCTATAGCCTCTTTAAGACCTATGATACAAGGTCAACATTGTAGTAAAAGGGATATATGATCCATGGGGAGTGATAATCACGACACTAATTCCCTTCCCATAAGCATTTCCAACTCCATCAAACACCCTACCCCATCGGGATTCAAGATCAAGACCTTCCTCAAGCAAAGGTTCATCACAATCTTTTACTTTCAAATACATTACATCCTCATCCGGGAAATCATATTTAACAGACTGATAACCATCAATTGGTTGGTGAGCAAGATAATCTTCCAACACACTTCTTTTTATAGCTTTCTGAGTATGGTATTCAATATCATATTCAGAATATAGCATCTGCCAACGGGAAATTCTTCCAATAAGAGCAGGCTTTTCAAAAATATACTTAATTGGATCCATTTTGGAAATCAACCAAGTAGTATGATTCAACATATATTGCCGCAATCATTTTGCCGCCCAAGCCAAAGCACAACATGTTTTTACCAGCATAGAATACCGTGACCCACAGTCAGTAAACTTCATACTGAGATAATAAATGGCACATTCTTTTCTTCTCGTTTCATCTTTTTGTCCCAAAATACAACCCATAGAATTATCTAACACAGTTAGATACATAATCAATGGTCTTCCTTCAATAGGAGGGAGAAAGATAGGAGGTTGAAACAGATACTCTTTAATGCTTTCAAATGACCATTGGCAATCGTCCGTCCACACACAACCTTTATCCTTTTTTAACAGCTTGAAGATCAGTTCACGTGTCGCAGTCATATGTGGAAAAAATATGGAAATGTAATTCAAACATCCAAGGAAGCCTCTAACTTGCTTTTCATTTCTTGGTGCAGGCATTTATTGAATTGCCTTAACTTTATCAGGATCAACTTCAATTCCTTTTTGGCTGTAAATGAAACCTAGCAGTTTTCCTGAACGAACACCAAAAGTAAACTTATTTGGATTCAAGCAGAGACGATACTTTCTCAAATGCTGAAACAATTTCAACAAATCTTCTATATACCCTTCCTTAGTATGAGATTTGGTAATCATATCATCAGCATATACCTATATTTCCTTATGCATCATATCATGGAATAGGGTTGTCATAGACCTCAGGTACATTGCACCAACGTTCTTCAACCTGAAGGGCATCACTCTGTAAAAGAATGTTCCCCAGGGCATGATAAACGTTGTTTTTTCCATGTTCTCAAGAGCCATTCTAATTTGATTGTATCTAGAAAATCCGTCCATGAACGAAAACAATTTGAATTTTGTTGTACTATCAACCAACATATTGATATGCGACAATGGAAAGTCATCTTTTGGACTAGCTTTGTTTAAATCCTTATAATCAACGCACATGCAGACTTTTCTGTCTTTTTTGGTACTGGAATAATATTGGAAATCCGCTGAGGGTACATTGATGCCACAAGAAAACTGGCATCAATCTGCTTTAAAACCTCTTCTTTAATCTTCACTTCCATGTTAGGATGAGTTTTTTGCAACTTTTGTTTAATTGCCAGACATTTTGGGATTTAGCGGCAAATAATGCTCTACAATATTTGTATCTAAACTAGGCATATCTTGACAAGACTAGGCAAAGATATCCATATATTCCTTCAACAATTCAATCAACCTACTCTTCACATCAGGATGAAGTAGTGCTCCAATCTTCCTCTAAACCCAAGTTAATTGTCTCCAACGGCTCTTTATATGGATGAATGGAATTTTACTCGTGCTTAAGAAACCGTGAAACCTCTTTTGGGATTTCTTCATATTCTTCTTCCTAAGATACATACACATGATATTCAAAGTTGGGAAAAGGTGCAGGGTCATTGCATTCAACTGGTTTTTTAATTAATCTGAACATGTGATTTATGATTGATTTTAGAAACTGACACATTTAACAAGTGATAATGCATATATCATTTATTTTGAAAGGGTTTTTTTTATTACCATTTTCCAAGAAAAAGCAGAAAAATAAAGACATAATTTTGGGATCAAAAACAACTTTTATTAATGATTTTAAAAATAAAAACAACAGATATGCCCATACAACATACTTACTTCCACCTTGGGTAGAGTGAAAGATTTTTGAAAAGACAAAAAAAATACTTTGAAATGTGATTGCAAGAAGGAACATCAACAGTGATCCATTTTTGGACTCTGACTTCGTGTGTCATGAAGTTCAGCATCCCTTGCTCTGATTCATCTTCAAGAATAGCATTAATCTTTGGAGTAGTCAGATGAAGATACCCAGCACTGTGAAAGATGTCTTGATACTTACTTAAAGCAGACTTCAGTTTCACAACTTCCTTCTTCATGGAGAAACCCGAGTCGGTCCCATTCCCGTTCACATGAGGATTAATAACTTTCCCACACACCATGCTAGGGCCTTTCTGAACTACATGATGTGCATCCTTAAATGAGGCAATAGAATCTTCATTCTTCCTTATATTGTTAATAGATAAAGCTTGGAACTGAGTTCCAACAACAACTTCATCAACTTCCACAATGCTGAAGGAGGACAAATGAGATATTAATAGAGCTTTCTCACCGTTCATAATGACCACCTTTCCTTCATGAACAAATTTTAGTTTCTGGTGCAAGGTTGAAGTAACAGCCCCTGCTTCATGGATCCATGGTCGTCCCAATAAACAGCTATAGGCGGGGACAATATCCTTAAACTAGAAAGTAATCTGGAATAAGTGCGATCCTATATGAATAGGCAAATCTGCCTCTCCAGTGACAGACTTCCCTCCAACCATCAAATGCTTTCACTATGATTCCACTTGGGCGCATGAGAGCCCCCTGGTACTTAAGCTTCATGAGTGTACTTCTTGGTATAACATTCAAAGCAGACCCATAATCAATCATCACATTGGAAAAAGATTCGTTCTTATAATTCATGTAAATATGGAGAGCCAAGTTATGGTTTCTTCCTTCATTAGGCAACTCATCATCACAAAAGCTCAGATCATTACAAGATGTAATATTCCCCACAACACTGCTGAACTGAGCCAGAGACATGTCACTCTCAACAAAAGCTTGATACAAAACTCTCATCAGAGATTCCCGATGAGAAGAAGAGTTCATTAGAAAGGCTAGAATGGAAATTTTGGACGGAGTTTGCAATAATTGATCCACAATCTTGTAATCACTCATCTTGAAGATTTTCAACAGAACATCAACATCCCTTTCCTAAGTGGCGCCACTAGATTATCCCACCATTTTCTTAGGTCCAGCAATTCTCAAACGTATTCTTTCCAGAATCATCATCTCCTTGAAAAGTAGGGGAAAAGACTCGACCACTGCGAGTTACCTGACTGACTTCAGCAATATTCTCAACATGGGACAAAGGTTAAATAGGAATTTTTACACCATCTTCCAGGATAGTTACATTGTATTTACAAGGCATAACTTTATCTAATTTATATGGAATAGGACCAGGCAGACAAATAACTACAGGAGCAACAACATGTTTTCTGTGGTATTCAATCTCTACAGGAGTGGGAACACCAAAACACGGCACAATGAAATTCACCCCTACTTCATAATATTTAGCCATCGCAGAATCATTATCAGAGAACATGTCTTCTTTAGAAGGAAAGAATTCATCAGCCGAAACATATTCATCGTTGGACATGGCCTCAACAGAGAAATCTTCAATCATATTAACTCCATTTTAATCATCACTATTCCCCTTGACTTTAATAGTACCATTATTTAAAAATAAATGAACACATCTTCTTACCACGAAACACCCCCATGAATCCCTACAGCAGGCTCGACAAGAACCATAATGATGTACCTCCTGACTTTCCATGTGACAAAATATAGCATGCAACTACACCAGATCATCATTCATATAGTTCACATACAAAATTCAGAATTCTTTGGTGAATCCATAAACCATATTTACATCCTCTTCATACTCATCCCTTGGCCTAATTATATGGATAAAACCTTCACCCATCATCTCTTGAAGATCAACTCTCACCTTATCATATCCATGGATATCTACATTGCAAATACTACAACCTGTATGGTCATGTGTATAATAGCTGATTTAATAGAGATCACCATGCATCTTCACTAAATCTCCTCTCACCAAGTTAATATAAAAAATCCGGAAGTCCCCAGGACAAGCGTCAATCATATTCATGTTGCTTCCACCTCCATGCTTGGGTAATGGATTATCTTTTACGTTAGGTCCAACATATTTGAAAGATAAAAGACCAGATCTCACCATCTTCTATACTTCAGACTTTGTTGTACCCCAAAATTTTCCCTCACATTCTTCAAGTTATATCCTCATTCTCCTAGGGTTTTCATTTGCTCAAGGGTACTCAAGAATTGATCAGACAAATTCTCCTCCTAAGCAATTGAACTACAACTAGGGTTTTGTATTTTTCAAGGAAGATTGGGTTTCTAATGCCTTAAGTGGATTTAATAGTTTCTTATATGTCTCCAAGAATGCTCATACCAAGTTTCATGCCTTACATCACAAGTTTGCTCAGTCAATGGCTCAGATGACTGAAAATCAATTGTATTGGGTAAAAAGTCAATTGTGGCCAACATACAGTCAAACTTCAAGATTTTTGGTCAACATCAACATTTTGAAGTCATATTCGTCACTTGATCAAGGGTTGATTATGATTCATCAAGAAAACTCCCAAGTCATCAAAAGTCAAAAGTTGCCAAATTAGGGTTTTCTTAAGAAGAAGTCAACTTCCCTTTGGCCAAGCACAACTTTCAAATGCTTCATCATATTTTCCTCAACCAAGTATCATTTTAAATGAAATTCAATTCTCTACAACTTTGTCTCTCTAAGATCAAGTCCAAAAAATGCTTCATTTGAGAGATATGAGCCAATACATTATAGGTTATTTCAAAAGTCAACAAAAAGACACTTTTTGTCAAGGCATTACATCATGATAAATTCTTCAAATGCAAAAATGATAAAAATATATATTGTAGAGGACATCTTGAGATTTCCAAAAAGTCCAAAATCACCTTTAAATGATGAAAATTGAGAGAGTTATGACTAGTGCAAGTTGGGAAATTTTGAGCAAATGCATGAAGTTCAAATTGAGCAAACTTGAATCTTTTACTAATGGGCCTAACATTTGAGGTTCAATCATGTTTTTGAAATGTTTAGGGACCTCTAAATCCATTCATTCATTTTTGTGATTTTTATTTATTTTGATTTTGATTTTATTCATTTAAAATTCAAAATAAATCAAATAAAATGTCAACTAAATGGATTTAGGAGCATGGCTTTTGTTTTGGACCAGATTTGAAGCCCAAAGAACTAATGTAAAGCTAGCAATATCGTGTGAGACATGATGATATAATTTGGCCTAAAAAATAAACTTTTCATGCAAGATTGAAAGCAAATCTTTTCACCATAATGCACAAAGATTTATCCCACATTTGTTAACCTAATACATTCCTCTACATGTATTCAGCACATTCAGATCTAAAAGACACGCATGCAAGCCTCCTCAAGAAACCCTAAAAACTCACAAATTTTCCTAAACTAGGGCACAATCAAACCCTCCTCTCCAGCAAGCTTCGATCGATTTTAAGCACTCCATCAGCTTCTTGAGACCTCCAGTAGTCACTCCCAATCATCCTTGAAGGTCGTAGCAGCTCAGATCGTCACAGCCAAGCGTCATCGATTGATTGAATTTACTTGAATACAAACTCATATTTCATGTATTATTAGTCGATTTTATACATACATTCCTGTTTATAATGATTTGTGGATTTGTTTAGACTCATTGTTTGCAAGTTTTAATGCATGATTAGAGATATGCCATCGTTAGGGCACCGAGCTTGTGAATCTTCGAAACCCTAACTACAGGCCGTTTCAATCGAAACTAACATCACCATTAGATTCATGAGGCCTCAATTAGTTGACATGGTTACCCTTCTTTCTCACTTTTCCTTGACTTTGTAGGTTTACAAAATACCTTCGCCGAAGAAGACGAAGTTGACCACCGGAGGTGGTGGTTTGACTCTTGCACATTTATTATGTATTATTTGATTGTTGTGTAATTGACGCGAAACAAATGGTGTCTTAGTGGCCAGGCAGTGCGCGTTAGAGCGTTCATATGCAAGGGCACGGGTTCATTCCCTTCCTGTTGCATTTTTCACATTGTTTTTCTGATTCTTGCAGATCAAATGTAGCGCATCCTACACCTCAAAAATGCTCCATCAGCTTCGCAGCCATCAGATCTGATCTAACGCTTCCGGATTCGCACACTCACGATGCACTCCCTATGGATGAATGCATCAGATCCTTTGGGCTTGCATTTTGGGCCTAACGGATTTCGTCCAGCACCCTCCCTGTTTGCTATAATCAAGCCCAGTCTGTTTTTTTAAATATTTTTCTTATACTTTTCTTTTTTTATTATTTTATTTATTTATTATAATTATTTAATTAAACTAAAATATTAGTTTAGTTTCACTAATTAGGTTTAGTTTTAATCACCTTTTTTAATTAATTAATTAAATTAATTAATTTTCTTGATTAAATTTAATTAGATTCTTAGGTTTTTTTTATTAAATTAATTGATTTCTTAATTAATTATTTTTTAGGATTTTATAATAAATTCATCATAAATCATTTTTTTCATAAAAATACCAAAAAATCTTTTCTTTTCTATTTTTCATATTTTTAGATCGACTGTGCAAACGTAGTTTTTATTTCTCGCATTTCTTTTCATTATTATGTAAGTGTGTATTGGTTGTAATATCTTAGGAATTTTTTACTTCCGCTTTCTATTATGTAACTGCCCCGAAGTGATGTAATAGGTTTAGGTTTACTTTCTGTCTTTACTTTCCGCACGTTACTGCTTTTCATTATTTTTATGCTATTATTGCTTAGTAATTAGGTTTACATTGAAAGACTAAAACTAATTGATAGTTAACCCTAATTGCAAGATAAAATAATTGAAAACAAATCCCTCGCACACTCACACCTCTAGGGTAACCTCCGTTGTTGCCTTTGGAAAAACAGTCATGTCCCTCGAACGTGGGTACGCTTTAGCAAAGTCCCTCGATATAAAGATCATAGTCCCTCAATGACCCTTCAACATTGACCTTTGCTAAATGATCTAGTCCCTTAATAAAGAATTGCTAAAGCATCCTTACGAGTTTCCTTCGATGATTGTACATTGACCCACGCATGTCCCTTCACATCCAACAATAGGGCTTCCTACTAACTGATGCTAGGATAGCACTATCTAAAGGAGGAGGAAAATACAAGAACGACCTTGAGTGGGTAGAACGCTATTAATCGCTAACTCACAAAACTTTTCAAAACAAAAACATTTCACACAGACACTTTTGAAATATTTTCAAAACACTTTGTACGCATTCTCGAGGACAGATACGAGAATCATTACAAAGTTTCGCCTTATAATTGGCAACTTTTTAAAATATTTTTCAAACACAGAACATAAAAGCATTTTTTCAAAGAAAGTGAGCTAAGCGATTAAGAGCCCATAGATAACTACATATGAAAAGGGTGCTAACACCTTCTCTTTTCATAACCTACCCCTCAAACTCAAAATCTTAAAAGTTCTTTCCTATTATTTTCACCCTTTCCTTATTGGATAAAAGAAAAGTCGGTGGTGAATCTTGCTATCTGCAACATTTGCAATAAAATGCAAAAATAAGTCAGTTCTCCCACCGTATTACAAACTTCAAAGGATAACAATTTTTGATGTTATGCCCTAGAGCTCCTTGATGAAAAGCATAGGTCTGATCCGCCTTATAATACCATGGTAAAGGTGAAGGTATAGCAGGGGGAGGCCTAGTCTGTACCAATTTCTTTTGAATCAAGGCCGGAAACAACTCTACATAACTCATCGGAATATAGTCAAAAGCTTCTCTCTTCTGAACTTTCCCTTGATTTTCCTGAGGAGGTGGTCTTTGATAGGAAACAATAGTCCGAGTTGTATTTATAACTGGAGTCACAGAAGCAACTTGTTGTTGGTACTAATGACGTCTTCTTGGTAGTCTAAACTTTCTTTCTTCAATGACAACATTTTTTTCACTCTCTTTCTTCCTAGAAAACCCATATGATGATTTCTTCGTTCCTTCATCTTTTATCAAGCGTCCTTCCCTAACAGCTTCTTCTAGACGAACACCCATGCTTACCATCTTAGTGAAATCACTTGTTTCACTACCAACCATCCTTTCATAGTAAAATGATCCAAGGGTTTTGAGAAAGACCTTGGTCATTTCTTGTTCTCCCATTGGAGGTACCACTTGGGCGGCAATCTTGCGCCAACGCTGCGCATATTCTTCAAATGACTCTTTATCCTTTTGAGCCATCGCCCTCAGGTAGTCACAGGCAGGTGCCATAAACATATTGTATTTGTACTTCTTCATAAAATCTTCGCCCAAATTATTGAAGGTACAAATACTGCTATTGTCCAAACCCATATACCATTTCAATGCAACACCAGTTGAGCTATCCTAGAAGAAATGAATAAGCAACGCTGATCATCAATATGAGTGGACATCTTTCTAATATACATCACTAGGTGGTCACTAGGACAAGAGTTGCCCTTGTATCTCTCAAACTATGGCACCTTAAACTTCACTGGTACTTTTACGTTAGGAACTAAACAAAGTTCACCAATGTTCTCCCTGAATAGCTCTTTCTCTTGAAGAGCCTTCATTTCCCTCTGCATCTTATTGAATTGGTCCTGAAAGTCATCCAGTCGGTCATAGAAACCCACACTTTTAATTGGTGGAGGAATAGGACGATAAACTTCATCATTAATAAACGACACAACATTCATTGAGGGAGGCGTAAAATAATGAATCTCATTTCTAGCAGCAAGAGCAACATGCACCACAAGAGGCGCAATAACAACAATTGCTTGAGTAAATGGAGCAACTTGAGAATCAGGATTGAAACCTTCTGGCATGAAATTTTCAAGAATTTCCCACGGGTAACCTTGAGGCATACAGTTTTGAGCAGCGGTAACTGGAGTAACAAAAATGGGAACCGACGGTACTTCGGAAACAATCGTTGTTTGTTGTGGCTAAGCAATATGAGGAGACAAACGAGTAAGCGGTGGCTGATTATGAGCAGCCATCAATGATTCCATTAAAGCGGTCAGATTATTCTTACCAGCATTTAAAACAGTAACTTCTTCATGCAGCTCGCGATTCTCTTGTTCAATATTCTCCATTTTCTTCCTGGAATTAGCCCGAGTATTTTATTAATGAGACAACTTGCTTGATTGAACGATGCCAGAGAAACACACTAAGACACCTAAGTATGAATAGAAATGCAAAGAATATGTGCAAAATAATGCATGATATGTGGTGCATATGATTTATTCATCATTGTTATCATAATTTCAAGGAACTCAAGGAATTATAAACAATTGCAAATATTAAAGTACTAATACATTTTGAGATACTGATAATTTTATTATAATAACTTTATAATGGATTACATATTTTAGTATAAGTTTCAATAATCCTAAGCCAAGAGGATAAAGATGAAATCTAAAATCCTTAGGAACCAAAACTGATGAAAATCTCTCCATGCACCGACGGTTTCCCATAAGTCTTGCAATATGAGCCTTCAATAGCTTGTTCTCTTTTGCATAATTGTCGGCGACTTCTTTCCAACCACAGGAGTCACAAAGTGAGCCACTAGGTCTTGGATGAGCTTTAGAGGAAAATAAATCCTCCACAGATCGAACTTCAAGAATCTCAATCAAGTCATCCTTCTCTTTTAATTCTATTTGGTAGGATGTCTCTAAAGTCTGACACTTGTTTTTCCATGCTTCATTCTCTTTTTGCATCCTAACCAGGGCAAGCTGAAGTTCTTCCACATCATCTAAAAGGGGAGGAGTAGTTATCATAAACATATCAGGTTTAGGATCTTCATGATAATATGGCATCTTCAATTGAATTTCCCTCATTTGTACCCAATGGAGATGAGGTTCCAAAGAAACAACTCGTCTTGGTCCCAAATCTTTTCTACTTTTCTTATGAATATGTTGCCAAGCCTTTGCAATATCTTCCTTAGATTCCTTATGATCTTATCCTTCTTTGAGAAAGAAACCACTCAGATGAATACTATTTGGTTTGTCTCTCATCGGATATCCAAGTTGACAACGCGCAAGAACGAGATTGTAGTTAATTCCTCCCTTTGTACCAAGAAGGGGTACATTGGAGAAACTACCATAGCTATCAATAATCTCCACGTCATAATAAGCCTGATGATACCAAACAATGTCAGAATGAGTGAGAGCCATAATCTTTGGTGCCCAACGAGTCTTGAGAGTAAATGGTAAGTATGTGAAAATATACAAGCCTATGCTACAGGAAGTCCAAATTTCAACAGAAAAAAATTCATACAGAAGAAATTCCAAATTGGTGTTCGAAATAGGAGCCATGATTGGATTGTTTTTTAATTTCGCACATATCGAAGTGACATTTGAAAAGTAGTCATGATGACCATGATGTCAGTATAGTGTTGGTTGAGGTATTAGAGTATTCAAAAATGCTAATTTCTTTTGTTGGTCAAAGGTGACATTGTTTTTTTTGGGTGGGGGGGGGGGGGGGAATTTGTTAGCTGGGATTTTTGATATTTTCTCAAATCTTAGGATATCAAAAGGAAGTTTGAAGAAACACTTAGAAGAAGTTGATGATTCTATTGGTGTTTTCGATGGATATGTGGAGATTTTTTGACATGTTGGTTATAGAGTAAAGTTTCGGAATCCTTATGTACGCAATAGTATTTGAGACTTATAGATTTTCAAAGAAACATGAAGACCATTTCAATAGAGGCAGTTGGAATGTGAAGTGTGGCTAAATAACTACCTTTTGGCTTTATCAACATCTGAAGGACGTGTGGAAGCAAGTTTGAAGGCGAAGTGCATGCAAACAAAGACTTGTCATTCAGTGGAAAGAATACTGTTTGTTATAGTTATTTAGGATTTAGTATACAAAGGAATTTTAATGTTAGAATTCAGTGTGTTAAATTTACTATAAAAACTCATTATACTCAAAGTATCTGAGCAAAGAGAGAAACAAGTTTGATCGAGTGCAATGTCTGTATGTAAACACCATTTGCATTTTATGCAAAATATTTTACATTAAAATTACTTTTCTGCATTTACTTTCAGTTCTTTCAACTTCGACCACCGTCTAAGCCTTTTTACATTTCCAACACCTTTACTTTATTTCTTTTATTTGACTTTCAAGATTTTTCCTACATCGATATCCTTGTATCTTTACACAAAAATCATACAAAATCCAGAAAACTTTATGCACATGTGGCCTAGGATCATGTAGTCGATTCTGCAAGTAACCTTTTGGAAGACTAGTACTTGTTTACTAAATTTCACGGTAAATAATATCTTGATGTTGATTTGTGAGAACCAACACAATCAACAAAGTTCAAATTTGAATAGCCGGTCATATCAAGATTGTGGTATTTCTAAATAATCTTTTATTCCTTGAAGGTATCTTAATAGTTTATTTGCATTTTTCTAGTTGTTCATATTTGGATTATTCTGCTATCTTCCTAAGATTCCAATACCAAATACAATGTTGGGCATTTGGCATACATAAGCAAATATAAGATTCCTAAAGAAAAATTATATGGAATTTTCTTCGTTTATTCCCACTCAAAATAATTTTAAGACATTGGTTCAAATTGAACTTGTCACTCTTTCCGTGGGAACAACATTGGTGAAAACCTTGTGTGTAAGCTTCTACACAAGGGTTCTATTTATAGAACTATTTGTATGGGATGCAAGCTAAAAAATCTCACTTAAGTGCACCATACCTTATGGTGTATTATATTTAACTTAAGTGCATGTTACCTTATTGTATTTTGTATTTCGCTTAAGTGCATTGTACCTTACGATGTTCTCCAATTCACTTAAGTGCACTGTAACTTATAGTGTTCCTT